>CM035426.1:60423641-61068641 GCA_020310875.1 Ceratopteris richardii
CTCATTATGTTGTACATAGTTTATTTAGTCTCATGTATAATTGTATTGAGGAGATAGTCTCTATTCTACGTGCCCTCCATTCCTAGCAAACATAATGAGATATGATATCATTATGTTGTACGTAGTTAATTAACCTCATGTTTAATTGTATTAAGGAGATAGTCTCTATTCTACCTGCCCTCCGTTCCTAGCCTACACCCACTACAATAGTCAGTTCTAGTTTTTTTTTCTGTTTTAGGAGTCACCAGTTCATACCTTCTTGGTCTCATCGGTCATTTTGGCCTCTTGCATATATTAATCCCTCCCTCCCTCCCTCCCTCCCTCCCCCTCTCTCTCTCTCTCTCTCTCTCTCTCTCTCTCTGTCTCTCTCTCTCTCTCTCTCTCTCTCTCTCTCTCTCTCTCTCTCTCTCTCTCTCTCTCTCTCTCTCTCTCTCTCTCTCTCTCTCTCTCTCTCTCTCTCTCTCTCTCTCTCTCTCTCTCTCTTTGCGCACCCCCGCAGCCTCTCTCGATGTCAATTCGAGTTAGGGTTTACCTGTTCAAAAGGGCCGTCTCAAGACCTGAGCGTGAATTCTTCGCTCTGTCTCTACAGTGTGTCCGAGGTCCCGAATTAGGGTTTAGCCATTCGAACAGATCACCTACAGAGCACCCCGTCAGTTTCCATCACCCTTCTCTACTCTAAAGATGACATTTTAGCGTTTCGCTCTGATTTTAGGGTTTCCAAGGAGGCACATCTCGAATTTTAGGGTGTGGACATGGCAAGACTCGAGAAGAAGGATGTGGAGGAGATGATAAGAGGCAGATAAGGCTCTTAATCAAGAGATGAAGAAAGCAACAGAAAGAATAAAAGCTCTTGAGGATCAAATCAAACAACTCAAAGAAGACACAGATGAATGGAAAGCTGAAACACACCATCTTCAAGAAAAAATCATCCACTTGAAAATCTCCAAGGAAGAGGGAGAAATTACCAAAATAGATAATTTGAAAGAAGAAATAAAAGAATGAATGGAGGACAAACATCCAAGAGCAAGTCAAGTCAGAGATGGAATCAACTCAAAATAGTTGGGTTGAAGTCATATGCAAAAACATTAAAAAAGAGATAAAGAAAGAGGCAATAAGAGATGAATACATCAGGGTGCAAGACACACTTGAAGAGGAGAGACTCAAACAGATCCATAGACTACATGTAAGGATCATAATCCTCTCTAAAGGAATATCTCCTCACGCTAATGCATCACAAATACACTGCCAGCTAGCATATAACGATATGTCATTCACCTATGCATGGAGAGCTCGAAAAGATCACACAAAACCTCGAGCTCTTATATTACACATGAGGTCAACAAATGAAAGAATCGCTTTTTTCAAGAAGTGATCCATACTAAGAAGACTTCCAGATGCATTTTTATTCATAGACGAGGACCTCACAAAAATGCAGATAGGGCACACAAGGGCATGTATGCCTCAGATCTTACAGGCCAGGAGAGAAGGAAGGCAGGCTTTTTACCATGACGGTGAAATCTTTATAGACAGACCCCAATCAAATAGGGTTACGCGACCTGTGAGGCAACACCACACAAGGAGTCACCACTCAAGGGGGCAGTGTGGAACTGCAACAGAGCACTTTGGACACAGCCATACCAACTGGAGGACATCCTAGATACGCATGACTTTGCTTGCATCACAGAGACCCACGAGAGCCCAGAAAGAAGCCTCCCCCACATTGCACATTTTCATCGGGAATCTGCATCAAGGCCATGATGAGACAGAGTATAGCACGAGGGTCGAGGGTGTCTCCATCATATTTAGATAGAAGATACAGAGCCAGATCCACATCATGGGTAGAGACAAGAAGGCACGAAACATGTGGGTTCGCATGGAGATACACTGGAGAGCTCGGTCTACATTGCCATATGCTACTTCCCACTAGGACGACCCAGATACGTGAGCATAACCATGGGAGACCGACTCGAGACAGAGATTCACCATACACCGCAATTTCGGATGAGACACTACATTGCAACACATTAGGTGAAGTCTTCCTGATGGGGGACTTCAATGGCCACACTAAGTCACGTTAGTGCGAGTCATATGCTATGGAGCATCCACAGATCATGAGGGGCAAAGATCCAAACAAGACGAGGACCACCACAATATCAATGGATATGGATCAAGACACCACCGGTTACAGTAGACATTTACTTGAGCTAGGCAGGCGACATCATCTCATTGTATATAACAGGATGCACCGTTGGTCAGGCTCAAGTGGACTTACTTGCTTCCCTCATGGTGGGAGGGGGGGAGGGGGGCCAAAGCACGGTGACTACATTCTGGGTACCATTTTTGGAGCTTCACTTATTCCCTCACTTTGTATTGGACGACGTCCACTCGGCAGTGACCATACATTTATCACGTTCACACTTTCATCTCTTATTCCATTAGACCCTCCCACACTCATTGAGCCATGTTGGAGCAAGTCTATGACAAGCCTAAGTATTGGCTTGAGTCTCACAAAGTCATTAAAGAAGCTTCAAAATGAAGACTATGTAAAGTTCACTTGTGAACTACCTCTTGTAACTTTTGAAGAGTTTACTTAATGTAAAAGTAAGAGAATCTTAAGTGGTTGAGCCCACATGATCAAGAATGGAAAGAGGAGCCACGAATTCGTGATTTGTGGTAGGTAGAGAATCAAATCAATCATTGATTGATTGGAGAGTGATTGAGGGAAGTTAGCCTCCCAAACTCAACTATAAATAGATGGCAGTTTTAGTCGTGGTTAGAGAGACCTATGTGAAGACCTCCAAGAGCTGAGCTTTATGCCATTTCAAGGTGTGATTATAAAGCACACATATGTATCAGTAAGTCATTGTATTGTACAAGCAATATAGTTTCATTTTTATGATTATTTGAGGTCATCTTTCCATGTTCTTGTGATGTGTACTACTCACTGCCATTACTTCAGTTTTTCTCAGTCAGCTTGCAGAGATTGTTTCTCTGCACTTGGTTCATCATTTTCAGTGATTTAACTTGGTAAAGTTAGCTCTCTATAAGTCTACTATATGCTCACAAATTTTCATGTCATTTGGATGTTGGAATCTTCAGTTATGTTCATTTGAAGTCAACAGGGTATGTTCATCTTCACTTCTCTGTCAGGTACCCGACTTTTTCAATCATCTTGTCAGAGTCATTTCTCGGTGGTTACTCATCCAAATTCAGTGATTTCAAGCTTGTTGGATTCAGCTTACTGTCTAGTATAAGCATATAAATTTTCATGATCATTGGATTCTTACATCTTGAGTTATGTTACTTTTTTCTACTCACTGGTCTATTTCTGTAGCAGCCCGTGAAAATCGGGATGATGTCATCACTTGTTAAAAGTCATTCTCAGTGTGTGGTTTGTTATTTTTGATGAGATTACTCTCTAAAGTTAGCTCTTTAAGCTACCTAGCCTTCCCCAAGAGGAATTAATCTAATTGCTGCTGTGCTCAGAGAATTATGTAAAACACTGAACAGGTGTATCAACCAAGAATAGCAAGTTTTCACCTCTGAGCTAACTCCAACTTATCTGTTTTGATCTATCTTTTTGAGAGTGATCTTCCAAGGTACATAGGGTGTCTAATACATCCATTGGCAAGCTAAAAGGGCCCACCATCTACTCCTGGAGTTCATTTGGCTGGTGTAGAGCAAAGATTTTGCAACACCTCTTCATCTTCAACACATACCTATCCATCTCTTCACAGTGGTATCAGAGCAAGGTTGGACAACATGACAGATGGATTTCCTTCATCAATTGACAAATTGGACAGAGGTAACTACTCAGCTTGGTCATTAAGAATGGAAGCTTATCTCCAAGGTAGAAGTTTATATGGTTATGTGGCTGGAGATGAAGTTATGCCAAGTTTCAGGAACAAAAGTCAACCAACACAAGAAGAGCAAGAAAGATTGAGCACATGGTGCTCCAAGGATGCACTTGCAAGGTCTTATCTCCTCAACTCTATCTCAGATTTTTTGTTGCCTCACATTAGAAGTTGTAAGACATCTCAGGAAGTGTGGGATGCACTTGAAGCTTTCTTTTCTTCAAGTACTAAAGCTAGGAAGCATCAACTATGGCTGGATTTCACAACTCTCAAGAAGGCTCCCAAACAAAATGTGACTGATTTTGTCACAAAGCTCAAGGACATAGCAGAT
Source organism: Ceratopteris richardii (assembly GCA_020310875.1). Lineage (NCBI taxonomy): Eukaryota > Viridiplantae > Streptophyta > Polypodiopsida > Polypodiales > Pteridaceae > Ceratopteris > Ceratopteris richardii. The sequence goes on from CM035426.1 coordinate 60,427,827, forward strand.
CAGTTGGGAAGCATTGGAGAGGTAATAGATGAAGAGCAAATTGTAAGGCAGGTCACCAATGGCTTGAAGGCAGATGACAAGTGAGAAGCATTCACCACAGCTATGGATTTGTACATGGACATGCATGTACCTGATTTCAACACACTCATTGGACAATTACTTACTCAAGAGGCAAAGCTTATCAAAAATGGAGAAAGCTCTAAAGGTAATCAATCTTCAGCTTTATACACGGATAAAAGCAAGTCTAAAGATAACAAAGGAAAGGCAAAGAAAGTGGATGATGAAGCAGGTACATATCAAGCTAACTATGCAGGTAGAGGAAGACATGGCAGAGGTAGAGGAAGAGGAGGTAGACAAGGCAGGGGGAGATCCCAAGACTCCAACTCATGTTCTATTTGTGGATTAACTAATCATACAACTGAAAATTGCTTTAGGAATTCCAGGAATCAAAGAGGCAGAGGATACAATAGAGGAAGTTATGGCTACTCAAGAGGAAGGTTCAACAATTATCATGGCAACTACAACAACTACAATCATTCAAACTATCAAGGAGGCTACAAAGGAAGGAGAGACTACAATAACTACACAGAAGACTCAAACAAAGAGGATTCATTATTGATCATGAACATGGCTATGCCACAAGGTAAATCTGATGAGCATGTTTTCTACATAGATTCAAGTTGTTCAAATCATGTGGCAGGAAATGTGGCACTCCTATCAGATTTAGAAGATCCAAGGAATAAGCATGAGGTACAAACAGGAGATGATACAAAACATCCTGTGGAGAAAATAGGCAATGTCAAAGCACCTGATGGAAACATCAACCTACTCAGTAAGGTACTCTATGTCCCTACCATTACAAAGAATTTGATAAGTGTTGGGCAGATAGTAGAGAAAGGGTTGCAAGTCAGGTTCACAAAAGCAGGAGCATTTGTTGAAGATCCAAGTCAAGGATTCAGAAGAATTGCAAAAGGTGAAAAGACAGGTAGATTGTTCACATTTGAATTACAGGACACTAGAAACATTGCTCTCTTTAATTATGGTAGTCAGACACTCACAGAATTGGAAGTATGGCACAAAAGGTTAGCACATATTGGTGAAAGGTCATTAAAGCAAATCTGCAGGGACCAAAGTGTACTTGGACTCCCTAACTTGTCAAAACAACATATGATTTATAAGTGTAGTGCATGTCAGTTTGGAAAGTCTCACAGGTTACCATTCATGAAGAAAGGTTATATGCATGGAGATCTCTTGGAGTTGGTTCATACAGATGTATGGGGACCAAGCAAGGAAGCTTCAATATCAGGATCAAGGTATTATGTTTCCTTTATTGATGATTGCAGTAGATGGACTATCCTATTCTTTATGAAACACAAAGATGAAGTTTTTTCATGTTTCAAAAGATATTTGGCTCTTGTGGAGAATCAAACAGGTAAATCACTAAAAAGGCTAAGGTCAGATGGAGGGGGAGAATACTTCTCCCATGAGTTTGATTCTTTTCTTCAAGAAAGAGGAATCAAAAGAGAGGTAACTACAAGGTACACTCTTGAGCAAAATGGAGTGGCAGAAAGGAGGAATAGGACAATTGTTGAAGCTGCAAGGTCTATGTTAAATGAAAAGCATTTACCTAATTACTTATGGGCTGAGGCTGTATCTACAGCCACTTACTTGATTAACAGGTTGCCTTCAAAATCCCTTGATGGGATGACTCCATATGAAGCTTGGAATGGAAGAAGACCAAGTTTAGATCATTGTAAAATTTTTGGATGTATTGCTTTTGCTCATGTTCCTTCACAGGTTAGAGGCAAGATGGATCCAAAAGCAGAAAGGTGTGTATTTATTGGATATGACAACAATCAAAAGGGCTACAGGTTATACAACCCTACCAACAAAGGATTCTTGGTAAGCAGAGATGTAGTTTTTGATGAGAACAATTCATGGTATGAAGATTCATGCAGGAAGGTTAATTTACCATATGATCTTGAAGAAGATTTTCCAAAGCTTGGTAGAGAACAATCAAAGATTGAAGAACAAGACACCTCAGAGGATGATGAAGAATGTCAGATGGAAAAGATCAAAGCATGGAAGTCTAAAGGTAAAGCAAAATTGCAGGAACTTGGACATGAGGCAGAATCATCAAATCATGGCTTAAGAAGATCTATGAGGGAAAAGAAAAAACCAGAAAGGTATGGGTTTGACACCTCATTAGTAACTAAACATTCTATCTACATAGCACAGGACATAAACCAAGAGGAGCCATCATCATTTGAAGAGGCCAAAGCAAAAACAGAATGGAAGCATGCAATGAAGGAAGAGATTGAAGCACTCGAGGAAAACAACACTTGGGATTTGGTGCCCAAGACTTCATCCATGAAGGTAATAGGCTCAAGATGGGTCTATAAACTCAAGAAGAATTCTGATGGTTCCATTAACAGGTATAAGGCAAGGCTTGTAGCAAAAGGCTTTGCACAAACTAAGGGAATTGATTATGAGGAGACATTCTCTCCTGTGGCAAAGATGCCTACTATTAGGGTTTTGCTTAGTATTGCCTCTTCCAAGAATTGGAAGATACTTCAACTAGATGTGAAGAATGCATTCTTGAATGGTTGGATAACAGAAGAGGTATATATGGCACAACCACCTGGTTTTGAGAGTCAAGTTTATCCTGATTATGTGTGTAAACTTAACAAAGCATTGTATGGTCTCAAGCAAGCTCCAAGAGCTTGGAATTTCAGGCTTGTTTCATTCTTGCAGGACAAAGGCTTTCAACCAAGCAAAGCAGATCCTTCACTCTTTATTAAAAAGAGTAATTCCGAGGTCATCTACCTATGTGTATATGTAGATGATATTATATTGACAGGAAATGATGCAGATGGTATGAAGAAGATCAAAGATCAGATGAGAGAAGAGTTCAAGATAAGTGATTTGGGTTCACTTACCTACTTCCTAGGTTTGGAAGTTGTCTACAAAGATCATGGTTTGTTTCTCACTCAAAGAAAGTACATTAAGGACATGTTGGCAAAATTCAAGATGCAAGATTGTAAGATTGCAGGTACTCCAATGGAGGTTAATCACAAATTGAGCTCACATGAAGGTGAACTCATAGAGGACATCACATCATATCAAAGTCTAGTGGGTAGTCTCAACTATGCCACATTGACAAGAGTAGATATATGTTACAGTGTGAGTGTGCTAAGCCAATTTATGCACACACCAAGGAAACCACATATGGATGCTGCCAAAAGGATACTCAAATATCTCAAAGGAACCATAAATGAAGGACTTTACTATCCTTATGTATCTGATTTAGGTTTGAAGCTATTTTCTGATGCAGATTGGGCTGGCTCCAAGGAAGATAGAAGGAGCACTTCAGGTTATCTTACCTTTGCAGGTTCAAAGCTTATTTCATGGTCATCCAAGAAGCAACCCACAGTTGCTCTCTCTTCTACTGAAGCTGAATATAGAGGTCTTGCCATAGCTACACAGGAAGCTATGTGGATGAAGACATTGTTCAAAGATCTTGGATTGGAGTTTGGAACTCCAACTATTTTTGGTGACAATATGAGTTCTATTCACTTGGCTGCTAATCCTATTTTTCATGCAAGGACTAAACATATTGAAGTTCATTATCATTATGTACGAGAGAAGATCCTAAGCAAGGAGATTCAAATATCATATGTGTCCACTCATCAACAATGTGCAGATATTCTAACTAAAGCATTGGATGGTACAAAGCTTTGCAAATTCAAGGCTATGATTGGTTTGCAGGTAATCTTGGAAGATTGAAGACCTCAAGCATACTTGGCTTGAGGGGGAGCTGTTGGAGCAAGTCTATGACAAGCCTAAGTATTGGCTTGAGTCTCACAAAGTCATTAAAGAAGCTTCAAAATGAAGACTATGTAAAGTTCACTTGTGAACTACCTCTTGTAACTTTTGAAGAGTTTACTTAATGTAAAAGTAAGAGAATCTTAAGTGGTTGAGCCCACATGATCAAGAATGGAAAGAGGAGCCACGAATTCGTGATTTGTGGTAGGTAGAGAATCAAATCAATCATTGATTGATTGGAGAGTGATTGAGGGAAGTTAGCCTCCCAAACTCAACTATAAATAGATGGCAGTTTTAGTCGTGGTTAGAGAGACCTATGTGAAGACCTCCAAGAGCTGAGCTTTATGCCATTTCAAGGTGTGATTACAAAGCACACATATGTATCAGTAAGTCATTGTATTGTACAAGCAATATAGTTTCATTTTTATGATTATTTGAGGTCATCTTTCCATGTTCTTGTGATGTGTACTACTCACTGCCATTACTTCAGTTTTTCTCAGTCAGCTTGCAGAGATTGTTTCTCTGCACTTGGTTCATCATTTTCAGTTATTTAACTTGGTAAAGTTAGCTCTCTATAAGTCTACTATATGCTCACAAATTTTCATGTCATTTGGATGTTGGAATCTTCAGTTATGTTCATTTGAAGTCAACAGGGTATGTTCATCTTCACTTCTCTGTCAGGTACCCGACTTTTTCAATCATCTTGTCAGAGTCATTTCTCAGTGGTTACTCATCCAAATTCAGTGATTTCAAGCTTGTTGGATTCAGCTTACTGTCTAGTATAAGCATATAAATTTTCATGATCATTGGATTCTTACATCTTGAGTTATGTTACTTTTTTCTACTCACTGGTCTATTTCTGTAGCAGCCCGTGAAAATCGGGATGATGTCATCACTTGTTAAAAGTCATTCTCAGTGTGTGGTTTGTTATTTTTGATGAGATTACTCTCTAAAGTTAGCTCTTTAAGCTACCTAGCCTTCCCCAAGAGGAATTAATCTAATTGCTGCTGTGCTCAGAGAATTATGTAAAACACTGAACAGGTGTATCAACCAAGAATAGCAAGTTTTCACATCTGAGCTAACTCCAACTTATCTGTTTTGATCTATCTTTTTGAGAGTGATCTTCCAAGGTACATAGGGTGTCTAATACATCCATTGGCAAGCTAAAAGGGCCCACCATCTACTCCTGGAGTTCATTTGGCTGGTGTAGAGCAAAGATTTTGCAACACCTCTTCATCTTCAACACATACCTATCCATCTCTTCACAAGCCACACACCACAATACACTTCACACAAGAGCTCTCACATGTTTATGCACACCACTTACACGCATGCCTACTCTCCCTTGACCATAGTACCCAAAAACTCCGTTTCTGGGCCCCCGAAACGGAACGGCCGTTTCTGGGAAACGGCCCGGCCGTTTCTGGGAAACGGCCCGGCCCGGAAACACGGTTTTTGGGCTAACTTTTTTCAGATTTTTTTTCTTTTGAGAACGGCTCATTCAGAGCCTTATTCCAAGTGTTTTTGAAGGCTCCAACCAGAGAGAGAGAGAGAGAGAGAGAGAGAGAGAGTCCCACTATCTTCAAGACCACTATGATCTACCTTGAAGTTGGAACTTGGTATTAGTTAACTACTAACTTGGTGCCCATAGTATACATTATGTGCATAGTAAGCATCTAATATGTGTGTGTAATATGTATGCACATTATGTGTGTATGTTGTATATATGTATGGTGTGACATGTGCAGTATGTACCATATACTATGTATTTACATTATGTGTGTGCAATAGTGTATGTATGTATTGTGTGTAGTATGTACTATGTACATGGTGTGTAGTATGTATGTAATATGTGTGTACTATGTATGTACATTATGTGTGTGCATGTATGTAGTATGTATGTATTGTGTGTAGTATGTATGCATATTGTGTGTAGTTTCATATATGTAATATGTATGTAATATGTGTGTGACGTGTGTATGAATGTTCAATGCATGTATGTACTATCCATGAGTGTGTGGACTTAGCATCTCTATATATATATATATATATATATATATATATATATATATATATATATATATATATATATATATATATATATATATATATATATATATATATATATATATATATATATATATAGGTTTCCCCTGTTTCCCGTTTCCTGCCGTTTCCAAATTTTTGGAAACTCCGTTTCCCGCCGGTATGAACCGACCGTTTCCACCCCTGCTAGGCACTATGCCCTCGACCCACTATCACCACTAGATACACTCCTATCACATATCACCACCATCCTACATGATTCAACTCTACACAACTTTCCACACCACACATACATACCCTCCACGCATGAGATCCATGCCCCAAAACCATAGGTATGATACAGATTGTCAAGAGCTAAGGAAGCATCCACATATTTTTGAGCACAGAGGGGATATTACACACAGGCACGCACAGCAATGCATGCACAGCCTTACTCGCCCCAAGCGGCAAGATTGAGAGGAGAGAGAGTACTCGGATATCTATCACTTGCTCATGAGCAGAGACAATGCAGTGGTGTGGCGACACCTAAGAGAGAGGAGATAGCAGACACCCATTCAAGACTCGAGCACTTCGCATAGCTATGCACAGAGCCTATACAAGATCCCGAACAAGCCCCCCATTCCCAAGCCACAGAGCTCACACCCCACTACCTCGACTTCTTCACATCGACTATGGTGAACCGTGCCATTGCCCATCTACAGCATGGCAGGGCTCATGACCACTTCATTATAGGCAGAGCATCACAACTACGGATGCACGACTCTAGCACTGCTCATTGCCCATCTCTTGAACCGAGCACTAGTTCAAGGGTTTCCTTACTCATGGACTAAGCACACCATTGTGCCCATTCATAAGTCAAGCGATGTTATGGATCCAGCCACATACCATGCAATCATGATTGGCCCCATACTGGCCAAGTTATATGGGGTAGTGCCAGACACAAAGTTGAGCACTCTCGCCATGCGGAAGGGTATCAAGGCCCTAGGACAGGTAGGATTCACACGAGATTACTCTACCATTGACCACATCTTCACTCTTAGATTCTTGATCAACCAAGCACGAGTGAGGAAGAGGAGATTATACTGCTTCTTTGTGGACTTCCACAAAGCCTTCAACACAGTCCCAGGGAGCGGCTCTTCAGATGTCTACATGACATCGTGGTCCCATAGGAGATTATATGGGGGATCTACGCCTTATATGAGAGAGTATCAGGTAGAGTCAAATGCCCGAGTAGTCTATCCGATTCACTTGCTAACACCATCAAGGTGAAGCAAAGGTGCCCCCTCTCACCCACCCTCTTTGGTTTATACATTGACGAGATAGTGGACTTCATACAAAAGCGGGGAGGGGAGGGCATTGAGGTACGAGGGACCACTATCCACATCCTTTTATATGCTGATGAAATTGTGCTTGATTTAGAGTCTGGAGAGGGTATATACTGACACCTACATGTCCTAGATGATTTTTGTACACTTAAAGGGTTATCAGTGAACCTTGGTAAAACCAAGGTTCTGATCTTCCATACATCAGCACAGGTGAAGAGACACGGTTCTTTCATAGCAGCAGGCGGACCCATCGAGGTAGTTGGATCATATGTCTACTTGGGAGTGACTTTCACAGCAGCCTCTAGGGTTTTCTCCATGTCTCAAGCAGCCCATGATCGCATCACATGAGGATACAGAGCGCTAGCTTTGATGGAGAAACAATGTCACCAGGCATATTTTCAGGAGCCCCGCACAAAGGGGTGGCTCTTCGACACTTTGGTTACCCCAGCACTCATGTATGGAGGAGCTATATGCGGACCGAGATTAGCCGCATCATCATGGACATCATTGGAGAGGCCGCAGATTCTCATGATTGCCAAACTCATATGTAGCAAATCTTCGGTACCCCATGATATCGTCAGGGCAGAGCTTGCTTCACCATCAATGCTAGAAGAGGCACTCTTCAAGACAAAATGCCTATTACACAGGTTCCAGAGCATGGACACAGAGCGCATCACTTACATAGCTTTCCAGGCATCATGCGACATGGCACTAGCAGGAGACACCTCCTCATGGTACGCACAGACACGGGATTGGCTTTCCCTCCATGGGTTTGACATAGACAGAATACCACCAGTACATAACGACTCCCACGCCCCCACCTATTTGCTCTCCCACCAAGAGAGAAATAGGATCATTCGTCAAGAGATATGGCATACATACATAGAGAGGACATGGATCAGCCCGAGGGGGGCATTGACAACGAAAATGCTTCACTACCGTGAGCATTATCTACGGATCTCAGACAAGGGCTTCATTGAGATTCCGCGCTACATGCAGACATACCTACCACACCACCTTCAAGTTGTCATTGGGAAACTTCGAGTTTCATCACATAAGCTCGAGATCAAGAGGGGTCTGGCTAAAGGAGTCCCTCGAGAGGAGAGGTGGTGCCCAGTATGCCATTCAGAGATAGAGAGTGAGGAGCAATTGGTTATCGGATGCCCAATATACTCGGACCTACAAGCAGAGTTCAAGATAAAGGAGTCACTCGAGTTGTGCTTGACCAATGGAGATCAGTGGAGGATGGGGTGTTTCCTTGTAGTGGCATATAAGAGACGAGATCAGATGCTACAGCCTACACACCAGACACGGATGAGGACCCAGCAAACTATTACTCAGTTCTTTCAGTGAGTTGGACCACATAGGGCTCATGCTCCAGAAGGCAGCAGCACAGAGTGTGAGGCCGACCACGTACGGTTGGGTGCCGACGACCACGACTCCACCAGGAGAATATCTCACGGATCAGGATAGCCCACGACTACATGATGGAGCACAGGCACACCACCACCACCACCACCACCACTTGGACAGCCTTCCTCCAAGAGGTACTAATACCGCCGTCGATGTACCACATACTCCACCCACCTCCACTCATCATCAACAGTTAGGGTATACACATACACTCCCTCACGGCTGCCCTTGTATTAGGTGGTCATTATCTACAGAGTTAGAACCACGCTCCCCCGAGGCACCACTATTCCCCCCCCCTCCCTCCCCCCCCTCCCTCCCTCCCTCCCTCCCTCCCTTTCCCCCCTTTCCCCCCTTTCCCTCCCCCCCTCCCTCCCTCCCCTCCCTCCCTCCCTCCCTCCCTCCCTCTCCCCTCTCCCTCCCCCCCTCCCTCCCTCCCTCCCCCCCTCCCTCCCTCTCTCTCTCCCCCCCCCCTCTCTCTCCCCCCCCCTTCCCTCCCTCCCCCCCCCCCTCCCCCCCCCCCTCTTCCCTCCCCCCCCCCCAACCCTTTCCCTCCCTTTCCCTCCCTTCCCCCCTCCCCCCCCTCCCTCCCTCCCTCCCTCTCTCTCTCCCCCCCCCCTCTCTCTCCCTCCCTCCCTCCCTCCCTCCCTCCCTCCCTCCCTCCCCCCCTCCCTCCCCCCCTCCCTCTCTCCCCCCCTCCCTCCCTCTCTCTCCCCCCCCTTCCCTCCCTTTCCCCCTTCCCTCCCTTTCCCCGTTCCTTCCCTTTCCCTCCCTTCCCCCCCTTCCCTCCCTTCCCTCCCTCCCTCGCCCCCTCCCTCTCTCTCCCCCCTCCCTCTCTCTCCCCCCCTCCCTCCCTCCCTCTCCCCCCCCTCCCTCCCTCCCTCTCCCCCCTCCCTCCCTCCCTCCCTTCCCCCCTTTCCCTCCCTCCCTCTCCCCCCCCCTCCCTCCCTCGCCCCCTTTCCCTCCCTCCCTCTCCCCCCCCTCCCTCCCTCGCCCCCTTCCCCCCCCCCCCCACCTCCCTCGCCCCCTTTCCCCCCCCCCCCCTCCCCCCTCCCTCCCTCCCTCCCTCCCTCCCCCCCTCCCTCCCTCCCCCCCCCCCCCCCCCCCCCTTCTCCCTCCCTCCCTCCCTCCCCCCCCCCTCCCCCCCCCCCTCCCCTCCCCTTCTCCCTCCCTCCCTCCCTCCCTCCCTCCCTCCCTCCCTCCCTCCCCCCCCTCCCTCCCTCCCTCCCCCCCTCCCCCCCCCCCCCCTCTTCCCCCCCCCCCCCCCCCCTCCCCTCCCCTTCTCCCTCCCTCCCTCCCTCCCTCCCTCCCCTCCCTCCCTCCCTCCCCCCCCCCCTCCCTCCCCTCCCTCCCTCCCCCCCCCCCCCCCCCCTCCCTCCCTCCCTCCCTCCCTCCCCCCCCCCCCCCCCTCCCCTCCTCTCCCCCCCCCCCCCCCCCCCCGGGGCGCCCCTCCCCTCCCCCCCCCCCCCCCCCCCCGGGCGCCCCTCCCCTCCCCTCCCCTCCCCTCCCCCCCCCCCCCCTCCCTCCCTCCCTCCCTCCCTCCCTCCCTCCCTCCCTCCCTCTCTCTCTCTCTCTCTCTCTCTCTCTCTCTCTCTCTCTCTCTCTCTCTCTCTCTCTCTCTCTCTCTCTCTCTCTCTCTCTCTCTCTCTCTCTCTCTCTCTCTCTCTCTCTCTCTCTCTCTCTCTCTCTCTCTCTCTCTCTCTCTCTCTCTCTCTCTCTCTCTCTCTCTCTCTCCCCCTCCCCCCCCCCCCCCCCAAGGTATATATGTATATGTATATGTGTGTGTGCATGTGTGTGTGCGTGTACACACACACACATACATGCATACATATATATTTCACACACACAAAGACACTCAAATTTTATTACAGGTGCTCACAGAAGTGATATCGAGAACATGAGATAAATATTGATTATTACTGATTGCAAGGTTTATTACGTGATTTTATTAATTGGCATTTCAGTTTGAACAACACGAAACTTGAGCCTTTTGTGTACAGCACATACAGGCTGTATATCTTGAGGTTTGCTTTGCTCGTCCTTGGAGAATGTCCTTACAAATAAAGGGTTGGGCTCAGCACCAAGTTCTTTCTTTTGTGTTTTCGTTTCATCATCTATTTTAATGCGCCCTGCAGTTGTAAAGCAGATCAATACAGATATACGTTCATCCATACAAACTGATACAAGAAATGGAGTCATCAATGCTTTCATGCAGAATCCACTACAACTGAATAAACCAAACTCATTTCTATAGTACTGTGTCTCAATGCGTTTACTACTGCCATTAGCATGTGGCAAGCTCAGTAAGATGTTTTTTTTAAATCACTGTCATTCCAAAGGTTTCAGAAACTTTCCAACATTTACCAAAAAGACAAGAACCCAAAGTTAACGAAACAAAAGGCCCTTCATCCTCGACAATTACATAATCCCAGCTGTCTCTACTTCTGATCCTCTGATTGCACTCATCACGAGGCTAAATCCTCAACCTTATAGCTAGAAAATCATTGCATCATTAATTTTCATTCCTCTACTTGCACGAATAATGGGGCTGGAGCTTCAATAAAATCATTAACAACTTACACCACTGAAAAAAATACTCACCTTCTTCATTCTCTGCGAACAAGATACACGTTCCAATTGTCTCCTCATATCGCCCCACCTACACCGTAACAGAGAAAAACATGTTATGACTAATCCATTTCAAAATAATGATAATGATAATGGTTCAAAATGGAGAGGAGAACCAGGCAGAAGAGAGCCCTAAAATGATTTACCACGCCATGAATCTCACTTTCTCACATGCATGCTAGCACTCCTGCAGAATACATGGCATGAGATTATGTGGTGAATGTGCCAAGATTGGACACATCGAATATCCTTTTGTTCTGTCCCAAGTTAAAACACAGTATAACTAGGTATATCCACGATGTCAAGTGCCCAAAGCAGAATTCTTTTTATCACCCAAACTTTCCACCTACTTCATATTAGGAAATGGCATGTACATGGGATTGCAATTCTAGACCTATTTTATGGATAGGGTATTGCAAATTCATCGATTTCACCAACATCCCGCATCTTCGAAGCTCTTAAAATGCAACACTCCCAGATGAATCACAGGGGTAGGTTGCCAAGAACATTTTAACAGTAATACTCACAGATGAATCACAGGGGTAGGTGGACAAGAACATTGTATGACAAAGTAAATTTCATAAACAAGTGGAGCAGTGCATGACAAACTGGACAACTTGGACACCACACAAGGCCTGACCATGGACCCTTTTTTCTGAAATTAAAGAAAAACTGGGTTGTGACATTCAGCAGAGAGTAAGATTGTCCATTGTGGCAATCAGTCTGGTGATGAAAACACTGCTAAAAACTCTATGGAGATCACAATGCAGCTGCACCATGCCAGATCAGAGCCAACACCCTTCCCACCCTTTGGATTTAGGGGTCTATGAGGGGGAAGTGTGATACAGGTAGACTGGAAAAAAGAATTCTCCATACAGAGATAAGGAGGGCAATCTACTGACTGTTGAAGTATTTCTATCCCTGGCATGTACTCTTCAGACCTACAGAGAACCAAGCTTTGTTGGTCCATTGGAATGCCTGGCTACTTGGTCTTCATTCAGATCTTCGCCCAGTTTCATATTATTGGGGATCAGGCTTGGCTTCACGAGAATGTTTATGTTCCGCATCACCAACTCACCGAAGCGCAATCAAACGTGCTGAAAAAACTGAAGATTATTATTTGAAAGCTCTATGTCAGGGGACTCCCATTAATCATTGGAGGGAACTTCAACATGAAGCCAAAGCACTTGGAGAAGTGGTTGAATGCTTTGCTTTCCCTGTTTTTATATATATATATATATATATATATATATATATATATATATATATATATATATATATATATATATATATATATATATATATATATATTTATTTATTTATTTATTTATTTATTTATTTATTTATTTATTTATTTTTTATTTTTATTTTTTTTATTTTTTTTCTTCTTTATTTCTTTCTTTTTGCTATGGTTGTTTTCCCTCAGAAGCTCTTGGAATGGCATGGACAATTGTATACCACATTGGGACAATGGATTGATGGTTGATATGAGCTTTGGTCTAATATACCTTGAGTTTGGCAAATGCCTGATTGATTAAGCACTGAGTTTGGAGGAGTTAGTGGTGTTGGGATGTTTATCTGGGCCACTAGAGGAGGTGCACACCATTGGGTGGAGACATCTAATGAAAAGCCATGGTTTCATGGAATACATTGCATTTTTGGACGCATTGCCAGTGTTCAGTGTTCAAAGTTGGACTGTGCACTAGTGGGAATGCAACGTTCGCATCTCCCAAATTTTAGGGAGTTGTTATCATTGGCCGTCAAAAAGTGTTCACATTTTCTCCGAAGAAGGCATGTCAAATTCTCAACGGGTTGAGACATTTTTAGACCTGAGCATTTTTGGGAGGAAATGGCTTAAAAAGTTGCCGAGTGTCGCAAATGCAAGAAATCTGCCAGACAGAGCCAAGAGAATGCCTTCCTTCATACTCATTTTAAGTGGATTTTCAGGTTTCGAGCTTTAATGGAAAGTTATCTTCTCCCCTGATCTATGTACATTGATGCTTCGTGCTCACTGACCCCCTTTCTCTCTAATTACATGAATGTGATGCCCTACTCAAGGGCTCTTCAATTGAATGTACAAATTTGCGGATTTGTGCTCCATTGATGAGGCAAGAGCCTCTTGAACAGGTACCTGAGTAGCTAATTGCTAATCCAAAGTAGGTATGTGCACTGGAAACTCTGTTTTTCTTAGATTGTTTGCAAGAAATCGTGGGGAAATTTTGGAGCAATAGCCCAAAAGGTACAAGAAACCATAGGCTATGCTTAGGAACAAACGACATGCAAAAAGGAGTGCTCGACAGAGATCTACAACTTGCTATGTTTTCTTGCAGGTTTAGGGTTTGGTTTCCAAATCGATGTATTGATGCTCTAGTAGTTTCACGAAAGCTTGGAGGACCTTGTGCAAGTGTTTAGAAGTGAAATAAGGCAGAGAGGGTATAGTTTCTTTGCAAGAACAAATGATACAAATTATGCCCCAAAGAAGATATTGGATAGGAAAGAGAGACAGTTTAGAAACCAGGCTTTTCCAGGGATTCGTGTATCTTGGGGAGGACATCCACTCCCACACTCTACTTGGGAATCAAAAACTCTGGTTCAGAAGTACTTTTCCTCATTGAACAACTTGCCAGAGAGAGCGAATGTTCTATTTTTAACTAATTTACATCACTTGCATGTGAGGATAAAAGCCCACTCCCAAACACTACACTTCAGAAGCCAAGACCTAGGCATGGGAGTTGTACTTCTATTTTGACATTCATGATGAACACATGAATGCTTCGAACCTTAAGGGAACTCTAGAACATGCTAGGACATGACTATTTTATGTGCCTGGTGAGAGCATGTGCAACATTCCTTTCCTTTCCAATAGCCCTTAAACACCCTCTTATGCTCACACCCTCCTCCATCCTTGCCTCCCATTGATGGAGCTAGAAAGAAGAAAGAAAAAGAAGAAAGAAAGTGTTTTTACGTCTATTAGGAGGCTGAACTCGGCCTAAGAGACAAATCAATGTACATGGATCTTTCTTCTGTCAATCGGGAAAGATGAAAGTGCTGAAAAAACTGGTAAAGCCAATATAAATCTCTATAGTGCGCATGTGGAGATGCCATGAAAGTTTTTTTTGGGGGGGAGAGGGGGGGGATGTGTATTGAGTGTTATATCTATGATAGTCCATGTTATATGGAGTCAACTTATTGAGGAGGTGTGAACCACCTCTTAACTTCATTTAGATGGGCTCACACATGAGTGCCATGTGGCACCCATGTATAGAACCATAGGAGACTCATTAGTTATGGAAAGTAAGAGAGAGTATTTCTTGGAACTAGTACGTGGTTGGGCGGTAGAATTAAGCATCGAGCTCCGTGTAGAACTGAGAGTCCTTCTATACGATCGAGTCTCAAGAAGTGTGCAGTGATCATCCCAAAATGAGGGGATTCACGGGAGGCCACAGAACATTGGTATCGGAGCCAGTACAACGACCAACGGCATTTACGCGAAAAGGAACAACCAGCAGCGCCCATGCGAAGACACCGACCAGCGGCGCTCACACGCCCACAGAGAGAGAGAGAGAGAGAGAGATAGAGAGAGAGTTCCTCTCCTCCTTCTCCTCATCCCCTCCTCTTGGATGAGAGTGAGAGGTATGAAGCCTTCTATATATGCTTGGTTTTGTCCTTCTCAAGCCCCTATGTGGGATAAATGAGCACGCCATCGATCATCTTCTCTTTTGTTCGAATATAGAGAGGTTTTTCAAGCCTGTGACTAGAGAAAATCCGAGTTTTCTTCTGATTTTTGGGGAACAAAATCTATGATCCAGATATTGATTGTGGAAAAATAATGATACATACATGTATTATGGGCTGTGGAGTTGGGCTATGGGTTTTAGGTTGGATCAAAAAGCTTCAGTTTCTCAGTTTGGAGGTTCTCAAAGTCACTCGCGTCAGTCTCATGGTTTGTTGGGATCTGCTATATGTAAAAGTGGAGCTGTAGCAATTGCTACTTTTAACTTCTCCATACTTTGCTTCTGTTCGTCTCCCCAATGAAAGGCTTTCCCTTTCCCTTTAAGTTGTTCAATCATCGGGACAACAATTTGGCATAGTTCTTAATGAATCTTCGATAGAAACCTGATAAACCTAGGAAGATCTGCAGCTCTTCCGGGTTCCTTGGATGTGGCCATTCCATAATAGCCCTTACTTTTTCACGATCCATCTGGATTCCATTCTGGGAGACTATATACCCAAGGTATCTAACCTCTATCTTGAAAAATTCACACTTTTGACTCCTTAGCAAAGAATTTTCCCTTAGCACTTGAAATACCTTTCTTAAGTGTTCCAAGCGCTCCTCTTCTAATGCACTATAGATCAGAATGTCATCCAAAAAGTCTACTTCAAAGTGTCCTAGATAAGGCCGTAAAACACTACTCATGAGCTTCATGAAAGTGGAAGGAGCATTGGTGAGACCAAAAGGCATCACCAAAAACTCATAATGCCCATATCTAGTCCTAAATGCAGTCTTAGGGACATCCTCTACCCTAATCATAATCTGATGATATCTTGATCTAAGATCAAGCTTGGTAAAATACCTAGTTTGATGTAACTGATCAAATAGATCTTCCAATCTAGGCATTGGAAACCTATTTTTGATAGTTACCTTATTAAGTGCTCTATAGTCTATACATAGTCTCATAGAGCCATCTTTCTTTTTAACTAGGAGCATTGGCGATGCCCAAGGTGAGTTACTAGGTTTAATGAAGCCCTTATCTAAATAATCCTGCAATTGCCTCTCAACCTCCTCATGCTGAGAAACACTAAGCCTATAAGGTGGCCTACAAATAGGGTTAGTGTTAGTAACTACCTCAATGGCATGGTCAATGTCCCCTCTTTCACGTGGTAGCCCTCTAGGTAAGTCAGTGGGAAAAACATCTCTATACTCAAACATAAGATCTTAAAACTTTTAACCACACACTCTTGCAAAAAAGAATAGTAGAAAGTCCTGTCCATATTTACATTCCTAGCATGAAAATATACTTCAGATGAGCTGTCTATACAATGCTCCATATCATGACTATACAATAAAAACATATCCTGTACATGCTGAGAATAACAAAGACTATACAACTCTAATGATGAAATGAGAGGTGCACTAGGTACATCTCTCTCCCTGAATATAAACTTTACTTCCATTCTTTTCAAATTCAAGTATGTTGTTTTGATAGCTTCGTTTAAGTGTGTCTCCCAACCCCCATAGCCACTCTCTTCTTAAGACTAGGTCTGTCCTTTCATTGGGGAGACAAACATAAGCAAAGTATGGAGAAGTTAAAAGTAGCAATTGCTACAGCTCCACTGTTACATATAGCAGATCCCAACAAACCATTTGTGGTTGAGATTGACGCGAGTGACTTTGCCATAGGAGCGGTTTTAGTACAGGATGGTTGACCAATAGCTTTTAAGAGTAAGAAACTAGAACCGGCTCAGAAGAATTACTCCGTCTATGAGAAGGAGTTGTATGCAATTGTCCATGCTTTGAAGAAGTGGCGTCATTTTTTATATGGTGCCAAAGTCATGATAGTGTTTGATCAAGAGAGCATGAAGTGGCCTCTAATCAAACAGACCTTAAAGGTCTCAAGGCTCGATGGGCAGAGACCCTTCAGGAGTTTGATTATGAGCTTAGGTATAGGAAGGGAAAGTTTAATGTAGTGGTTGATTCACTTAGCCACATGCCTATGCTCAATGGACTGAGTTTTGCTCAGATCACTAGTGAGCTACTTGAGTCCATTAGAGTGAAATGTAGAGATGGCATATTTTGTACGAGTGTCATGACACACCTAGTGCGGGACACCCAGGAGTTAACAAGACTTATGATCTTGTTAAGAGGCAGTTTTATTGGCATGGACTTCATAAGGACGTTCCTAGAGTATGTGCTTAAGTGCACTAAATGCAAGGTCAACAAAGCTGAGAGATTGAGGATTGGAGGACTGCTCCACCCATTGGATATTCCTAATGGGAAGTAGGAGAGTATCTCCATGGACTTTACAGTCGGATTACCTAAGACACAAAGAGGGGACGACTCGGTCTGGGTAATTGTGGATAGGCTAACCAAAATGGCTAGGTTTATTCCGACACGTACTACAGTGAAGACACCAGAGTTGGCTAGACTCTTTGTAGAGAACCTATACCGATTATATGGTCTTCCTTTAGACATAGTTTCCGATCGGGATAGGAAGTTTACTAGCCACTTTTGGAGAGCGGTCTTCAAAAGGTTGGATATGAAACTTAGCATAAGTACGGCCAAGCATCCAGAGTCGAATGGGCAAACAAAGAGGGTTAACCAAATCCTAGAGGATATGCTTCGAGCATATGTGAATGAAAGGCAAACTAATTGGGAAGAGTACTTACCTAAAGTAGAGTTTGCATATAATAGTGCCAAGCACTCTTCCACTGGGCATAGTCCATTTATGCTTATGTACGGGTTTCAGCCAAGAGTTCCTTTTGCAGTAGGCTTGCAGAATGAGAAAGTTCAAGCTGCAAAGGACTTCTTGGAAGAGATGAACGATATGCTTAGGCTTGTAAAGGACAGCATTAGGAGAGCTCAGGATAGGGCTAGAGCCTATGCTGACCCTCATAGGAGAGAGATCAACTTTGAGGTAGGAGAGCAGGTCTATCTTAGAGTTGCATCTAGATCTGAAACCATGAAGACGGGATCATGTCCAAAACTATCTCCTAGGTATTGTGGACCTTTCCACATACTTAAGAGAATAGGAAAGATGGCTTACCAGCTCCAACTTCCAAAGAATAGTCAAATCCATCCAGTTTTTCATGTTAGCCGGCTTAAGAAAAGGCTGGGTGAATCTAACAACCTCATTGCATATAGTGAGGTAGTAGAGCCTATTTCTGCTCAATCTATTCCACATGAGCATGAGAGCATACTACGCACTTGAGAGAAACGGACGAGAAGTCACTTGTATAAAGAGTGTCTAGTAAAGTGGAAAGATAGTTCAGAAAATAGTGCTACATGGGAGCGGGTTAGCACCCTTCAGAGACGGTTTCCCAGCTTTAGATTACCTTCCCAAGAGTCTTCTTAAGGGGAAGGATATGGGGAAACAACACGGAGACATGACCATGTATTTTTATACATGGGGATTTAGTGGGAGTATTGTTCCATTGATTATCTCTTTCTTTTAGACCGTCCCGTACCATTTTTGAGGACAAAAATGGAGTTAAGGGGAAGGAAATGTTATATGGAGTCAACTTATGGAGGAGGTGTGAACCACCTCTCAACTCCATTTAGATGGGCTCACACATAAGTGCCATGTGGCACCCATGTGTAGAACCATAGGTGACTCATTAGTTATGGAAAGTAAGAGAGAGTATTTCTTGGAACTAGTACGTGGCTGGGCGGTAGAATTAAGCATCGAGCTCCGTGTAGAACTGAGAGTCCTGTACGATCGCGTCTCGGGAAGTGTGCAGTGATCATCCCAAAACGAGGGGATTCACGGGATGCCACTGAATAGTCTATATGCAAAAGGGTAGTACAAGCATGAGAATGCATATGAAAGACTAACTAGCTCCATCATGTACTAGTGGGCTGGTATAAGATGTGGTACATAGGTGAAGGTGGAGTCTCTGGATGGATAGAGCGAGATAAACTATCATCTTGGATCGTCTTTCCTCCATGGCGTGATGGTCACGAGCTTGGATCTCTGCAATCTGGTGTCGGTGCAGTACCGGGGCCCTATATCCTACAGCACGGGATTGTCGCCTAGCTCGAGAGGTTTGAGCATGCTGAAGAGTCACCCCTCTCAGTGTGTGAGCTAAGGGGGAGGGTTGTTGCACGTCGCAGAACAAAGAAGTCAGTGAGCTGACTCTGTCTCCCTCCGGCTTGTTCTTGAGTGGATTGGTCCCTGGAGTAGGGAATCTCTGTGACTCTATCTCTAGTAAGAATCGCCCGAGTTGTAGCTGATCTCTAGAGCCCATGATCTCTCGAAGGGTAGGCTTCCCTGTAAACAGAGTCTCATATCTTCCCTTGATGTCATCATATGCCCTACATCTCTATACAAAGTGCTCCTCATCCTCCATCTCTACTCTGCATATCCGCTCCTCTCTGGGAATGTCTTCAGCTCTTCTCATCTCAATCTCTAGTCGATGTGATGAGACCCTCGACTTGCCAATCGCTACCCTTGAGCTACGAGGCATGTAAGTATCCATGTAACGTGGTCGTTGGATGAAACCATATGCTAGTATATCTAAGAATTGGTATCGGTAGTGTGATAGTCTCGATCCAATGTGATGTGAGCCATGTCTCACTAATGTAGAGATCCATTCCTCTCACTACAGGAGAGATGGACCGTGGATATGAGGTGAGTAGGGGTCATACTGAAAGAGCGGTAATCTATCCATATCAAGTCCATGACTATCAAAATAGGCTCTAACCTGAGTGTACCACGCCTCTCATATCCTAACTCTCATATCTATATAGATGCCTCAAATGCTATGTGTGAGTATGTTTGTAGGGAGATCCCTCATCCTCTGAACAAAGAAGATAGTCTTGAATAGTGCATCTACTACCATGGGTGGTGCTTAATAGTGCCCTTATGATATCATGTGGCACTGACTGTTTCTCGTGAAATAGTCGCGAGATCATACGTACTTGAGGCCTCTCGATCGCACTCCATTCGGTGACTGTGAGGCCTAGGGCCCAAATTGTCGTAGCATACACCATAGCTAGTCTGACTAGTGTGACAAATAGCCACCCCTTTGTGCGGGGCTCCTAGAAGTGTGCCTTGTGACATCTCCCCTCTAACATGGCTAAAGCTTCATATCCTCGTGTGAGTCGGTTGGTGGCTTCCTGCCTCATGCTTAGGGGCCTGACAAGCTCGTGATTGTGATTCTGATGTAGACATAGGAAGTGACCACCTCTATCTATCCACCGACATCTTTGCATCATGCTTCATTCCTCACCATGGGGGAGGTGTGGAAGATCATGACATTGGTCTTGCCAAGGTTTACCATCAAGCCCCTCTATGTACAAAACTCATCTAGGGCAGCCAAGAGGCGCCATAACCCCTCGGGTGACTCTGAAATCCATACACTGTCATTGGCATATAATAAAATGTGGACACGTGTACCTGCGAGGTTTGCACCCTCTCCTTCACCTCAGGGAATGTAGTCCTCAATCTCATCGATGTAGAAACAAAATAGAGTGGGGGAGAGTGGGCAGCCTTGTTTAACACCGATGGTGCTAGCAATGGCGTTAGACAACCCTCGTTGACATTGTAGCCTCCCAGTCATCAGCCCATAGAGTGCATAGATGGCCCAAATCATCTATGATGGTACTCCCAAGCTCTAGAGGCATCGAAAGAGCCTCCCTCGTAGAACTGTATCAAAAGCTTTGTGGAAATCGACAAGTGGGGGTATCTCTCTTGAGGGAGAGTGCAAGGTATGTGTGATTGGTCCCAATGGGTATGGATGGGATGGAGAATAAAGTGAGTAGGGGGATGGCCTACCTGGATCCCACGACGTAATCTACTCTAGTTCCCCCGCCATCTCTAACTCAGTGTGGTATGCATGTCTATCCTCCTGAGTTAGGCCACTAAGATATCCCGTTATACATAATGAGATTATATCGAGAGCCTAGTCTGAGTAGATGAGCGCCATAGTGATTGTGTAAGGTCAGCTTAAGCTCGAGCTGTAGACTCCTCCTATATGGAAGGTAGTATTTGTGGGTCCTCTGGGTCAAATGTCTCACACTGATCATTGCTCGTCCTTGCATTGAAGTCTCCCATAAGGAAGACTTCCCCTAGTGCATAGTAGTTTGTGATCTCCTCTGACAAGCAAGTGTATGGTGAGTCCTCCTCTCCATCTATCATAGCAAACCACGAGCTAGGAGCAAAGTAATATAACGCTATGTAGATGATCTTCTCCTTTGAGAGCTTAAGCCGGATCCAAAGATATCTTTGTATGTGAATCACATGCAGCTATTTGTATCCTGCTTTGAAGTCCACCTCTGAAGAGTCCTCCTCTCCATCTATCATAGCGAACCACGAGCTAGGAGCAAAGTAATATAACGCTATGTAGATGATCTTCTCCTTTGAGAGCTTAAGCCGGATCCAAAGATATCTTTGTATGTGAATCACGTGCAACTATTTGTATCCTGCTTTGAAGTCCACCTCTGAAGAGTATCACTACTCCTTATCCTCTGGAGTGTGTTGACGTGTACACTCTGTATGGTAGTGATCGTGGAGTCCATTGTCTTCTTGTTTGCTTTTATGGCTATGGTAAGCTTACCCTCCATTTTTGTCAAATCATCCTTCATAACTGTAGAAGTCATGGCATTGAAGATGGAGAAATGCTCAGTGTGATGGGCCTAAAGACTTGCGATGAAGACAGGTGCGGACCCAATGCGCGATGGAGCAAGGGTGGGAGTGGCTAATAATTGTAGGCAACAGATATAAGTCCGAGAAGGAACAGTCTACTTCCATGAATGCAAATAGCCTTGAGATCCGATAGACATAGAGCTAAAGCATGTTACTTACATGGTATCTACTAGCATAGACAATTTAGCTTTCCACTTTATAAAATCACTGATCTTTCTTGATTTGCAAATTCTAGTATAATTATTATCCACTAGCCCAAAATCTTGATGGAAGTGTTTTTGGTCTAGTGATGCTTCATTTTGGTCCCATTCTCTTCCCAACCTTGCAAACCATGTTCCTTCAGTCCTCTCTTTGGCTAGGAGGTTTGGCTTGATTGCTTCTTTTAAATGCTTTGAAGTGCATGCTTCCTTTGGGAGTCCCCACTTGCTCATGTATCTATGGCTACACAAAGACTTAGTTTGGAATGAATGCTACAAAATTCCAAATGGAAGCCACATAAGAGGTTACAATCAGACCAGCCTTCCTTTAATGGTTGATGCAGAAACATCTAAAGGACTACTATTTGTATAAAATTTGCTCCAAGAAGAGCATTATTGTGAATGATGATTCAAAACCTTAGCCATGCACATATAAAGCACTATGTCATTAGTCGTCATCCAAAGGAGTGTAGCATTTGTAAATTAATGTTCCAAAAGGAACCTAATTTAATCATGCAAATGAGCAGCCACACACATAAACAACATTTTTCATCACATGTTGTTAGGCATTGGAATGCACAATAAGTTTCCAGAAAAAACATTGTGGTAAACAAGATCATGTTTCTACTAGTCTATGAGGGTAAAAAAAACCATCGAACAGAAGAGTACCGAGCCTTAATGATTCATAAACTAATGATCACAAAAGAATGCAACGGATAACAAAATCATCACGTCCTCATTAGAAAACAGTTGAATACATGCAAGGATTACTACAATTATTGATTCCTGATTTACACAATATGCTGACTACATGAGTGACTATGCTAGAAACCAATTTGAATTTTTTAAGCTCGTATAGAGAAGAGTGTCCTCTTTGAAGAAGTTTTAATGTTTTTCTTCAATGGGGATGCCTGTACAGTATCTCATGGAAGAATATCTGACAAGATTCTAATTATACAAATCCAATAGATGTTGAAAAAAACCTTGCATACCATCTTTGTGCCGTCTTCAAATACAAGACTCGGATTCATCGTATCAAGGCCCTGAAATTTCAAGAGCACAATGAAATCGTTATCCATCTAGAATATAAATCACCATACAAAGCATTTAAAAGTTTTGCTATGTCATATTCGAGATATGAAGCTTACAGTAACAGTGAAACGTGTAGTGCTATTAGGCAACCAACCATCTTCAAACTCCATCAGGACATACTCTTTCTCTTCCTTGTTGTCATCTATTGATGTATCCATAGTAAATTCAGAGGGGCAATCGTCCCATCAATGTATTTTTCTCAATTCTCTGAAGAATAAATCCATAAGGAAAGGATATTAATTATTTCCTATTTCAAAGATAATACTGGCATTGACATAACATACACAATCAATATGCACTTGCATGTAATTCGAAGACATACGCATCTGCGGACAAGTACAAATGTGTGCATATCACTGAATGTGTTTGTATAATTATGTGTAGATCCATGCCTATGTGTGTAGGTGTGCGTGCGCTCGCTTTTTCCCCCTCGTCAGTACTGACGGGCCCCGGCTTTGTGTCCTAAAATGCAATTTGAGCTTCAAAAATGGCTCTTATCGGTTCTATACCTGGTAAAAAAAATCGAGAGAGGGAGAGAGAGAGCTTATTTCTATCGAACGCCGACCCCACGCAGAGCTATACCACGAAGAGAGATTCGACAGGAAGAATACATGTTCCAAGAGGCAATCGCCGGCTCGCGGGCTCGCCCTGCCAGAGAGAAAGTCCGAACGAGAGAACGAGGCCGGAAAATTCTTCAGGTGGGTTATAGAGCTCAACAGCACTGAAGGGGCCGGTAAATTATTCAGGTGGGTTATAAAGCTCAACGGCACTGATAGAGGTAGCACATGGAAGACTCTGGCCGTGGACGGTGAGTTTCACTCTTTTCGGGTGACCAAAACCAGGTGAACTGAACGGACTGGAGCTGGTTAGCACCGTGCACCGTTCCGGTGACGTGAAGTCCAGCATAAATTATTTTATTAATTTCGGTACTCTGATTCACACTGAGCCATGGCTTTCACATTCCGGTGGACAGAATGAAAGACTTGTTTTGGTTTATTATTTTTGTTTCTCATTATTCAATCCTGATACGACTTAGGTTTCCAAAAACATCACGACACTAAAACAACTATGCGTTTCAAAAACATTACCGCACTAAAACAATTGTAGACCTTTTCGTGGAATGTTTTTTTAAGGTAACATGTACACAATATTTTTTTAATAATTTTATGATGGTTGTTATTCAAATTATTAAAAAAATTTAATTGATGTAGGTATTACGATCATCAAGGTTAATGCATGGAGTGAAATCAACACAATGAGAAGTGGTTTATGATAAACATTGTAGATATATACACGATCTTAATCATTTCTGTAGGTCTTGGGTCATCCAAAATCTCACCATCAAATCTTCATGTGCACTTAAATCTGGTGACTCAAAGTTTATATTTTCGGCCATCCGAATCTCGCCATTGAACCATCATGTGCACCTAAATTTGGTGATCAAAAATTCATATCCAACCACTCAAAATCTGATGATCAAACATCCATGTGCTCTTGATATATTTTGGGTGACCCAAAAAGTCATCTCCCACCACCCGAAAACATGTCCATGTGCTATCCCTATGAGCAAAGTATTTGCAAGTGAAATTGTGAACGTCAATCATCACAGTCAAAATTTTTACATTAAAGTTTTATGAGATGCTAAACATATCCTTGGCATGTGCATTACTTGTGATCAGAGTAGGAGATCCATATTCTTATCTTGAAGTGAGTACATAACCAAAGTACTTCATAGATTCAGTATGCATGGTGGAAACGCATTGAGTACACCATTGCCTACATATGTGAAGCTAAGCAAGGATTATTGTTCAAAATCTGATGAGAAAAAGGAATTCATGAATGAAATTCCTTATCAATATGTTGTTGGTAATGTCATGGCTATGGTACCTACAAGACCATATGCATTTGCAATGGGATTTGTAAGCAAATCTATGTCAAATCCTAGCATGAAGCATTGGGAAGCAGTCAAAATGATATTGAGATATAGAACGGAACTAAGGATATTGTCTATTCTTGGCTAGAGGTGATGCTTCCATTATTTGATACACGAATTCTGACTATGCTAGATGTGTATGCAATTGAAAGTCTATTTAGGGTACATTTTTCACTTCACTAGTAGTGTTATTTCATGGAGCTCTTGCCTTCAAGAATTTACATCTATTTCCGTTACAAAACTAAACTATGTTGCAGTCAGTGAGGCATATAAGGAAGCATTGTGGCTTTCTAGATTGGCATGTGACATGGACATACCTCAACGTCATTTACTTAATGATAGTCAAAATGTTATTGCATTGGCTAAGAATCTCATCGACCATGCAAAGAACAAGCACATTGAGGTGTAGTAACACTTTGTTCATGATTTTTTTGCCACTCGACGCATTTTACTTGAGAAGATTCATAATCAAGAAATTGTAGCAAATGCATTGACAAAAGCTCTACCACATGATAGCTCTAGACATTGTTGTCACTTGATGGGGGTCACTTGATCTTGTTTTGCATACTCCATTGTACATTGTGTAACATGCCATCATGTGGGAGGTATAGGTCATATACTCATACTTAGATATTCTTTTTCATTCTTTATTTTTCTTCCTTGGGCCATATCAACCATATTGGCATTTATAACCATATTGTTATGGATTGTTATTGTTAAGGCCAAATAGCCATCGGACACTCTTGTATATGTTTGTTCTAATAAAACATATATTGGCATGGTCAACCACGATTGAGACCACCTATGATTAGGCCCTAGAAATGATAGGCAAGAGATGGTTGAACCACACCCTTAGAGGGAGGATTAGGAAGTAATCCTCAACCATGGCTTTTGGGGCAAGTGGTTAGCCCACCATACTCCTAGCCAATAGGTCATGAGTTAAAATCCCACAATTGACATCAGATCTTAGGAAGTAGGCTTGAACAAGGTGGATGGAAGGCACATGTGATGCTCTCAAAATTCATCCCAACAAATATTATATTGCATCTCCCAACCCGTAGGTCAGATTTAGATGTGTAAGGTGTCCTTGGAAAGCTCTTGGAATGAAACTTTCAATGGAAGCACTAGATTGAAGTTCCAAGATACCTAACATGGGTGAGAACTAGGTTCAAGATACATAGGTTGAGAACAAGGGCTCAAGACACCAAAATTGCAAACAAGGAAAGTTTGTAGGAAAGTGGCCAAGAAGTGAAAAGGCAAGGTTCAAGACACCAAGGTTGAGAGCAAGGGTTCAAGAGATCAAGTTTGAGAACAAGAAGGTTTAAGAGTTTGTGCAAGGGTGAGGACATCAACTCAAGAGGAGATCAAGGATTGATCATTGAGGACAATGATCTCTAGAAGGGGAAGAGAGTGTGAGACTCAAGAAATAACAGCAAGGAGATGGTTGAACCACACCCTAAGAGGGAGGATTAGGAAGTAATCCTCAATCATGGCTTTTGTGGTAGGTGCTTAGCCCATCATACCCCTTGCTAGTAGGTCATGAGTTCAAATCCCACAATATAGAGTTTGTAGCAAGGTCCAAGAATTATCAAGGTTTATTAAGGCCAAGGGTATACTTCTCAAAATTTCCCATGACTAGAGAGAGGTAAAACCAGATATTCCAGAAGAGATACTAGATAAGAGAATTGCATACAAAGTTAGTCCACTTTAGAGTATTTGGTATCTTGGAAGGTTGCTCACTCATAGACACTTCTTGGATCATTGAGGACAATAATCTTTAGAAGGGGGAGAGAGTGTTAGGCATTGGTCTACAGAGACCTTTACATGTGTATCTGGGACAAGGGCTAATTTTACCAAGGTCTCATGAATAAGAAAATTAGAGGTAAGCACTCTCAAGGTATTTTGAAACCTTAGAAGATAACTATAAGAACACCTACAAGTTTAGGATGCTTAAAAATGAAGAATCTAGTTCACAAGTAGTTATCATAACTACATAGCTATGAGTACTAGTGCACATTTCTATGTGTATAGAATAAAGAAGTTTATTTCACAAGAAGTATAGACTTCAAATTTTTGGAATAAAAGGGCAAATAAATTTTTATTAGAATGCCATAGCCAAAAACTAGTAATAGGAAAGTCATGTGAGGACTTCCTAGATTTGGAAGTTGAGATACAGAGTTCATAGTTACTAGCTTTATATAAGGAATTATATTTTGATTCCATAGTAGATTAGTATGGGCAAATGGGATATTTGCATCTATCTCTCTACCTAAGAATGAAAAATAGAGATCCTAGGAGGACTCATCTTCATTAATGAGCAAACAAGGAAAGCCTGTAGGCCAAGTACTCAAGAGAAGATGGCCAAAATACACAGAAAGGCAAGGTTTGCAGAGAGGAAACAAAGCAAGTTCGAGGGTCAAGTACTCAAAAATGGATGGCCAAGGTACACAGAAAGGCAAGGTTTTCAAAGAGCAAACAAGGCAAGGCTATAATCAAGATCCCTATCGGGGAGAGATAAGGTTAAATAGAAAGGCAAGGTTTGCATTTAGTAGACAAGGCAAGGTTGTTCTCTAGTAGGAAGTGATCATAAAAAAAGGCAAGGCCTACAAGCTAAAAACTTAGTTCCAAATGGAAAAGAAGTTGAGAAATAATTTTGATGTTTTCTATTCATGGGACGTCATAAAAAGTGACCAAGTGGATGAAATTTATATACGTTAGTATAGAAAGCACCAAGACTGTTGAAAGTTTAGACAAAAAGGGTATGCACACCAAGTCTGCAAGTGATTTTGGTATATCTATAAGTTTAGAGACATCGATGACTTTATTGAAGGAGAGAAAGATGACTTTATTTCTCTTTAAAGCAAACAAGTCAATTCCATGTTCTAATACAAATTGGAATAAATAAATGGAAAGGAAAGGTTTGTAAGCAAGACATTTTTAGAAATTGGAATAGTAACCATGATTGACAATGACACAAAGTCAGTATAAAGAATTATAGAAATTCATGACTATAGTTTTGTATGTGTCAATGTCAATAAGCAAAAATAATGAATTAGGAGATAAGGTCCAATACATCCTTTCAAAGGGACACAATGGATTCAAAGGATTCAAGAATAGATAGAAAGAAATAAATAAGATTGAATTCTATTTATCCAAGAGATAGTAGAAGATCCACCATATATGTAGATGACATATCTTTAGACTATAGGAATTGGCAAAAGGGATGTCATGGGATTTAGTCTTAGGTAGAAGATAATGGAACACTTACAAGAGCTAAGATGTTCACATTGATTATCTTCAGATGACATGAGATATTCATATTCATATCCATATAGTAACATTAAAAACATGATCTTTAGATAGAGTGCCAAACCCAAAAGATCATTTAGATTTTAGAGGATATGTTAAGGGCACATACTTTAGAGGAGAAAATATAATGGGATAGATGTAGCTATAATGCATGAGAAGGTAGTCAGTTCACTACCTTCTTAGATGGATTGCAACATATGTCCCACAACTCCTAGTTGCATATATGCCACAAAACTATCCTTGTTGTATGTAGAAGACAAGATAGTTATCAATTCACTTAGAATGTCTTCATATTGCATGTGTCTTAGGTGGAAAATCCACATAGTTTATAGAATTTGAAGAAAGGGCCAATAATTAGCAAGGTTTGCTAATGCCAAGGCTAAACTTCTCATAATTTCCCATCACTAGAGAGAGGTGAGACAAAATATTCTAGAAGAGATATTAGATAAGATAATTGCATGCAAGACTAGTTCACTCTAGAGTTTTTGGTAGCTTGGAAGGGTGTTCACTCACAAACTCTTCTTGGATCATTGAGGACAATGATCTTTGGAAGGGGGAGAGAGTGTTAGGCATTGGTCGAAAGAGACCTTTACATGTATGTGTGGGACAAGTGCTAAGGTTAGCCAAGGTCCTTAGCTTGGGGGATATTCTAAGGTATTCAATGGTAATGGGAATGAGTGTTGTGTGATGGCCACATCTTGACACTAGAGCATTCCATAGCATTGTTATTTTCAATACAAGAGGATATAAAGTATGGGAGGAGACTTGCACACACAACTTTCAAGTGTTCAATCTTAAGATCCTTTCTCTAAGATATTTTAAGAGCTAATATCCTACATCACTTTTGTGAAACCTACATACAACGAGCTTGTACTCTCTATTCTCTGGCTTTTTATGTTTTTTTATAGGTTTCCCTAGATAGGTCATCTATATGACTTAAGCAAGTTGTCATACTTACCTATCCATCTTATGCATTCTCAAGTATCTGGCAATAGATATGCTTCAAGGCTTGTTTATACTTTGGTTATTACCAACTTGGAATTCCTTTATGGATTCCATCCTTGCATATTTGAAGCTCACTTTCTTTGAAATTAACTCAAATAGACTTAGGTTCATGATATCAAATGTACTCCTTAACTTTCATCAAAGTTAAGGAATGCATCTTTGCTTATAAGTAGCATATCAATTATAGATTTTTTCCCCATTTAAATAGTTCTTGTCCTCAAAAACTGCAACCTTTCAATAAATTGATGTTTATTCAACTTCCAAAATTATGAACCCAATCGGAGCTCAAACTTCTTTTCTTTTAAGCCAATCCAAAAAGTTTTTGAATACCCTTGAGTTCAGGCTTCCATTATCTTTAAATTATGTGTCCCATACCACCACCCACTTTAGTGATAGTGTAAACTTAGACGTCCCATACCATCCGGTTTACACTTTCACTTTAGTGTAGACAAATTTAGCTTTTACTAAGAGATTGCCTATCAATAAGATCTTATTCATCTTAGTCTTATCAAGTATAATCAAAATCTTTGTAACTTAGATCATTAATAAGTTTTGATTTGGTATTGAAAAGAATTTGAAGATTGAGATTTCATTGAACTATTTCTTTGATCATATGCAATCAAAGGTAACTATGTCTATGTTATTTGATAATAGAGCTAATATTCTCATATTAGATATTATCGATTTACATAACTAATAATCTGTTTCAAAGTACATAGTCATGTGCCGATTCTCCAATATGGTTATATCCATAACCATAATGGAAAATTGTTGCTTGCTTCTAGGACACATTCTAGAGAAGGGGCATTTAGGGTATCTTACAACCCTTTATTTTCCCTTTCTTCAAATATGCCTTAAAGATTTACAATCTTTTACTCTTGAGGAAACTCTTTAAAGCTCCAAATGGATCACATCTCTTGTCCAAAAAAGCGAGAACCTTATTGGGGAAGAAATGATCACTTCAAATGGAATAAATGGTTCAACCATTTCTTGTCCTAACTTGTCACTTTATGGAATTCTCTTCCCCCATTAGTGTGATCATCGTCTCAATGATCAACTATTGAAGTCCTTAAGGCCCTTGAAATTCGTGATATCTTTCATGATTATGAAAGATTTAGGGTTTCATATAGTTTTTAGTTTCTCTTTTGGATATCTTTCAATCCAAATTGTTATTATCACTAACTCATGGTTAATAAGAAAAGAGACTTTGCTTGGCTTACTTCTTAAGTCCTTGAGCTTGCTGCTCATGCATGCCATGGGTTTTATGGAACTTGAGGATCCATAGATAGGATTGAAAGCTTAAAATTTGTATATATGTGTTCTAGTTTTGTTGGCTTTTGGATTAAGACAACACATAAAAAGCATAAAAGTTAATGACTTTCGAGTCACATAACCTCAATGTACCATTAAACTTTTATGCTTTTGATTTGATATTCAGAATTCATTTCCTATCTTAAACTTAAACTTAAACTTAATCTCTCTCTCATTCCGTCAACCCATAAATACATGATTTATTTCATTAATATGCATACTAAATGTATGCCCAAAACTTGTATGTCTTTACTTGAAGATGCTTAACATGCATAAGGTTCAAAAATTGAACCCCTCCTCAAAGCATGCATGGAATTCATATTTGGAACTCCATTAAATGCAAGAATCCATGGTCAAAATATCCATTCATGTCATGCTATATTATGATGAACCTACTATGTTCCATATATCATCATCTTTCAAAAGGTGAGTCCATTTCATGAGAATGAGAAACCTTTTTCTATTCAATTATGTCTCTAATATATCATGTAAATAAGTCAATGTGCAATAGAACTTCACCTACTTCGTTTGACATGAATTCTTAAATACATTTTTCTAGAATGGAAAAACAAATGAACATGAAATGAAAATTTGAAATTAACACTTACCTTCGTCATAGCTATGTCCTTCCTTTGTATCCTTTGCATGATGATTTTTATCGATTTGGATACTTCAAATTCAATATTTATGGTTGGGATATCATATCTTCCCAATCTCCTCCAAGGGTTCTTCCTTAGGCATCTTCATACTTACTTGTATGCCTAGCAATGCATTTAACCTTACAAAAACTTTAATAATGCCTAGATCCATATTTGTATTAACATAAGAAAACATTTGTGCTTTTCATATCCCATATAAGATGAGTTTCATGCATATTCAATATATATAAACTAGAAAAACTACGTACCGTAAATGAATAGTTCTTCATCCTATTTGGTATAGAATAGGATTCCAAAGAATACTTCTTGAGAAGTTCTCATATATATTTCTAAACAAATCTATGAAGGACTTACCTTTGTAATGTTGAACTCCTTCGTTGAAGCTCGAAGTGAAGAAATCATATTCCCTCTTCGAGCTCCATAAAACATCACTCCATGCTCTCGAGTGTACACATGGTGGAAGCTTCAAAATTGGCTCTAAATAGAGGCTTTTGGTTGAATAAATGATCACTCTTAATTCTTCATCAAAGGATTATATCACTCACGAATAGTATATATGCACTTATGGCGACTATTCGAGAATGAAGAAATTTGTGTCAAATGTTGCTTATCTCTTCCATGTGTGCCAATTTTGTGGAGAGAGTAACAATTTTGTGGTTGCAAAGGAGGAAAATATTAAGGGATGATCGTGTGGCTGCTGATATATCCCATATGTGAAAGAGATGGTGCAAGCTTTATACGCCACACATTGCTAGAAGCGTGTGGCCGTCTAATCAGCTCAGTTTGCATAAATGGTCAGTTGTGGGGCTTTTCTTTTCTTTTTCATTTTTTTTAGCGTACAGTGAATTGGAAAGACACACACACTTGACCTCGTAAAGTAGAGGCACCCATCTTGAGGAACTATGAGGCATCCAGTGCCAGGTGGGACTTGAACCCTAGCCATCTGCCTAGGAGCACAAGGCACATCCGCTCACAGACACACCTTTTCTGCTTGTGAGCGAGTTGGGGGTTCCTCCATGCCATACACGAAATCGTTGAGGCAGTTGTTTGAATGGATGTATGGTTTCCCCCTTAGGATAAGGTCACAAGTGATTCAATTTTTAAACTCCAAAAGGACGCCAGATAAACGTACGGGCATGCTCCTCATCTCACGGCCTACGCAAAACCCATCGATGAGCATAATAGGCTTTTCAACCACACTCGTGAAAATCACAACATAGATAGCTCTAAGAAGTAAAAGAAGTGAGAGTAACCCTGCTTGCTCGAATACCAATGTTGAATAATCAACATAACTTATAAGATCTAATCTTAACTAGCCTAGAGCATCTCAATTATTAGAGAGCACATCCTCACCCAACCAATGCCACCCATATATATATATATATATATATATATATATATATATATATATATATATATATATATATATATATATATATATATATATATATATATATATATATATATATATATATATATATATATATAAGCCAAGGGGGAAAATGTGAGGAGAGATTGTCAAGTATCCCCTCCACATGGATTTTAAAAGGATTCCTCCTAAGTTTATACATACAAATCCAAAGGTTTGAGAGACCTATACCATACCCTTAGGAAATATGAAGCTTAAGAGTTGAAAACCTTCAATTGGGAGTAAATAAACCCAAAAAGATCAAAAGTTCAAAACATAATCTTGTTTGTGTCATTTGCAAACATTTTGAAGATTGATTTGTCCCTTGCCATCAAGAAGTGTGAGCCACTTTATAGGACCTTTTTTGACTTTATACTCCAAAATGAAGCTTAGGTTGTCTACAATAATGGCTAAGAGGGAGAGGGGATCCAACGTGCATTGTTGCTTGATGGATTGCTTGAGAGCCCAAAACGAGGTACTTCAAACATGATTCACCAATTTTCCACAAAGACACTTTTATTCTCCTAAAGATGCTCTACCTTTCTCTCATACAACATTTCTCTTAGTTCCTTCATCTTCATGTTCAATTTTCAACAAGAAAACATGATGCATACAAGGTTCAGAGAGAGAATATAGAATTTTTCATCCCTAAATTTTGTCTATATGCATAAAATGACCCATTTATTCATTCTAACATTATCTCCACAACATATAACGGAAAGTTCAAAATGAGTTATTTCACTATTGAAAGACCTATTACAATTCTTCCCCCTTTTAAGAACTTTGTCCTCAGAGTTGGAAAGAAGGACAATGTGCCAGAAAATCATCTAACTTCACCCAAGTCGAATCTTCAACTGGACATGTGTGCAATTTTACCAAAATCTCTACCGTAGGTCTATTTCTAACTAATCTTTCCATCCTATCTAATACTATCTCAGGTCAAAGCTCAAAAGAGCAATCATCTTTCAACTTATAGTTGTCTCACAAAACATGAGCAACATTAGATACATATCTTTTAAGTAAGCTAACATGAAATACAAGATTCACATTTAGATGTTCACGCAATTCCAACAAATAAGTAAGAGATCTAATCTTTTTCAAAACTTAAAAAGGACATGCATATCGTGGAGAAATTCTATGATCCTTCCCCTTCAACAAGTTAGATCAATGAGGATTAACTTTAAGAAAAACCATGTCATCTATTTGAAATTCAAGTGGTCTTTTCTTTTGCCTTTTTTGAGATTCTTTTTTGTGTTGCTTAATTTTTCCAAGTTCTTCATCCATCTTCTCAAGCATTTCCTTAGACACTTTCACTTTATTTGGAAAACAAGAAAATTAAGGTGGATTCAAACAATTATAACCATACATAGCCTCAAACTGAGTCATTTTTATAGATGCATGCCATGCACTATTGTGTGAAAACTCGATTAAGGGTAAATATTCACTACAATTATCTTGCTTTTCATTCACATACATATGCAACATATCTTCAATTACTTGATTAACCCTCTCGATTTCCCCATCAATTTGTGGATGGAAAGTTGTACTCATACAAGTTGAGTGCTAATCGATTCAAATGTTGCTTTCCAGAAGTTTGATGTGAACCTAGAGGCTTTATAAAAAATTATGTTTTTAGGCATTACATGCAATCAAAAAATGTCTTTTACAAAAATTCTTGCAACATTCAAGGCAGTATCAATCTTTTTCATAGGAAAGACATGTGTCATCTTGGTAAGTTGATCAACTACCACAAATATGGTATCATGTTTAGTTCTGGTTGTAGGTAATTTAGTGATGAATTCCATAGAGATAGACTCCCACTTCTGATTTGGAACATCCAAATGTTGTAGCATTACAAGCATTCTCTTAAACTCAGATTTCACATGTTGGCACTTTAAACATTTACTAACATATTTTATAATATCCAACTTCATACATGGCCAGAAGTAAGAATATTTTGTTTTAACATAGGTCCTTGAATAACTTGGATGTGCAGAAAAAGGTGCATCATGGCAATCATGCATGTTGGATTTTGAGGTATGCGGAAGCACGCGAACAACATAAGGAAGAAGAAGAAGCTTGGAGCACAACACACAATACTTAGATTATTACCATTAGAATGTACAAAGATAAGTAACATGTTAGGGCGATAGGCATATATACAAGCCGAGGGAAAAAACCTCCTAAAGAGGGAAGAAAGTGCCCCGACGGTCCTAGTGTGTTCACACACATCACTACCTAAATATATCAACAAATCCCCCTTGGGAGTGATATGGTGAACAAGGAGCTGGCACTCATGTATAAGGAAGTCCCAAGCTATGTGGAATCAGTCCACAAAAGGAAGTAAGCCCAAAGCTTTGCGAAAAGCTTCAAACTTCTCCTTAGGTAGAGCCTTTGTGAAGAGGTCTGCAAGGTTCTCTTGCATGTGCACATATGCCAAGCCGATCTCTCTAGTAGAGAACCTCTCCCTGACATAAGGATAATGCACCTCAATGTGCTTAGTGCGAGCATGGAACACAGGGTTCCTCGCAACTGCCAATGCGCTTTGACTGTCAGTGAAGATGGTGGTGGTAGAAGACTGACCAACA
Organism: Ceratopteris richardii; assembly: GCA_020310875.1. Lineage (NCBI taxonomy): Eukaryota > Viridiplantae > Streptophyta > Polypodiopsida > Polypodiales > Pteridaceae > Ceratopteris > Ceratopteris richardii. The sequence goes on from CM035426.1 coordinate 60,462,927, forward strand.
CCTTAATCATCCATAAGATGTCTGAGCCACACACACTCAATAATTGCTGTGAAAGCTGCCCTATACTTAGCCTCACAATTGGAAGTGGCCATAGTAGGCTAGTTCTTGCATCTCCAGCATCATGAAGACTCAATTGTAAACCTGTCTCCATAGGAGTGGCAATAGGTTTGTAGTCTTCAAGGCCAAAACACTCCAATAATGTGTCAATATATTTCGTTTGACACAAAGCTATTTTTCCATCAACTTGCATAAAGTGAATGCCCAAATAATGATGCAAATGCCCCAAATCAGACATCTCAAATGAGGCATGCAAATCAGCCTTGAAATCAGCAATATGCTTCTCATGAGGACCAGTGAGCATCATGTCATCAACACACACAACAATGATCAGAAGCACATCATTTGCACGTTTAACATATAAGGTCTTTTCAGTTGTACTATTCTCAAAACCATGTGCAATCATATAGGCATGTATCTTTTCATAGCAAGCATGTGGTGCTTGCTTTAAACCATATAATGCCTTCTTTAACCTGCACAACTGGTTTTCATGCCTGTTCTACACAAAGCCATGGGGCTTAAAAACATTTACTTCTTCATGCAAGTCACCATTCTGAAATGCAATTTTAATGTCCAACTGATGTACATTCCACCCATGATGAGCTGCAAGTGCACAAATGCTATGAACAATAGTCATTCAGTATGTAGGTGCAAAGGTCTCATAAAAATCAATGCCTCTTTCCTGCACATAATCCTTTGCAACAAGCCTAGCCTTATACCTGTCAATTATTCCATCAGGCTTACACTTTAGCTTGTATACCCACTTAGTGCCAGTGGCCTTCTTTCCAGGAGGCAAGTGACATGAAGACCAGGTACCATTTTTCATGACAACATCATATTCTGATTGCATAACAGCCATCCAATTTTTAGAATTTTGTGCTTCATCAAACGAAACAGGCTCATTCTCGTCACAGGACTAGAGGCAGCCATAACATAGCAATCTAATGCAAAAGATCGACTATGAGAGCCTGAACGAGTACGATATGATAGAGGTGCATCTACTTTGCTATCACGCAAAGTTTGCACTAGCCATTTTGGCATAGTTTTTGCCTCCTGAGTATCAACTCTCTCATCAACAAGTGCATCATGTAAATCTATAGCAAAAATGGAATGATCTGCATCATCACATGAAACTTGTAAAGGTTGAGATCTTGCCTCATTAGGACCAGCACTAGACTGTCCACCTGTAGAAAGAGGCAATTGTTATCAGGTCCCTCAGTGCACGCACACATAGAGGCAAAAAGAAGACGAAACACGAATCAGAAACAAAGAAACAATCGACGCGATATTGGGTGCAATCTCCCCCCATGTACTCTGATGGACAAGTCTCTCAGAGTACATATATTTATAGGTTTATTTCTATTACGTCCTGAAAATAGAAGTTACATGAGGGCTGTCGCTTTTAGAAGTGTCTTTTTAGGTAAAACTACTTTATTTACAAAAGGCGTCCCTTTCTAAAGCGAACCACTACTTTTACAACAAGATAAACCTAAATATAACTATTCTAGAAGTCTTCGAATTTATTTATTTATGTGCATCCACTTGTATCCACGCCCTCATGCTTCTTCACCTACTAGATCAAACACAACCACATTAAAACCTTCTGGACATTTAAAACATTAAAAATCCATTTAACCTTCCATGATTCCATAATATACAACATGCCTCCAAGCAAACCACTACTTTTACAACAAGATAAACCTAAATATAACTATTCTAGAAGTCTTCGATTTAGTCTTCAAATTTATTTATTTATGCGCATCCACTTGTATCCACGCCCTCATGCTTCTTCACCTGCTAGATCAAACACAACCACATTAAAACCTTTTGGACATTTAAAACATTAAAAATCCATTTAACCTTCCATGATTCCATAATATACAACAACAACAAAGTATCATACATATCTTTGGAGCTAACTAATGTCTCCTTAGTACATGAAAGTAATGGTTGAATAGCATCTTCCACAAAAACAACATCACAGCTAACCAAAATGTGTTTAGTCTATGAATGATATAGATGATAGCCTTTCCTTTCAGAACTGTACCCAACAAACATAGATTTCACTACTTTATCACCCAATTTCCTACATTGTTGTTTAGGCACTAATGCATATGCCGGACAACCAAAAATAGGAAGGTGAGCAACACATGGCTTGCAACCATGCCAAGCCTCATATGGAGTGATAGAATGCAATTCTTTAGTGGGACACCTGTTAAGTACATATGTTACACACATGACAACCTCAAGCGACAAACTATATGGTAAAGCCTGACTCTTGACCATACACCTCGCCATCTCCATGAGTGACATGTTCTTCCATTCAACAACTCCATTATGTTGAGGTGTATATGGCACTATTCACTGATGTTTTATCCCACATTTAGACATAAATGCATTAAAGTCAGAAGACATATATTCCTCCCCTCTATCAGAACAGAGGGTGCTCATTTTACATGCTGACAGATTTTCAGCCAAAATAAAAAACTATTTGAAGCACATAAACACTTCGGACTTTGTTTTCAATGGATATACCCATGCATGCCTAGAAAAATCATCAATGAAAGTCACGAAGTAAAGATAGCTCCCAAAAGAAGGTGTTTGCATGGGACTAGGGACATCACTGTGAACAAGCTTCAATTTCTGAGTAGCTTGAACTGAACCATCTTTTGGGAATGATGAATGCTGCATTTTTTCCAAAATACAACCTTCACAAACATGTTTGCCGAGTGTCTCGAGTTTGGGAAAAGAGGACACTATTTTAGATTTCTATAGGCATAGCAAACTAGCAAAATTCATATGACCAACGAGTGCATGCCAAAGCTTTGCATCTGACATAGCTTGAGAATCATGTACTACACATGCTGAATCATTCACAGATCTTTCATAGTCTATGAGCTTATACAACCCACGACATAAAATTCCAGAAGCAATAATGACATCATTATTTGATAGATCATGGACTCCACATCTATCATCAACAAATTTCAAAACCAAGACAATCTTGGCTAAAGCGAAAACTGATAACAAATTCTTCTTGATCCCTAGCACAAATAAAGCATCCGACAATTTAAAAGAACTACGATCAATAATAGTTAGAATGATCTTACCAACTCCCATGACAGGATAACAAGAGTTGTTTGTGCATGTGATAGTATTCCCTGTAGGGGAAGGCTCAGAAGTGAAGAAACTGTGCTACGAGGTAATATGCTTGGTTGCCCCACTATCAAAGTACCAAACATTTGAGTTTACTGCAGACATACACTGCTCATAAGAAGATGGGTCAAAACTACAGACAATAGTAAATGCCCATTCTTCATTCTTCACGAGATTAGCAGACTCTATTTTTGGTGTAGAGGCAACCATTCCAACCTCTTTCTTCTTTGCCTCTTTTGGAGTGAGTTTTGGACAACTCTTTATGACATGATGATTTACAGTAATTACAAAATAATTTCTTCTTTTTTGTTTTCTTCTTGTCTCTGTCATCCTTCTTTGATTGTGCAGAGTTAGTAGATTTTTGCTTACTAGTAGAAGATCTCTATTTACCTTTGCCCTTCTGACTAGCTAAGAAAGCTTGATCTGCAACACGCATAATGGATTTGTTCTACCTATACTGATCTTCCTACAACAGAACAGAGACTAACTCCTCTAATTTCAAGGCATTTGGATTGCCTTTCATAATCAAACAAAGAGTAGAAGCAAAACTCTGGTATGAATAAGGAAGACCATTCAAAACTCTGGACAAGTGAACTGTCAGACAAGACTTCATCAGCAAAAATCAATTGTTCCTTCAAATCTTTGATCTTTGTTACAAAACTATCCATGGAAATCCCTTCATTCATGTGCTCACTCTCCAATTGTTTTTGGAGGTAAGCAACACAAGCCTCATTCCTTGCCTGGTGTAAAGTGGTAAGTGTATCCCAAGCATCCTTAGTTGTTCTGCATGAGCGAATGTGAGGAATAATGGCACCTTTGATAGACAAGGCTATCAATGCATGTGCTTGAGCATCTCTGCCATCCCAATGAATTTGCTATGCAATAGGTGCAACAAGAACCGCAACACAAACAAGAACATGAAGAATATCATCATCTTCAATGCCATCTGCATCACCTTCAACAACTGTGTTTGCAGGTGTAATAGGACATTTTTCAACACCCTGCACGATATTCCACAATCCTTTTGCAACCAATACATGATGCATCATATAAGCCCATAATGGGTAATTGGTACCGTCCAACTTATTCTCAATAGCCAACATACGAAATACATCACTACTTTCAACCATGGCCACTGACTAAAATACCCTGATGCCAAAAATTAATTGTATCTCAAAAAGTTGAACATAACTACCCTATCGAGCAGACTTCAAGAAACTTATATTGGTGACACAAAACTTGTATATACCTTTGGCACAAAAAGATGGAATTGCCTGCACAACTGCTATGATAGTGCATTCGGAAGACGAAACGAGCTCAAATCATGACTTTGGAATCACAGAGCGAAGATGTTTTGATCTCCTAATGACCTTGAGTATGCTCACCAAATTTCACATGATTTTGAGATTGTGACTAGAGAGGTGCTGACAATGCCCTAGATGAAGCAACGACCTACTCTGATACCAATTGTTGGAGTTTGAGGTCTGCAGAAGCATGCAAACAACACAAAGAAGAAGAAGAAGCTTGGAGCACAACACACAATACTAGAGAGTATTACCACTAGAACGTATAAAGTTAATTAACCCATTAGGGCAATAGGCATATATACAAGCTAGGGGAAAAAACCTCCTAAAGAGGGAAAAAAGTACCCCAATGGTCCTAGCGCGCACACACATCACTACCTAAATATATCAACAATGCAATATTTGAACTTTCAATGGAGACTCACAAGATATTCATAATCGATTCTTACAATACAAAGATCCATTCTGCAAATGAAATTTGACTTGATACATCGATCCCTTGTTTGCATTCAAAAAACTCAAGATAGTGGATAAAAAGAGTCTTTTTTCAATTCTTCTTGAATTTGATTGAGAAAATTAGAAATTATTAGAGAAAGGAGATATACTTAAAGGTCTATGACTCAATGCATCAATGACCTTATTCTCCATACTAGCTAAATACTTAATGTCAAAATCATACTTGCTTAATAATTCAATCCAACGCTTTTGCCTATTATTAAGCCATGTTTGTGTGAAAATGTATTTTAGACTCTATTTTCAATTCAAACTTAGCCCTAACAGTGGATGTCTCCAATGCTTAAGTGCATGCACAACATCAAGAACTTCTAGATCATGAATAGGATGATTAAGTTCATGTTTTCTTAATTTTTTGAATTCATATGCAACCACCCTACCATCCTGTAGCTCACTGATGAGTAGCACCTCCTTTAATGTTAATCCAGGAAGACATGAGGATGGTATGAAGACCTCAAACAAGTGATGGCACAAGTGTGTGAGTGAGAAGCACACTAACATGCACACACATACACACACGCGCACACAAGGTAAGACAAAGAGAGAGAAGCAATGGAGTTCTTTAGATTACTCAAAAGTGCTCTTACAAGTTCAATTCTACAACAATCTAACCTCAAAAATGAGCTCTCTAGCTCTATTTATAGTTTTTGACTAGCTTTGGCCCTATCCAGACCTAGCGTCCGACCTAGTTAAAAATTAGGTTCTAGGGCCTATTTGAGGGCTCAAACGGAGTCTAAAAAATATGAAAATTGATAGGTAGGTACTTCTGGGCTCCTCAAGCTCAAGGACTCCTTGGCTTGCACAAAATGGAGCTACAAAAATATGAAATGGTATTTACAATGGCTTTTAGTGATGAAAATCACTATTTTTGTAGGGATTTCTTCTAACAGTTTGACATACACATCTTGGAGCTCCCTACTTGCTCCTTCTTCTTGTGTGTCCACCTCTTAGATGTGCTCCTGTGATTTGTCCTTGACCTTCAGCTTCATGAAAAATAATGGCCTACTTGCCAGATCTTCGTTGACTGCTTTGTCTACTTGGCCCTTCACTTGGTTCCCTTGCCTTGTAAGTCCTTGACCGCCCTAACCACTGCCAACACTCCCCCCCCCCTCTCGCATCTGTCGTCTCTGATAGACCCTTGTTGAGTGGATCGTTGGATATAGTACTTCACGACATCTGTCGCCAAGTGATGTTTTGATAATCTCAGTCCTTTTGCCAAATGGGTGAGTAGGGCATCCCAGTCTACTGGCCCAGGAACTTCCGGATGTGGCATATGTAACTTTTCTGAATGTAGAGCCTATTCCATAGCAAATAACTGTAATAAATGAGATGGTCTGGGAATGAATATCTCTGAATGAATAGCACCTCCTTTAATGAGTAGCTCAGTGATGAGTAGCACCTCCTTTAATGTCAATCTGGGAAGACGTGAGGATGGTATGAAGACCTCGAACAAGTGATGGCACAAGTGTGTGAGTGAGAAGCACACTAACATGCACACACATACACACACACGTGCACACAAGGTAAGACAAAAAGAGAGAAGCAATGGAGTTCTTTAGATTACTCAAAAGTGCTCTTACAAGTTCAATTCTACAACAATCTAACCTCAAAAATGAGCTCTCTAGCTCTATTTATAGTTTTTGACTAGCTTTGGCCCTGTCCAGACCTAATGTCCGGCCTAGTTAAAAATTCGGTTTTAGGGCCTATTTGAGGGCTCAAACGGAGTCTAAAAAATATGAAAATTGATAGGTAGGTACTTTTGGGCTCCTCAAGCTCAAGGACTCCTTAGCTTGCACAAAATGGAGCTACAAAAATATGAAATGGTATTTACAATGGCTTTTAGTGATGAAAATCACTCTTTTTGTAGGGATTTCTTCTAACAGTTTGACATACACTTCCTGGAGCTCCCTACTTGCTCCTTCTTCTTGTGTGTCCACCTCTTAGATGTGCTCCTGTGATTTGTCCTTGACCTTCAGGTTCATGAAAAATAATGGCCTACTTGCCAGATCTCCGTTGACTGCTTTGTCTACTTCGCCCTTCACGTTGGCTCCCTTGCCTTGTAAATCCTTGACCTCCCTGACCACTGCCAACACTCCCCCCCCTCTCGTGTCCGTCGTCTCTGACAGACCCTTGTTGAGTGGATCGTTGGATATAGTAATTCACGACATCGGTCGCCAAGTGATGTTCTGATAATCTCAGTCCTTTTGCCAAATCGGTGAGTAGGGCATCCCAGTCTACTGGTCCAGGAACTTCCGGATGTGGCATACGTAACTTTTCTGAATATAGAGCCTGTTCCACAACAAATAACTATAATAAATGAGATGGTCTGGGAATGAATATCTCTGAATGATATTCCCAGAACCCAGTGATAAACATTTCCTCAAACGTTTGCTTGAAGTAGGCTGGTAGATACTTGATACGAGCATGCCATGCATAGACGACATTGATAGATGGTGTGGTGCTCATATCATAAACAAGGTCTTGATTTCCTTCATTAAATCCGAGAGCCGAAAGATGAGGTTCCTTGATATTCTTAAAGGTCCTGAATGTAACCAGCATTAGCTCAAAGATTTTGAGGCACATCTGTGCCATGACATCTGGTATATTCTTGAATATGACTGCCCAGTGTCGGATGGTTGAAATCATGTGGTTGACCGTGGGTTGGCCATGAGGGGGTGCTAAGTACACATAGTTTAGCCACTTTTCACATCCTTTAACCATCAAAACTGTTTTGGTGTACTCTGGCCAAGACCTTCTTCGAAAGACAGGGCAGTAGCATGGGTTATACTTGATGCATAATGGCATGTTATTCCAAGTGCGTACCATCTCAGGGTATGTTTCAAGCAGACGGATCCTCCAGGTAGGTTGAAATATATTCCCATGTGTGGCACTTGCAAGGATGTCTTCTGGTGCAAACTGTGTTGCCGAGGTTGGTTCTTTTGTTGTGCACTGCTTGATTTCAGCATTATAATCTGCCATTAAGACATAGAATGGAACATACAAATCATCGGACGTGCCAATCCACTTATGATGGGAGAGGCTTTTGAAGTATTCCAATCGGGACATTGACTGTATCTGTACTGCCACCCTTTCATCGTGGGTTGTAGCCACCTTCTCTAACCTCTGCATCCATTCAGGAGCTTCGATCTCAATTGTGTCCATTCCTTCTTCTGTTTGCTTACCCCCTGGTGCAGGCATCGGTACATATGGGTCTTCAAAGATCTCCTCAACTTCAATTGGAACTAGGTCTTCAGGTTCTGGCTCCACGAGGGGAGAGGGTTGACGCTCATATTGAAGAACTTTATTTTGTAGTTCTGCCAGTTGTGCTCTGAGTTCTGCGACTTCTTTAGATGTGTTTGTTGCGGCTGTAACTTCTTTTGGTGAATCTTGCTGAGCTGCCAATTGCTTTATTAGGTCATCCCGCTCTCTTTCTAAGGCAGCGTGTGCTTCCAGAAGATCGGCGTGTGTTTCCAATACGATTTGCATATTTGCCGATGGGATGGCCTTGAAATTCTCTAGGTTGATTTCTTGCGGTGAACCCTCCATTGCTGCTTCCAGGTTCTCTTCGTTCTGTTTCTATAGTCGTTTATTTTCTTCGTGCTGCAGACATGTGCTTTCGTAGTAAGGCGAGGTTACGTCGAAGCTTGAGATTGTCCGTTATCTGAGCGTTTAACAGATCATCAAGTTGTTGTTTTTCTTCAGTATCTATCTGGGGTGGATTGGTGATTAATTGATCATGTTGCGCTTGCAATGTACTATACTGCAGTTGTAACTGCCTCTTCTCCTTCTCTAAATTAATGAATCTCTCCTGTAGCATTTCATGATTTCTGAACAAGCTCGTATGCTGGGCATCTAGATGCTGGTAATGTTGTTGTAGTTGAGACATACACTGGTACATATTAATAAATACATTATTAATAGGAGTGGATGCGGGAAAGGTGTTGAATGCAGGGGGGTAGGGAAAAGGGAATGGGAGTGTGTATGTTGTGCTTGAAAAGGGTGAAGTGGGTGGTGGGGGAATGGGAGATTGTGGAAATATGGGGGGAGGGAGAGGTGCAGAAGTAGGTGATATGCCCATGACGTCATATGTGGATGCAGTCGTGGGAGTGATTGTGAACATGGGAATTGTTGGTGTAGTGATGGTTGTGAAGGTGTAAAGTGGTGTGTGTAGTTGTGAATATGGACCGCCAGGGAGCATGATCGGGGGGAATGGGATTTTCAGCGGCTACAGTCAGAATAACTGTGTCAGTGGTAGTATTTTCAATAGGGGTGGTGATAGCTTGTGCGGATTGTGAGGGTTGACTCACAGTCTGTGCTTCGGTATGGGAAGTGGACTTTGGGGCGGTGAGGGTGGTGGTGACACTGGTAGTGGGAGGTGAAGGTGGTGGAGTTGGAGGTAGGGGTGGTAAAGGGGGTGACGGGGGTGCACTTGAGGTATGGGCTTCCTTGCACAGGGCATCTGAACCGCTCCCCTCATTTTCTTGGATGGAGGCCCAGCGGTTGATAGTCTACGTTGGAATTCTTGCACCCTGGTCCAAACAAGTGCCCTTTGAATTGGCACATCATATGCCAAGCATCTATAAACAATCCTTGTTAGAGCACAACATCCATAAAGTACTGACTTTTGCTTCTTATACCACCGTTGATGTGCCAAGTGTATTTGGTCGATAATCTAATGAGGCATGTTGATTGTCAAATTGAAGGCGTCTACTAAATATAGACTGAACCATATCTTCTTGGGCAGCATCGTGAATCTCTCTTGAGCAGGGAACGCGAAATGTTGCATGCACATGCGGAGGTGAATGGCAATAATTGGAGTCATTGCCACCATGTCCTTTAGCTTAGTCAAGTTCCTGTTCTTCATGTTGTCTGGAACCATTATCTCTTTCTCGGTGGGGATATGCATGCCTTTCATGTCGAGAGCTTCCCTTACCAAATTGTTCGTCAACTTGAAGCGCTTTAATTCATTACCTCTTGTAAGAGATGGTAGGACAAAGGTGCTATATCCCTTTTTCTCTTTACTAGGGGTCATGGTGCTAATTAAGTAGGAACACCTTAGAAAATCCGGCTTGGGTAACTGAGCCTTGAAATAATCGTACAGTCCAGCCTTCTTCCAGATGGGTTTCAAACCTTCATTATTTTGAAGCCTCTCAAACTCCCTGGTAAAAAAGTGATACCTGCCCCAGCGTCCGTTGAACTCTATCTCTGCCTCCCACAAGTAAGTGCCTTCTCCAAGAGGTCCTTCCACATCATTGAACCAATGGGAGTTTTTGCTTACGCGTGATGTGTGCCCTTGGGGAGGATTCTAAATAGGTACAATATTTAAAGCTCTCAATGCCAGTGGTCTTTCCTTCAACTCCTCCTCAATGGGGAGACTTTCAATGTCCACAATCTGAGGGCTGGTGCCTGCCTGGGAGCTAGATCCTGCAGCCTCGGCCATATTGAAGGGACTGGTCACCGGTTCTGTGAGAATATACAAATGAATGTTAACATTGCAAATGGACACTCAGTGGTCATGTGTCCCCGTTACAACATTAACATGAGTTTTTAGTGATAAGTTAGTTAGTCAGTGGATGAATTGTCCTAAGAGCTAAATGGAAAGATGCAGTGTGAGAATGATGTAGTTAGTAGATGGAGGTGAATTTACAAGTGGGGTCGGGGGGTTTATTACAAGCTTTGGGTAGCCAAACACAGTGGATGGCTTTCGGTTTTGGTTCTATGGAGACTCTCGAGGGCCTTGTGAGAGTTTTTGCTTGGAACTGAGGCTTTCTAGGGACCCATTTGCAAGTGATTCTAGTCGTGCTCATGGGTGAATATGTGTTCGTGCGTGATGTATAAGAATGGGTATCAGATGTTCGAGTGAGTGAACCATGTTGTACAGGGTGTGGTCTCTGTGTAGCTATTTGAGCTCGCAAGCAAGCCTTAGGCACCCAAATTTGTCTTAATTGTGGGCTAGCCTTCATCAACTTCTTGGGTACCTAGATAGACTTCACTTTCACAGGAGAATTTTTGGAAGACTTCTTATTAGTGTCCTGCTGTTGATCACTAATAGGAAGTTGAGCCAATTGTTGTGGCTTGATCGCAGTAGGATGCTCGCCTTTCCACACCCACACTTGTTTTGATGGTTGAGACACCGTGCTTTGTATTTTATTTTGGCTGCGAGCATAAGTCCTCTGCTTCCTCTGCGTTTGATCCACCTTTGGTTGCTGCGTCCCTATGGTTTTTGGAAAAGAAGGGAGTTCCATCGCATCCTTGACTTCTTTGTTGAGATAATCATCCCTCTGCATCACATAGTTTCGGACAAGAATAACATGGTCATCTTCATGTGTACTCCTGGAAGGACCAGGAGTGTGTGCCTTTCCTAGTTCCTTGAGTGCTCCATTGTCTAACTCAACTGTAATTCGACTCTGATTTACCCATACCTGAAGAAGTCCACTTCTTAGGTTTAGGTTGATTGCATGATCATAGATCCAATCTTGACTCAAGACCAGGGGTTCAGTGAGATCCTCATCTTGACACACTAGTACTTTAACTGTCAATAAAACATCTTGAATATAGAGGGGAAGTTCCACCTCGCCCATGCAAGGGGTCTCCACGCCTCCCAATCCTATGAGATATGCTTCAATGGGATTGATACTTAAGTTCAACTTTTGATAGTAAGAAAATTTAACCGAATCAATGCCCTTACAGTCCTTGCACTCTTTCCTTGTCCTATCTCTAAGGTTACAAAAGGACATCGATCAATTATTCTATGAGAGCTAATGCCTGAAACTTCACACATAGCCATATGATATCCTGGGTGCGCATAGTCATCTGTCCTAGGCTGATCTCTACCCTGTCTTCTCAACTTCATTCTTTGGATGCGTTCCAAAGCTTCTGCCTGTGCTTCTTCTCGAAATCGTTTTTCTTCTTCCTTGCGTTTCTTGGCAGTGTTGAGTCTATTTAGCATCTCTTTAGTCAGGGGTTCTTGATATAACTTGACTCTGCATCTGCTTATGTAATTAGGGAGAATATCGCCTTCTAAAGTGGCTAGTTGTACTGCCCCACTAGTTGAAATCCTATTGATGATCATAGGTCCATAACCACGCTTTTCTAGCTTTCTCGCATGTTGTTTCAGGGTATACACCAAAGCTAAGTCTCCGGCCTTCAAGCCTTTATCCTTAACATGGCATCAAAGTACGCCTTTTTTCATTTCTTAGCTGCATATATCCCTGCGGCAGCCCTCAGTCTTGTTTCTCCTAATCGCTCAAGGTCAAAGATTCTAGAGGAGAGCTCATGGCCTGTCCAATCATGCTCTTGTGCTACTTTCAATGTAGGTATCAAGAAGTCCAATGGTAGCACTGCATTTTGGCCAAACACCATCTGAAAGGGTGTGGCTTGGAGTACCGTTTTATAGGCAACTCTGTATGCCCAAACAGCATGGTGTAACTGTTTGTCCCAATCAGAGCGTTTATTATTCACTAATTTTGTCAATACATTGCATATAATCTTATTTGTGCTTTCGGCTTGCCCATTAGCTTGTGGATGATAGGGGCACACTTCTTGTGTATCGCCAAGAACTCTTGTAGGAGGTTTTCAATAACTTCATTCAAGAAGTGAGTGCCTCTATCACTAACTAGCTCTATAGGTAGCCTGTATCTAGTGAACACATTCTCAAATAAGAACTTAGCTGTGGTTTGAGCATCGTTCTTCATGGTGGCTCTTACCTCTACCCACTTGGTTAAATAGTCTGCGGCCACAATGATATATTCAGCATGTGAACCCTTAGCTAGGGGATTAATAGGACCTACAAAGTCTATTCCCCACTTAGAGAATGCACGTCCGCCCATCATAGGTTTCAATGGCATCTCATCCTTACGGATAGGATACTGAGTTCGCTGACAAACATCGCACCTCTTCACATAGGCATGTGCATCCATGTGAAGTGTTGGCCACCAAAGACCTGCAAATAGTATAGCCTTGATCACCCGATCTGGTCCAAAATGTCCTCCTGCTACACCCTGGTGAGTAGTTTCCAAGATCTTTAAATATTCACTCTCATGGACACAGAGTCTGAGGTAACCATCTTTACCCTGCTTGTATAGATTATTACCAATGAGTGAATAATCTAGGGCTTCTTGTTCTAAACTTCTTTTCCTAGCCACAGTCATGTCTTGAGGGAATGTTTTAGTCCTCAGGAAGGCTACTAGAGGTTCGCTCCAATCTGGCACTATGGATACTTGATAAAGAGTGGCATGCTCCACTGGTGGTTTAGTGCAACAAGTCGGGCATTCCTTGCATACTTGATGGACATCAGCTTCCATAGTTGGCCAATGCACTCCGAGTCTCCTTAGTGTCTATAGGGTTCGTTGCCGTGAGTAGTGTTGCTCTAATGCACCTACATGTGCTAATTGCAACCATTTTGCATACTCGTCCTCTTCCACACAACAAGCCAATATCCCTTGATCTATCTGTTTGTACATACCTCTTGCCATGATATGGTACTCCTGGGCTTTTACTACCTCCCTATCTTGAGTGTTTATGACTGGGTGGTTAGGCTCGTATGTCAATACTGGTACTAATGGCTTAGCCCACTGAGGTACAACTTCCAAATTAAACAAGTAAGCATCAAGAAGGTCATCTGATACTCCTTGTGGTGCTTCTCCAGATATGAGTCTTGAGAGGTGGTCAACTCTCAAGCGAGTCTTACATTTCCTCACCACGACTTCAAAGTCATACTCCATTAGTAAGAGGAACCATCTTACTAATCTACCTGTATTGCATGGCTTGTTCACAAGATATAACAATGCTTGATGGTCAGTAAAAAATTTAAACTTATTTGCAAGAAAATAGTGCCTAAACTTCTTAACTGCATATACCATGCCTAATCCTTCTCTTTTAGTGGTTGTATAATTCCGTTCAGCTGCATTCAATTGTCTACTAACATAGGCAATTGGAAGATCCATATGACCTTCGCCTATAGGTTGTGCGAGTACACATCCAATAGCATAATTGGATGAGTCCACGTGCACATGAAATGGCTTGTTCCAATCTGGTGTGGTCAAGATTGGTGCTGAACACAATCTCCTTTTGAGTTTGTTGAAAGAGTTTTCACATTCATCAGTCCACTCAAAGTTAGTCAAAAGTCTATACAGAGGCTTTGCAATGATGGCATACATGTGTATAAATTGTCGGTAATAACCACAATGCCCCATGAAAGCTTGTACTTCCTTGACATTCTTTGGCCTCGGTAGTTCTGCGATGGCTCTCACTTTCTCTTCGTCAGTGGATATGCCGTTCTTTGACACTATGTGTCCTAGAATCTTGCCTTGCCTGACCATGAAAACACACTTTTCTGGGTTCAGGCATACTTGATATTATCTACATTTGTCAAAGATTTGCCTGAGTTCAGGCATATGTGTTTGTCTAATGTTGGAATGAGCACAAAGATTGTCAACATAGACCTCTAAGTTCTTCCTCAAGAACTCTTTAAACACATGGCACATCAATCTTTGGAAGGTTGTCGGAGCATTGGTAAGCCCGAATGGCATTACCCGAAAAGCAAATATGCCCCACTCTGTGGCAAAAGCTGTCTTATGCTGATCTTCTGGGGCTATGGCTACCTGATTGTAGCCCGAAAATCCATCAAGGAAGCTGTACACTTCCTTGCCTTCTACTCTTTCTAGTAGATGCTCAGTGATAGGAAGCGGATAGTTATCTCGAATAGTGGCTGCATTAACCTTCTGTAATGCACACATGTAGCTTTCCATTCTTCTTGGGCACCACTACAATGGGGGATACCCACTCAGTGTGCTCAATTTCATAGATGAATCCAGCTTCAACCAAGCGATCTATCTCCTCATTGATCTTAGCAGCGTAGTTATCGTTATAAGTGTATGGCTTCTGCTTGGAGGGTTTGGCATCTGAGGTCATGGGGATGGTGCGTGAGCATATGTCAGGGTCTACGCCTTTTAAGTCCTTGTAACTCCAAGCAAATACATCTCTGTACTCCCTTAGCAAGGCTATCAACTCCTGCTCTTCTTCTTCCGTCAGGTCATGTCCTATGTAGGTGCACCTTTCTTCTCCTTCCTCTATGGCTACTACTATTTTCTTGGTGGTTTCTTTGTTATCATAGGCCTCCCTTGATTGCGCCTCACGTTTAGGCATTCTTATCATGACTCTCCTATCGTCTATTTCGTACTTCTTAAAATTTTCGGGGACCTCAAACAAAGATTCTTCTTCTTCTGGTGTGACTTCTCTCTTTTTTCTTTTTCTTTCCTTCATCCTTTGGGGTCACTTGTGTGGTTAACCTTACGTCATTTGTGAGCTCTCTATGTCTCTGAGGGTGAGCTTCCACTTCATAGAAGTATTCTTCATGTGATGCAAATGGTGGGTCCATAATGATTGACTCTAAATCGAAGTCACTTGCATCCTCAAATGCATCAGGGCTAGGTTCGCATTCTTCTAAAATTGCATCTCCCATGATTGGTTCTATGGAGAAGACTGAAATGTCATAGCCATCCTCATATCAGTGGGGTGTCCATTGTTCCTCATTGATGGCTACATCCATTGTTGCTAAAATTTCTGCCCAGCCGTGAGGTTCAAATTCTTCATCAGGAAATACTACAGGTGCGTAGGCTGGGTCTTGAATTGATCTATGGGTTTCTTTTACACCTATCTCTCTGGCCTTTTCTCTCTTCTCTTGTTCTACTGCTACTTTACACATCCATAAGTGAGTGTCTTCATGCATCCATGAGGATCCTGATCCTATGGAGTGCACAGACTCCGTGTCATCCTTGGCTCTATGTATGGGGTTCCATTGAATGGGGGGTACATCCCTATGAGAGTAATCTTTGAGATTCACTTTGGTCGTGACACCTAAGTTTTGCAAATACAAGGAATTGGTTCCCTAATCCTGTACCACTTGCAACTGTTGTATAAATGGTCTTCCCAAAATCATCTCATAGGCCTGTTTCTTGCTAAAGTCATAGATAGCAAATGTGTGCTCAAACTCTACACCACAAGTAGTGAGAGTTATTCCTTCTAGTAAGCCTAAGGGTCTTTCTATGTGACCATCAGCCATCTGCAATTTCATTCTCGTTGGCCTAAGTGTTGGTTTGCCCCAACGCTTCCATAGGGAAGTGGTAGCAATTGCGACTCCTGCGCCTGAGTCTAGAATTGCCTTGGTTGTGTACCCCTGGTGGGTACTGGGAAGATAGGTGTTTCCTTCTTCTCCTTCACTCATGTCTCCTATCTTGTCCAAGGGTATTTCTGGCACTGTTCTATGAGATCCTACCTGGGAATGCGGTTTCTCTATCTCTGGTACCTGTTTGGCTGCATGTTTCCATAGTTTTGGTCTAACCTTGAGTAGCTCTTCTAAAATGAGGTTGCACTGCACTTTAGTGTTCTTTACTACCTCCGTATTCCTAGGTATGACTGAGTCTTTGTTTCGTACCATGACCGTGGGTGCTCTCATGCAAGTAGACTTTGCTTCCCATGGGCCTGTGAAGTGGGGTAATTCATGTAAAGAATTAGACTCAAAGTCTAATCTCTCTTGAGATTGTGCACTCTCCAGCTCTCCATAAATGGAGGGAATATCTTGTGGGAATTGATCATGCGCATCATCCATGATTTCAATGGGAGGAGGGACTTCACTCTCTTTTGCCCATTTCTCTTCTTGAATCTCTCGCAAGAACTCTGGTGTGTACCTATTCATAGAAGACGATGTGTCTGGTTCTGTGGAGTTAGACACATAGACTTCCTGGGCAGGAAGGCTTACTCTTTCACTTGCCTTGCCCTTATTTGGAGGGGTGGGTTCCTTTTCTGATTGTGCGATTAGCCTCTCCAATCTTTCTAGCAGTCCATCAAAGTGCAACTGTGTCTTAGCTGAACTAGAGAAGTTAAAGAGGTGACTGGCTTCAAACATGGTTTGAGCCAATTCCACCATTTTAGCACAAATTTTAGTTCGTTCAAGCTCTAGTTCCGCTCTAGGGTAACACTTTCATGATTGGTTACGTTTGGCCCTTCTTGGATTCTGGCCTGATATGCCTTAAGCATCATATTTAGGTCCTCGGGAGTGGGATCTGCTAGGACCGATCCTACTCTAGGGGGTGGTGGGATTGTGTGAGGTGGGTTGGAAGGTGGTGGTGGATTAATGTGAGAGGGAGTTTGAGATGTAAGTTCGATTATCCTGGCTTTTGTTTCTCTTGGCTTTCCTCAAGTTCACTCATCTTCTTTGGCCATTGCCTTTTCATTCTTTTGCGGCTATCTCTCCAAGCTCTAGTCCTCTTCTTGGTTATGCTCTCAGTTTCACTAACTTCGGCACTCTTTTCTTGGCCTAAGCCTTGGTTCTGCTGCAAAGCCTGAGCTCTCGTGACCACTTGCACAGGTGAAGTGGAAGTTACACTTCTTGTGGAGCCTACAACCAACCCAATAACGTTAATAGGAGTGATTTTTGGAATGTTATTGGGGTTCTTTGGGCAATCTCGTAAGAGATGCTCCTTTCCACAATCTTGACAAAAGCCGTGGATCGTTATTGACTAGGGTTGTGTAGGTGCAAGCATGGGGCAATCACAAATAAGGTGATCCCCCTGACATCTTTAGCATGGTCCTCTAGGGAATGAGGGTCTTACCTGCCTAGGTTGAGGTCTAGAGTTGGGGTTTGCGTACATGACATTTGCATACTCTGGCTCCCAGCTAGGCTCACCCGGTTCTTCACTATAGTAGGACTCACCATGTTCAGGGGACTGCATGTAGTAAGCCTGGGGGCTATCATTTTGTGTAGAGTCAAAGCTATGGTCACTAGGGTCAGTTTCTGAAAGCAATGGTGTCACTGACACTATGGCTCTATTCAGGTTCTCCTCTGCAGCTGCATACTTTACTGGGATCACATTGGCTGGAGAAGGAGGTTGTTGGGCTAGCACTGGCTGAGGTCTCTATTGGGCTTGATATTGTGGTTGGTAGGTTTGTTGAGGCCTATCATACTGTTGTGGTGGGTACTGGTTCTGGTATCTGCCCTGTTGTGGATATGGTTGAGGGTAAGTTTGTCTAACCGCTTGCTTATTGTATGGGCAATCTTGTGTTGTGTGATTAGTGTATCTCCATTCTATGGTGTAGTATTGGCTACTGGGATTCACTTGGGGTTGAGCCATGATGGGACATACGTTTGCCATATGGTCACCTCCACAAGTATAGCACCGTTTAACTGGGGTAAATCTTGGGATCTGTTTGCTAGAGATACCTAGTTTTTGAGCTACTTTCTCAGCGAGTTCCTCAATAGATGTGGATTGCGAGGAAGAGAGGCTAGAAGAACTACCTGAATCTTTGTAGATTTTTGAAAGCTCTAATTCCTCCCCTATGTTATCCTCGATGTCGATGCAAATGCGTACACACTCTTCTATGGTCCTCGGGTCCTTTAAGTACACGTATGATCTCAACTTTGTACTTAGCAGTCCATCTAGGAATAAAGCCACTTGTTTGGCTAGAGTGGGTAGCTCAGGAATCGGACATCTCTCTAGGTATTGCCTAAACCTTCTTCCTGCAAGTCTGACCGTCTCTTGAGGGGTTTGCTTGAAGCTATGAATCAATGAGGAAGTGTTATGCCTTATGCCACTCTTAGAGAATTCAATAATGAAAGCCTCTAGAAGTTGGTCTATGTTCCGGAAGTGTCTTTCATTTAGTGGTTGAAACCACGTAAGAGTGGTGTTCCTTAGAGTTAGACCAAAGGCATTGTATTGCGTGAATAAGTCCTCCACTTGTTCAGCTCTCAAGACTTGCCTAAATTCGGCCACATGATCGTAGGGGTCTCCGGTTCCATTGAAGTAGTTCTTCATGGACTTAACCAGCTGTGTAGGTCTCAAGGTTCTGGTGTGTTCCCTCGTCCTTGGCAAAGGAAAATCATCAGCATTTCTTAGGCTCCTTGGAACTCTAGTTCTCTTTGTTTCTTCTCTATCAATCTCTGCTCACGTTCGTTCTCTTCCTATTGGGTTGGCAAAGCTTGCCTCAGGCCTATATCTACTTCTATCCCTTTGAGCTCCATGAGCTTGGGATGTTCCCGCTCCTTGGTGGCCAAAAAAGGCATTAGATCTTGGTTGGGGAAAAATAAATTCTCCCTTCCAAGTGTAGGCATGCCTATCGTGCTCTGTGACCACAAATATTCTTTCCGAAGTGTTGTCTAAATAGGTCACTTTGCCTGGGTTATCAGGATCTTTGAATTCATAGATCGTGATCATTCCTATGTCATTAGGCTGAACAGGCTTATACCTCCAAAAGGCTTCATCGGTCTCGGTTCAAGAGCAGGTCTATGCTCTTGTTGTCTTGGGGGATCCATTCTGGTGTGAGAATTCTAGTGAGAATTGATTTGCCTCGAGGAGTTTTAGGTTCTACACCCATGTTCCCTTGCTCTAGGTCACCTAAGTCCATTTCTGGGATCACATTTCCGAATTCATCTGTCCTGTCTGGGTGACTGGTGACTACATATATGGTTCCTTCTTTGTCCAAGTATGCTCCATTTTCAAATTTGACTGTTGGACATTCTAGTCCAATGGGTTGATATGGGTTTTTGATCTGGACCACAGATCTTCCTAGGCCATCCTCATAGATGCTAGCACCTAATCGATTGGTCCTAAGGTATTCCAGCTGCATCTTGTAGGGGCCTTCTACCCTATGTAAGTATGGCACACCTGAACTTCCTGTGGGTCTCTCCATACCTTGAGACATCTCTGACTCACTAGTCTCAGAGCTAGGGTAGTACGAATGATGGATCAATTGCTGGGTCCAAGACCTAGCATTATGATTGACACTAGCCTCTGAAGACCTAAGACTCTGTCTATCTCTCCCTAGGTGTCGTCCTGATCTAAGGTTCATATGCTTAGCCGAGCAATCCCGATTTTACCCAAGGTACAGCCTCGTTGCCGATCAATTTGTATCAGTCACTTGGTTCTTTTTAGTTGATTATCGTGTTTATGATCTTGTCTGATATCATGTCGTCAGGAATAATTAAGTTAATTTCCGCACTTTAAGTTGATCGTTCCACGTTAGGTTCTTTTACTTTAAAGTTATCGGTCACACACAGGTTATCTCTTGACTTGAACTCGACTTCTTAGATAGTCTTTGACTTGTCTCGTGCCTATCGTTGCCCTTACTTACTTCTAGCACTATTCACGTGTAGCCTAAGCTAAGAATTGACAAAGGGAGTTGAGAGTATTCCAACCTCACTTGCAAATCCCTTGCTCTTTGGTGCTCAAGAACCCCGTTCTCAAGCTTGCGGAATGCCCTTGCTTTGGATGCCTCCTAATGCTCTCAGTGGACCTGTAAAAGTCCCAAAGTTAGCTCAAGACTTAGATTCAAATGAATTAGCAAATCACTTCCATTCATGCAATTTAGATATCAATTTGCCCTCTGTCTTTATGGCAAACAATTCTAGAGATCCCTTGGTTTTGTTCCCCCTAGATATGGTCAACTTCAAAATACTATATCTAATAATCCTGATATTAATTTTACCGTAACCCTTGGAAGTTTTGGTTGTACTCCCCACGAGCTTTCCAACAAAACAAGAATCACAACAAACGGATTTCGTATGAGGAAGTTATGACAGTTCAGGGCTCTGGGGCTAAAACAGGGTTCAAACAGGCTAACAGATCACAAGACTTTTCTCAAAAATACAAGTGTAGGGACCTCACAAAGTGCTAATTATTTGACATGTATGCCCAAAATTACCCCAAATTGGAATAAAAAACCCTGGAAATTTGGCCGAAAAAGCCTGTCAATTACGATCGACAGGTCTGTCAATCACGATTGACAGAGGTGTCCGTCGTGGTTGTTGGTCGTGAGTCGTGTCAATCGCAATCGATGGTGTCAATCGCGATCGACACTTTTTGCGAGAATTCCAGCAAAATTTCAATCAATCGTGAGCCTATCCGTCGCGATGGACACGTGTACACGCGAAATCTAGTATCAATCGTCAAATTTCAGTCGGTCGCGATCGACGGTGTCGATCGCAATTGACTGAATCCTACGTGGCAGTCGGTCGGTCGTGGGGCCTGTCGATCGCGATCGACAGGGCTGTCGATCGCGATTGACAGAGGCTATCGGTCACAATTGACAGAGGAACTCGGATTTTTTTTACTGTGTTTGGTGATTTAGAATGTGCTCATCTTGTGTGTCATTGTGGTGTACTTTGTTTTACCAAATAAGTGATTTTTTTGTCGATCGCGATCGACAGGGGTCTGCGACACAGAGACAGGACCGAGCTTTTTTGTACCTACGCAGCCTACTGGAGATGATGGGACAGCCAGATCCTGTAAGAAAACTCAAGAAACATGCAAAAACAGTGCACACAAATCGCTCTCTCTCACAAGTGAAATGAGTGGAATGGGAGGGGAAAGGAGATATGATAAAAAAACTAAAATTTTCGCGATGATGGAGATGGAGATCGGATATGGTGAGGATGATGATGGTGTAGTAAGAAAAGAGAAAAGTAGAAAAAGTAAAGAAATTACCTACAACGCCAACATCACAACTCTACGTCTTACCATCACACGCTCGTCCTCAAAGCTCGATCCCCGGCAACGGCGCCAAAATTTGGTGTAGCTCAGTGATGAGTAGCACCTCCTTTAATGTCAATCCGGGAAGACGTGAGGATGGTATGAAGACATCGAACAAGTGATGGCACAAGTGTGTGAGTGAGAAGCACACTAACATGCACACACATACACACACACGCACACACAAGGTAAGACAAAGAGAGAGAAGCAATGGAGTTCTTTAGATTACTCAAAAGTGCTCTTAAAAGTTCAATTCTACAACAATCTAACCTCAAAAATGAGCTCTCTAGCTCTATTTATAGTTTTTGACTAGCTTTGGCCCTATCCAGACCTAGTGTCCGGCCTAGTTAAAAATTAGGTTCTAGGGCCTATTTGAGGGCTCAAACGGAGTCTAAAAAATATGAAAATTGATAGGTAGGTACTTCTGGGCTCCTCAAGCTCAAGGAATCCTTGGCTTGCACAAAATGGAGCTACAAAAATATGAAATGGTATTTACAATGGCTTTTAGTGATGAAAATCACTATTTTTGTAGGGATTTCTTCTAACAGTTTGACATACACTTCCTGGAGCTCCCTACTTGCTCCTTCTTCTTGTGTGTCCACCTCTTAGATGTGCTCCTGTGATTTTTCCTTGACCTTCAGCTTCATGAAAAATAATGGCCTACTTGCCAGATCTCCGTTGACTGCTTTGTCTACTTGGCCCTTTACGTTGGCTCCCTTGCCTTGTAAGTCCTTGACCTCCCTGACCACTGCCAACACATCCCATGAAAGAACACATCTTAAATCACTTGTATCACATGCAACCGCAAAAGGCTTTCCCATTTCTGGTATTTTCAAAACAAAATTTTCAATGACTTTTTGTTTCAATGATTCAAATGATTTTTAACAAGCATCACTCCACACAAATCTTGCATTCTTTTTATAAGTCAACTCTGTGAGAGGATTAGCTATCTTAGAGAAATCATTAATATGTGCTCTTTCTTATTACACCAACCCTAAAAACCTTCTAACATCCCTTATAGTTTTAGGAACTGTCCAATCAACTGTTGTTTTCACTTTATCTTGGTCTATATGAATTCCCTCTTTAGAAATGACTCTTCCTAGATAGAAAAGTTTATCCTTAGCAAAGAAACATTTAGTCTCCTTTCCATACAGTGTTCTCTAAGAGTTTGAAAAGTTTTCTTAAGATGTACAACATGCTCATCATCATCATCTTTAGAGTAAAGAAATATATAACCAAGAAATACTAAGACTCATCTATGTTATCATGAAAAATATTGTTAATCAAGCACATGAATGTGGCAAGAGTGTTTGTCAATCCAAAAGGTAAAACCGTAAACTCATAGTTGCCATGTTCGAAAAGCTATCTTGGGTATATCTTCAATTTTGATCCTAATTTGGTGATAACTAGATCTTAAGTCAACCTTAGTGAATACATTCGCTCCACTTAATTGACCTAATAAGTCATCTATGTAAGGGAGTGGGTACTTATTTTTAATTGTTATTTTATTCAACTCCTTATAATCAATACATAATCTATAAGAGCCATCTTTCTTCTTCTGAAATATAGTAGTTGCTCCCCAAGGTGAAACACTTGCTCTTATCAAACCTTTCTTCAAAAGATAATCTAAATGAATCTTAAGCTCCTTTAATTCATCTATGTTAAATCTATAGGATGCTCTAGAATATGGTTCAATCCCCGGATATAGGTTGATGGCATGGTCAATCTGCTTAGGTGGAGGTATAGGATGCAAGTCTTCTGGAAGTACATCTGCATATTCTTTCAAAAGATTTCCTATATAATTTAAAATATTTTTATCATTATCTTCCTCGTGCAAAATTGTTCACAGACAATACAAATGTTCTATAGCCATCATGTATACCTCTAATTATCTGCATAGTAGAAATGAGAATAGGCTTTGAATTATGTGCATCACCTATGTTAAGCGTGTAGATGATGTACTTATAAACATTGTTATGCATGTTGATGACATGCTGCTCACTAGTCCTAATGAGAAGCATATTGCTAAATTTAAGGCTAATTTGCATGCCTCTTTTGAGATGTCATATTTTGGGGCATTTTTTCATCATTTTTGGGCATTGCATTTATGCAAATTGATGGGGGAATAAATTGTGTCAAATAAAATATATTGACACATTATTGCACTATTTTGGCCTTGAGGATTGCAAACCTGTTGCCACCCCTATGAAAACAAGGTTACGATTGAGTGTTCATGATGCTAGAGATGCATTTGATGTTTTTTTCTATGAAAAAATTGTTGGATGTCTGATTCACTTATGCATAACTCAGCCTGATATTCAATTTGTTGTCTCTCGTATGAAAAAGTTTATGCATTGCCCAAGTGTCAAGCATTGGTAGGAGGTTGAGCTCATCTTTCGCTACTTGAGAGATACCTAGCTACTTGGATTGTTTTATCTCGAGGGGATCATTACCACCAAATTTACATGCTTTTTCTCACTTAGACTAGGTTGATTACTATGAAACTCATGTGTCCACCATTGGTTTTTGCTTCATTCTTGGTAGCTCATGCATATCTTGGTTGAGCAAGAAGCAGCCTAATGTGGCCACTTCTAGTTGTGAGACTGATTGTAGGGCAACTTCCACAATGATTTTTGAGTGTGTGTGCTTGAGATGTCTTTTGGCTAATTTGGGTGTTGCTCAGTCTTCTTCCACCACCATCGTCATTGATAGTCATAGCACATTGGTAGTTGCATGGAACCTTGTGTTCCATGCTCGCACTTAGGACATTGAGGTTTAGTATCATTATGTCAGGGAGAGGCTCTATGCTAGAGAGCTCAATTTGGCATACATGCCCACACAGGATAATGTTCTAGATCTTTTCACAAAGGCTCTACCTAGGAGAATTTTGAGGCTTTCTACAAAGCTTTGGGCTTAGCTCCTTTTGTTTTATTGTTATAGTAATTTGGTTTCCATGATGATGTGTTGGTATCTAGTAGGTTTTATGTAAATCCTATAATCTCATGTTAAATCCTATAACCTTCCATGAATGAACAAATAATTTAACTGTTTTATATTATGGTACATGAAGTGTTGAGATGGTGATGCATCATAACAATTTCCTCTTTGCAAGAGCTTCGCCATGATGTCCGCATAGTACAAAACCGAGCTCTCCATGATGCACATGGTACTGCACATGGACCTGCAAAATACATAGAAGCTACACAATACATAGATACCTTGAACACAAATTTTCTAGGTTTTACAAATGTGGTCGAAATCATAGTCTACGGCATGACAAAGCCACTATATGTTTTATTAAAGAACATATACAAAAGTGTTTGATGTTGTATCCAAGGGGAATTGAACTCATGGCCTACTAGCTAGGAGTTTGATGGGCTAACCACTTGCCCCAAAAGGCATGGTTGAGGATTACTTCCTAATCCTACATCTTAGGGTGTGGTTAAACCATCTCCTATCCTTCATTTCTTGAGTCTACGACTCTCTTCCCCTTCTAGAGATCATTTTCCTCAATGATTAGCCCCTAATATCCCGTTGAATCGATGTCCTCACCCTTGAACAATCTCTTGAACCTTCTTGTTCTCAATCTTAGTGTCTTGAATCCTTGTTCTCAACATTGATGGCTTAGGGAAATTGAACTCATTACCTACCAACTAGGATTATAATGCACTAACCACTTGCCCCAAAAGCCATAGTTAAGGTTTAATTCCTAATCCTCCCTCTTAGAATCTGGTTAAATATCTTTTTCACACCATTTCTTGGGTCTGCCACTTTCTTCCCCTTCTAGAGATCATTGTCCTCAATGATCAACCCCTAATCTCCACTTGAATTGATGTCCTCATCCTATCACAATCTCTAGAACCTTCTTGTTCTCAACCTTGGTGTCTTGAACCTTTTTGTTTGCAACCTTGGTGTCTTGAATCCTTGTTCCCAACCTTGGTATTTTGAACCTAGTTCTCACCTATGCTAAGTATCTTTGGCCCTCAATCTCCTCCTTCCATAGAAGAAATTGTTTTGAGAGCCTTAAAATGGTACTTTACATGTTTAAACTTGACCTATGGACTCGGAGATACACTCTAATATTTGTTGGGCTAATTTTTGAAAGTGACGTGCACTATTTTTGTACCCTTTTAGATACAAACTACTCAAGTGCCTTTTCTAGAGGGCAATGGGTGCCTAGAGCCTTGTGAAATCTACCCATCTTTTTGAAGCCTACTTCCTATGCTATGATACCAAATGTAAGATGTGGAGAATGACATACTTGGGACTCACATCCCAACCTATTTATAGCCCTCACCTAGTCACCATTTAGAGTTCTCTCTAAGCTTCCTTTACTCATATGGCCATCATAAGTAGATACCTCTTATGAAATCTTTGGCTTTTGGTCTTGGATATCCCCTGAGGAAGGAACTTCTCATTCCTCTAGGCATGTACATCTTTAGAATATAACATTATTACACAAAATAACCCTGATAAAATACATTGTACAAGGTAAATTACAATTGTCATCTAGTGCCCTAAAAGACTTGTCTACTTCTTGATTGCACTTGTGATCATCCTTGTGCAATTACGATCACCCTCCATGGAAGTAAGGATCATTGAAATCATGATCCACTAGCTAGGAGCTTGATGGGATAACCATTTGCCCCAAAAGCCATGGTTGATGATTACCTCCTAATCCTCCCTCTTAGGGTATGGTTCAAGCATCTCTTGCCTATCATTTCTGAATTTAACACCCTTTTTCCCTTATATAGATCATTTGCCTCAATGATCAGCCCCAAATATCCCCTTGAATTGATGTCCTCACCCTTTCATCGTCCCTTGAACCTTCTTGTTCACAACCTTAGTGTCTTGAACCCTTGTTCTCAACCTGAGTATCTTGAACATGGTTCTCCCCTATGTTAGGTATCTTGGAACCTCAATCTAGTGTTTCCATTGGAAAGCTTGTTTTGAGAGCTTTCCAAAGGTACCTTACATGTCTAAATTTGAGCCACAGATTGAGAGATACACTCTATAATCTTTGTTGGGCTAATTTTTGAAAGCGACACGCATTATTGTGTACCCATTCATATACAAATTGCCCAAGCGTCTTTTCTAGAGGCCATTGGGTGCCTATGAAACTTGTGGAATATATCAACTCTACCCAAATCATGTGTCCTAGGCTCTGATACCAATTGTTGTATCTAAGGGGAATTGCACTCATGACCTATTAGCTATGAGTTTGATGGGCTAAACACTTGCCCCAAAAGCCATGGTCAAGGATTACTTCCTAATCCTCCCTCTTCGGGTGTGGTCCAACCATCTCGTACTAGTCATTTCTTGATTCTAATATCTGGGGTCCATTTGGCCTTTCACATGGATACTAACGATAACAATCTCCCACTAAAGGCCAATACAGACAAAGTGAACTATCGGATAAAAAATAACGAACAATAAAGGATATATAAGTGCAAGTATACAAACTATTCCTCCCACCTAAAGGGCATGTTACACAATGTACAGAGAACTATGAGAAGTCATGAATCAAATAATCCATATCAAGTGAAAACATGTGGTAGAGCTTTAGTCAAAGCATCTGCAACATTATCTCAAGTATAAACCTTCTCAAGAATAATGCGCTTAGTGGCTAAGCAGTCTCTAATGAAGTGATACCTTAACTCAATGTGCTTGGTCTTTGCATGATAGACCAAATTCTTAGCAAAAGCAACGACACTCTGACTATCATGGAGAACATGACATACATGCTAAGGTAGACCCATGACACAAGAAAAATTAGAAAGCCACAATGCTTCCTTATACGCCTCACTATTTGCAATGCACTCTGCTGTTGTAGTGGAAACAATTGTACATTCTTGAAGACGAGATCTCCAAGAGATTGCTAGACTTAGCTAAAAATTCTCTTGAGAACTTGGAATCAAAGACTTGTGAATGATTTGTATGCCACTCTCCTCCCATCCAATACATCCTCTTGCATCCAAAATAGTAATTCTCTGGAATGATTTAGTGTTGCCATGTGGGCATCATGCAACACTCATCTCTATTACCATTGAATACCTTAGGATATCCCTCGAGCTTGGGACCTTGGCTATGGCTGGCCCTTGTCCCACACACACATGGAATGGTCTTTGTAGACCAATTTCTCACACTCTCTCCCCCTTCTAAAGATCATTCTCCTCAATGATCAATGAGCAAAAGTACTCGCAAACTAGAGCTTTTGATTCCAAAGTAGAATTTGTAAGCAGTAATCCTCTCTAGGCTACTAGATACTCGTTGATGCATGGTTTTTCAAGCACTTCTATCTCCGATCTAGTATCATATATGGAGAATGACACGTGCTATCACTTTCCTACAAAGAAACAATACCCTCTATTAGATTATCCTCACTGGAAATATAATTTCTAAGTTTAATGACAAGAAACACTGGATGGACTCTACAATCTGGAGGAAGCTCTAATCGGTATGCAACATAACTAAGCTTCTTAAATATCTTCAAAGGTCCACAAAACCTTGATGAAAGCTTAGTACACTTCCTTGTGGATAGTGAAGTAGACCTATCTAGCACTTGAAGAAAAAAATATATCTCCTTCCTCAAAGACTCTAGGAGATCTCTTCCTATTAACATATTCTTTTGCTCGATGGGTTGCTAGATGCATCTTGGCTTTAGCTATTTCTACATTTGCTTGGAGGTTCGCTAAGAACTTTGAACCACTATGAAATTTCTTTGGTACTAGGAGCAGAGGGCTTCATTCCATAGTTCATCTCAAATGGAGACATTCTTGTCACTTTATGAGGTCTAATATTTTAAGCAAACCCTACTAGTGGCAAGTAACTATCCCAATATGTCTGCCTCTCGGACACATATGCTCTCAAAATGTCCTCTAGAATCTATTTGACCCTCTCGATCTGACCATCTATCTATGGATGATCACCACTACTCATTTTCAATAACACTTCTAGTTTGTCAAATACAAAATTCCAGGAGTGTCTTGTGAATCTAGTATCCCTATATGAAATGATGGATGTTGGTAACCCATGCAATCTGAAGACATGTTGGATAAATAGCCCCGCTACCTATGGAGCTTCTATCATCTCTTGTGTGGGTATGGAATGAGCCATCTTGCTCAATCTATCTACCACAACTACGATAGTTTCCCACTTCCTTTGTGTCCATGATAACCCCACTATGAAGTGCATGGATACATTGTCCCACTTATGCTCTCGAATTTGTAAAGGATGTAAAAGACTTGGTGTCTTTTACATTCTAAAACTATAAACCTCATTTGATAAACTATTTGTGATAATGCATGAGCTACAACACATTCTCTTTGCCTCTTCTATACAAGAGTTCCATGTGAAAATCCTTCATGAGCTCAACCCAACAAGCATGTCTGCCTCAAAGATCTGGTTAACTACAAAAGTACTTGAGAGTGTATGGTGATCTATGTATACCTTAAATTCTACACCATAAAGATAGTTTCTCTAGACTTTAAGAGCATGCAACTCTTGTTCATGCACTAGCTAATTGCATTGTGCACCACTCAAATTTTTACTTTCAAAAGTTATTGGCCTTCCATCTTGGCCCAAGATTGCCCCTATGGCTATGCCGCTAGCATCTATCTGTAACTCAAATGGTTTCATGTGGATCTATCACTTTGAGTATAGGAGCCTCTGAAACAGTTTGTTTCGGAGTATCAAAACTTTCTTGTTTCTCTTGCTTCCATGCAAATGATAATTTGCCTTGAAGCAAGTTCATCATAGGCATTGCTATTGGTGAATAAGAGGAAATGAAACTTTGATAAATTGGAAAGTCCTAAAAATGACCATAATTATCCCTCATCTTGAGTAGTAGGCCAAGCTAGAATAACAGAGGCATTTTTGGGATCCATTTGAACCCCTTTGGCCAATACCACATGCCCTAAATACTATATCTTTGGAAGGAACAATTGAGTCTTATCTAAATTTACAAACAATTGTTTTTCTTTTAGTTTATTTAACACTAATCTTAAATGACTTTCATGCTCATATACATATCTACTATACACCAATAAGTCATCAACAAAATCCAAAACAAATTTTCCAACGAGTGGTCATAAGATATAATTCATTAACATCATGAAAGTAGCAGGTGCATTAGTCAAACCAAATGGCATAACTAAATACTCATAATGCCCAAAACAGGTCCTCAATGCTGTTTTATATACATCTTGTTCCTTTAGTCTAATCTAGCGGTATCTACTTTCCAAATCTATCTTACTATTTACAATGGTTCCACTTAGAGCACCTAAAAGATCATCTATCATGGGCATGGGATATCTATGCTTGATGGTAATCTTATCGAGTGCTCTATAGTTGACGCTCATCCTATAAGATCCATCTTTCTTCTTCAGTAGAAGAACTAGTGCTGCAAAGGGTGAATAGTTGGGTCTGATCAGCCCTTTTTAGAAATACTCATCCACAACCTTGTGGAATTCATTCTCCTCTTGCAAGCTCATTCAAAATGGTGGTAGAGCAATTGGACTCGCCCCTAGCACCAATTCGATTCTATGCTCAATGTTCCTGCAACAAGGTAAACCCAAACATAATTCTTTTTAAAAACAACTCTTGGAATTCTGATCTTACTTTGTCTAAAAGCACTTGAGCATTCCAACTAACATTTCATTGATTGCAAGAATCCATCACTACATATATTGAATACATAAAATAAAGAAAGTAAATATACAATCAATCTTGAGCAACTTATTTGCGATCACTAATTGCATCTCTTGGAGACTTGGCTCTCCACAAATTAGTAGTCACCTCCCCTCATGCTCAAATTGATAAACATGTGAAGCAAAGTCTATGACTGGTCGTTTCCTAGCATGCCACTTTTTACTTAGGACTACATCAAAATGGTCAAGTCATGCTATCTCAGAATCCAATCTGTCCTCATAGGACTGGATTTGAATGGGTAGACATACTATTCGTCGGTCCCATGTCTCAGTTCCCTTCCTATTAGCTAGCTCCATTGTGTAGGCATACTCTGAATGCATAGTGCCTAAGTGTAACCTTCTGACCAATCAAGAGCTAATGACATTATGCATATACTTAGTGTCAAAGAGGACCTTGATAGGTTGTCCTACCAAGTCTCCTCTCATAACAATGAGATCTCTATCTGGGAATCAATATCCTTTCTGTGCCACTGGTGAAATCAAAGTATTTGGCATGGTAGGAACCTTCTTTGTGTCTGTCATGGAGACTATGGGAGATGATATTTGAGATGGGGAACCACAAAAATCCTCATCTAGATCACTTCCTACCTGTGTAGGATTTATGACTATGGTCGCTGCTATCTTTATCTTCTTAGGACAGTAGAATCCTTCCTTGGAAAAAGGTCAAGTCATCTTAGTCCATGAGTATCTCTAACCCTGGGAGCCTATGCCTCTGTGACCATCCTCATAAAGTAGATCTATCTCTATGTCATGTGCCAAAGAGTGATGACACCTCTCCTTTCTAACTAAAGGTCAGATAGTTTCTCTAAGTCCCAAGACAAACTTGTGAACTTGGAGAAACTCTAGGATAGAGTGAGGTACTTTGAAAAGTATCTCTTTATAATTATCCACATAATCCTGAACAGTTTTTTTTTTTACTAATGAAAAACCAAGTGTCTAGTGCTAAAGACCTCTCGTCACGTTAAATTGCTCCCATGTAGTGGGCTCTTTCTTGTCTTGCTCAATCTTAGACCACCACCTATGGACAATGTCCATGAGATTATATGTCGTCTGCTAAATTTGATGACTATCATCCATGATATTCCATAGATGGAAGCACTGCTCCCATTTGCTAAGCCACTGCTCAACAACATAAGCAATTCGTGTGCTAATAAAGTTGTGATATCTTGGCGGGTTAAGATCCTTAATCTTCCATCGATCCTCTCTAACTAGCACACTCTCTTTAGGAATTTTTGGGGCTTGATGCTCGCTTGGAGCATCTAACTTCATTCTTGGTAGGTCAATCTCTGGCACTAGTTTCTCTCTCTTGGAGCTACGTACGTGCTCCAAGATATCATGAAGTGCACTCTCTAGGTGTGATATCCTAGAACTCATGGCCTCTATAGGATCTAAGGGATGCTCATCCATGTGTGTATTAGCCCTAACTAGTGAAGAAGGTCTTGAATCCATACTAGAATAAAGTGGAATTCTCTTTTTATGTTTTGATGGTTTATGTTTTTTTCTTAAGTTTGTGTGTTTTATGTCCACCTAAAGTAACAAAGTGGCAATGGAAAGTAACTAATCACAAGCATTTGCATAAAGAAATGACAAAAAAGAAAACTTTTAGTATGCTTTCCTTCCTACTTTTATACACATGCATGCAAAAATTTTAAAAGTCTCGGAAGCATTTTGGCAAGAAAATGGAAATAAAAAAAATATAACTAAGTGTTCTACACACACTTCCAAGCAAAAGGTGTTGGATGGCACACTATATATACAATGAGACCAAAGGGCACTACACACCCTTGTATAAGACCTTGTGCTAGCAACACAATATAAAAGATAAGAATGTTGAATGTTCTTATGTCTTCTTGGTGATACCTGCAAAATAAAACACTACCATCCTACTTGCATGCAAAATGCAAACTTGAACAAGCCTATAAACAAACATATGATGCATATGCCATGTATGATGCTTATTCGAAGTGCAAAATAATGCATGAAAAGAGTAGGAATGCTTGAAATCACAAAAAAAAACTCATCTTGGAGACTAAAAATTTGATGTGTAGGTATGTACAGGTGCTCGAAATGGTCGATATATACTTCTCTTGAGTATCCAAGTGAATCTCAATCATTGTTGCATAAAAAAAATGTTTGTATGAGGATAGTTGGTGTTGACAACCAACTTCAAATATCTATACAGGTCTATAGATGAATCCAATCATGAGTACCTTTTCAATGATGGTGAATGGTGTGACTCAATGCTAATCTACCAGTGTCATAGTGAAAGGTGCTTCCTTCATGATGTCCAAATTTAATTTCTTCATGGTAAAATCAGGTATCAGATTGATTCTAGAGGTGTTGAGATATCAAGCTCAACATGCGATGATCTAGCATGACACATATCACTTTTTCATTTCTCTGACATGTATAATGGTCACACTAATATATGTCAGGGATACTTCATTGAGATTTACTAGATTTATCTACCGAGAGTGATGGCACATTTGTTTTCTTGCCAGCTCACTCATTCACATCCATAAGGATTTTCCCTTATGTACTGTTCTTTATATATTGCACTTGTTATATTGTTGTTTTTAGGTCATTCTTGTACATTCCTTTTATGCAATAGAAGAAGGAGAAGATCATACTTCCTTGCCTCAATCTGTGTGTGTGCCTCTCTTTGATTGTGAGAGTGTGTGTCTGAGTTCTCTTCCTTATCTCCTTCCTCATAACATGGTATCAGAGCTAGTATGGCTGTAGAGAGCTCATGGAGAAGGCCGATAGTGAAGAGTACATGAGAAGGCATGGAGAAAGCGGGATTCACAAATGGCCTTAGATTGCTATGAAAATTGGCATGAAGATAGAAGGCCTCAAAATATTTTTGGGAGTTATCCCTTTAGGGGCACTTGTTTTTGTCATATTTTTATTTGAGAGCCATCTCAACCTCGGTTTTGAGCCTGCAAGATGGGGCCCACAAAAAATCTAGGTCAATTCGCAAAATTGTAACTTGCATCCTGCTCAACAACACTCATATATTCCAGATCTCAAGCAATTCTGTGTATTGTTGATACACGAAAACTATGTTTTTTTGAGATCAAATGGTCACGTCATAGTGCGACAATGACCCTCTTTCCATCTTTTTTTCCTGATGGTATTGACTTGAAGTGAGTTTTATCATATACATGTGTGCAACAACTAACTTTTCTTGTATATGGGATAAGTAAACTGCCCATTGATAGCTCACAAATTTTCTAGCAAGCTAGATGTTTTTATGCTTTTTTTCTCTTGCTTGCCCATGAAGAATACCTTCATTTTTTTCTCTTTGTGACCCAATTTTTGGCATAAGAAGCAAGTTCGATAAGAGCCATATTCTTCTCTGTTTTGTAGTTTGTAAAGAGAGCCAAGAACATGTTTTCTCTTCCAATAGTGGAAGGAAGAAAGTTACTGATGGAGGACAAATTATCTCTCAGGAGAAGCATGGGATCTTGATATGTCTATCATCTTTTGGAGCATAAAAAGGGGACTTCTTCAACCAATTGATGAAAGATAAGTACTCAATTTATCATCTTTATTATTCAAGTCTTTTCACATTAGCATACATGGATGCAAACAAAAACATGTATGGATTTTATGTATGAAGAGAACATAAAATAGAGAGAATGCAATATAATTGCTTTCATAAGCATTAGAGAAATTGTGTCTTACATAACATATGCATTCAATTCATTTCATATGTGAAAATGCAAGCATCCAAGAATTCCATATATGTGACCAAACAAGATCAAATTTCCCAAAATCTCACATTTCTCTTTTGAAAGAGGATGGCACTTTCCTTTTTGCTCATTATGGATAGTACAAGTATAGATTTGGGCGCCCTTAAACTTGTTAAGTGAACTTTGGGCATATAAGTAAGTAAGAAAAAGTCCAAGGATCAATATTAGAAGTTTTCCCAAGCTTGCAACATCAAATGTGGCCTCACTATGCAAAGATACAAAGGAGGGATGTAGTTATGATGGAGATAAGTGTATTTCCAAATTCTCCATTTATATTTTCTTCTTTTGCCATGCTAGAATAATGCACTTAAGAATGCATTTCAAATGAATTAGGCACAATCCATATGCACCTAGAATGATGCATGTATTGAATGATTTAAGTAATTTATGTGAGGCATAAATGAATGACAAAATGTTTTTCATTTAGCATGAAATGGGCTCACCACATGGAAATGATTACAAACTGAGTAGTTCATCATAGGATAAACATGAAGTAAGAGCATGTTATTGAATAAAATGGATTTCAATATGAGAGTTCCATGCATGCTTTAAAAAGGGGGTTCAAATTTTGAACCTTATGCATGCTTATATATAAGTTTTTGGCTTACCTTAAGTATGCATGGAATCATGTATGCATGGGTATAGAATCAAAGAGAGAAAGAGAGAGAGAGAGAGAGAGAGAGAGAGAGAGAGAGAGAGAGAGAGAGAGAGAGAGAGAGAGAGTTCGAAAGGTTTAAGATACGAATTCTTCATATTAAATCAAGTGCATAAAATTGTACTTGTAGATTGATGTCACGTGGCTCAAAAACCATTATCCTATTATGCTTTTGATGTATTGGATTATTCCATAAGCCAAAAAATTACAACATGGATGGCAAACCTTAATGACTATTATGCTTAATAGTCCTCTTCATGAATTTTCAAGATCCATAAAGCCCATGCCATGCCTGATCAACCAGGCTAGGGACTTAAGCTTTAATTCAAAGAAGTTTCTCTTCTTATTAAACCACAAATGGTAGTAGTAAGAATTTCGATTGAAAGGTATCTAAAAGTCAAATGGAAGCCTATATGAGACCCTAGACAGAGTGATGCATTAAACTTTCATAATCATGAAAGATGTCATGAATTTCAAAGGCCTTAAGAACTTCAACAATTGATCATTGAGAATAATGATCACACTAAGGGGGGAAGAAAATATCATAAAGTGACAACTTGGGGCAAGAAATTGAAGAACCATTTATTTCTTTTTGAAAGACTCATTTCTTCCCCAATAAGGTTCTCCCTTTTTACAAGATGTATGACCCATTTGGAGCATTAAAAGAGTTGCTTCAGAAGTAAGGACTTGTAACTCTTTAAGGCATATTTAGAGAAAGTGAAATATAAAGAGGCATAAGATACCCTAAATACCACTACTCTAGAATATGTCCTGTGAGCAAGCAAGAATTTTCCAATATGATTTAGGTACGACTAGTTGGTTAATTCAATGATGGGCTCATGACTATTTTCTTTGAGATAGATGCACAACTATGTCAAAAGATAATAACTAGTGTGAAAATACTAGCTCTATTATCAAATGACATAGACAATGATACTTTTGATTGCATCTGATCAAAGAAATAGTTCAATAAGTCTCAATATTCAAAGTCTCTTTGAGTATAAATCAAGCTTGGTAATGATATAACTTACAATAATTTTTATGCTACTTGATTAGAATAAGACAAATAAAGCAATCCCTGATTAAGAGCTAAAGTTGTCTGCACTAAGGTGAAAGTATAAACTTGATGATATGGGATGTCTAGGTTTACATTATTACTTAAGAGGATTCAGTGGTAGAGGACACTAGATTTGAAGATTATGGAAGCTTAAACTCAAGGATATTAGACAATGTGTTCATTCATTTTGGAAGAAAAGAAGAATTAGCATTAATAAAGCTCCAATTGGGTTTAAGAAATTGGATGAGCATAATTTTTGGTAAAACCTACAGTTTTTAGAGATGAAAAATCTAAAAGGGGGATTGAATGTATCATTTATATGATACTTCTAAGTGAAAGATGAATTCCTTGAATCTTTTGTGAAAGTTGATTACATTTG
Source organism: Ceratopteris richardii (assembly GCA_020310875.1). NCBI lineage: Eukaryota > Viridiplantae > Streptophyta > Polypodiopsida > Polypodiales > Pteridaceae > Ceratopteris > Ceratopteris richardii. The sequence goes on from CM035426.1 coordinate 60,499,034, forward strand.
ATATGAAGTACCTAGCTGTGTTTGAGATTTAAACTAAAAAGAAATTAAGATCTAGATATGAAAGATTGGAATTTATGAAGGAATTTTGATTTAAAAATAATGAAGGTATAAGATACTCAAAGGATTGAAGCGTATCCATAGCAAGGTACTTGAGAATGGATAGTATGGATTAGGAAAGTTTGAATAGGTAAGTATGATAACTTGCTTAAAGTTGGTGACATGTTGATCCCTAGAAAAAGAACAATTAAAGGTTTTGAGAACATGAACAAATGTTAAAGCCTAAGGCAAGATGTAAACTCCTGAAGGTATGAGTTAGAGATCCCAATAAAATCCCATGGGTAAAATATCAATGAAGAAGGGATCTAAAGGAGAAAAGACGTTCTTATCTGAAGTCTTTTTGACCAAACCTTTTATGGTTTGATAAATCATGCCAATGAAAGATTAATGGTGGATTGAAGAAATCTTCAAAATATAAGATTAATTAGCATGATATTTAATCTCTTGTATATGACATCAAGGAATTCAAAGATGAAAATTGGGATGATCAAAGAACATTGAGAGAATAACGAAGGTGGAAAAATAAAGGAGGGAGTCACCCTTGGCGACCCCTCACCCTTGGGCTTGGAGGGAGTCACCCTAGGCGACTCGTCACCCTTGGGCTTGGAGGGAGATAACTTGGGCAACCAATCACCCTTTTGGATAGAAGGGTGAGCCTAAGCGTGACCCATCACCCTATGGGTGAAAGGTTGTACTAGGCTCACCCCTCGCCTGGGGACATGCATCAAGACCATAACTTGAGCTTATGGTGGCATGAATGAAAGAACTTGGAGAAGTTTGTAAGAGGTAGAAAAGTGAGTTGCGAAGCGATGAAGTTCAGTCCAGCCAACCGGCACAAGACAAGCCCTTGAGCTTATGGAGACTCAAATAGATCTTATAGGCATGCAATAAGTGCAATAAAATGCACTATGTACTTTGGAGCATCAAGAAGAAGGAGTCGATACAAAACATATATGTTTGCACATTGACTAACTTAAAAAACTTACTATCTTTGGATGAGACAATGAACTTAAAATGCTCAATATAGTAGCCAACATGATTACAATTGGAAAAAATCCTTTTGGAGGAGTGATACACATAGGGTTCAGTGTATAGAATGCACAATATTACAAGAAATAAGGAAAATGTGCTTGTGGAATGAACCTGACACTCAATAGTGGTACCTCTTATTTTTTCGGAATGCACAAAGATAGACCCCAAGATAGACTCAGATCTCTCCCAATCTACTAAACCAAATGCTTCGAAGATTTATACACATAAACTAGACACTAATAACTTTCCAATGAGTGCTTGTTCATCCAATTTGGAGCTCTTTAGAGAGAGAAACAACTTCTACAAGCTTACTATTGTTGAAGAAGATGATGTAGAGAAATGAAGGAGCAAGACAATGATGGGCACAAGTGTATGTATAATGCTTCCATGTAATGTTAAAGTGATTTGAAGTCTTTATATAGACTCTTGAAGTGTTCCATGACTTCCACAAGTGGATTTTGAATTCAAACAAAGGAAGGATTAGTTGTTGGAAGGAATCAATTCACTTTCCAACAATCTAGGAAAAGTGAAGATCTAATTTGATCTACTTTTAGGTGATTGATTGATTCATTGATTGCAACTCAACCACCTCAAATTCATGGAATTTTAGCTCTCTTTTTCTACTTTTACATATGTAAAGCTCTGGCCTTTTACAATGGTAAATGAACCATAAAAAATCTCAAAAAAAAACAATAAATGAATAGGTAAAAGAATGCTTCAATCGATATTTTGGCATAATCCAAACCATAGCTTTTTTGATGTAGATCAAATCCACCTCAAGCATAGTGTAAGATTGATGTTCCAACAGCTACCCCTCAAGCTAAAGTATGCTTGAATCTTCATTCTCTAATAGGTTGAATACCTGCCATTGATTTAAATCTACAAAGATTTGTTCCATCAAATGCCTTCATCATCATATCTGCTACTTGCTTTTTAGTTGGAACAAAAGAAATGTAAATCTCCTTTGCCATGAGCTTCTCCCTGATGAAGTGCTATTGAACCTCTATGTGTTTGGTTCTTATATGGAAAATAGGGTTTGCTGTTAGATGCATGGAATTTACATTATCTACAAATATGTGAGGTTTGGAACTCACAAGTCCCAAATCTGTATACAATGTTTTTAACCATATTGCCTCTTGAGTTGCTATGGTCAAACCTCTGTACTCTACTTTGGTTGAGGATAAAGCAACTGTTGGTTGCTTCTTGGAACTCCATGATACTAGCTTTGAACCTACGAATGCTAAGTAACTAGAGGTACTTCTTCTATCATCCTTAGCTCCTACCCAATCTGCATCTGAATAGATTTTGATATCCAAATTTGAAGAGTAAGTATAGAATATACCTTCATTGATTGTACCTTTGAGATACTTAAGTACTCTCTTAGCTACACCCATGTGTGGTCTTCTTGGTGAGTGCATGAGTTGGCTCAACACTCCTACGCTATATGAGATGTCTTCCCTTGTATGAGTAGCATACATCAAGCTACCTACTAAACTTTGATACTCTTTAGGATCATCAATCTACTCACCTTCATAAACACTTAGTTTATGGTTCAATTCCAAAGGTGTACTTGCAAGTTTTGTGTTCTCCATTCTGAACTTGAGAAGTAGATTTTGAACGTATCTTCTCTCAATTAGATACATCCCTTCATCTGTATAAATCACTTGCATACCTAGGAAATATGTGAGCTCACCTAAGCCACCAATTTTGAACTCCTCTTGCATGTGTTTCTTGATCCTTTGAATGCCATTTAGATCATCACCTGTCACAATAATATCATCTACAAATAAACATAGATAGATAACCTCATTGTGATCCCTTTTGACGAATAGAGAAGGATCTGAGTTGCTAGGTTTGAACCCTTGATCTTGAAGGTATGTAACCAACCTATAATTCCAAGCTCTAGGAGCTTGTTTCAATCCATACAATGCTTTCTTAATTCTGCAAACATAAGATGCATGATTAGAGTTTTCAAAACTTGGAGGTTGTGACATGTATACCTCTTCACTTATCCAACCATTTAGGAATGCATTTTTTACATCAAGTTGGAGGAGTCTCCAATTCCTTGCAATAGCTACACTTATCAATGTTATGATTGTAGTCATCTTTGCAACTGGTGAGAATGTTTCCTCATATTCTATACCATGAGTTTGTGAGCATCCTTTGATAACTAATCTTGCTTTGTACCTGCAAACTGAACCATCTGAGTTTCTTCTAACTTTATATACCCATCTACAATCAATTACCTTTTGATTGGATGACATTGGAACCAAATCCCAAGTGTCCATCTCCTTGAATGCATCTATTTCTTCTTTGATGGTCTTTTCCCAATTAGGGTTTCCCTTTGCCTCTTGATAGGTTGAGGGTTCTTTTGAAATTGAGTCTTTTGCCAAGTAGATTGGATTCTTTGTAACAAATGTGGAATCATATACATGCCTTTTTTGTTGTTTCTTCTCTCTTGTTGATCTTCTAGGATCTTGCTTAGAGCATTCTCCACACTCCTGCATCTTTGCCTTGCCTCTTGACTTCCATAGCTTGTAGTCCTTTTCCCTTTCATCTTGGCCATCATCTGTATCACTTCTTGAATCATGGACCTGTGTATCATGTTTAGTTCCTAATTGATGAGAATTAGAATCAAGATCATATGGTAGATTTACCTTTTGTTTGTCTTCATCATACCGAAACCTGTTTTCTTCAAACATATCTCTACTTGAAGGATTCTAGAACCTGTAACCCATTTGAGTTGAGTTATACCCAATAAACACTACCTTTGTTCCCTGTCATCTAGCTTACCTCTTATTTGTGATGGTACATGAACATAAGCTAACCAACTAAACACCTTGTAATGTCCAAGACTAGGTTTTCTTCCATGCCATGCTTCATAAGGAGTCATACCTTGGAGTGATTTGGATGGAAGTCTATTGACAAGGTACACAATAGTTGAAATAGCCTCTGCCCATAGATAATGTGGCAACCTCTTCTCTTCAAGCATTGTTCTGGCTGATCCAACCAATTTCTTGTTTCTTCTCTTTGCAATTCCATTCATTTTAGAAGAGTGCATGGTACTCACTTCCCTTTTGATATCTTTATCCTATAAGAACTCATCCAACTCTTTGGAGAAGTATTCTCCCCCTCCATCAGATATGAGCTTCTTGAGTGATCTACTTGGCTGATTCTCCACATGTGCTAGATACTTTTTGAAGGAATCAAACACTTCATTATTACTCTTGATAAAGTATAGAATAGTCCATCTACTATGGTCATCAATAAATGAGACATAATACCTTGATCCTACCAATGAAGGTTCCTTGACTTGGTCCTCATACATCTGTATGTACTTAGTCTAATAAGTTGTTGTGGATGCAGCCTTTGTGGTTGAATGGTTGTCTTTGTGCCTTACCAATCTAACATGCATCACATCTGTTGATCATGTGTTGCTGTGATATGTTTAGTAGCCCTAGAACACTTTGATCCCTGCATATGTCCTTCAAGGTTCTTTCATTCACATGAGAAAGTCTCTTATGCCACACTTCAAGCTCACCTAGGGTTTGAGACCCGAAAGTGAATAGAGCTATGTTCTTGGCTTCTCCTACTTCAAAAGTAAAGAACCTACCATGCTTCTCACCTCTGGCTATCTTCTTGAAAGTAAAGAAAGTGAATAGAGCTATGTTCCTTGTTTCTCCTACTTCAAAAGTAAAGAATCTACCATGCTTCTCAGCTCTGGCTATCTTCTTGAAGCCTTGACATGGATCTTCCACAAAAGCTCCATGTTGGGTGAACCTAACTTGCAATCCTTTTTCAACTATTTGGCCTACACTTATTAGGTTTAGTGATAGTGGGTACATAGAGAACCTTGCTCAGAATGTTTGTCCTACCATTGGAAGCTTCGACATTACCAATCTTCTCCACATTGTGCTTTGTATCATCCCCTATTTGTAATTCATGTCTATGCTTTGGACTTTCCAAGTCAGATAGAAGAGCCATGTTGCCTGCAACATGATTTGAACATCTTGAATTTATGTAGAACAAATGATCATCTTCTTTACCTTCTCTGTGCCTTAGATTCATTAGAAGCAATGAGACTTCATGTGCTTGATCTTCAGAATAATTGTTGTAGCCCCTTCTATTATGGCCTCTATTGTTATTGTTGAATTTGTGTCCAACTCTACCTCTATTGCTGCCATATCCACCTCTTCCACTTCCTTTCTGGGTCTTTCCATTGAACTAGCAGTTCTGAGTGGTGTGGTTGGTCTTATCACAGATGGCACAAGGTTGAACATTCTGACCTTTGGCTTTGTCATGCTTTGGTCCTTTCTTCTTCCCTTTCCACTTGCTCTTGCTTGTGAAGTTAGCTTGGGAAGTCTCCTCTTCATCTTCTTCCTTCTTCTTGCCTTTCAACTTCTTGTCCTTCTTATCTGCATATAGAGCACTCGTTGAATTATGATGATAGGATTTACCTTCCTTTATGCTATTGTTGGCCTCTTGATTGAAGAGTTTTCCAAGAAAGATGTTGAATTCTGGAGTTTGCACATCCATGATGAGATGATAAGCTATGGTGAAAGATTGCCATTGCTTGTCACTTCTAATCCCATTGAGAATTTGCCTTATGATGGCCTCTTCTTCAATGAGCTCTCTAATGGATGCTAACAGATCCGCAACTTCCTTGACCTTGGTAACAAACTCTGTGATGGTTTGTTTAGGTGTCTTCTTAATTTTGTTGAACTGGTTCCAAAGATGGTTCTTCCTTGCTTTTGCAATGGCAAAAAAGAAAGCCTCTAGGACATGCCAAGTCTCTTGAGCATCCCTTGTGCACCAAAGTGTGAGCTTATCTATCTCCTCTTGTGTAGGTCTTCCTTTGGATCTAGGAATAGGCATAGCTTCATCACCTGCTACAATTTCATAAAGATTTCTACCTTGCAAATAGGCTTGCATTCTGATTTTCCAAGCCGCATAGTTGTGTTGATCAAGCTTCTCAATCATTGAGGCAAATCTGTCATCCATCTTGATCTAGCTCTGATACCAATGAAAGAACTTGGAGAAGCTCGTAGGAGGTAGAAAAGTGAGTTGCAAAGCAATGAAGTTCAATCTAGCCAATCGGCACAAGACAAGCCTTTGAGCTTATGGAGACTCAAATAGAACTTATAGGCATGCGATAAGTGAAATAAAATCACTATGTACTTTGGAGCATCAAGGAGAAAGAGTCGATACAAAATAGATATGTTTGCACATCGACTATCTCAAAAAACTTACTATCTTTGGATAAGACAATGAACTTCAAATGCTCATAGTAGCCAACATGATTATACAATTGGAAAAAGTCCTTTTGGAGGAGTTATACGCATAGGTTTGAGTGTATAGAATGCACAAGAGTACAAGAAATAAGAAAAATATGATTTTGGAACGAACTTGACACTCAACAGTAGTACCTCGTATTTTTTAGGAATGCGCAGAGATAGACCCTGAGATAGAAAAACTCAGATTTCTCCCAATCTACTAAACCAAATGCTTTAAAAATTTATACACATAAACTAGACACTAATTTTTTTTAATCCTTCCAATGTATGCTCATTCATCCAATTTGAAGCTCTTTAGAGAGAGTAGCAACCTCTACAATATTACTATTGTTGAAGAAGATAATGTAGAGAAATGAAGGAGCAAGACAATGATGGCCACAAGTGTATGTATATCGCTTCCATGTAATGTACAAGTGATTTGAAGTCTTTATATAAACTCTTGAAGTGCTCCACGACTTCTACAAGTGGATTTTGAACTCAAATGAAGGCATGATTAGTTATTGGAGGAATCAATTCACTTTCCTACAATCTAGGGAAAGTGAAGATCTAGTTTGATCTACTTTTAGGTGATTGATTGATTCATTGATTGCAAATAAAATACAATAAATGAGCATAGGTAAAAGAATGCTTCAATGGATATTTTGGCGTAATCCAAACCATAAATTTTTTGATGTAGATCAAATCCACCTCAAGCATAGTGTAAGCTTGATGTTCCGAAAATGAAGGAGGCACAAAAGGCATCATGGAATCACAATCTCAAGATTAATGGAAGGCAATAAATTGAAGGCATAAGCAATTGCTAAGCAGGCATCAAATCCTCAATAAGAAGAATGAGAAAAATGCATCAATGCCTAGGCCACTACATCATGTGCATGACTGGGGTGACCCTCCTCCATGGGAAACTCTTGTGGACACATCTTGGCATATGTAATTTTACCATTGACTCAGACTCTCCGAAAGCAAGGAAATGGGACCCATGGTGCCCTCACCTATATTCAAATCCTCTACTTCTGTCTCTTCCTCTTCCAAAGTAGAATACCTGCTTAGAACTGGGTTTTCCTTGGGAGTTTGGATCCTCACCAAGATTCTTTTCTTCAATAATCAACATAGATGCCAGATCAACAAAATTCAGAATATTTTCCTTGGTCTGTATAGAAGTTCTAAATTGCTTATATGCAGCTCCTAAACCACGAAGGCACACTTCCACCTTATCATCATCATCTACATTCATGCCAATAGATGCAAGTGACTCACATATGCTTTTGATTTTCACAATGTAGTCACTTACTGACATGCCCTTTTTCTCTAGTGTATGCAGCTCGTTCTTGAGTTGCAATTTTTGTGCCTTGGTATTGGTCTTATACAATGTGACCAAACTATTCCAAGCCTCTTTTGGAGTCTTGGCATCTTATATGTGTTCAATAATGCTATCCTATATGCTAACAAATAGCCAATACATTACCTTTCTTGCTCTTTGATGTACTTCCAGTAGCCTTTTTCCATCAGGAAATTCATCATCCTGAATCTCCAAGCATGGGAGTTGTTCTTGTCCAGCTTATTGCTCATAAGTTGACTCATTCCATCTGCGTTTGCCATTTTTGCAGCTATTAACAACACTGCAAAACACTACAAGAAGCACTTCTGCTTGAAAACTGTCGCACTATGATGTGACAATTCGATCTTAGAAAAACACAATTTTTGTGTATCAATAGTACACAGAATCACTTGAAATTCTCGATCTGGAATATATGAGTGTTGGTAGACACGACACAAGTTACAATTTTGCAAATTGACCTGGCTTTTTTGTGGGCCCCACCTTGCGGGCTCAAAACGGAGGTTGAATTGGCTCCAAAACTTTGATTTAACAAAAAAAAGTGGCCCTACGGGATAACTCTCAAAAATATTTGTAGGTCTTCTACCTTCACGCCAATTTGTGTAGCAATCTGAGGTCGTTTGTGCATTGCGCTTTCTCCACGCCTTCTCACATACTCTTCACCATTGGTCTTCTCCATGAGCTCTCTACAGCCACACTGGCTCTAATACCATGTCATGAGGAAGGAGATAAGGAAGAGAACTCACACATAATCTCACAATCAAGGAGAAGCACACACATAGATTGAGGCAAGGAAGAATGATCTTCTTCTTCTTCTTCTATTACATAAAAGTAATGTACAAGAATGACCTAAAAACAAGAATACAAGTGCACTATATAAAGAACATTACATAAGGAAAAACCTAATGTCCATGAATGAGTGAACTTGCAAGAAACAAATATGCCATCATTCTCGGTAGATAAATCTAATAAAGCTCAATGAAGTGTCCCTGACATATACTGGCGTGACCACTATACATGTTAGAAAAATGAAAAAGTGATACGTGTTATCCTAGATCATCACACATTGAGCTTGATATCTCAACAAACCCAAAGTTTCAAACATGTTCCAAGGGTAAATCAAGGGCTAAACCAAGGCAAACATAACCTTTAGAATACATATAGTTAGCCTTTTGAATCATTAATTCCACCCTTAAAGGATTTTAATCCTCCAAAATGATTAGAAGTATCATATGTGGATCATTCCACCATACACCATGATCTTATACTTTGAGCATGGTCATATATCTCTTTAGGTTCATCTCCCATAATCAAACAAGGGCTACTACCTTTCTTAATCTAAAAGAAGAGGAATCATGATCGCTACCCAAATCACCTCCCCTAAGTTGAACCATACGTACATCCATGCCTTATGCCTATGGACTAGTGGAATGAGTGGACTTCTCACGTGGTCTTACATTAATTGTTTCCCTTTGGTGCCCAAATTTGATCTCCATAAAATCCTACATTTTTGTACACTTCTTAGAAATATGAAACTTTAGGATTATGCAATAGAGCCTCTATCTTGAAAGGGCTACAAACTACATTCATCTTCAAGTTTCAACAAAAAAGAGAGAAATCTTCAAAAAATCTTTGAAATAACTCTTTTATAGCCCTTTTCACATAAAAATGTACTTTACTTGAATTTGAACTTTAGCAAAAGGTATTAACTTTAGTAAGGTGTGTCTATTGAGTCCCTATCTAAGTCAATGAGCAAAAAATTCTATCTTCTCATTCCTTCGCAAGTTAGGTGGACTTACGTCAATCATCCAACATTTCTTGAAACATGATCTTCAAGTATTGTGAGTGATAGATGATACATCCAATTTTGAAAGTTCATTTATGTTGATATATTTAGGTAGTGATGTGTGCGAACACTCTAGGACTGCTGGTGCACGTTTTTCCCTCTTTAGCAGGTTTTTCCCCCCTGCTTGTATATACGCCTATTGCCCTAATGGGCTACTTATCTTTTGTACATTTTAGTGGTAATACATTCAACATTGTGTGTTGTGCTCCAAGCTTCTTCTTCTTCCTTGTGCTGCTCGTGTGTTTATGCAGACGTCTAACTCCAACAAGTGGTATCAGAGCAAGTCACCGCTTCATTTAGGGTGTTGTCTACACCTCTCTGGTTGCAATCTCAAAATCGCATGAAATTTTGTAAGCATACTCAGGGTGTTTCAGAGATCAAAACTGCTTTGCTTTGTGGTGCCGAAATCGCGATCTGAGCTCATTTCGGCCTCCGAATACAGTATCGTAGCGCTTGTGCAGGCCATTCCATCTTTTTTGCCAAATGTTGGCGACGTCGCGGCAAAGGCCCGAACCTTGTTAAGCCTGCGAAATTCGCCGCGTCACTGAAGGGTTGCTAAGCTAGAGTGAAATTAGAACACCTCTATAATCAGCAGTAGCTCAGCACAGTTACTATCACTCAACATATAAGACTGCGTTTTGAATTTACTGAAAAATTCACTGGAACTTCATCGGACTATCACCAGACTGTCACCGTAATTATATCGGAATCTTACTGGAATCAACCGCAATTCTATTTGTAATTACTTCAAGTGAATATACAAGAAGTAAGGAAGTGATGCGTGAACTTCCTTCACTGAAGGAACTCTTTCTGAAGTTTAAAGAAAAACTTCACCAGTTCAGAATGCCTCTTTCCGGTCAGACTTTGTACCGTATGTACATATCCATTTCACCGAAATTTTTGATGAACTGATAGTAGAGATGTCTAGCTATAAGATAAGCTATCTCTCATACACAGCTTTAATTTATTCTGCGAGATATACTTCGTTGTCCTACCGAAAAAACACATTTACTGAGAAAACTGTAACTGACCGAAAAATTCGTTTATTGAGAAAATACCGAAAAACACGTTTATTGAAAGAACTGTAATTGTTAACTGACTTTATACCGTAACAAGAAAATATTCAGATTTTTTCACATATGAAGAATGCGCGCAAAAACTTCCACATGAACATGTGTTTTCTATTAGAGAAGATGTGTACAAACTAGCTTGGCCTCTTCTTGCTTAAGCTATGGAAACTCTCCTATACTGAGTAGTTTCTCCTTACCATCCCTCTCAGATGAATACCTGACATTTCAGGTTTTTGTTATTCATCTTTACATGCGCGATCTCTGGCGTCTTCTAAACCTATTCTTGATTTCACTACGCGCTCTTTCTCACGCACACTTGTGCTCGCTCACGCTCACGCTCTACATTACAATTTTGATCCGGTGTGACAAACTCTAACAAACTTTTTCTGGTGTAACAAACTCTAACAAACTTTTTCTGGAAGTTTCTACGTTGTACATTACGGTCGTGAATTTGTCCCTTCACTAAGGCTTTGATTTTCTGAATACTTTGATTCTGCTTCTCTTTATCTTCCTTTGTCTTTATGTCTGTCTATATGTCAAATTCGTGAGTGATTCTTCAACAGCTCCCCCTCAATCACTAATTTGACTCTTCTTGTCTTTCATACATTTTTCTTTCTTTTATACCTGCCATTTCTTTGAATCTGTTTGTCTTTGTTCCATCCAAGCTCTTTGTCAGGATATCTGCAATCTGATCTTTTGTCGGAGTGTACACTATTTCTATCTCCTTCTCCATCACTTTTTCCCTCAGGAAATGATACTGAATTTCTATGTTCTTTGTTCTTGCATGAAATACTGGATTTGCTGCAAGATACAAGGAGCTCATATTATCTCCATGTATGATAGGTATACCTTGATCAATACCCATACTTTTGAACAAGGTCTGCATCCATATCACTTCTTTAGCTGCTTCTACAAGTCCTTTATATTCGGCTTCTGTTGATGATAGAGCCACTGTGTGTTGTTTCTTCGAGCACCAGCTCACTAGCTTATCTCCTAGGTATATCATATACCCATGTGTTGATCTTCTGTCATCTTGACTTCCTGCCCAGTCTGAGTCACTGAATGCTCTCAACTTTATATCTGACGTAAAGGGATAATATAATCCTTTCTTTATAGTTCTTTTGATATATCTAAGAACTCTTTGTCCTGCAACCCAATGTTGATCTTTCGGACAATGCATAAACAGTGAGAGAACTCCTACTGCATAACTAAGATCCAGTCTCGTTAGTGTAGCATAAATTAGGCTTCCCACTAACGACTGATACTTTCCCATATCTTTAAACTTTGCACCACTATATTTGCTGATTTTGTGATTTACTTCAAGCGATGTTGAAGCTTCTCTGCAATTCTCCATATTAAACTTCTTCAGTAAGTTTAGGAGATATCTTTCTTGTGAAACATATACACCATGATCTGTGTATGTGATTTCCATTCCAAGAAAGTATGATAAATTTCCCAGATCACTGATCTTAAACTCCTTTTCGAGCAATCTCTTTACTTCTTTAATTCCTTCATCTGATGTACCTGTGATTATAATGTCATCTACATAAATACAAATGTAGATCATACATTCTTCTGTTCTTTTGATGAGTAGACTTGCATCTGCCTTCGAACTTTGGTATCTCTCAAAACAGTAAACTGTTTTGTTAGATGACTCCATAACCTGTAACCCATCTGCTTTTCATCATATCCGACGAACACATATTTCTCTGCTTTTGGTTCAAGCTTATGTCTGAGTTGTGATGGTACATAAACATAAGCTACTAATCCAAACACTTTGCAATGATCAAGTGTTGGTTTCTTTCCCCACCAAGCTTCATAAGGGGTCATTCCATCTAAAGCTGTACATGGTAATCTGTTTACCAAGTATGTAGCTGTATTTACAGCTTCAGCCCAAAGATAATTTGGAAAATCCTTTTCCTTTAGCATAGCTCGTGCAAACTCAACTAGAGTTCGGTTCCTTCTTTTTGCTACACCATTTTGTTGTGGTGTATACCTGCAGGTTATCTCTCTCTTAATACCTGCATTCCAAAGATAATCATTGAACTCTCGGGAGAAGTATTCTCCCCCTCCATCAGACCTCAGTCTCTTAAGCTTTCGACCTGTGAGTCTTTCAGCATATGCATGAAAATGCCTGAAAGCTCCAAACACTTCTGATTTCTCTTTCAAAACATAAAGAGTTATCCATCTTGTAGCATCATCAATGAATAAAACATAATACCTCGATCCGCTGATTGATCCTTCTTTTGTTGGACCCCATACATCTGTATGAATGAGTTCAAGTACTCCGTCATGTTTGAATCCTTTCTTTTGGAACGGTAACCTGTGGGCTTTTCCCATCTGACATGCTTCGCACTTATGAATCATATGTTGGTTCTGTACATCTAGTAATCCCAGTACTGACTGATTTGAAATCATAGCTTTAATTCCTTTTTCATTAAAATGACCTAATCTCTTATGCCAGAGATCAAGTTCTGTAATCACCTTTTCACCATGTGTGAGCAACGCTTGACCAATGTTCCCTTGTACTCTTAAAGTAAAGAGTCTACCTTCCTTCTTACCAGAGACGATCTGATGATATCCATTCCAATTGAATGTACACTATGTCTCGTGTTGTCACCTGTTTGAACAGTATGATTGGAACTACCCCTTTCCAATTCTGACATCAGTTCTATATTTCTTGAAAAATGATTAGAACATCCAGAATCAATATAAAATACCTTTAGATCTTCGTTATCTGATGTGTCGATTGAGTTCATCATCAACGATGTATGATCTTCATTTTGTGTGTCATTTGCGTAGTTGTTGTAGGTGGTGTTGTAGGATTGATTCTGTCCCCAACTTCTTGCTCCACCTCTACCATAGCCTCCTCTTTGATTCTGTCTACCTCTTTGAAAATTACTTTGATATCTTCCGCTTCTGCCTCTACTATTACTGTTCTGATTTTGATTTGATCCTTGTTGATTGTGCCAACAATCATGAGCCAGATGATTATTTAGTCCACATATCCAGCAAGCCTTCTTGTTGTTATTCTGATTACCTCTTCCTCTTCCAAATCCTCTTGCTCTTCCTCTACCGGTGCCTTTACCTCTTGCATAGTAAGCCTGAGAACTCGACTCTTCTTCATCTTTTGACTTGCCTTTATCTCCTTTCTTCTTGTTCTTCATGTACATTGCAGAACTTTGTACTTTATCTCTATCTCCTTTCAGATCTTGCTCATATGTGAGCATCAAACCAAGCAACTGATTTAAATCTGGTACAAAATGATTTAAAGAAAGTTCAGTTGAGAGTACGAAAGGTTTCCACCTTTCATCTCCTCTCAAACCTATGAGCACTTGCGCTATCAATATGTGATCTTCGACATCTTCATTTATGGATCCAAGACTATCTGCTAGATCTTTCATTTTAGTAATGTAGTCACTAATGCTTTGATTCGACTTCTTTTTGAACGTTGTGAATTCAGACCATAAGCTAGCCTTCCTAGCTTTCGTAGTATTTTGGAAATGATCTTCCAACGCACTCCATATGTCCTCTGCTTTCTCCAGACCTCTAATGTGCGGTAGTAGATGGTCTGTAACGGTATTATAAATGTATGCTCTTGCCGTTGCATCTTTCTTCTGCCACAGCTTCAAGGCTTCTAATTCTTCTTTTTCCGGTTGACTATCATCTTCGAAAGTCGGCTTCTTTTCTTCTCCGGTCACATACATCATTAAGTCCTTACTCATAAGTAAGGCTTCCATGCGCATTACCCATGCAGGATAATTATCTCTGTCCGATTTGTCAATAGAAACATGATCTGCCATAATCTTCTTGTTTCTGTTACTTCCGGTGAGTGTAATGTTAAAAGGTTTTGCCTTTTACAAACCTTTGCCCTTGAAATTGACTTCAGAACGTTTCTTGATGCCGTTAGTTAGCTTTCACCTTCCTTTATGAGAATTCTTCAAAATTCTCTTTCCGTTTCTTCTTCTGAGAAACTTTTTCCGTTCTTCAGAATCTTTTCTGTTCTGGTGCCACTTGTTGTGGTTAACCTGATACCACGTGTTGGCGACGTCGCGGCAAAGGCCCGAACCTTGTCAAGCCTGCGGAATTCGCCGCGTCACCGAAGGGTTGCTAAGCTAGAGTGAAATTAGAACACCTCTATAATCAGCAGTAGCTCAGCATAGTTACTGTCACTCAACATATAAGACTGCGTTTTGAATTTACTGAAAAATTCAGTGGAACTTCATCGGACTGTCACCAGACTGTCACCGTAATTATATTGGAATCTTACCGGAATCAACCGCAATTCTATTTGTAATTACTTCAAGTGAATATACAAGAAGTAAGGAAGTGATGCGTGAACTTCCTTCATTGAAGGAACTCTTTCTGAAGTTTAAAGAAAAACTTCACCAGTTCAGAATGCCTCTTTCCGGTCAGACTTTGTACCGTATGTACATATCCATTTCACCGAAATCTTTGATGAACTGATAGTAGAGATGTCTAGCTATAAGATAAGCTATCTCTCATACACAACTTTAATTTATTCTGCGAGATATACTTCGTTGTCCTACCGGAAAAACACATTTACTGAGAAAACTGTAACTGACCGAAAAATTCGTTTATTGAGAAAGTACCAAAAAACACGTTTACTGAAAGGACTATAACTGTTAACTGACTTTATACCGTAACAAGAAAATATTCAGATTTCTTCACATACGAAGAATGCGTGCAAAAACTTCCACATGAACATGTGTTTTCTATTAGAGAAGATGTGTACAAACTAGCTTGGCCTCTTCTTGCTTAAGCTATGGAAACTCTCCTATACTGAGTAGTTTCTCCTTACCATCCCTCTCAGATGAATACCTGACATTTCAGGTTTCTGTTATTCATCTTTACATACGCGATCTCTGGCGTCTTCTAAACCTATTCTTGATTTCACTACGCGCTCTTTCTCATGCACACGTGCTCGCTCACGCTCGCGCTCTACATTACAATTTTTGTTCTCGTCTCTCTTTATATACAGTTTTGATCCGGTGTAACAAACTCTAACAAACTTTTTCTGGAAGTTTCTACGCTGTACATTATGGTCATGAATTTGTCCCTTCACTAAGGCTTTGATTTTCTGAATACTTTGATTCTGCTTCTCTTTATCTTCCTTTGTCTTTATGTCTGTCTGTATGTCAAATTCGTGAGTGATTCTTCAACACCAAAGGTATATACCAATTTTGGTTCGGCAGTGTCTCTAAGTTTGCTATAGGTTTAGCAAAATTCATCTGGGTAATTCTGTTCAACTTTTTGAGATACAATCAATTTTCTGCATCAAGGTGTTTTAGTCACTGGCCATGGCTGAAAGCAGTGATGTATTCCGTATGTTGGTTATTGAGGATAAGTTGGATGATACCAACTACCCATTATGGGCTTATATGATGTGTCATGTATTGGTCGCACAAGGACTATGGAACATTGTGCAGGGTGTTGAAAGACATCCTGTTACACCTACGAATATAAGTACTACAAATACAGGTGCTGGAGTTGATGGAGATGGTGTCGAAGATGATGATATTTTGTAGATTCTTGTTCGTGCTGTTATTTCTGTTGCACCTACTACAAAGCAAATTTGTTGGGATGGCAGAGATGCTCATGCACATGCATTGATAGCTTTGTCTATCAAATGTGCCATTATTCCTCACATTCGCTTGCAGAACAGCTAAGGATGCGTGGGATACACTTACCACATTGTATCAGGCTAGGAATGAGGCTCCTGTTGCTTACGTCCAAAAAAAATTGGACAGTGAGCACATGAATGAAGGTGATATTTTTCTATGGATATTTTTCTCACAAAGATCAAGGATTTGAAAGAATGGTTGATTTCTGCTAATGAAGTTATACCAGATAGCTTACTTATGCAGACTGTTCTGAATGGTCTTCCTGACTCATATCAGAGTTTTGTTTCTACTCTTCATTTGATGATGAAAGGCAATCCAAATGCCTTGTCATTTGAGGAGTTTAGTCTTTGTTATGTTGCAAGAAGACCAGTCTAGGCAAACCAGGTCTATTATGTGTGTTGCAGATCAAGCTTTCCTGGCTAGTCAGAAGGGCAAATGTAAATGGAGCTCGTTTACTAGTAAGCAGAAATTTACAAATGTTGCTTATTCGAAGAAGGAAGACAAAGATGAGAAGAAATTAGAACAACAATAACTGTTTTGCAAATAGTGTAAAGCAAATTATCATGTCATCAAGAGCTGTCCAAAACTAGCTACTAAAGAGGCAAAGAAATAAGAGGCCGGAATGGTTGTTGTAGAGGCCTCTAGACCGAAAACAGAGTCTCCTAATCTTGTGCAAGAGGAAGAATGGACATTTACTACTCTTTGCAGTTTTGAACCATCTTCTCATGAGCAGTGCATGTCTATAGTAGACTCAAATGTTTGGTACTTTGATAGTGGGGCGACCAAACATTTTACCTCACAACACAGTTTCTTCTCTTCACTCGAGCCTGCCCCTACAGGGAATACTGTTACTTGTGCCAACAACTCCTCCTATCCTGTTATGGGAGTTGGTAAGATCATTTTGACTACTACTGATGGTAGTTCTTTCACTTTGTCAGATGCTTTGTTTGTACCAGGGATCAAGAAAAATATACTATCAATTTCTGCATTAGCCAAGATTGGTTTGGTTGTGAAATTTGTTGATGACAGATGTACAGTTCATGATCTGCCAAATGGCGATGTCATTATTGCTTCTTACATTTTATGTCGTGGGCTGTATAAGCTCATAGACTATGAAAGATCTATAAATGATTTGGCATGTGCAGTACATGATTCTCAGGCTATGTCACATGCAAAGCTTTGGCATGCACACTTTGGTCATCTGAATTTTGCTAGTTTTCTACGACTGTAGAAATCTGAAATGGTGTCCTCTTTGCCCAAACTTGAGGCACTCGATAAACACGTATGTAAAGGCTGTATTTTGGGCAAAATGCAACATTCTTCCTTTCCAAAAGATGGTTCAGTTTGGGCTACTCAAAAATTGTAGCTTGTACATAGTGATGCCTGTTGAGATATCAAGCTCAACATGTGATGATCCAGGATGACACGTATCAATTTTTCGTTCCTCTAACATGTATAGTGGTCACACCGGTATATGTCAGGATAGTTGTCTTAGATTTATCTACCAAGAGTGATGGCACATTTGTTTCTTGCCAGCTCACTCATTGCGGACATTAGGTTTTTCCTTATGTATTAGTCTTTATATATTGCATTTGTTGTATTCTTGTTTTTAGGTCATTCTTGTACATTCCTTTTTATGTAATAGAAGAAGAAGAAGAAGAAGAAGAAGAAGAAGAAGAAGAAGAAGAAGAAGAAGAAGAAGAAGAAGAAGAAGAAGACCATTCTTCCTTGCCTCAATCTGAGTGTATGATTCTCTTGATTGTGAGAGTGTGTGTGTGAGATCTCTTCCTTATCTCCTTCCTCATGACATGGTATTAGAGCCAGCGTGGCTGTAGAGAGCTCGTGGAGAAGGCGACAGTGAAGAGTATGCAGCAAGGCATGGAGAAAATGAGATTCACAAGTGACCTCCATTTTCTACGAAAATAGGCATGAAGGTAGAAGACCTCGAAATATTTTTGAGATTTATCCCTTTAGGGTCACTCATTTTTGTCAGATCGAAGTCTCGACCTCCATTTCGAGCCCGCAAGGTGGGGCCCATAGAAAAGGTAGGTCAGTTTCATAAATTGTAACTTGCATCATGTTCGACAACACTCATATATTCCAGATCCAGAATTTCAAGTGATTCCGTGTATTGTTGATACACGAAAACTGTGTTTTTCTGAGATCGAACTATCACGTCGTAGTGCGACAGTGTTCAAGCAAAAGTGTTGCTTGTAGAGTTTTGCAGTGTTGTGAATTGCTGCAAAAATGGCAAACGTAGATGGAATGAGTCAGCTTATGAGTAATAAGCTGGACAAGAACACCTTTCATGCTTGGAGATTTAGAATGACAAATTTCTTGATGGGAAAAGGCTACTGGAAGTACATCGAAGGAGAGAATGAAAATGCTATGTAGTTACCAGAGAGGAATCGGACTGCATAACAGTTAAGAGCATATGAGAAATGGAATCAAGGAGCATGAAAGGTAATGTATTGGCTATCTGTTAGCATAGAGGATAGCATGATTGGGCACATACAAGATGGGAAGAATCCAAAAGAGGCTTGGAACAATTTGGTCACATTGTACGAGACCAATTCAAAGGCACAGAAATTGCAACTCAAGAACAAGTTGCATACATTGGAGAAAAAGAGCATGTTGGTAAGTGACTACACTCTAAAAATCAAAAGCATATGTGAGTCACTTGCATCTATTGGCGTGAATGTAGATGATGATGATAAGGTGGAAGTGTGCCTTCATGGTTTAGGAGCTTCATATAAGTAGTTCAGAACTTCTATATGTGAGGATTCAAAATCCCAAGGAAAATCTAGTTCTGAGCAAGTATTCTACTCTGGTAGAGGAAGAGGTAGAGGTAGAGATTTTGGAAGTGGAAGAGGAAACAATAACCAAGATCAAAGTCAACAACAGAATCATGCAAGAGGAAGAGGACAGTTTCGAGGCAGGGGGAGCCAAAGAGGTCATAGAAATTACCAAAGAAATGATTCAGGTAATGATAGGATGCTCAAATTGTGGTAAATGTGGACACTTTGAATGTGATTGCAGGTTGAAGGATCAAAATAAAAAAAGGCACCAAAACAACTATGCATCCACAAGTGCAGATGATTCTGAGAAGCTATTCATGGTTCAACATTACATGATGAATATGATGTCCGCTGGTGTTTCAAAATCGAATGATAATGTCTGGTATGTTGATTCAGGTGCTTCAAATCACATGACCAGTCATGCAGAATGGTTTAGTACTTTGCAGAAATTGCCAGTTCCTGGATATGTTGAAACAGGTGATGACACATCACACCCTATCGAGCATACAAGAAATATAGCATTGTCTATGGAGGATGGGAAGGTAAAATACCTTGTTGATGTGCTGCATGTTCCAAATATAACAAAGAATCTAGTTTTTGTTGGACAAATGGTTGACTAGGGATTACAAGTCAGGTTCAATGTTGATGGGTTATATGTAGAAGATTACAAATGGGATGGAAGATTGATTGCCAAAGGAAACAAAGTGGGTAGGATGTTCACCTTAAATGTGAAAATTCTTGAAATGAATGTAGCCATGTTTGCAAAAGGTGCAGGAGTTATTGCTGATATAAAGATCTGACACAAACGGATTGGACATTCAAACTTTCAAAGGCTGTAATTGAAGTAGTAAAAGGAGATTTTCTATGGATTACCAAATTTCAAGGTTGTAAAGATGCAAAAGGTATGTGCAACATGTCAATTTGGTAAACAGTCAAGATCATCATTTTCACATGACAAGCATGTTAGTGAGAATGTGCTAGAAATAGTACATACAGATGTTTGGGGTCCTACAAAGAACACATCTATGGGTGATTGCAGGTTTTATGTTACCTTCATTGATGATCATACACGGAAAGTGTGGGTATATTTCATGAAAGAGAAGAGTGAGGTATTCACTCACTTTCAGAATTTTAAAGCTATGGTGGAAAAGCAGACATGGAAGTATATTCAGACATTAAGATCTAATGGAGGAGGTGAATACATGTCAAATGAATTTAGCAATTTTCTAAAAAGTCATGGAATTCGACGTCCGTTTTCATGGAGGTACACACCACAATAGAATGGCGTTGCCGAATGCAAAAATAGACATATTGTAGAAATAACAAGAGCCTTGATGGATGAGAAGAATACGCCTCACTGTTATTGGGCAGAGGTTGTGCATACGGCTGTATACATCATGAACAGAACTCCAACTGTTGATGTACATCAAGTTACACCTGAAGAGAAGTTCACAGGTAAAAAGCCAAACTTATCACATATGAAAGTTTTAGGTTGTATTGCATATGTACATGTTCTAGATGAGTTGAGGATGGAGCTTGATCCAAAAGCAGAAAAATGTGTCTTCATTGGATACTCCCTTGAGCAAAAGGGATATAAATGTTATAATCCACTCACATGACAGGTGAAGGTGAGCAAAGATGTGGTATTTGATGAAATTTCAAGCTTCTATGCAGATGCCAAAGAAGGACTGAATCTTGAACCAAATGACAAAGAAAATGCTGAAAAATCAAGTGTAGAATCTCAAGCTTTGAGTGGACCGGATGCATCACCAAGCAATACTTCCAAATCAAATCCATGGAGTGGAAGACTGCATCGAAATTTTAGTCCAACAAACTCATCAAATACATCCAAGAAAGGTAAAGAAAAACTTTTTGCTGGTCATAAAACATGTGCAAGTTTTGAAGACGTTGATGGAGATTCAAGTGGTTCAAAAAAGAGTCTTGACGAGGAACTTGGATTATCCTCTCTGAAGACGCTAAGAGTAAGAAAGGCACATGCAGATGATACAAGGAGAAGTGACCCAAGACCAAGAAGATCTGGGAGGATATGGAATTTAGTGCAATGATTGACATATGATAGTTACATGGCTTGCCATTGTGCCTACATGGCAAAGGTAATACAAGATGCTTAGTCATGCACATGATGTAGTGGCCTAGGCATTGATGCCTTCTACTTTATTCTTCTTACTCAAGCTTTGATGCCTACTTAGCCATTGCTTATGCCATAAATTTATTGCCTTTCATTAACCTTGAGATTATGGGGCCATGATGCCTTTTGTGCCTCCTTGATGCCACCTTTATGCCATTGTCCCCAAGTGAGGGGTTGCCCCTAGGAAACCCTCCACCCATAGGAAGAGGGGTCGCCCTTAGGCTCAGCCTTCTACCCCACAAGGCGAGGGGTTGCCTAGGGTGGCTCCCTCTAAGCCTAAGGGTGAGTGTTGCCTAGGATGACTCCCTCCAAGCCCAAGGGCAAGGGGTCACCCAAGGTGTCTTTCCCAAGCCTAAGGAAGATGCCCCACCAAAAAGTGCCCAAGAAAGTTTCCAATGTCAAAGTTTGCAATGTTAGCACATATGGATAAGGATTTAGTCCCTGATTTCAACAACAAAAAGGACAAATGCTAGCGAGGTCATAGAGTCATCATTCAAAAGAGCAACTATTATCATACCTCGAGAAAGTACAATAAGGATATTATCTTTTTCCAAACTACATACCCTTGGATCAAGTCTTTTCACCATCCCATTGCAAACTTATCCTTTATTTGCTTATTGAAACAAAGTGAACTACAAAAATGAAATGAATTGATGTCATGGTATTGATAGTGAGAAAATTTTCTCTTATTGGCTTCAATTCAGATAATTCTTCACCCTGGAATTATCGATGAGGGGCATACCCTCACCCTACAAGTCTTCCAATTGAATTGCTCCTTACAAAAATATCTTCATCACTTTGTAGGGCCCTACCACTTGGGTGCTAGTTTAGTGGGTACTAGTGAACTCTGATGCACTAAGACCAAGGATCCCTCTTGTGCTTCATCAGCCCTTAGATACCTATCATGCATCCTTTTGTGCTCCTCTTGATTTACCTCATAGCTATTGTAGTCTCCTCATAGCTGCTTCCTTGCATTCTTCCAATGTGACCAATCTCTTAATGTGAGGTTAAATTCCAATGGTTTTGGCTTTAACTTCTTTCCTGATGATGAATTCAAAAGGGGTTAGTGCCTCATTACCATAGACCAAGAGGAATATTAGAATTTTCCATTGGTGTCTCTTCTTATTACACAAAAGGCCCACATTGCACCAATAAGAGCTTGTGGCCAAGAGCTGTGGTGGTCAAAAGCCAATTTGCATAGTAGCCCAATCAAAATCTTGTTGGAGCTTTTTGCCTTCCCATTTTCTATGGGATAATACACACATGAATTTATTGACCTTTGGATCCCGTAGACACACGTACACAAAGGGCAATATAGAAACAAAATCACACAAAAGTACTGAGAGAATAGAAAGAGACAAGAGACTTGACACTAGATTGGGTACAATCTACCCCCACATACTCTAATGGATGAGTTTATCAGAGCATGTGTATTTATAGGTATTTCTTATTACGTCCTGAATAGAAGATACATGAGGGTGGCGCTTTGAAAAGCGTTCTTTTTACAAAAATCTGCTTTATTTACAAATTTCTTATCTAATATTTTTACAAAAACATTTCTTTCTAAATAAATCTATTATTTTTACAAAAAATAACTAAAATACTATCTTCTAAATATTCTTCTAAATGTCTCCAAAAATATTTGAATAAGTCCATGCATGTTCACACCCTCATGAAACACATTAAAACCCTCAAGGCATTAAAATCCATTTAACATTCCATTATTTCCATAAAGTATAACATGCCTCCCAGTTGATGAGCAATTGACCTCAGTTGATAAGAATATAATAGACATGAATGGACAGTCACATATCTCATCACTGAACAATCATAACCATGTTCCATGTAAAAACACATGCATGGAACTGAAAAACTGTAATTTAATGTGATTGTGAATGATAAGCAGAAATCAAATGGTCATAATGTGGAGTTAGTGATGTCTTATGAATCCAGAGATTCTTCAAGTGAGTGATTTTTATATTTAACCAAATATCTATGATATTGATTACCTATGCATGTACTGGTAACATTATAATCAATTATTTTCTATGGAATTAAAATTTTAGCATCCTCTTCAAGTACATGAGGATCATCTAAAATAGGAGTGAGTGGTAATGTTCCTTTAAATTGTTTTAATAAATTGATATGAAAAGAATTATGTATATTCCAATGAGGAGTATGTCTAATCTAAAAGCATTCTCATTAATTTTCTGAATAATATGGAAAGGTCCATAATAACATGGGGCAAGTTTAACCTTAGGATGTTGTGAAATATTTTTCAAATGTCTTTTAATTATTCATAACCATACAAAATCATTTTCATTAAAATTTTTAGCTACTTGTTTCTTGTTAAGATTATGCATGTAACATTCTTGACTCTTTTTAATGTGCTCATGAACCTCACAAAGTATGGAAATATGACCTTGTGCAAAAGAATCAGCCATAGATATGTCAGTTTGAGTGATAGACATGGGAGTAGGAAGCTTTTTACCATACACAATTTCATATGGTGCACATCCAGTAGTGGTATGTGTTGTGTTATTATATGCAAATTGTAGTAAAGGGAGTTTCACATCCCAATTACTTGGATTATCTAAAGAATAACAACGTAATAAATCCAAAATAGTACTATTTGTAGCTTCACTTTGCCCATTACTTTCAAGATGAAATGCAGAGTTGAAGTCTATTTTGGAACCTAAATTATGAAATAATGCAACCCAAAAGTGATTACAAAAAAGAACATCTCGATCTGAAAGAATAACGTTTGGAAAACCATGATGTGGAAAAATACATTTAATAAATAACTTAGCAATTTGATGTGTAGAAAGAGTCTTTTTACAAGGAATGAAATATGCTTGTTTACTAAAGCTATCAAAAATTGTCTAAATCATATCATTATGAGATGAAGTTGAGGGAAGATCAATAATAAAATCCATAGAAATTTGTTCCCATGGTCTAGTAGGTATGGGAAGTGGCATTAATAATCCAAATGCTTTACCATGATGTTGTTTCACACATTGACACATAATGCAATGGGAAACATACTATGCAATATCATTTTCCATATTTGGCCAAAAGAAAAATTCTTTACATGTAGAAATATTACTTTGTATGCCCCTATGACCTATATATGGTGGTTCATGCATCTCTTTCATAACAAATTCTTTAAAACCTTGTGTAATGCATAACTTGTGTTTGAAATACAAGAATCCATTATGAAAAGTGTAGTGATCCTCACTAAATGTTGTAGAATTATTGAAAGCATTCCATGTTTGTGAAAAATACAAATCAGATGCATAAGTAGGAATCATGTCATGAAATGGATGAATATGAGCAACACAAATATTATTAATAGAAACAATATTTGTTTGTGGGGATGGGAAACGACTAAGGGCATTAGCTACAACATTAGCTTTGCCAAGTTGATATTGAATCATAGGCTGAAAATTTTGTATGAATAAAGCCCATTTAAAGTGTCTTTCAAAAATAAATGGTTGACTTAATAAATGCTTAATAGCATGTTGGTCTATTTTGATTATGACTTTTGAACCCATAAGAGAATGTTTTCAAATTTTTAAAACATGCACAACAACCAAAAGTTCCTTATCATATGTAGTATAGTTCTTTTCAAAAGGTTTAAGTTTCCTACTTTCAAATGCAATGGGATGATCATTTTGCATTAAGGCAGCACCTATACCTGAACCACTAGCATCTATAACTACATGGAAAGGTTGTGCAAAATCAGGTAATTGCAAAATAGGTGCATGAGAAAGTGCATGTTTGAGTTTTTAAAAAGATTATTGTTGTGCTAATCCCCATGCAAATTTTAACTTTTTCTTCAATAATAATGTGAGTGGAAGTGCTAAATAGGAAAAGCCTTTTACAAAATTTTGATAAAAGCTTGCTAACCCTAGAAAAGAGCATACATCATTCACAGATTGAGGTGCAAGCCATTCTTCAATTACTTTAATTTTCTTTGGATCTACATGAACACCTTGACTAGAAACAATATGGCCTAAATACTCTAATTCCTTTTGGAAGAAATAATTGTTTATAGGATAGGCGTAAAGTATTTTTGCATAACAAATTAAAAATTGTTGCTAAATGTTTTCATGGTCATCGTCATTCTCACTATAGACAAGTATATCATCAAAGAAAATAGGAACAAAGCTTGGTATTCAAGAAAAATGTTATTCATCATGCAGGCAAATGTAGCAGGTGCATTGGTAAGTCCAAAAGGCATTATCATGAATTCAAAGTGAGCAGTTTGAGTTCTAAAGGTAGTCTTATAAATGTCATTTTGTGTTATTCGTATATGATGATACCCAGATTTAAGATCAATTTTACTAAAGGCACGTGCTCCACGAAGTTTATCAAGCAAATCGTCTATCCTAGGACTAGGATATCTATTTTTAATTGTGATCTTAGTGAGCGCTCTATAGTCAATGCACATCCTAAAATTCTTATTCTTCTTCTCTACTAAAAGAATAGATGCTCCAAAGGAAGAAGAACTAGGTGTTATTAGTACTTTATGGAGTAAATCCTTAACTTGATTAGCTATTTCTTGTTGATGTAAAGATTCATGCCTATAAGGTGCTTTATGGGGAGAAGAATTACCAGGAATTAAGTCTATACTATGTCAAGAGATCCCCTAGAAGGTGGTAGTTTAGAAGGAAAATCAGCCATAAAAAAATACTTATAAGAATCCATAAATGATTATGTGCATCAGGAAGTGTATGTGTATAATCAACTATGTTATTGATAAAAACAATACATGAATTGTAGCCTTTCCTAAATGCATGTTTTACTTGAGTATGATTAATTATTGGAAATGGTTGGAAGTCACGCATTGCACATAAAAAAATATCTTGATTGTTAAACTTACTCAAGGTGTGTATATGATAATCAATGCATGGGTGTGTACCTAAGTCACGAGGCCTTAGGGACTTGTGTCAAAGAGACTAAATCTCATTTGCCACACAAGTGCATATAGTGGTGGATTGACACACGCTTAATTATCAATATGAAGAACTGCATGAACCAAGTGTATGAGGATGTGTGCACACATGATGGAAAGTGAAGTGGTTCAGCTAGAAGGCATGAGGAACTACTGGTGTCCCCTCTGTCACCTTCTGTGCTAATTGATCTTTCAATTGCTTTATCAATTCATCCTTTTCTTTTATTGCTGCGGTTGCTCTCGTAAATTCTTCTTTATTTTTGAGGAGCTCCTCTCCTATAGCAGCGAGTTGATTCGTATCTTCCTTGCATTGTTCAAAGTACCGATTCTCTGCTATCTTCCATTTCTTTTGAAGCTCCGCGGTGTCGTTCATGTACCTTGTTTCCCATTCTGTTATGATGACTTGCTCCTGCTTTAGCTGATCTTCATACTTTGCTATCTGCTTTTCTAGTGCTTTTGTGTTGGCTTCTGTCATGTCATGAGCTTCAATCGGTTGGTTGCACAAAAGGGCTATCATAAGCTCTTTATTCCTGTTCCGTAAATTATCAGTTTCATCCATGTACACTTTGATTTGTGATTCCAGGATTTTGCTTCTAGCATTCATTTGTGCTTTGTCTGCTTTGCTAACCTCATATTTACTTTGTAGTTTTTTCAATTGTTCTTTTAGCTTCTAGTTTTCCCTTTCTAGTGTGTTGTATTGATGCCTGGCCTCTTGGGTTTCTCTTTCTCTATTATTGTCGTTTGTGCTTGAATTAACTGGGTAGATAAATTCTCACCTATCTCTTGGAACTGATTCGTTTCCCTCATTGCCTTGTCGTAATCAGCATCAGCCTCAAGCATTAGCTGTTGAGTATCCATGGCAGTTTGAATCATCTGTTGTACTACTGGCTTGAGCTGAGCGACATCCACGTTTAACCATGTTTTGGGAATGCTTGATGCTTCCCCTGTTTGTACATCTTTTCCTTGCTCCATGTGTATGGTCTCGTTATGTGGTTGCCTTATTTGGAGCTGTACTTTGTGGTCTCTTTTCTCCTCTTCCTTATTGAGAGATTTTGTGGCACTCCCTTGAAATGTTACATCCATTGGAGATGGTTCTGCTACGACCCTTATTGGTGTGAAGGGTTTCGGTTCTTCAATTGTGTTTTTGACCTTTTCCTCCTTGGGATTCTTTAACAGGACCTCTCCCTGTAACAGAGTCTCCGTGATGTGGATGTTGGATACTTCATTCAATCTAATGACATGGACTCCTTCTTGACATGCCTCCTGCCTTGTCGTGTCCTTGATATTGTCATCAAGCATCTGATCTCTCTTTGTGCCTTCCATGTCCAAGACATTGTTTACTTGATTTAATTCTTCCCACTGGCCATCGTCTCTTGAATCACTTCTAATATCCACATTTAGCATTGAGTTTTCCGGTTCTTCTTGTGCATCTGATGATGAGCTTGAGTTCATCAGTCCCAATTCTTGGTATCTATGAACTTTGGTCAACCTTTTTCTTTGTTCTGAGTCTTGATGATTAGTGTAGCCGAAGCTTATTTATTTACATTGTAGGTCCATTCCTATGGAAGTAGAATCTATGACCTATTCCCAAGTGGGAAATGTGCACCACTACTTTTGTTACACACATCATGTGCAGAATGCATTGCCTCGTAATGTGGTCGTGTCATGCATACTTTGGGTGCATTTGATACTTCATGTGTGCAAATGGAATCTTTTTGGTTTTGTTGTTCGGATCCTTGCTCCTTCTTCGGTTTCCATATCCATTTTATAGTTGAAGTTTGAGGCTTCGTCTTCTCTTCGTTTTGTCGTGCTCCATGTGCTTCCTCTTTCTTTTTTGGAGTCTGATTGGTTGGGGTCCTGCTTTTCTGGTACCTTTGGTTAGTCTTGTTTAGCTTTATGGTCTCGTTTTGTCGATATAATGTTTCTTCCTGCTTGTCTATCTCTTTATTTTCCATCTGTCTGAGCTTCTTTGGAATCCATATGTGTTACCGTGTTTTCTAGGCTTTGACTAATAACTTTGGAAGCCATACTCTCAAAAGTCTCTTCGGTTCTGATTGTGATGAAGAGGGTCCTTTGTTCTTCCTTGTTTCCATAAGATGAGTGTCCTGCCTTGATGTAGACTGTTCTGTTTTCCTTATTCGGTCCTTGTAAACCCATTGTAGATTAGCACTTCCTGGTTGCAATAATTTGACAGCAGACTTCCACATTAATGCTCTTCCTTTGTTGTAGATGACTTTACACTACAACATATTAGGGGCATACCGACATTGCCCATACCGACGGTCACCCCTCAATGTCGCTATGACCGTTGAAAATGCTTGAAAAACCACGGATGCAATACCGACGGTCATTTAATCGTCGGTATAGACGGCATCGGTATGAGCTCTGGTATAGGCGTCGGTACTTTACTGAAAGTTACCGACGCTTATACCGACGCTTATACTGACGCTCATACTGACGCTTATACCGAGGCAACTTTTAACCGGGCCCGAGAGCAAAAATTCGACATTTGCTTGCATTTTGAACCAAAGTTTGCTACTGTCGAGTTTGCGCGCACGAACTACATTCCGAACCTATTGTGTACACACATCTCTCTCTCTTTCTCTCTCTTTCTCTCTCTTTCTCTCTCTCTCTCTCTCTCTCTCTTTGTCTACATCTCTATTTCTCTAGATCTGAAATTTTGGTAAGAATTGCACATACTGTAGCACCCTTTCTCTTTCTTTGTGTTTTCCCTTTTCTAATTTATTGAAAAAGTCCTCCCACCAAGATACATCTTGATCTCCAGCATATTTTTTTGCACGCTCAATATGTCTCTTCTTTTCAATGAGTGCATGCATCCAGCTTTTACTTTGATCAACCACACTTCCACATCTTTCTGTATTGTTTTTATCTTCATATGGTGATTGTTCTGCACCATACACTGTTACAGTAGACAAATTAGGCACCTGCAATAAGAATCTGCATCCATCTTTAGGCTCCCACCCAAGAGAAGATGAATACTGCTTTGCAAATAAAAGGGTTATTTCATCAACCCTCCTCATCAAGAATACATGGTTGAAACTAATATTGTGCAATGGAGCCAAAACCTTAGCACTGTTATCAAGGCCCATTGAGCAAAAGTGCTTAAAGTCATAAATCTGTGTGAGGTGTTGAACTTCTGGTTTTGGAGTATATGCTTCTGAAATCAGCTCAGATAAAATCGGAAGAGTAAAAGCATTGTTACGTGCCAACTTCTTAGAGAAAGTACTGAACATTTGATCAATGTGATCATGAGTGTGGCCAACCAGAAGAAAATTTACCTTAACCTTCTGAAATACCTGTTTTTCAACAAGCATGCTTAAATATCCAAAGACTGTAGAATTTTTATTCTCTCTTGGAGTATTATCTAGTTGCAAATATAGAGTTGGTGGCAAAAGACCCTTCCATGATTGCAAAACACGATGAATGACAGTAACTGTAAGGTTTGGATCATTATGCACATTCGGATATGTGAAGAAAACCTTGGACATTACAGTTCCATTGTATACCAAAGCGCCAACCAAATGCATTTGCACAAGGACTTCATCTCCAATGTCCTTAGGGATGCGATAAAAATGTGGTAAACAAGTTTTTTTTTGATCCATACCATCGATCAACAAACACATATAACGCTCCGGATTTCTGAGTGCCTTACTTCGATGATGAATTGCTTTCTTTCTCTCTAATGCTTGACTGTCACGATGGTTGTTAAGAAGGTTTTTAAAATTATGCTTTTCCTGTGGTGTTGTAGCCCCTTTTGCCATGTTTTTCAAAGTGGCGCAAACTGAACATTCACCCATCTAACTTTACGAGGAATAGAAACATTGTTAAACTCTTCCTTCCATAATCGAGTAAAGTGACGATACAACACATACTTCTCATTTCTATTTTCCATATCTTCTCTATATATTTGAAATACCTCTCAACGAGTAAAGTTATCTGACAAGTGCAACCTTCCAGTTGTAGGCATAACTTCACAATGCAAGCTAAAATAGTTCATCATCCAATTCATTGCATGACGTCCAACAGATCCTTTGGTCCCAACATGGAACGTATCCAAAATGAGATCCCCATTCAAAAACCCTTGTTGAACCCTATGTATTCTAAAATTTCCTACACCCATTGCAATTTTAAATGCAGCCCTACAGCATGGCATCCCTTGAGTAAAGAAATATTCAAAACCAACACGCGTTACTGACATGTTATCCTCAATCATTTGCATGCAAGAAACAAGGTATATATCTTGCCTTTCACTATCTAAATGGAGGAATTTTTCTCTTATGTGCTTTAGTTTCTTCATCCCTAAATTATACAAACATTTCAAACCACAACAATGCTTCACAATATCCAATGCAATCTGTCTATCTGAAGTAAGAAATTTAAATCTTTTTCGACTTACTTCACGAGACCTTCTTTTAAATCGTAGATTGAGCTTGCTTTGCTTTTTCGTTGCTCCACATGCACTTGAGTCAGAAGGGAGATCAATGGTTGGATCAGATGGGAGATCAAGAGGTGCATTTGGTTGAGTAGCATTGCACTGTGAATTGGATAACTTAAATGACTCAACAGAAAACATGGAATCATCAGCACGTTCTAAATCATAGGGATCATCACTTCTCTGGAAAGGTTCAACTGAGAACAATGAATCAATATGAGCAGAGGAAGCTGATGCCCAAGCATCCACTGAAAAGATTGAGCTCATCTTCACTGAGTTCACAGAAGACTGAAGATGAATGACCTTTTTAAATAAGTAGAAATCCGAGATCAAGTGAAGATGTCACATCAAATGTCACATCAAGAAGATATGAAATCAAAAGCTTATTAAAGTACATTAAATAACATAAAACATCAAATTACATCAAATCACTTAATTACTCAAATATACACTAATAAGGGAACCAAAGATTTGATTCACTTTTGATTCAAATGAGAAACACAGTTGATTTCTAACTACATATGAGTCATTCAGTCTAAGCATTGTGAATGAATCAAAATATATCCAAGTTGAGTTCCAACAGGAATATATAATAAAATTGTTTGGAGAAATTTTACAAGAAGAAATTTTACAACTGGAATATATCCAAGTTGAGTTCCAACTGGAATATGCTATGCCATTGAACACTATACAAGAAGAAATTTTACATTTGGTTAAGATTTCAAGGATTAGGTTTTATTGTGGTCTTGGCTAGATATCAAAGAGGTAGATGAAAGTATATTGAAAAAGAATTATGTGTAAAAGAGGCACACAGAAAGTATATTCATACATTGATTTTCCATTTCAACAATGTGTTACAAGATAAATGTGAATATGAACTAAAGTGTGGATGATAACACTATAAAGATGTCATTAATCTCACAACTTAGACCTAATTTTCTCCCAAGCAATAGACTCTAAGAAAAAACTTCTACATGAGATTAGAAATCCTCATGTACATACCATACTGTTGCCATTGAAGTTTAATTTCCATGCAAATGTATATAAATAGTTGCAAGGTTCTGTACTAGAATGTTTATTCATAGTGATTTTCCATTTCAACAGTGAGTTACAAGATAAATGTGAATATGAACTAAAGTGAGGAGGGTAATACTATAAAGATGTCATTAGTCTCCCACATTTAACACAACTTTGACTTGATTTTCTCCCAAGAAAGAGATTCTTAGAAACAAATCTCTACATGAGTTTAGACATCCTCATGGACATACCATACTCTTGCCATTGAAATGTAATTTCTATGCAAATGTATATAAATAGTTGCAAGGGTCTATGAATATTTCATTAAAGTGGCTCTGAAACAGCCTATTTGTGTGGGTGCTATTCCCTGGTTAGATAAGTTGACAGATTTAGTTAGCAAGTGGACTCATTCAGTTAGATCCAGTTAGTTTCTGGTTCAAGTTACCCAATTGCCTATAAATACCAGAGGAGGAGATCATTCGCATTTTCAAAATCCAAGAGCAAGAGAGAGCAGCAGAGCACAGACAGCCATGGAGCACAGAGGTCAGCATACCAGCAAGCCAAGTCTGATGGAGAAGAAGAATGTTGGCAAAAGTACCAAGAGGTAGACAAAATCATAACATAAATAAAGATTCCAAAAAGATTCCCTCTGTATGTCTGTGTAAATATCTGATTTCTAGGTATTTATTTTTCTTACCTCTAGAAATATGGATCCAAAGCATGTACAGCTCGATGCCTGGCATCGACTTTAAGGTGTAAGTCGATGCCAGGCATCGACTTAGGATTGCAAGTCGATGCCAGGCATCGACTTGCAGGTGCAAGTCGATGCCAGGCATCGACTTGCATCGACAAGTCGATGCCTGGCATCGACATGCACCTACAAGTCGATGCCAGGCATCGACTTGGGCCCAAAAGTCGATGCCAAGCATCGACTTGCCGGCATCAACATGCACTGAAAAGTCGATGCCAGGCATCGACTTTTGGGTGCAAAGTCGATGCTTGGCATCGGCTTTTGGGCCCAAGTCGATGCTTGGCATCGACTTTTGGGCCCAAGTCGATGCCAGGCATCGACTTTGCGTGCAAGTCGATGCCAGGCATCGACTTGAGGGTAAAAGTCGATGCCAGGCATCGACTTGGCCCAAAAGTCGATGCCAAGCATCGACTTGGGCCCAAAAGTCGATGCCAAGCATCGACTCTTGCACCCCCAACTCGATGCCTGGCATCGACTTTCACCCTCAAGTCGATGCCTGGCATCGACTTGCACACAAAGTCGATGCCTGGCATCGACATGCACTTAAACATCGATGCCTGGCATCGACCTGAAGCTCAAAATCAATGCCTTGCATGGACTTGGGCCTTTGAAACCACATTTACGTTTGATCTGATATTTCCAAGTGCCTTCAGGGATGCGGAGTACAAGGATGAAAGGCCCATCAAGAAGCTCAGAGTCACCATGGGCTCTGGTGACCAGCAACGTGACAAAGGCAGTGGTCACCAAGCAAAGCCAAAGAAAATTATTGCACCATTATCCTCTGAGAAGGCCAGCAACCCACTAGGAATATCCTCAGGTGGACAGAGTAGCATAAAAATTCCTGTGGAGGATCCAAATATGAAGGAGAGGTCTAGGGAGACCGAGGTCATGAGGACAGATCGTCCACTTCGGGACATGACAAATCTCGAGTGGTGCCTTCAGTACGTTGAAGAGAAGAATGCAGTCCTCCTTGTGTTCGCAGGGGCCTATGGCAGAGGAAAGATCACGACAACACAAGGTTTTCAGTATGGACTTGTTTACAAACTGGATTATGAAGATGAAGATTCTGACAACCTGCTTTTCTTGGTGGAGACATCGAAAGGATTAAGAAATGTCATATGCAAGATGGATTTCTTGTGCCCAGAGTGCTGTGTTCCAGAAGGGCTAGCTCAGATATGCAGAGACTCAGTGAATTTCATCAAGGACCTGATGCCATGGATCCAGGGCAATATCATGCCAACACAGCACAAGAAGACGACCCCTGTAAAGGCAAGGGGTAAGCAGAGTGTGCAGAAAAAGCCCCAAAAGAAAAAGAAGATAATTTCAGAAGAGGAGTTTTCTGACTCAAGCTCTAGCTCTGGGGACATAATTGTTGCACCTGGTGGAGAGCTTGCATCTGGTGTGCTTGGCACTGAGCAGAATAAGATGAGGGAGGACATAGCTAGAAGAAAAGTTGTGAAGAAGGGGCAGTTGTTCCACCTGCCGATTAATATTATCCACAGGCCACCAGTGGATCCAGTCACAGGGAGGAGGCCCCTTGAGATCAGGGAGCCACATAATTTGCACGTCCAGAATCTTAAGAAGAAAATGAAAATAAATCCTCATGCTACTGTTGTGCCATTCCTTGTCATGGTGGATCCGAATGAGTGCAACTGTGTGGAGGATTTCAATGAGGGTTTGTTTGAGGATTACACTTATTATGTGATTGGAGGTTCACACTCTGCAGAGGCTCGTAGACAGTTAGTGAAGGAGCACCCTACTACATTTTTCTTTAGGTATGCAGAGTGTAAGATATATGCTGGTCTTACAACTGAGGAAGCCAAGCTTCTTGCTTGGGATCACAACAACGACAATGACTACAGGCAGAAAATGTCCTCCATAGAGAGAATTCGGTTCTTCCACCATGAATACGAAGATTGTCTTGTGAAGGAAGCTGGAAGAATACATCCCAATCTACGAAAGCAATGCCTTATTGAGGTTGGAATTGCATTGGATGAGAATAGAAAGTCAGATGCTTTGAGGAAATATGATCCATGGTTTCAACTGGCATTCAGATCAGGTGAGATCTGGGATCTACAGGATAGAATTTTCACAATGTGGGAGCACAAGGAGGTCAAGGGCCAGAAGCAACGAAAGTCGAGGCCAGACCCACAAGTTGATCTGAAGGGAAAGGGAAGGAAAGTTGACCTTTCAATTGAAGAGGCTCCTGAGGACATGAAGCTGACCCCATGGAGGGCCCTTCAAGGAATCAAGGATGATACATTGATCATATCAACTTTGTCAAGGGTAATCTCGAAGGAGTTAAGCCTCGAGGAGATGGTGACTGAGCTCAATAAGTATGTATGTTATTCTCATATCCTTTTTCCCTCCTCCCATGCTTCTTGTCTAACCTAGTCTCTTTTATATTTATGTGTCTGTAGTCATAAAGTGTACATGAAGATTCAGGAGGTGATGATGAAGAGGCTGGGTTGCTTTTCTTGGACAGAGGTCCAAGCAGACTATCCAACCACATCATCCTACAAAGCCTTATCAGAATATTTCATCCTGTTTCGTGATTGGGTAGGTTCTCTTATCAGAATATTTCATCCTAACCAATTTGATGCATTGCATGGCATCGACTTGGGGGCATAAGTCGATGCCTGGCATCGACTTGGGGGCATAAGTCGATGCCTGGCATCGACTTGCAGCATAAGTCGATGCCTGGCATCGACTTGGGGGCATAAGTCGATGCCTGGCATCGACTTGCAGCATAAGTCGATGCCTGGCATCGACCTGCAACAAAAGTCGATGCCTGGCATCGACCTCATGGCAAAAGTCGATGCCAGGCATCGACTTAGGTCCCAAGGTCGATGCCAAGCATCGATTTTCAGTAGAAGGTCGATGCCTAGCATCTACCCCAACAAGAAATCGATGCCATACATCCGTTCTTTATGTTTTGTTTGCTGTACTGAAGAGCTCTTTTAATTGTCTTTCCAATTTGTTCTGCAGAAACCAAGGAAAAGTAAGTCTACAGAGGTACTAGATGATTGCCCCCCTGCATTCCTTGCTCACATTCAAAGAGCAAGGCATGAGAAATCTAGACTGAAAGCGAAGGAGATGGATTTTGATGATGAACCTGATCTTAAATGTTTCTCCAATCCCCTAGACCCCCTTAGGCCTGTATATTACAATGTGTTCTGTAGTGATGTAAATAATATTTGTTCTGTTGTGCCTAGAAAACATTTCTCCCTTCTCATAGCGGACATACCCTATGGATTTAGGATGTTAGGATCAGTTAATGATGATGAACCCTTCAAACACCCTCAGATTCGGAAGATGGTCACTGATTTTGCAGAGTTGACTATGTCTCCTCTTTGGAGGATAGTAATTTTCCATAGCAGAGACCAGTCTTTCTCTGTTTCAACTGCTCTGAAGGCAAGATGTCATGCTGTGGAGTGCCTCACTTGGTAAGTAATCTTCTTTCTATCTCCATGGCTTTAATGATGCCCTCTGTGACTCATAGTTCTTTTTTGCAGGGTGAAGACAAACGTAAATCACACTCCTTTGCATCGGTTTGTGAGCGCCACTGAATGCATTACAGTTGGCTATTATGATGAAGTAAGCAAAAGGAGAGTCAGGGAGCATTGCAATGAGAATGGGATCTCAAATGTGCTCATGTTCCCAGCCGTTACCAAGAAACTTCGTCATGTAGCTGGGGACATGACATTGGTTAACCCTTATCAGAAGCCACAAAAACTCATAATGAGATTGCTTCAGCTATTTTCCAATGATGATGACTGGGTCCTAGACCTTTTTTCGGGCACATGTAATTTCAATTTTCACAATTTTCATTAGTCATGGTTGATTGAAGCCTCTAAGAGGTTTTCTGCTGTTTCAGGAACGACTCTGGCTTGCTCCTTAAAGATGTTCAGGCATTGCATAGCTGTGGAGAAGGATGATGCTCAAGTGAGCTTCATTAGAATGAGAATCAATGGGCTGAATGAATGCCCAGATGAAGACCAAGAGGTTGGAAGGAAGCACATTGCAGATACGGAGAGATTCCAACCAGCTTCAAGGGAGCCTGTTCCCCCACTTGCAGATGAACCTGGGGACATGGCTGACCTTGAAGAGCCAATCTTGGAGCAAGAGAGGCAAGATAGGTGTTCTAATGTGCCAGAGGATACCAATACCCTTGAGCCTGAGGAAAGCTATGATCAGCTTCTATTGTAGATTCACATAACTCTTGTAAAACACATGAAATGTAAAAGATCATTTTAATGGAAATATAATTTGGAGTTCTGCTTCCACTTGGTGTTCAGCTTGATTTATCTTGAGCATTTCTCTGATCATGTGTGAATGTTTCTTAGTATAATTTTGTTGAATATTATCTTCTCTTGGGAATGCTTTTGTGAAGTGTATTTCATATTCTGTTAATATGGCCAGGCATTCAATGGGGATCTTAACCATACAAAGGGGATGATCTTAATTGCCTTGTTAAAATGCTCTGATTTTTACAACACATGTACTCTAATTTTTGAGTAACTTTTAATTAGCTATCATCTGTGCTTGTTGAGGTTATAGATGTAATGAAGGAGCTTCGCGAATTCTTACTTGTACCTTTTCAACTCTAATCTATTGTCCAAGATCATGATGTGGGATTCTTGGTCATGCTCAACAACTAGTTTTCATGGTAGCAAGAATTTTAGTATATCTATCTTGACTACTTGGGATATGAGATCAAGCTTCTAAAGACAATATTTACAAGCAAGACTCGTGATGCTTTCTAGATATTGTAAAATGCCCACTTTTTTGCTTCATATAATGGTATTTAGGTAAAAAGAAAAAGAGAACATGTCTTTGTTCTCCTTTGTTGTGACTCAGTGTTATACACTCATGTACACACACACATGTATACATACACACATGCATATGCATACATACATACACACATATTTGCATGTACACACACACATACATACATACACACATGCATATTACATACACACTCACATATGTATACACACACATATGTGCATACACACATGCATATGCATACATACATACACACACATATGCATGTACACACACTGTATACATACATACACACATGCATATTACATACACACACACATATATATACACACTCACATATGTATACACACACATGCATACATGCACATACACATACACATACACATACACATACACACACATCACATATACATACACACATACACACATACACACATATACATGTTTTAGGGTTAGGGTTTTAGGCTTAGGGTTTATGAATTTCTCTTTTCTTTTGTTTTGCAGGAGATTTTTGGCATCAGTTCTTTGGAATTGGACGAAGGAAAACACTAAGTGGACTTTGACGACAATGCTCCAAACAATTACAGCAATGTAAGTGATTGTTTTATTTTCGATTGATATAGAGTGAGATAGAGAGAGAGAGATGAAAGAAAGAGAGAGATACATACACACATATTTGCATGTACACACACATACATACATGCATACACACATGCATATTACATACACATACACACATATAAATACACACTCACATATGTATACACACACATATGTGCATACACATGCATATGAATACATACATACACACACATATGCATGTACACACACATACATACATACACACATGCATATTACATACACACACACATATATATACACACTCACATATGTATACACACACATGCATACATGCACATACACATACACACACATCACATATACATACACACATACACACATATACATGTTTTAGGGTTAGGGTTTTAGGCTTAGGGTTTATGAATTTCTCTTTTCTTTTGTTTTGCAGAAGATTTTGGCATCAGCTCTTTGGAATTCGATGAAGGAAAACACTAAGTGGACTTTGATGACAATGCTCCAAACAATTACATGAATGTAAGTGATTGTTTTGTTTTCGATTGATATAGAGTGAGAGAGAGAGAGATGAAAGAAAGAGAGAGATACATACACACATATTTGCATGTACACACACATACATACATGCATACACACATGCATATTACATACACACACACACATATAAATACACACTCACATATGTATACACACACATATGTGCATACACATGCATATGCATACATACATACACACACATATGCATGTACACACACACATACATACATGCATATTACATACACACTCACATATGTATACACACACATATGTGCATACACACATGCATATGCATACATACATACACACACATATGCATGTACACACACATACATACATACACACATGCATATTACATACACACACATATTAATAGACACTCACATATGTATACACACTCACATATCTATATCACACATGCATACATGCACATACACATACACACACATCACATATACATACACATATACACACATATACATGTTTTAGGGTTAGGGTTTTAGGATTAGGGTTTTTGAATCGCTCTTTTCTTTTGTTTTGCAGGAGATTTTTGGCATTGATTCTTTGGAATTTGACAAGAGATGATGACAATTGGGCTTTGATGAGAGCGTTCAAAAGAATTACATCGATGTAAGTGATTGTTTTGTTCTTTATTATAAATAGAGATAGAGATAGAGAGAATAAGAGAGAGAGAGAAAGAGGGAGAGAGAGAGATGAAAGAGAGAGAGAGAGAGAGAGAGAGAGATAAAGAGAGAGATATAGATAGAGAGAAAGAGAGAGACATAGAGATACATACACACAGATGCATACATATTACATACACATATGCATATGCATATGCATATGCATACATACACACACAGATATACATGCACACACGTGTACACACGCATGCATACATGCACATACACATACACACACATCACATATACATCCACACAAACACACATATACATGTTTTAGGGTTAGGGTTTTAGGATTATGGTTTTTTACTTTTACACATATACACACATAATACATACACACATGCACACATATACACATGCATACACACATACACATACACATACACATAGACATACACACACATACACATACACACACATACACATACACATACACATACATACATACATACACACACATGCATACATACATACAGACACACATACATACATACATACATACATACATACATACATACATACATACATACATACATACATACATACATACATACATACATACATACATACATACATACATACATACATACACACATACACATAGAGAGAGAGAGTCACACGCACACACATGCATACATACACACACGTGACATATACATACACACATATGCATGTTTTAGGGTTAGGGTTAGGGTTTTTGGCTTTTACATATATACACACATGCATACACACATATACACATATGAACACATAATACATATGCACATAAACATATATATACACGTGCATACACACATACACACATACACACACACATACATTCATAGACACACACACACACACACCTTCTTTGCATGTGTATGGCAGTGGAAGACCAATATTTTGTATTTGATTTTCATATGGCAATACATTGCTTTGCCACATTTTGTAAAAGCGTCATATATGACAGTGGTTTGCCACACTCTTGTACATGCTTCATTATTGAAATATATAACTTCTTTTGTACATGGTTCATTGTTCATTCTGATTATCTCTTTTGTGTCCAATAATACTCTGTTTCATGAAATCATATTTCGGTTGTCATTAGAGTACACATCACATGTACTCGGTTTTTTTTGGGCAGAGTGTATTGTCTTTTGTTAAGCAACATCATGGTAATGTTGCTGTAGCAACAGACAAAACATTCTGCCCAAAAAAAATTTTGCAGGTATGGTCGTCGGTATACGCGATGGTACTCCCAGTAGTGTCATCGGAATAACCATCGGTACACCCGGTAGGCCTCGGTATAGGCGACGGTACCTCCAGCAGAAGCCTCGGTATGAGCGTCGGTAATACCGACGCGAATACCGACGCTTATACTGACGCATATACCGATGCTTATACCGAGGCTATATACCGATGCTTATACCGAGGCTTTGGTACCGACATGCACACCGACTTTTACACCGGCGTCGCGACAAATAAAGCCGTGTTCATTTTCCTCGGTAAAAACCTCGGTATACCATCGATCTGTTGTAGTGTTAGGAGCGTTGTCTTCCTTGTTTCCATAAGATGAGTGTCCTGCCTTGATGTAGACTGTTCTGTTTTCCTTATTCGGTCCTTGCAAACCCATTGTAGATTAGCACTTCCTGGTTGCAATAATTTGACAGTAGACTTCCACATTAGTGCTCTTCCTTTGTTGTAGATGACTTTAGGAGCGTTGTCTTCACCATATTTCTTTGATTCACTATTCGTGTGGGATAATTCACT
Organism: Ceratopteris richardii; assembly: GCA_020310875.1. Taxonomy (NCBI): domain Eukaryota; kingdom Viridiplantae; phylum Streptophyta; class Polypodiopsida; order Polypodiales; family Pteridaceae; genus Ceratopteris; species Ceratopteris richardii. The sequence goes on from CM035426.1 coordinate 60,539,796, forward strand.
TCAACAGCTGACGCATTGGTGTTGGTAGTCATTTCCTTCTTCGAATATTCCTCTGGTAGGTTGTTGATTGAGTCTTTTACCATTTCCTCTTCTAGGATTTGTTTCTCACGCTTGATGATGTCCTGCCTATGAGAGGGTCTCTCTTCTAATAGACTAAAGATTTCCTTGTGCCCTATTTTGGCTGAGATGTACCCTTGAGCTAGGTGAATGCTTACTTCATTTTCAATGATCCAATCTTGCCATAGGATAAGGTGCTCTATTAGATCCTCATCTTTACACACCAAGACTCGTTGTTCCATAGTGGAATTTCCTAGGTGGAGGGATACTGAAGCTTCGCCAATGCATTCAATGACTTGACCTCCAACACCTATTATGTGTGCTTTAGTAGGTGTTATATTCGTTTGAAGATGCGTGATGATCGTTCTTCATATGCAACTGAGTGCTGCACCTGAGTCTATCAAGGCATTTATTAGTTGGTACTCTGTCGTTCCAATCCCTAGGTTTAAGTATGGTTGGGATCTGCTGAGATTGGTTGTGTTGGTCTAGTGAACTTGATAGTTGGCCATGCGAATAGTCTCTTCCCCTTGTAGATACTATTCATCCCTTTGCCTTATCCACTCTTTCCATTTCTTGATATGCTCTAGGGCTTCTTGCCTTGCCTCCTCTCTAATCCTCTCTTCCTCTCTCTTTCTATTTTGTGCACTACAAGTCCTACTAACATTTGGTCTGTCAATGGCTCCATGTAACGTTCTACTCGACAACAATTGATGTAATTAGGAAGTACATCTCCATCCGAGGTAGCTAAGTTAACCGCTCCACTCGTTGAAATCCTATTGATTAGTAGAGGTCCATAGCCACGCTTTTGTAGCTTCTTGGCATGTTGTTTCAAAGTATATACTAAAACTAAATCTCCTTCTTTTAGTCCTTTATCCTTGATGTGTGCATCATAATATGCTTTCTGTCTTCTCTTTGCCGCATAAATTCCTGCAACAGCTTGTATTCTCGTTTCATGTAGATTCTCAATTTGTTCTAGTTGCTTGGATAGTTCATGCCCCGTCCATTCATACTGTTGGGCTACTCTCAAAGTGGGTACTAAAAAATCGATTGGCAAGATTTCATTTTGTCCATACACTAGGTTAAATGGAGTAGTTCCAATGGTAGTCTTGTATGCCACATGGAAGGCCCAAATTGCATGATGCAATTGTTTGTCCCAATTCGACCTTCCACTATTGACTATCTTTGTCAATACTGTGCATAACACCTTATTGGAACTTTCCGCTTGTCCATTGGCTTGAGGATGATAAGGGGCTGATTTTTTATGGATCACTACATCTACCCATTTAGTCAGGTAATTAGTTGCTACTATTATGTATTCAGCATGTGATCCTTTGGCTGGTGGGTTAATGGGTCCTATGAAATCAATACCCCATTTGGAAAAAGCTCTAGCGCAAACCATGGGTCTTAATGGCATGTCATCTCATTTAATCGGATATTTAGCTCTTTGGCATGTCTCGCAACTTTGTAAATAGGTGTCTGCATCCATATGTAGAGTTGGCCACCACAAGCCTGCAAAGAGGATCATTTTTACAATTCTTTCAGCTGAGAAATGTCCTCCTGCAGCACCTCCATGTGCCATTACTAATATGGGTAAGTATTCTCCTTCATGTACACATAGCCGTAGTTGATTATCTTTTCCTGTCTTGAATCATTGTCTTCCCATGATAACGTAGTCCTTACTCATTTCTTCTAGGGATCGTTTCCTTGCTAAACTGATTCCTTCCTCATGTTCTTGTGTCCTTAGGAAGTTCACTAACGTCTTACTCCAATTGGGTGCTATTGTAGAAAAAGTTAAGGATGTATGATCATCTGGGGTGGTTTCCTGACATTCCGTGCAACTACTGACATATTCGTGGACATCCTTAGGCATATCAGGCCAGTATGATCCTAGCCGTTTCAATTCTCTTAGAGTTCCATGAGTTCCTTTGTGCATTCTCCATTTATTTATGTGCGCCTATTCGATCAAGTTCTTTTGTTCATCTTCTTCTACACATCTAGACAATACACCGTTGGATTCTTTATGATACACACTTCCTGCTACAATGTGTAAGTTACGTGATTGTAGGATTTCCTTTTTACTCTCCTTGTTAATTGAGTGTTGTGGTCCATGAGTGAGTATTGGAACTAGCTTTTCTACCCACTTAGGACACACTTACAAATTAAACAGGTACGTGTCTGGCAAATCATCTGGTACTCCGCTCGGTGGTTTTCCATGTGTTAGCCTAGAGAGATGATCTACTCTCATGTGGGTGTTTCCCTTTTTCACAATTACTTAAAAGTCAAAATCCATTAATAACAGGAACCATCTCACTAGTCTTCCCGTGTTGCAAGGCTTATTGACTAAGTACAACAAGGCTTGATGATCTATGAAGAACTTGAACTTATTGGCTAACAGGTAGTGTCTGAATTTCTTCACAGCGTACACCATCCCTAATCCTTCTCTCTCTGTAGTCGTATAGTTTCTTTCAGCTTGATTCAGTTGTCTGCTTGCATAGGCAATTGGATTGTCCAATTTGCCTTCGTCTGCAGGTTGAGCTAAGATGCATCCTATTGCATAATTGGAAGCGTCCACATGGATATGAAAAGGCTTGTTCTAATTGGGCGTTTTCAAAATAGGAGTTGTGCTAAGCCACTTTTTTAGCTCATTGAATGCCTTCTCACATTTGTCTTTCCATGCGAATTGAGTCAATAATCGATACAAAGGCTCGACAATTATTGCGTACATGTGGATGAATCGACAATAGTATCCACAGTGACCCATAAATGCTTGCACTTCTTTTGCATTCTTTGGTCTAGGAAGTTCTAGAATTGCTTTGATCTTGTCTTCATCAGTAGATATTTAGTTCCTAGATACGATGTGTCCTAGGATTTTTCCTTGTCTTACCATAAAAACGCACTTCTCGGGATTTAGACATACTCTATATTATCGACATTTATCAAATATTTTTTGCAATTTTGGAATATGTTCCTACCTCGGATGTGAGAATGTACATAGGTTGTCTACGTATGCTTCCATACTCTTTCTTAGAACATCTTTGAAAAAGTGACACATCAACCTTTGGAAAGTAACAGGAGCGTTAGTGAGCCCAAAAGGCATCACTCTAAAAGCATAGACCCCCCATTTAGTCACGAATGCGATCTTGTGTTGGTCCTCAGTAGCAATAACTACTTGGTTGTATCCAGAGAATCCGTCCAAGAAGCTATAGATGTCTTTTCCTGCAACTCTTTCCAAAAGGTGATCAGTGATAGGTAATGGATAACTATCACAGATTGTGGCTGTGTTGACTTTCTTTAGATTAATGCACACTCTTAGTTTTCTGTTCTTTTTGGGCACAACTACTAATGGTGACACCCATTCGGTATGTTCTATCTCGTAAATGAATCCAACAGCTAATAATTTGTCTATTTCCTGTTTAATCTTTGCTGCATAGACATCATTATAAGTGTAAGGGTGTTGCTTTGATGGTTTTGCATTAGGTGTCATTGGTATCCGGTGAGAACAAATGAAGGGTTCCACACCTTTGAGATCCTTGTAGGTCCATGCAAACACATATCGATATTCTCGAATCAGTCGTATCAATTCTTCTTCCTCCTCCGTTGACACATCCTTTCCTATGTATGTGCATCTTTCTTCTCCATTTTCTACGGTCACTATGATTTTCTTTGTTTGTTCCTTATTGGCATACGCTTCTCTTTCTCTTGCCTCTCTCTTAGGCATTTGAATGGCTATTTTCCTTTCCTCTATTTCGTATCTTTTGAAGTGTTCGGGAACTTCAAAAAGATCCGGGGTTGGTTCAGTCTTACTCACGCTTTCCTCCAAATTTGGTACTATAGGGGCTGCTTCTATTGCTAAGACTTTGGTTGTTCCATTCTTGTCTTTAGCTTGAATGTCTCCTAGATAACGTTCCTCTGAATCAAACTCTAGTTCCATTTCTATGCTCTCATATTCTTCTTTCCATTCTTTTTCTAATATTTCTCCAGCTTCTACCTCCTGAAGAACTACCATGTACAAGTTTACATCATAGCCTTCTTTGTCCACACATTCATTCATGGTCAATACTTCCTCATTTACACACACATCCAAGGTTGCTAGGAACTCCATCCAACCATGTGGTTCAAATGCTTCATCGAGAAAAACTTGAGGTATATACATTGGGTCCTCTATAGATCGATAATTTTGATGTCCTAAGGGCCATAACTGCCATTTTTTATCCTCTTTCGTTGCTTCCTTACACATCCACAACTGGTCATCTTCATGCATCCATGATTGGTCACTTGATCTAGCACTATGGATAGACAAATCATCTTTCTCCTTGTGTACAGGGTTCCATTGCAATGGAGGTACATCTCTGTACGCAAAAGTATGCAAGTTTATCTGGTAGTGTTTCCTTGATGTTGAAGGTATAATGAGTCTCGTCCCCAATCTTGCACTACTCTGAGTTGTCTCATGAAGGGTCGTCCTAATATCATTTCATAACTATTTGCCTTTCCAAATTGATAGATAGCTGACGTATGCTCAAATTCGACTACACAAGTGGTCGACATGATTTTTTCCAATATTCCTAGGGGTTTCTCGACATGACCATCTGCTAACTGAAGCTTCATATGTGTCGGTCATAGGGCTAGCTTTCCCCATTTCTCCCAAATATCTTTGGTGGTGATACCTACTCCCGCTCTTGTGTCGAGTATAGCCTTGGTCATGTATCCATTGTACATGATAGGTAGACATGTGTTGCCCTCATCTCCTTCGCTAAATTCTCCAACTTTTCCACCGGGATTTGTATGGTAGAATGGTTTTCATTTTCCTTGCTTTCCTTCTCGTGATTCTCTTGCTCTAACTTCAATTGTCCCGGTAACTATTTCCATAATTGTGGTTTAACATGAAGTAATTCTTCCACAGTCAACTAGGATTGTACTTTGGTCTTTTTAAGTTCTGCCTGATTGTGTGAGATCTTATCTGAATGCTCCTTTTCTTTTCCTCATACTGTGGGAGCACGGAAGATCAGGGATTCCTTCTCATAGTCTCCCATGTAGTTTGGTAGGGTAGAAATGCTTTGGGCTTCCTCCCTGTTTCGGTCTAGCCTAGAAACTTCTTCATATATTTCTTCCATGTTTGGCAGTGGTTGATAGTCTTCCACATCTAACTCCTCAAAAGGAGGTTTTGCAACTCCATTCTTTTTTCATTGCTCTTCTAGAATTCTAGTACTCAACTCTTTTGGATGATAAGCATCTAAATCCGGGGCTGTGGACATATGTTTGTCCTGGGTTTTCAGTAGTTCTAGCTTATCATCCCTCTCTTTTGGTTTTTGGTCCTTGGCTTTAATAAAATCATTGTATTGATCCTCAAATATTCTCGTCTCGGGGAAGGTTGGGATAGTCTTCTCTAGGGTGGCTTGAGCTACCTCTATGAGTTTTCTACATATTGCTAGCCTTTCCTTTTCTAACTCCCCTTGTGGGTAATGCTTTTCGTGCTGCTCTACATTAGATCCATTCTTGATTCTAGCTTGGTAAGCTTTCAACCACATGTATAAATCGTCTGGTTTTGGGTCTTCTAGAATTGATCCTGGCCTGTCTGGCTCTAGTATCTGTTGTGTAATAGGAATTTCTTCCTGAATTTCGGGTTCTGTAGGTTTCTTATTGCCTTGTGTGTTCTTTTTGTCATCCTTACGTTTATTTTTCGTCCATTTTCTCCTTGATTTTTTCCCTCCTATCCTCCCACTTATGGCTTTTCGTCATTTGGATATTCTCACATGAGTCCTCTGAATCTTCCACTACTTGTATTCTGGGTTCTGGGGTTTTGCTCTTTTCTTGTTCTGGTTCCACTTGTTTTCTTTCTTGTCCCTTTGTTTGAGCTCGTGTGATGGCTTTTAATGGTACTGTGTATTCCTTGTCACTTCCTGACTATTCTATTACTTCGATCACATTAATAGGTGCAGTGTCATGAGCCTTATTGGTATTTTTTGGGCAATCTCTAAAGAGATGTTCCTTTCCACAATCATTGCAATACCCTTCCCACGTCCTAGGGGGTGGTGGGTTGTATGGCCGAGTGCATTCTCTTATAAAGTGATCTCCTCCGCATCTATAGCACGGTCCTTTTGGCACAGGCAGTCTGATGGGTGGTCTTAAAGGTGCTGGTGCTTTGGGTGCAGTGTACATTAATGTGGCCAACTCTGGTCCAGAGACATTGTCGTATCCTTTGTATCCATAGTATTGCGGGTCGTAAACTTGTTCATTCTCCATTATACTAGCATCATAGGGATAGTAATCTCCTTGGGTCTGCTCGCATCCTGGGTTCGTTGATTCTGTACTGGCTAATGGTGATGCTAGCACTATGGTTCTTTCCAAATTTTCCTCAGTTTGAGCATATTTCACTGGTACTACGTGTTGAGGAAGTGGCGGTTGCTGTCCTAACACTGGCTGAGGTTGTGCATATTGCCCTTGCTCATATGGCCTAGGAGCTCCTTGTGGTCCTGTATATAGATTATACTTGGGAATCTCCCTTCCTGGCTCTCTAGGTGGGTATCCATATGGCCTATACTGAGGTTGATTTAGAGGTCATGTCTGCCTGTTGAATGGGCAATTCTCAGTGGTGTGTGTTGACAGAATGCGGGAAGAAGCAAGTATGGACACATATGCAGATCTAGCACTGAGGCTACCCTTCAGTTTTTCCAAAAACCCCAACATCATTCTAAAGTGATTCTCATCACTACAAACCCTTGTAAATATCTTTTCACCTTTTTGTAGCTCCATTTTGTACAAGCCGAGGAGTCCTCGAGCTTGGGGAGCCTTAGATGTAGTTGCCTGCCAATTTTCATAATTTTTAGATCTTGTTTGGGCCCTCAAATAAGCCCCGGAACCTAATTTTTAACTAGGCCGGACACTAGGTCTGAACAGGGCCAAAGCTAGTCAAGAACTATAAATAGAGCTAGAGAGCTCATTTTGGGGCTAGCTTCTAGTAGTTTGAGCTTGTATGAGAACTTTCTTGCAATAGAAGTGATTCCATTGTCTTACTCTCTTTGTTCTTACTGTGTGTGCGCGTGTGTGTGTATGTGTGTGCATGCTTGTGTGCTTCTCACACTTGTGCTTCCACTTGCTCGTGGTCTTCATACCATCCTCATGTCTTCCCGGATTGACATTAAAGGAGGTGCTACTCATCACTGAGCTACACCAAATTTTGGCGCCGTTGCCGGGGATCGAGCTTTGAGGACGAGCGTGTGATGGTAAGACGTAGAGAGGACGCGTTGGAATGGTAAGTAGTAGGTAAATTTCTGATTTTCCTCCATCTCCATCTCCACCTCCACCTCCTTCCCCACTACATATCCCCTCTTCCCTTTCTTTCCCTCATTTGTTGTGTGCGAGTTTGAGAGAGAGCGATTGTGTGTGTTTGCATTTGTGTGTTTTTTGCATGTTTCTTGCAGGTACCAGCTCCATCATCATCTCCAGCAAGCTCAGCAGGTACAGAAACTGCCTGCACAGTCCCCGAGGCGTTGAGCTCGAGCTATCGCGACACTCCGAAAAGTTCGACTTCTCACGATTCTGAGTGCACCACGGCATTGCGCAGGCCTAGAGCTCCTAGGAACCCTAGATAGAACAGGAAAATTCGCCATATCTCGAGCTATCGCGACACCTCAAGGTATCGCGACACTTCACGAGCTATCGCGACACTTCGGGGTATCGCGACACTTCCAGCCGACCTATCGCGACACTTCGGGGTATCGCGACACTTCACGAGCTATCGCGACACTTCGGGGTATCGCGACACTTCACGACCTATCGCGACACTTCGGGGTATCGCGACACTTCACGAGCTATCGCGACACTTCGGGGTATCGCGACACTTCACGAGCTATCGCGACACTTCGGGGTATCGTGACACCTCACGAGCTATCGCGACACTTGGGGGTATCGCGACACTTCACGAGCTATCGCGACACTTGGGGGTATCGCGACACTTCACGAGCTATCGCGACACTTGGGGGTATCGCGACACTTCGACCCGACCTATCGCGATACATGGCCTTAACGCACGAAATTTTAGAGTGAATATTCGGAGTAAATTGAGGTACAATTGAGCTTAGTTTTGGTCACATTGGAGTAACATTAAAGCCTTAGAAGTGGGACAAGACCTAGGAACCTGTGGGGAAATCCCTGAACCCTGAGAGCCTGTTTTGAACCCTATCTGCCTGAATGGTCACAACTTGACCATACGAACTCCGATTGATGAGATTTTGGTCTCGTTGGAAAGCTCGTTGAGAATCCTACGTGGATCTCGACTGGTTTTTGTAAGAATCATACGCGGAGTTTCAGAACATGCATTTTTAAGTTGACCTTTAGGTGGAACTAAGTGGTTCTCAGATTCAGGGGGTACAGTGAGTTACTCCAGGGGGGCTAAAATTATTGAAGTGTGTCTTTCAAATACTTGTGGCAATCAATCTATACTAACTGGTGAGTTCTTGCAGGAACTTTGTGGGCACTCAAGGCAATCAAAGCAAGCTAGCGAGGGTGAGTACCGGGCCTGGGAGAAGGCTTCCTGGGCTTGCATAGCTGTCGGGTCAACCAGCTGATTGAGGTTGGAAAATCTCATAACCCTCCTTTGTCAATTCCTAGCCTAGACTAAGTACGACTTAGGTGTGGTAATTAACTAGGGCAACGTTAGGCACGAATCAAGTCCAAGAGAATTAATCAACCAAGTGCAAGAAAATAAATAGGTCTTAAGTACGAAAACACTAAGGGACAAAAAGATAAACGGGAATCGATCACTCATCAAGTGCGGAAATTCACTTAAGTACCCCTGACGACGCAATTTCAGACAAGACCATAAACATAATATTCAACTAAAAAGAACGAAGTGATTGATGCAAAATCAACCTGCAACGAGAGCGTGCTTGGGTTCCAGGGGGTGAATAAATCAGGCATATGAACCTTAGATCAGGCAGACACTTAGGCCGAGACAGACAAAGCCTCAGATCTTCTGAAGCTAGTGTCAATCACACTGCCAGGTCTTGGGCCCAGCAGTTGAGTGATTACCCATACACTGCCAGATCAGAGACAAGTGATTCTGAGATGTCCTATCACATGGAGAGATCAGTAGGTAGTTCAGGATTGGCATATCTAGAAAAGCCAGAGGGGCCTTATAAGACTCAATTGGAATATATCAGGACGAATCGTCTAGGTGCTCGCATCTACGAAGACGGACTGAGAAGATCAGTGGTCCAGATTAAGAACCCCGACCAACCCCATGGAATAGACCACCCGGTAGTCAAGTTTGAGAATGGAGCATACCTAGATAAAGAGGGGACTATATATGTAGTCACCACTCTTCCCGATAGAACTGATGAGTTTGGAAATGTGATTGCAGAGACCGACAGGGGAGATATAGAGCAAGGGAATTTAGAGAGAGAGCCAAGAACTCCCCGTGGTAAGTCTGTCTTGACCAGAATCCTGACTCCTGAGTGGATTCTACAAGATAATAAAAGCATAGATCTGCTTTTAAATCGGGAAACCGATGAGGCTTTTTGGAGATATAGAACCTCTCAACCTCAGGAGGGGAACACCCTCACAATCTACGAGTTTAAAGACCCTGATAGTCTAGGCCAAGTAACCTACCTAGACACTGCATCAGAGAAAATCTTCGTGGTCACTGAGCAGGGCAGACATGCCTACACTTGGAAGGGTGAATTAGTTTTTCCCCAACCAAGGTCTAATGTGTCCTTTGGTCATCAAGGAGCTGGGACCTCCCACGCTCATGGCGCTCAAAGAGATAGAGGTAGAGACAAACCTGAGGTAAGTTTTGCCAACGCTCTGGGAAGAGAAAGAACGGGAACAGAAAGGAATAGGGTAGAAACTGAGAGACATAGAACCCCATGGCATCACCGGGACATTGATGATTTTCCTTTGCCAAGGCCGAGAGAACACACTAGGACCCTGCGTCCAACCCAACTTGTGAAGTCCATGAAGAATTACTTCGATGGCACGGGAGACCCTTATGACCATGTGGCCGAATTTCGACAAGTGTTGAAAGCTGAACAAGTGGAGGACCTATTCACACAATATAATGCTTTCGGTCTAACCCTTAGGAACACTGCCCTTACGTGGTTCCAACCACTGAATGAGCAGCATTTCAGAAACATAGACCAACTCTTAGAAGCATTTATTGTTGAGTTTTCTAAGAGTGGAATCAGGCATAACACCTCCTCACTAATTCATAGCTTCAAACAAACACCTCAAGAGACGGTCAGACTAGCTGGAAGAAGATTTAGACAGTACCTGGAGAGATGCCCTACGCCAGAGTTACCCACACCAGCCAAACAAGTGGCCTTGTTCCTAGATGGATTGTTGAGCACTAAGCTCAGGTCATATGTGTACCTGAAGGACCCTAGAACGATAGAGGAGTGCGTGCGCATGTGCATAGACATTGAGGACAATCTAGGTGAAGAGTTAGAACTATCAAAAATCTATAGGGATTCTGATAGCTCTAGTAAACAGACATCTGGTCAATCCACATCCATCGAGGAACTTGCAGAGAAGGTAGCCCAAAAACTAGGTGTCTCTAGTAAGCAAATTCCGAGATTTGCCCCAGTTAAGCGGTGTTACAATTGTGGCGGCGAACATATGGCAAGTGTATGCCCCATTATGGCCCAACCTCAGGCGAATCCTAGTAGCCAGTACTGCACCATAGAGCGCAGGTACACCAATCACACGGCACAAGACTGCCCATATAACAAACAAACTGTTAGGCAAAATTATCCTCAGCCATATCCGCAACATGGTAGGTACCAGAATCAGTACCCATCACCACAATACAACAGACCACAACAAACTTACCAGCCACCTTATCAAGGGCAGCAGAGACCTCAACCAGTCCTAGTGCAGCAACCCCCTGCTCCAACCAATGTGATCCCAGTAAAATATGCCTCTACTGAAGAAAATCCGAATAGAGCCATAGTTCCAGTCACCCCATTGCTATCAGACAGTGATCCCAGTGACCATAGTTTTGACTCCGCACATATTGATAGCCCACAGGCTTACTACATGCAGTCCCCCGAGCATAACGAGTCATACTACTATGAGGACCCAAGTGAAAATAATGGGGAACCGGAGTATTCTAATGTCATGTACACAAACCCCAACTCTAGACCTCAACCTAGGCAGGTACGACCCCCATTTCCTAGAGGACCATGCTTCAGATGTCAGGGAGATCACCTTATACGTGATTGCCCACTGCCTGCCCCTACACAGCCTCAACCAGTAACCATTCAGGGTTTCTGTCAAGATTGCGGGAAAGAGCATCTCCTACGAGATTGCCCGAAGAACCCTAATAACATGCCTAAAATCACTCCTATCAATGTCGTTGGGTTAGTGGTAGACTCCATAGGAAGCGTGACTTCCACTACACCTGTGCAGGTGATCACAAGAGCCCAGGCACTTCAACAACACAAAGGTGCAGGGCCCGAACAGAGCCCCGAGGTGAGTGAAACAGAGAGCATAACCAAAAAGAGGACTAGAGCCTGGAAGGAGAGTCGTGAAAGAATGAAGAGACAATGGGCAAAAAAGATAAATGAACTTGAAGAAAGCGTGAGAGAAACCAAGGCAAAAATCATAGAAATCACATCTCATCCGCACTCCCACACACTTCCTCCACTACCATCCCCATCACCCTCCAATTCTCCACCCTCTAACACACCCCTCGTAACCCACCCACCACCCCGAGTAGGATCAGTATTAGCTGACCCCACTCCTGAAGGCTTGGACATGATGTTTAAAGCCTACCAGGCTCGACTTCAAGAAGGGCCAACAGCTGCAAACCTAGACAGGAGTTACCCTAGAGCCGACTTAGAGATTGAACGGATGAAGATGTGCATGAAAATGGTAGAACAAGCTCAAGCTATACTTGAGACTAGCCAAAAGTTCAATCAGACGAACGCTGTCAAGCCGGATTTGCATTTCCAAGGCTTACTAGAAAGATTAGAGCAGTTGGTAAACAAATCACAAGTTTCTTTACCTCCACAGGCTCAACCAGTTGTTGAAAGAGGAAGCTCACCACAAATGGTAGCTTATGTTCCTAATTCCACGGATGCTGGAATACCTCCTTCAATACAACAGTACTCTCCAGAGTTCTTGCGGGAAATACAAGAAGAGAAATGGGCCAAGGAGAAGGGTGATTCCCCTCCTATTCCTGAGATTGATGATCTTCGTGATCAATTTCCCCAAGACATTCCCTCTATCTATGGGGATCAAGCAGAGCAACAAGAGGATGAGAGATTAGATTTTGAATCAAATTCTTTACAAGAGTTGCCTCATTTCACAGGCCCATGGGAATCTGAATCTCTCCAGATCAGAGCGCCCACGATATTGGTAAGAAATGAAGACTCAGTGATTCCCAGGAACACTGATGTGGTGAAGAACACTAAGGTTCAATGTCACCTCACTGTAGAGGAACTCCTCAAGGCAAAACCGGAGCTCTGGAATCATGTGAAAGATCAGGTTCCAGAACTTGAATCCAATATACCAAAAGTAGGCTCTAAGCAGAAAGTTCCCGAGATACCTCTTGACAAGATAGGAGACATGAGCGAAGGTGAAGAAGGTAACACTTATCTTCCGATCACCTATCAAGGTTACACAACCAAAGCAATTGTGGATTCGGGTGCCGGTGTTGCTATCGCGACCATCTCCCTGTGGAAGCGATGGGGCAAACCCACCTTAAGACCAACGAGAATGAAACTTCAAATGGCAGATGGTCATTTTGAAAGACCTCTCGGATTGCTTGAAGGGATAACTCTAACCACTTGTGGTGTAGAGTTTGAACATACGTTTGCCATATGTGACTTTGAGAAGAATAATGTTTACGAGATGATCCTAGGAAGACCCTTCCTACGACAATTACAAATAGTACAAGATTGGGGAACCAACTCCTTGTACTTACAGCACTTAGGGGTCACCACCAAGGTCAATCTGAAGGATCACACCTTCAGAGATGTACCACCCCTACAGTGGAATCCTATCCACAAAGCGAAAGAAGACTCTATCTCCGTGCATTCTGGAAGTTCACCTGAACCATCCTGGTTGCATGAAGATACTCACTTGTGGATGTGCAAGGTCGCGGAGGAAGAGGAAAAGCGCCGAAAAGCGAGAGAAGAAGGAGCTCCCCCAGGAGATAGACCAATAAAAGACCCAGCCTATACACCGATGATATTTCCAGATGAGGAATTTGAGCCTCATGGTTGGGCAGAAATCTTAGCTACCATGGACATTGCAGTCAATGAAGAACAATGGACACCTCATTGTGATGAGGAGGGTTATGACATTTCAGTGTTCATGTGTCGGCCCTTGTTGGAAGAGTGTGATCCTAGTGAGTCCATGGAAGAAGAAGAGAGTGACGATGATCTAGAATCCATTGTGATGGATACTTACTTTGACTCAGAGGAACACTACTTAGAAGACATAGGAGTGTTAACCCAAAAAGAAGAAGAACCCCTTGCGAGTATTAAAACGATAAATTCAAAGAAAGGAAGTGAAGGAAGTCAAAAGAAAAAGAAAAGGAAAGCAATAAGACAAGAAGAGGAAGAATCATTGTTTGAAGTACCAGAAAATTTCAAGAAATATGAAGTGGAAGACCGGAAAATTTTGGTACGAATGCCTAAGAGAGAGGCCATTATAGGAGAAGCATATGACAATAAAGAAAAGACCAAAAAAATTGTAGTGACCATTGAAGGGAACGAAGAACGATGTACGTACATAGGAGATGACCTAAGTGCAGAAGAAGAAGCAGAGCTCGTAGCCCTATTAAGGGAATATAGGGATGTGTTCGCATGGCATTATAGAGACTTGAAAGGAGTAGATCCAGAGATCTGCTCTCATACGATTCCGATGACCGCTGATGCTAAGCCCACCAAACAAAAACCTTACACGTATAATGACAATTATGCGGCCAAAATAAAAGAGGAGATTGACAGGCTGATTGAAGCCGGATTCATCTATGAGATTGAGCATACTGAATGGGTGTCCCCTATCGTAGTGGTGCCCAAGAAGAATGGGAAATTGCGAGTGTGCATTAACCTTAAAAAAGTTAATGCCGCTACGATCCGAGATAGTTATCCTCTTCCAATCACCGAACATCTTTTGGAGCGTGTTGCAGGCAAGGAAGTTTACAGCTTCCTTGATGGATTTTCAGGTTACAACCAAGTAGCCATTGCCCCCGAAGATCAGCACAAAACGGCCTTTGCCACAGAATGGGGAATCTTTGCATTTCGTGTGATGCCATTTGGGCTCACCAATGCACCTGCAACATTCCAAAGACTCATGTGTCATGTCTTCAAAGAGTTCTTGCGAAAGAACTTAGAAGTATATGTGGATGATTTATGCGCTCATTCCCAAGAAAGGAGTTACCACATCCCTGAGCTTAGGCAAATCTTCAACAAGTGTAGAGATTATCGAGTGTGTCTGAATCCAGAGAAGTGTGTGTTTATGGTACGCCAAGGTAAGATCTTAGGTCACATTGTTTCGAAGAATGGAATATCAACAGACGAAGACAAGGTGAGAGCAATAGCAGAGTTGGCCAGACCAAGAAATGTAAAAGAGGTACAAGCCTTTATGGGCCATTGTGGATATTACCGTAGGTTTATCCACATGTATGCCATCATAGCTAAACCTCTTTATGGGTTGTTAACAAACTTTGAATGGAACGAGGAATGCGAGAATTCCTTCAATGAGCTGAAGAGACGTTTGTGCACAGCACCACTACTGACTACTCCGGATTGGAGCAAACCCTTTCATGTCCATGTAGATGCCTCCAATCATGCTATAGGATGTGTGCTAGCACAACCCACAGGTGAAGGAAACCTAGATTTGCCGATAGCATATGCTAGTAGGCAATTAAATGCAGCTGAACGAAATTACACCACAACGGAGAGAGAAGGCTTGGGCATGATATATGCTGTGAAGAAGTTTAGACACTATCTATTGGCCAATAAGTTCAAGTTTTTCACTGATCATCAAGCGCTACTATATTTGGTCAATAAACCTTGCAATACAGGTCGCTTAGTAAGATGGTTTCTCTTACTAATGGAATACGACTTTGAAGTTGTTGTCAGGAAAGGTAGAACCCATCTTAGGGCAGACCATCTCTCTCGCATCACTTCAGGAGAGCCACCGCAAGGAGTGTCTGACGAATTGCCCGATGCGTATCTGTTCAATTTAGAAGTTGTTCCTAAATGGGCAAATAAGTTGGTACCAGTCCTAACCTTCGGGCCTGCAAATAAGAATGTGAAAACCAGCAAAGAAGAAGTTGTAAAATCATTAAAGTATCAAATCTTGGCTGGAAGTATGTACAAGCAAGATACAGAAGGGGTGTTAGCTTGTTGTGTCGAGGAGGATGAACATGCTAGTTGGCTGCAGCAAGCCCATGAGGGACCGCTAGGGAATCACTACTCTAAACAACGAACCTTGCAGAATCTAAAACGCTTAGGAGTGTATTGGCCTAGCATGGACAAAGAAGTACAAGAGTGGATCCAGAGCTGTCCAGAGTGCCAGGAGAGACCCCCAGTGGAGCATGCCACTCTTTATCACATGTCATTAATCCCAGATTGGAGTGCTCCACTGGTCGAGTTCATGAGAACAGGAACATTAACCAATCAGGCTAGCATTGCAAGAAAACGGAGCATGGAGCAAGAGGCTCAAGACTATGCTTTAGTAGGAGACAACCTGTATCGAAGAGGCAAGGATGGTTACCTAAGACTGTGCGTACATGAATCAGACTACTTGAAAGTCTTAGAAACGGCACATAGCGGTGCTGCAGGTGGGCACTTTGGGCCTGACAGAGTGATTAAGACTATTCTATTCTCAGGACTATGGTGGCCCACTCTTCATATGGATGCACATACTTATGTGAAGAGTTGCGACACATGCCAACGTGCCCAATATCCGACAAGAAAAGATGAAATGCCCTTGAGGCCAATGATGGGAGGACGCGCATTTTCAAAGTGGGGTATAGACTTTGTAGGTCCCATCAACCCCCCAGCTAGGAACTCCCATGCAGAATACATTATTGTAGCCACTGACTACCTTACAAAGTGGGTGGAAGTAAAAGCCACGACAAAGAATGATGCTCAAACGACGGCTAAGTTCTTATTCGAAAATATATTCACTAGATATGGGTTACCCATAGAGTTGGTTAGTGATAGAGGAACGCACTTCTTGAATGAGGTCATTGAAAATCTCCTTCAAGAATTCATGGTGGTACATAAGAAGTCTGCACCCTATCACCCACAAGCTAACGGACAAGCCGAGAGCACGAATAAGATCCTGTGTAACGTATTGACGAAACTGGTCAATAATAAACGCTCTGATTGGGACAAACAACTTCACCATGCTGTTTGGGCATACCGAGTTGCCTACAAAACGGTACTCAATGCCACCCCATTTCAGATGGTCTTCGGACAGAATGCAGTGTTACCACTAGATTTCCTAATTCCAGCTTTAAGAGTAGCACAAGAGCATGAGTGGAATGGACACGAGTTGTCCTCTAGGATCCTAGATCTAGAGCGTTTAGGTGAGACGAGGCTACGAGCAGCTGCAGGTATCTATGCTGCAAAGAAACGGCAAAAGGCATACTTTGACGCCCATGTGAAGGATAAGGGCTTGAAAGCAGGAGATCTAGTGTTAGTCTACACATTGAAACAACACGCAAGGAAGCTAGAAAAGAGAGGCTACGGACCTATGATCATTAATAGGATCTCCACGAGTGGAGCAGTACAACTAGCCACATTAGAGGGGGACGTCCTCCCAAACTATATTAGCGGGTGCAGAGTCAAACTATATCAGGAACCCCTCACGGAGGAGATGCTAAGCCGACTCAATATTGCTAAGCTACGTAAAGAGGAGGAAAAACGAATTCGAGAAGAGGCACAGGCAGAGGCCTTAGAGCGTATCAAACGAATGAAGTTGAGAAGACAAGGAAGGGACCAGCCTATGACTAACACTGAAGAGTCTCCAGGCTATCACATGGCCATGTGTGAGGCTTCAGGTGAACGTATCCATAAGATAGTGGACCGACGACCATTTGTGACCCTAGAAATAGGCCAAAGAGACAACACAACAAGCGTGAGGGCTTTAATTGATTCAGGAGCAGCCACAAGTGCAGTTCGGCTTTCTTATTGCCAGCAGCTGCAATTGGAGGTAAAACCCATAGAAGCCTATCTGATAGGATTAGGAGGTGTGGAAACCCCCTGCATGGGAGAGGTGGATCTTCCCCTCTACATACAAGAGACCCTCATGCCCATAAAAGTGCTGGTGTGTGAAGACGAGGATCTGACCGAACCTCTTGTCTTAGGCCAAGACTGGATCTATGATCACGCAGTCAACCTCAACCTAAGAAGTGGACTTCTTCAGGCTTGGGTAGGCCAAAGTCGTCTCACAGTTGAATTAGAAAAGCAAGCGCTCAAACCAATAGAACAGGCACCAACTCCGGGTCCCTCCAGGAATCCACACGAAAATAACCATGTTGTCCAAACTTCTATGGTGCAGAGGAATGTCAATCTTACTGAAGGTTCAGGAGCCAAGAAGGAGTTCCTAAATGGTCCAAAGAAGATTCTAAACGAACGGACCGAACATCACTCTACACTAAGGAGACCGCTGATCAAGAGGCAGGAGCGCCAACCCGCGCAATATGGAGCATCTCGTGGCGTGAAGCAGATCTGGAGACGCAAGGATGGAAAACCCACAACTCCAATAGCAGATTCTCAAAGAGACAAGAAACGAGCCTCACCATCAAGGAACAAAGTGAAGAAGCCCCCTAGGATAACCCCTAGACATACCATCTCTATTTGGGTTCCTAAGCGGTCCATGAAGACCACCCATAATGCTAGACAGATATGGGTGCCCAAGGCTAGCTTACAAGCCCAAATTACTTCACCTACAGGCACTAGGATGAAGCAACTTTCACAAGCACTCTTGGCCAACAACGCAGAAAGTGACAAGATACCTACACCTCTCACTGTCCCCACTCCCATCAACCCCAGGAATGTCTGGAAATGGGTACCCACGAGATCCCACATGCATCACACTCTCAGACCGAAATCTTCACCTGCCCTTAGCTCTAAGAGCTACGACTCCTGCATCAAAGTGTGGAGAATTAAACTGTGTACTAAACCCCCTGACCCTATTCTGTAAATCCGACCACACTAACACAGAAGCATTTCGAGTCCATTGCATAACCAAAGTACGCATCTAGGATGACACTGACCTTTAATCACCACTCACACATATCATAAACACCTCACCAGTAACTACTGACCTCCGGGATTGTCATGTTAGTATTGTGAAGGGAACACCATTACATCTTGTTTCCTATGCAACACTAATGTGCCTTTCGTCTTCCAGCAGATAAGCGACCTACTCTCATGGCAACCGCGGCAGGCACAAGCTCTCAGGCAGGATCTGGTGCCCCCATCAACTGGGATGCCATGCCAGTGGAAGCTCCACCAACGGCTAGACCTGAAGAATTCTTGAATGTGCGAAGAATCCCTATTCCAGATCCACCCAGTGGACTAACCGAAAGAGTAAAAGGGCACTCCCATTGGTTCAATGAAATGCCAGGGGACTTGGGAGACGCGGACCACATCTGGGAGTCCAAGATGGAGTGTGGAGGGGTCTGGTGGACCTTCCAATTCTTTTCAAGAGAATTTGAGGCCTTACAAAATGCAGCTCCCCTTCAAGAGATCTGGCGAAAGGCAGGACTGCAAACTTACTTCAGTGCAGCTCTACCAAAACCTGACTTCCTCAGGTGTTACTACTTGATTGCTACGATGAAACCTACCGGGGATAAAGATCATTCAGGCACATTCTGGGTGCCCTCCTTATCTAATCTGGAGGAGATGAGGAAGTTTGAACTAAATGTAACATTAATCAGGGAAGCCCTTCAAATGTATGGCACTCATGTGCCTTCAGATCGCGACCCCCTGATACCAGAATCAATGAAAAGCAATAGAGTCAAGAAGCTCAAAGACATGTGCGCCCTCACCCCCAACATCGCCATACCCCTGCGGATGTGCCTCCAGCACTTCGCATTTCCAGCTCAAGACCGTTTCACTCAGCCTCACAAGAAGATATGGTACGAACTGTACTTAGCGGAGACCGGCAGCTTGCCCATTAAGATGCCAGTATGGATCTTAGATCAGGTGTATGAGGCAGGCAAGCGGGGGGTGAGGAAGCCCACTTTACATGGGTGTTGTGCGTTGACGAGAATCATCTACAGATGTCTGGCGTATGATGTGCCAGTTGCTCGAGCCCTAAAGTATGCACACCTGGAACTGTTTAAAGGGCGAAAGTCAGGGAGTCAGCCTGCAAAAAGAATGCGTGGATCCCTTTCACAAGTCCTGATCCCTCCAGCAACCACTGCCGAAGTCTCCACTAGAGAGGAAGCCCCGGTGGCACCAATCATAATCCATCTCCAGGGGTCTCAACCAAGAGAGGTGGAACAGCCCACTCCCTCTGCCCCTCCGCTACCTACCGATGCAGAATTTGCAGCGATGGCCACTTTCACTGAGGACCCAAATTTTGATTTTGAAACATTTCTGCAGACGGCTCATCTATCAGACAGTGAAGGTTGCCCTGACAATGTTGATCCGGGGGCATCAACCCAAAGAGAACATGCAAGAGGCGAGACAAGCAGTGTACAGGAGATAGGAGTGGCACAATTCCCTCAAAGATTAAGCACACAAGCTCAGGAGAAGGCACCAAGAGATAACCCAGAAGAGAGTGAAGATGAAGCCCCTGCATATACGGCACAGCTCAAACGGCTATACCAAACAATCAAGCAGGTACAACGACGCCATAAAATGACAGAAGAAGCAAATAGGGCCCTAGTAAACCAGATGTTACACTCAGAGCATATCGATCCCCAGTTTGTAGAATCGCTAAATCTTTTGGCGGACACCTGTGGCATCAGTGAAGCAATGAGAACCTTGGTCTATCAAGAGAACCCTGCTTACGATCAAAGAAGAATTGATACACGACCTCGACACGGAAAGATGATTCAGATGAAAGTCTCTACCGCGTTAGCTACGTCCACAGCAGAAGATGTGCACATGATTAGCCCTAGGCCCAATGATGAACCGGAGGAAATTACGCATGCCCCATCTCCCCCATCATCTCCTATCCCACCCTCAGAGCCTCTCTCCACGTGTCTTTCTACACAACCATTCTCCTCATATAGTGAGACCATTGTACACACACCCGTTTCCACTTTCCTTCCTTCACCCTCATCCATCTCTGTCACTCAGGTTTTTGAACCCCAATTAGGTCACCCATTCTTCCCCTTTGCCTTTGGACAACCATCTGTCACTAGTCAGACTCTTTCCATCTCTTTACCGTCCACCCCTCCATTTCCTTCCCCCCAAACTCTACCTACCCCATCCCTTGTAACTGCCTCGGGCACCCCACTAATCACCCAACCCTCCTTGTGGACCCAATTTGTAAACATTCTTCGACAGGTTGATGAACATAAGAAAAAGTCCCTTCCCCAAGTTCACTTCCCCACATTCACAAACACCACTATCACACCACCCACCATCCCGGTGTTCACGTTTTACGAATCACACTCTCTCATGTCCGATCCCATGGACACCTCACCATCCGCTGGGTCACCCACTACCACTGTTCTCACAACACCATCACATGTTATTACACTCACATCACCACTTCCACACACGATAGGCACAACATCCACTTTTCCCATTCCCACTTCCCAACCCCCTGCATCTTCCATCCTTACCCCCGCATCCACCTCATTTAGCCTTGCACTCGACACGATGCTCGAAGCTGCCACTCAGCTTAAGCAGGAATATACATTGTTGGAAGAAAATAACAAAGACCTTTGCACCCTCTCAGCAACTCTCCAAGAGCGTGTCAATGCTTTGGAGTTCAGTCATACGGAGTCACAAAGAAAGATATCCGCCCTCGAACAGACAAATGCGCAACTCGAGGCGAGACATATGGAAGAGCGCAAAGCCATGGAGGAACAGCTGCGAGATCAGATGGGCCGCAACGCAAGGCTTCAACGAAATATGGCTTTGCTACGACGACATCTAGCGGCAGCTCAAGAAGAGAACAGACGGCTTCAACAACAAAACCAAGAGAACCTCGAGGCGGCCATGGAGAACACCCCGGGAGCACCCATAGACCCGGTCAAATTTCAAGCGGTCCCATCAGAGAGCATACAACAAATATTGGAAACGTATGCCAATCTGTTAGAAGCACATGATCAGCTTGCCGACCAGCTAAAGGACTTGCAGAGACCCCAAGAGTCTACACCACACCGACAGGAACATAAAGAAATGACAGACGCTGCTACTTCAACCGAACCTGAACCTTCAACGCCCAACGACGTGCTGGAGTTACGGCAGCAGATCGCAGAATTAAAACTGAAGTTGATGCAGTACGAACGACCCCCTTCCCCACCAGAGCAAACGTCAGAAGAAGAAGCAGTTATCATCCCAGTGGAGGAAGCATTCGACGACGCCTACGAGCCTCAACCACTTCCAGGAGGAGGCGTAACAGAAGAAGGACAAGATACCTATGAGGAACCCCCATCGGCATGGATGAAACAAGTAGAGGAGATGGGGCAAACTCATCAGGAGCGGATATCCACTCAGATGCTGGCAATGAAGGCCATTGAGGACACCATCCTTCACTCAGAATACTTCAGGCACATCGCCCCTAGACGCCTTATCACTAGTTCAGAACTGCAATACAAGCCCTATTTTGTATTGTTGGCCGACTACAATGCAGAAATCAAAAGGGTCACCAACAAGTGCCCAACATTTGCCACACAGTTCGAACCAGAGGACATACCAGAAGCGGCGCGAAAAGGAGCCATATTCCAACCAACGTGGAGGCAAAAATTACTCGAAACCTACCCAGAAATGCTTCGAACATGGGATCATGCCCCCATGCATTTGAAGTACAATCCGTGTTTTGGGCCAGTGCAAAGACGCAGATCATGGAAAGCTTTTGCCATCAAGGTTCAGAATAACGCAAACTGTAAAGAATGGCTCAATTACCCCGCTATCGCCCCCCCAACCGGTACTCCTACAGTGTCATACATGATTGCAACCATCAGACATTGGATACCACGCCTCCACCCTATGCCAGATGTCGCTGCCCAGATGATGCTCAAGATCCTCGACATGATGCAGGTCGTACTCAAAACTTTTCGCAATGTATGCCGTATTCAACCTCCTATTCCCGGGTTTATCAATGGTAACTACGACCTGCTGTATGATATGAGCACAACCCCGAGCATACGAGTGGCTTACGCATGGCATGCACGCATAAGATATCTCCCTGCCTGCTACAAGCAAACATTTGACGACATGTTCACCACGGGGTTTTGGGAAGCACATTCAGAGGTATTTGCGCCACGGCCTACGCATCTACTTCATCTCTTTGCATGCGAGCAAACGATGCATTCCGAGCTTTACACGATGCCACAACCTGACACGCCTGGTACAGTGGATTGGGAGGCCTTGCAACGAGATCTAATCAGAGGTTTAAAAATCCAAGAACAAGAATTGGCAACCGACCTCCTACAAAAATACATTGATCAAACGGCAGAAAAGAGGTCTGTCAGAGGCGACAGACCCTAGGGGGGGGAGAGTGTTGACAGAATGCGGGAAGAAGCAAGTATGGACACATATGCAGATCTAGCACTGAGGCTACCCTTCATTTTTTCCAAAAACCCCAACATCATTCTAAAGTGATTCTCATCACTACAAACCCTTGTAAATATCTTTTCACCTTTTTGTAGCTCCATTTTGTACAAGCCGAGGAGTCCTCGAGCTTGGGGAGCCTTAGATGTAGTTGCCTGCCAATTTTCATAATTTTTAGATCTTGTTTGGGCCCTCAAATAAGCCCCGGAACCTAATTTTTAACTAGGCCGGACACTAGGTCTGAACAGGGCCAAAGCTAGTCAAGAACTATAAATAGAGCTAGAGAGCTCATTTTGGGGCTAGCTTCTAGTAGTTTGAGCTTGTATGAGAACTTTCTTGCAATAGAAGTGATTCCATTGTCTTACTCTCTTTGTTCTTACTGTGTGTGCGCGTGTGTGTGTATGTGTGTGCATGCTTGTGTGCTTCTCACACTTGTGCTTCCACTTGCTCGTGGTCTTCATACCATCCTCATGTCTTCCCGGATTGACATTAAAGGAGGTGCTACTCATCACTGAGCTACAGTGTGGTTGGTGTATATTTGTTATATGTGGCAATACAGAGCTGTTCCTTGATGTGGCTGCGTATTGTAAGGGTAAGCTTGAGGCAAACCCGTTCCTCCTTTTACACACATGTGAGTGGGATGATCTCCTCCACATAGATTGCATCTTCGTAACATGGGTACTCTCATTGGTGAATGCTAGTAGTTTTGCTGTCCATGGACTCCTAATGTCTTGGCTACCAACTCTGCTAATTCTTCTACATTACTAGAGTTGGATGTCACTGTACTTCTGGTGTCTTCTAATTTTGTAGGGCTAGGTGTACTCTTGAGATCATCTACTAGGTTTTGATCAATACACTCTTGAAGGAATTCACTCAACGTCTGTAGCCTCTTCACATAGACCAAAGTCTTGAGAGTCCCATTTGTCAGCCCATCCAAGAATAATGATATCATTTTTTGCTGTGTGGGTCTTTCTGCTACTGGGCATCTATCAACATATTGATTGAACTTTGGGCAGCTGTTTTCACAGTTTCATTTGGATTCTATTTGAAGCTATGGATTAAAGAAGAAGAGTTGTGTGTAATCCCTCTCTTAGTGAATTCCCCTAGGAATTCCTGAAAGAATTTCTCAATATCTCCAAATTGATTGGGATCTAATGGCTGGAACCAGGTCAAAGTTGTTCCTGTGAGAGTGAGTCCAAAGGACTCATACTGCACAAAGAAATCATCCACTTGTTCAGCCTATAGGACTTGTTTAAATTCAGCTATGTGATCGTAAGGCTCTCCCATCCCGTCATAATGATTTCTCATACACTTAGCCACTTGAACCAATCTTAATCTTCTTATGGGCTTTGGCAGTCTAGGTATTATAGGAATTACTGGTCTAATTTGAGGCATTCTAGGCCGCACTCCTAGTGGTGGTCTTGGCCTCACTGGTGGTCGATGTTGGTTACCTAGTCTTGGGTGAGTTTGATTGTGTGCTTGTAGTCCTGGCATTGTAAATTGCACATGGGTTCGGTTTGGAACACTCCGATGGCTTGTCTATCCTGACATTGTATGTTCTGACTCTTGTTGTGTCCCAAAGGGATTCTGAGAGGTGGTTGCCTGCTCTCGTTGAGGGAATACAGGCAACCCCATATACTTCAATTGAGCCCTATCGATGGCATCAACAAGCCAATACCTTCTTTGGTTCCTATCTAGGTATGTGACTCTAGACTCATCTTCAGGGTGTAGAAGGTCATTGGACTTTCCTCTTGTACGCGTGTGGGTGAGTCAGTTTGTAACAATAAGTCTGATCCATGGATCAAGTAGACCTCCAGTAGGTAATCATCTTGATGTATCAAATCCCCTCTCAAGACTCAAGTTACTACTAATTTTCCTCTTGGAGTGGTGACCAACTCTTCAGGGTCCGATCTTCCTGAATTTTCTTGTCCTTCTAATCCTCCTCTCTCGTTGATTCGGTCTGGGTGTTCTGTCACCACATAGATGTGACCTAACTTTTCCATATACACTCCTCCCTCATACTTGACTGCTAGTCTAGGCACTATTGTAGAATCAGTGGAAGTTACCATCCTAGCTACTAATCTATTTAAACCATCCAGGTAGATGGGAATCCCCTAGGAATTAGTGGACACATATTGCAGAGAGGTACGGTATTCCCCTTCTACAATAGACATCAAGTTTCTCCTGGGGATAGAACCTTGCATGTCCTCTGAAGCCATTTTGTATCTCTTCCTCTGAGTCACTAGAGGTGTCAGAATAGATAGAGCGGTGACTTGCCTAAGTTGCACTTCCTACCGATGAAATAACACTTCTCCCCCTCTCCATCATTTTTAACTATTGTAGTGTGTGTGTGAGCAAGTACGAGTTGTGGAGTGAGTGAAGGTGTTTCCTACCATTCACTGTTTTGGCCATAACTTGAAGACCGGTTGTCAGATTCGAGTGAAAATACCACCAATAGATGCATCTCGTTGAGAGCTTTGAAAAGAACTTGCTATTCGCCATATTCAGAGTTCAAATTTGTATTTACTAGAGTAAGTGGTATCGTGATAGACACTTCCAGAGATTGAGTGAGTTGGAGAGGTAGTTTAGTCTTTTCTCATGGCTTCTAGCTGAACCACTTCACTTTCCATCATGTGTGCACACATCCTCATACACTTAGTTCATGCGGTACTTTGGATTGATAATTAAGCGTGTGTCAATCCACCACTATACGCACTTGTGTGGCAAATGAGATTTAGTGTCTTTGACACAAGTCCCTAAGGCCTTGTGACTTAGGTACACATGTTTTTGGCACCGTTGCCGGGGAGCACACTCAACCAAGGTGCATTCGTGATGGTTATAGCTCTGGAGTGAAGGAATCGTACTTGTAGGAGTGAATTCGTTCAATGGCAAGTAGTCAAACACTTCAGCACTTGTTACTTCACATCCCTGAGGTGTGTGTAATGAGTTTTTAGGTTCACGGTTAGGAGTGAAGGAGAGAAGGAGGAGTTAGGGTTGAGTCAAGGAGAGAAGTGGGTAGGAGTAAGTTGAAATCACCAAAAAAAATCCCAAATAAATTTCCAAGTTAGTGTAGAATAGGTCTCAGGCATCACAGACTATAAAAACCAAAAAATTTAGTTCATTTGACACTTGCTCTGGAACTGGTATCGTGTGCAGACAGCGACCGGTATTGCCTGAGCAGTATCGTGCTATACAATCCCAAAAAGCTACCTTGTAAGCTCAAGACTTAAGCAAGATATCCCAAAGGTAAGCTTCATTAAGAGTTCAACATCAAAAGTATTTTGAAGATGCATTTACACGTGATTAAAGACGTTTTTAGTATCGTGGGATGGGACAGAGAGATTAAAGAGGTTTTTTGAGTGAGATAGAGGGTCAGGAGTGAAGAGGAGTGAGATATAAGCTTAGGGGTGCAAAAATTTTTGTGATTTGAATGATTTTGGCTGAAGTATCATGGTCCGTCGAGTTTTGGTATCGCGATACCAAAATTCCCTAGTATCATGATACTCGTCGAGTATCGTATCGTCGAATACCACTTGAGGTATCACGATACCACTTTTTGGTATCGTGTCATCAAGTTGGTATCACGATCGTGATCTGGAAGTGGTATCGTATTGTGGTTCACTTGGTATCGTATCGTGGTTCATTTGGTATCGTATCGTTCCGATCACAGTATTGTATCGTCGATTGACCGGTATCGTATCGCGCGCAATACTGATATTGTATCGTGCACCTAGTATCGTATCGTTGTTGAACCTCCTTAGTATCGTATCGTTCAAAACTCTAGTATCGTATCGTGCAGGGTTGCGGTATCATATCGCTTTAGACAACAGTCCTACACACACATTTCAAGCTTTACACACACACAAAAGTTCATAGAGAAGATGAAAATCAGCAGGAAAGAAACAAATTCGAAATTTCAGCTTTCCTCCTTCACAATGGCAAAAAGTCTCTACAAAAGAGTCACAAAGTGACTTATATACATGTGCCCTAAAAATGGTCCTTTCACACAAGTGATCGGCACTTTATTGGCTAATCTCTAATTTCCTACTACTTTACAAAGAATATATTACAATGGTTTGGGCTTATGCATCTAGAGGACTCCTCTAGTGCATTTACATAGCTTTGAGGGAATTTCCTAGGATTTTGAAGAGGAAAATTGTTCCCATTAATTTGAAAATTTTGGGGCTCCTTTTTGTGCCTCTTTTCTCTGCAACACTCTCCCCCTCTTTGTCTTTATCATCCCTTGACAGGCTTTGCTTCTCGTTTGTGGCTTGTCTATGGCTCTTGAATACATGCACCCAATGGTTGAAGAAGCAATAAGGATTGTAAGGCAATTTGTTACTTTACCCGAGATTAGTCCTTAGCTTCTATAATCCCCTTGGTATTCCATACATTCATAAATCTAGGTTGCTGCATTAAATCGGGCTGTCACGCATGCCATCAGTGGCTGAGAATGTGATATTCTTAGTCACCCGCTTCAACTTCTCAGCCTCTGCCTCTTTCTAACTTTTGGTCTTCTTATATGTCTTTGTCTTCACACATCTGACCCTGTTGTCTTGCTTGGAGTCTGTCTACTTCTTTCCTGTTGCACAGCTCACTTTGCTGGCCTTTACTCTCTTTTAAGTGAGTGTTACATTTTAAAGGTCCTATTTTTGAATCTTCTTTGTCATCATCTAGGACCTGACTCATTTCTTTTCATCGCACGCATCCAGCGGACGAGGAGGCAGCTAGGAACTTCAGACAATTGGTTATCTTATCCGATGAAGAGTCCTTCATGTGATGTCTTTCTTCCCTGCTTGTTTCGCTTCACCACCTGCTCCTGGTGGATGAGGAAGCTGTGTGCAACCTCCCATGAAATGTCCTGGTTGTTATCTTTCTTTAATTCCAATCCTCAAGACTTGGTTCTTTGGTGTTGTCGCCTGATGCGTGCCCCTGCGGGGCTTTGGGCAGAGAGTTGTTCTTTTTCTTTATAAGCTTTGTTCTTTATTGAGCGGTTTTATTCTTTGATCTTCTTTGTCTTTTATTTTTGCTCGATTCCCCTTCCACAATGGGTTATAATGATGACAAAAAGGTATCTCCAAACCATCTTCATACTTTCTTTGCAAGGTATCTTCATGAATCATTTCAAGCGAACGAATAAGTAATAGTTGTTGCCAAAAACTTTCAGTATAGGTAGATACTGTATCTCCATCTTTCCATCCAAGAGTTGTCCATGATCGACGTGCATGTAAGTGAAACTAAGGAGGAAGGAAGGACTCCTTAATATTTTCTTGAAATGCTTTCCATGTGGTGGGGCGATCGCTGCTATGGTGCAAAACATTCCATTATAACTGGGCCTTACCCACCAAATAATTAGTAACGAATTTCACTTTCTCACTTTCAGAGTATGATTCATCAGAATAGAAGTAATCAAATTGAGATACCCGTGAAAGAACAAATTGGCCATCCTTTTGCCCATTGAATCATGAAAATTGGAAATTTTTGGCACCAATCTTGGACTGCATGCCTTGTTCTTGGGTGGTAATAATGGCCTTCACCACCCTATCTAGATTATTGTCATCACTTTGTAGAGTTGCTGGAGTGCAACATCACGTTCCTTAATCTTGTTTTGTGCATGTTGGAGTTCATGCTACAAAAGCTCTAATTGTTGCTTGATTGGTACCTCTGGTAGGGGTGATGAACCAAAATTGTTGTTAGTATGGTTAGGGTCCATGGCCTTATGTAGAGAACCAAAACCTAGGTCTAGAATGGATGGTTGAGACTGTTGGTGATTAACAAGCAGACGCCACAAACCATGATCGAATGTCAAAAAACCACCTCTACAGATGCACCTTGGCTCTAATACCATTGTTGACCTTCAGATCCTGCAGACACACGTACGTAGAGGATAGTACAAAAATGAAATCACACAAAAGTACTTAGAGAATAGAAAGAGACAAGAGACTTGACACCAGATTGGGTACAATCTCCCCCGACATACCCTGATGGACGAGTCTATTAGAGCATGTATATTTATAGGTTTTTCTTGTTACCTCTTGAATAAAAGATGCATGAGGGTGGCACTTTGAAAAGCATGCTTTTTACAAAAATTTGCTTTATTTACAAATTTGTAAACTATTTTTACAAAAATGTCATGTTCTTATTTTTACAAAAAAAAACTAAAATACTATCTTCTAAATATTCTTCTAAACATCTCCAAAAATATTTGCATAAGTCCATGTGCATTCACACCCTCATGAATCTTCACCTGCTAAATCAAAACACAAAACACATTAAAACCCTCAAGGCATTAAAATCCATTTGACATTCCATTATTCCATAAAGTATAACATAATTCTTATTGAAACTATTATACCTAAAAAAAATGAATTCCAGCAAATGATTTACAAAATGTGTGCCCTTCTCATTAGTAACTTCTAATGGGCAACCAAATCTTGAAAAAAATATGTTTGTACATAAACTTGGCCACTATCATGGTAGTGCAGTCAGTAGTAGCCTTAGCTTCTATCCACTTAGTGGAATAGCATGTGGCCATCAAAATATACTTTTTTATGACCAAGTTGGCTAGTTGGACTAACGGGTCCAATGAAATCAAGACCCCACAATTTGAATAGTTGCTGCCTAGTTGAAATGACTAATGGTTGAAAATTTACCCTAGTTGGCCTAGGAGCACATCTTTGATAGACATCACATTGTTTTGTAAATCTAGTAACATCCTTGTAAATATAAGGTCACCATAATCCCTTATGGAGGATTTTGTGCACCAAGTCCTTTCCCTAGAGATTCGCTTCACACTGTGCTGCAACAAGCATTACTTCCTACAAATTATCACACTTTTGCAAAATACCATCCTAGAAATATCTATATAACTAAACATTTATGAGTGAAAATGCTTTGGAATTAAATAATTATTTCCTCCTCTCTAATGGATTCATGCTCACAAGAAATTTTCTAGAAGTGAGAAATTACAAAATTTAATCATACCAATCAATTTGAGCCTCTACAAGAAAGGGTCCACTATCCATAGGCTCATCATTATTACATGTTGGCCTTTCACTCATGGCCATCCTTGAAACCTAGTGTGCCATGTAGTGCTCTTTCCCTGACTTAGTGTGAATCTCAAAGTCATATTCTTGAAATAATAGTAGCCAACACCAAACCCTTCGAGCTACTCTAGGCTTATTAATTAAATAATTTAGAGATTGATAATCAAAATTGATGGAGTGTTAATCTCCAAAAGAACAACCTACTCTTGAAGTTAGAACACCTCTATATCAAGAGTAAGTCAAAACCTTCACTAAATTAGAGGTCCAATCTCCAAATTATCAAAAGTTGAAAAATTCTGTGAAGAAGATGAAACACAGAAAGTCTGCTGCACAATTTCTTCTCAATGACCTATCAAACATGTAAAGTTTTCTATGAAATTTTGTATGGAGTGTCGCCTAGAGATTGCACATCTTCTCCAAGTTAAAGTTCTTCAAAAGGTTTAGTATAACTTGAGAAATTAACTTCACAAGTTACCTATGTCTGAATCTGCACTTCTGAGAAGTCGATTTAGACACCCCTAACTTCTTAACTTCAATTCTCTCAGTACAAAACCCGTTTAAGCAAATGCTTCTAGCCATGAGTAGATTACCTTCCAACTTAAAGATTAAGTGCTTGCTTGCACAAAACTTTAAACTATGGAGTGAGAACTGATCAAAAGATTAAGATCGAAAATTGCGCCTGTTTCAGAGAACTGTGAACACTCAACACATATGAATGTTCCTACTAACAATTCTCCTAGCCTGTTTGCAATTAGACTCTGAAACTCAGGTCACAGACTCATTAACTATCAACTTAGATATCCTCAAAAGGATTTCATAATTGATCAAACATAGAAGGAGCAGACACGAAAAGATCGGGCGCAATATTTCTTCATTTTCTCAGAAAGTTACAGTTGAGTGATGAGAGAAAACTCAACTAACTTTTTCATGTCTCATGACATCTCTCTACCTCTTTCTTGACTTCTATCTATTCTTACATATGCTCTCATATCACGCCTCGACATTTTCAAGGTATTTATAGATAAATTTGTACAAGTCTATGACTACTCAAAGATCTAAGTGAACTATGTACATATGTGTATATTCCTCACATACTCTGAATGTATCTTCCTTCCAAGCTTCAAGAATTGATCTCATCCTTCATTCTTTAGTCTTCAAACATTCAATTGGTGATTGATCTGCACCAACAGATCCCCCTCAATCATCAATTGAGGTTTCTCCTTTCTTCTTTATACCTGCCATGTCTTTAAACTTCTGTAGCTTTGGTCCATCCAAACTCTTTGTAAGCATATCAGCTATCTGATCCTTTGTTGAAGTATGTATGACTTCAATCTCCTTATCCATCACTTCTCTCTTAGAAAGTAATACTGAATCTCAATGTGTTTGGTCCTGGCATGAAAAACAGGATTAGCAGCTAAATACAATGAACTCATGTTATCTCCATATATAATTGGTACCCCATGCACAATGTCAAAACTCTTCATCAAAGTCTTGAGCCAAATTACTTCCTTTGCATCTTCAACCATGCCTTTATACTCTGCTTCTGTAGAAGACAAAGCAACTGTATGTTGCTTCTTGGAACACCATGAGATAAGTTTATCTCCCACATAACACATGTATCCAAAAGTTGACCTTCTATCATCTGGATTACCTGCCCAATCTGCATCACTATAGATTTTGATATTCGTATCTGAGGTAAACCCATAATACAAAACTTCATTGAGTGTACCCTTAATGTACCTCAATACTCTCTGACCTGCAATCCAATGCTCTTTCCTAGGACAATGCATAAATTGAGACAAAACTCCAACTGCATATGATAAATCAGGTCTAGTTAAAGTAGTATAGATAAGGCTACCAACCAAACTCTGATATTGTCTCATGTCCTTGAATTCTTCACCTCCAAACTTACTCAATTTGTGATTCACCTCCATTGGTGTATGTGCTACCCTGCAATCATCCATTTTAAACTTGATTAACAAGTTCTTCAAATACCTTTCTTGGGTCACAAATACTCCATGTTGAGTATATGTAATCTCCATGCCCAAGAAGTATGACAAGTCTCCCAAGTCACTTATCTTGAACTCCTTTTCCATTTGCTTCTTGAGTCTTTGTATTCCTTCTTCATCTGTACCTGTAAGGATTATATCATCAACATATATGCACATGTATATGAAACCATTATCACTTGCTTTGACAAGCAAGCTACTATCTGCTTTAGACACCTGAAATCCAAGTTCTTTTAGGAACTTCACAAGTCTATAGTTCCATGCCCTTGGGGCCTGCTTCAAGCCATACAAAGCTCTCTTGAGCTTGCAAACATGATCTGGATACCTTTTATCTCTGAACCCTTGAGGTTGCTCCATGAACACATCATCTGAAATATAACCATTCAAAAAAGCATTTTTCACATCAAGTTGACATAACTTCCAACCTTTACATGCAGCAATAGCAATAAGTGTCCTGATGGTTGTCATCTTTGCCACAGGACTATAAGTCTCATCATAGTCAACACCATAAGTCTGAGCAAAACCTTTGACAACAAGTCTAGCTTTATATCTAGACACACTTCCATCTGCAAACCTTTTTGTCTTGTAGACCCACTTGCATCCAATGATTTTCTGACTATTTGGTTTTGGAACCAAATCCCATGTTTGATTCTCCAATAGTGCATCATATTCTTCCTGCATAGCTTTCTCCCATTTTTCCTTACCTTTTGCCTCTTCATATGTAGACGGGTCTTCATCTGTTTTCATCATATAAGCATAATCTTTTGTGGCTAAAAATGAAGTATCATAGCTATACCTTGTAGGTTGCCACTTATTCCTTGTAGACCTCCTAAGCTCTCCACTTCTTGAGGTTTCTGGTTCTTCATATTCAGGATCAAATCTTGGTGTTTCTTCCACTTCAACCTGCACTTCATTATTCTCTTGTTCATCAAATATTTGAACCTTTGATTTACCTTTCCTTTGATTCACTTCTTCTTCATCACCTGTATTGATATTGACTGTACCTGCATACCAAGTACTTTGCTCATCAAATGTAACATCTTTAGAAACCATGAATTGTTTTGTAGATGGACTCCACAATCTATAACCCATCTGCTTATCATCATAACCAATGAAAACATATTTTTCAGCTTTAGGCTCCAACTTGTGCCTTAATTGTGATGGCACATATGCATATGCCACACATCCAAAAACTCTGCAATGATCCAAGGTAGGTCTCTTACCCCACCAAGCCTCATATGGTGTCATACCCTGCAAGGCTTTACATGGTAACCTATTGACCAAATAAGTGGCTGTATTTACAGCCTCAGCCCACAAATAATTAGGGCAATTTTTCTCCTTCATCATGGATCTTGCAAACTCAACAAGTGTTCTATTTCTCCTTTCTGCAACACCATTTTGTTGAGGAGAGTACCTGCAAGTAACTTCCCTTTTTATACCTGCATTCCATAAGTAATCACTGAACTCATTAGAGAAATACTCTCCCCCTCCATCTGACCTTAATCTCTTCAACTTATGACCTGTAATTCTTTCTGCATATGCATGATAGTGTTTAAATGTATTAAACACTTCTGACTTATCTTTGATCACATAGATAGTGATCCATCTAGTAGCATCATCAACATAAATCACATAATACCTTGACCCATTTATACTGAAATCCTTTGATGGTCCCCACACATCTGTGTGTACCAATTCAAGCTTCTCTGAGTACATAAAACCATGCTTGGAGTAAGAATTCTTATGAGCCTTACCTAATTGACATGCCTCACATTTGTATGTCATATGTTGACCTGCAACATTAGCCAATCCAAGCACTGAACCATTGTTAACCATATCTTTAATACCTCTTTCATTGAAATGTCCAAGCCTCTTGTGCCAGAGATCTAACTCAAAGATCTTATGTCCTCCATATGTGAACATAGCATGACCAATATTGCCTTGAATCTTCAATGTAAATAATCTTCCTTCCTTTTTCCCTGAAACAATCTGTTTATACCCTTGGCTAGGGTCTTCCACATATACTCCATCATTAGTAAACCTTACTTCATATCCCTTTTCAACAATTTGTCCTACACTTATCAAATTCTTAGGGATTGTAGGAACATACAAGACCTTACTCAATAAGGTGCTACCATCCTTGGCCTTTACTGATCCAATTGACTTCACATTGTGCTTTGTGTTGTCACCTGTCTGAACAACATGATTAAAAACATTATTCTCCAAGTCAGTCATCAAGGATATATTACCACTCAGGTGATTGCTACACCCTGAGTCAATGTAGAAAACTCTTTGATCTTCACTCTGCCTTTCACAAGTTGCATTCATTATCAATGTTGAATCCTCCTTTTGATCTGAAGCATAATTGTAGTAGGTGTTGTTATATTGTTGACTTTGGAATCCTCTACCTGCATTTCTTCCAAAGTAACTCCTTCCACCTCTACCTCTGAAATTACCTCTTTGATTTCTGCCACCTCTTCCTCTTGAATTATAGTTCTGATTATATCCACCATTACTCTGATTATTATGCCAACAATCATTAGCTAAGTGATTTGTCTTACCACAAATCCAGCAAGCTTTGCCTCCATCCTTGTTGTTTCTGCCTCTTCCTCTACCTTTGCCACCTCCTCTTCCTCTTAGGAAGTTGGCTTGAGTAGTTGTTCCTTCATCTTCACCTGCTTGTTGCTTTCCTTTGCTATTCTTCTTCTTGTCCTTTGAGTACATTGCATGACCTGCACTCTTGTCACCATCTCCTTTAACATCCTGCTCAAATGTTAGCATATGACCTAGCAACTGATTTAAATCAGGAGTGAAATGGTCAAGTGATAACTCTGTAGACAAAATGAATGGCTTCCATTTGTCATCACCTCTCAAACCTGTAAGAATTTGCCTTACCAATTTATCCTCCTCAATGTCTTCATCAACAGCTCCTAATGCATCTGCAATGTCTTTCATCCTTGTTACATAGTCTGAAATAGATTGAGAAGCCTTCTTCTTGAAGGTTGTAAACTCTGCCCATAAGGATGCCTTCCTTGACTTTGTAGTATTCTGGAAATGCTCCTCCAAAGCATTCCAAATATCAGTTGCACTTTCAAGACCTCGAATATGAGGTAACAAGTAATCATTGACTGCCATATATATAATGCTCCTAGCTTGAGCATCTTTCTTCATCCAATTTTTCAAATCTGCTAACTCTTCCCTAGTTGGAACACTAGGATCTCTGAACTGTGGCTTCTCTTCTTCTCCTGTGATGTAAGCGATTAAATCTTTGCTCATAAGATGAGCTTCCATCCTCATTGAGCATGCAGGATAGTTTTCCCTATCCAATTTCTCTATCTGTAGAGAATCTCCCATCTTGTGTCCACCTGTGTATTGAAATCTTAAAGCTTTATGAACAATATATGTACCTTTACTTCGAATTAGACTCCTTTTGTCCTTCTTGATGTCGTATGGTCTCCTCCTCAAGCTTTGCCTTCAAACTTTCACCTTTTAGTTCTTCAATTGTTGAATTTCTTGAATCTGCAGCTGTCGGGACCCTCCTTTCCTTGATTTGATGTCTTCTGCTCTGATACCACTGATGGAGAGTGTTAATCTCCAAAAGAACAACCTACTCTTGAAGTTAGAACACCTCTATATCAAGAGTAAGTCAAAACCTTCACTAAATTAGAGGTCCAATCTCCAAATTATCAAAAGTTGAAAAATTCTGTGAAGAAGATGAAACACAGAAAGTCTGCTGCACAATTTCTTCTCATTGACCTATCAAACATGTAAAGTTTTCTATGAAATTTTGTATGGAGTGTCGCCTAGAGATTGCGCATCTTCTCCAAGTTAAAGTTCTTCAAAAGGTTTAGTATAACTTGAGAAATTAACTTCACAAGTTACCTATGTCTGAATCTGCACTTCTGAGAAGTCGATTTAGACACCCCTAACTTCTTAACTTCAATTCTCTCAGTACAAAACCCGTTTAAGCAAATGCTTCTAGCCACGAGTAGATTACCTTCCAACTTAAAGATTAAGTGCTTGCTTGCACAAAACTTTAAACTATGGAGTGAGAACTGATCAAAAGTTTAAGATCGAAAATTGCGCCTGTTTCAGAGAACTGTGAACACTCAACACATATGAATGTTCCTACTAACAATTCTCCTAGCCTGTTTGCAATTAGACTCTGAAACTCAGGTCACAGACTCATTAACTATCAACTTAGATATCCTCAAAAGGATTTCATAATTGATCAAACACAGAAGGAGCAGACACGAAAAGATCGGGCGCAATATTTCTTCATTTTCTCAGAAAGTTACAGTTGAGTGATGAGAGAAAACTCAACTAACTTTTTCATGTCTCATGACATCTCTCTACCTCTTTCTTGACTTCTATCTATTCTTACATATGCTCTCATATCACGCCTCGACATTTTCAAGGTATTTATAGATAAATTTGTACAAGTCTATTGTTGATATATTTAGGTAGTGATGTGTGTGAACACTCTAGGACCGTCGGGGCACTTTTTTCCCTCTTTAGGAGGTTTTTTTCCCCCGGCTTGTATATACGCCTATTGCCCTAATGGGCTACTTATCTTTGTACATTCTCTAGTAATACATTCAGTCTTGTGTGTTGTGCTCCAAGCTTCTTCTTCTTCCTTGTGCTGTTCGCGTGCTTCCGCAGACGTCTAACTCCAACAATTGGTATCAGAGCAGGTCGTTGCTTCTTCTAGGGCGCCGTCGACACTCCTCCGTTTGCAGTCTCAGATTCGCACAAAATTTGGTGAGCATACTGAGGGTGTTTCCGAGATCAAAACAGCTTCGTTTTGTGGTGCCGAAATCGCGATCTGAGCTCGTTTCGGCCTCCGAACGCACTATCGCAGTGCTTGTGCAGGCTATTTCGTCCTTTTGTGCCAAAGGTATATACCAGTTTCTGTTCGCCAGTTTAAGCGTCTCGAAGTCCGCTACAGGTCTAGTAGAACTTGTGTGGGCAGTTCTGTTCAACTTTTTGAGATACAGTCAATTTTCTGCATCAAGGTATTTTAGTCACCGGCCATGGCTGAAAGCAGTGATGTATTCCGTATGTTGGCTGTTGAGGATAAGTTGGATGGTACCAACTACCCATTATGGGCTTATATGATGCGACATGTACTGGTTGCAAAAGGATTGTGGAACATTGTGCAGGGTGTTGAAAGACGTCCTGTTACACCTGTAACGACAGGTACTGCAAATACAGGTGTTGGAGCTGATGAAGATGGTGTCGAAGATGATATTCCGCAGATTCCTATTCGTGCTGCTGTTTCTGTTGCACCTACTGCAGAGCAGATTCATTGGGATGGCAGAGATGCCCAGGCACATGCATTGATAGCTTTGTCTGTCAAACGTGCCATTATTCCTCACATTCGCTCTTGCAGAACAGCAAAGGATGCTTGGGATACACTTACCACTTTGTACCAGGCTAGGAATGAGGCTCGTGTTGCTTACCTCCGAAAACAGTTGGAGAGTGAGCACATGAATGAAGGTGATTCGATGGACAGTTTTCTTACAAAGATCAAAGACCTGAAGGAACAATTGATTTCTGCTGATGAGGTTATACCAGATAGCTCACTTGTGCAGACCGTTCTGAATGGCCTTCGTGATTCATATCAGAGTTTTGCCTCTACTCTTCGATTGATGATGAAAGGCAATCCGAATGCCTTGTCATTTGAGGAATTAGTCTCTGTTCTGTTGCAGGAAGATCAGTCCAGGCAGAACAGGTCCATTATGCGTGTTGCAGATCAAGCTTTCCTGGCTAGTCAGAAGGGCAAAGGAAAATGGAGCTCTTCTACTAGTAAGCAGAAATCTGCAAATGCTGCACAATCGAAGAACCAGGATAAAGATGAGAAGAAATCAGAAAAGCAGAAATTGTTCTGCAAGTACTGTAACGGAAATGATCATATTATAAAGAACTGTCCAAAACTGGCTGCTAAAGAGGCAAAGAAGAAAGAGGCTGGAATGGTTGTTGTAGAGGCCTCTACACCAAAAATAGAGTCTGCAAATCTTGTGCAGGAAGAAGAATGGGCGTTTACTACTGTCTGCAGTTTTGACCCATCTTCTCATGATCAGTGCATGTCTGCAGTAGACTCAGATGTTTGGTACTTTGACAGTGGGGCGACCAAACATATTACCTCGCAGCGCAGTTTCTTCTCTTCTATCGAGCCTGCCCCTACAGGGAATACTGTCACATGCGCCAATAACTCCTCTTATCCTGTTATGGGAGTTGGTAAGATCATTCTGACTACTGCTGATGGTAGTTCTTTCACTTTGTCAGATGCTTTATTTGTGCCAGGGATCAAAAAGAACCTGTTATCAGTTTGTGCATTAGCCAAGATTGGCTTGGTTGTGAAATTCGTTGATGACAGGTGTACAGTCCATGATCTCTCAAATGGCGATGTGATTATTGCTTCTGGCATTTTATGTCGTGGGCTGTATAAGCTCATAGACTATGAAAGATCTGTGAATGATTCGGCATGTGCAGTTCATGATTCTCAGGCTATGTCAGATGCAAAGCTTTGGCATGCACGCTTTGGTCATCTGAATTTTGCTAGCTTGTTACGCCTGCAGAAATCTGAAATGGTGTCCTCTTTGCCCAAACTTGAGGCACCTGGAAAACATGTTTGTGAAGGCTGTATTTTGGGCAAAATGCAGCGTTCTTCCTTTCCAAAAGATGGTTCAGTTCGGGCTATGCAGAAATTGCAGCTTGTACATAGTGATGTCTGTGGTCCTATGCAGACACCCTCTTTTGGAAATTACCTTTACTTCGTGACTTTCATTGATGATTTTTCCAGGCATGCATGGGTATATCCACTCAAAGCAAAGTCCGAAGTGTTCATGTGCTTCAAACAGTTTTTGGTTTTGGCTGAAAATCTGTCAGCATGTAAAATGGGCACCCTCCGTTCTGATCGAGAGGGGGAATATATGTCTTCAGATTTTAATGCATTTCTGGCTGAACGTGGGATAAAACACCAGTGTACAGTGTCGTATACACCTCAACAGAATGGAGTTGCTGAACGAAAGAACAGGTCACTCATGGAGATGGCGAGGTGCATGGTCAAAAGTCAGGCTTTACCACATAGTTTCTGGCTTGAGGCTGTCATGTGTGCAGCATATGTACTGAACAGGTGTCCCACCAAAGCGTTGCAGTCTATCACTCCATATGAGGCTTGGCATGACCGCAAGCCATCTGTTGCTCATCTGCGTGTTTTTGGTTGTTTGGCATATGCATTAGTGCCTGAACAACATCGCAGAAAATTGGATGATAAGGTAGTAAAATGTATTTTTGTTGGGTACAGTTCTGAAAGTAAAGGCTATCGTCTGTATCATCCACAGACTAAACGCATTCTGGTTAGCCGTGATGTTGTCTTTGTGGAAGATGCTATTCAGCCATTGCTTTCATGTACTAAGGAGACATCTGTTAGCTCCAAAGACATGTATGATACTTTGATGCCTCTTTTTACAGGTGGACAGGCTAGCGCTGGTCCCAATGAGGCAACTTCTCAGCCTTTGCAGGTTTCATATGATGATGCAGATCATTCCATTTCTGATGCAGATTTACATGATGCACTTGTTGATGAGAGAGCTAATATTGAACAGGCAAAAACTATGCCAAAATGGCTGGTGCAGACTTTGCGTGACAGCAAATTAGATGCACCTTTGTCATATCGTACTCGTTCAGGCTCTCATAGTACCTCCTTTGCATCAGATTGCTATGCTATGGCTGCATCTAGTCTCTGTGATGAGAATGAGCCTGTTTCTTTTGATGAAGCACAAAATTCAGAAAATTGGATGGCTGCTATGCAATCTGAATATGATGCTATAATGAAGAATGGTACATGGTCTTTATGTGACTTGCCTCCTGGCAAGAAGGCCATTGGCACTAAGTGGGTATACAAGCTGAAGCGTAAACCTGATGGTACAGTTGACAGGTATAAGGCTAGGCTTGTTGCAAAGGGTTATGCACAGGAAAGAGGCATTGATTTTGATGAGACCTTTGCACCTACATGCCGTATGACTACTGTTCGGAGCATTTGTGCACTTGCAGCCCATCATGGTTGGAATGTACATCAGTTGGACATTAAAACAGCATTTCTGAATGGTGACTTGCATGAAGAAGTGTATGTTTTTCAGCCCCGTGGCTTTGTGCAGAAAGGGCATGAAAACCAGGTGTGCAGGTTAAAGAAGGCGTTATATGGTTTAAAGCAAGCACCACGTGCTTGGTATGAGAAAATACATGCCTATCTGATTGCACATGGTTTTGAGAACAGTCCAACTGAAAGCACCTTATATGTTAAGCGTGCTAATGATGTGCTTCTGATCATTGTTGTCTATGTAGACGACATGCTGCTCACTGGTCCTCTTGAGAAGCATATTGCTGATTTCAAGGCTGATTTGCATGCCTCATTTGAGATGTCTGATTTGGGGCATTTGCATCACTATTTGGGCATTCAGTTTATGCAAGTTGATGGTGGAATGGCTTTGTGTCAAACGAAATATATTGACACATTATTGCAGCGTTTTGGCCTTGAAGACTGTAAGCCTATTGCCACTCCTATGGAGACAGGTTTATGATTGAGTCTTCATGATGCTGGAGATGCATTTGATGCTGTTCTCTATCAGCAGGCTGTTGGATGCTTGATTTACTTATGCATTACTCGGCCAGATATTCAGTTTGCTGTCTCACAGATGAGCAGGTTTATGCATTGCCCAGGAGTCACGCATTGGAAAGCGGTTAAGCGCATCTTTCGCTACTTGAGTGGTACTCGGCTACTTGGGTTGTTTTATCCCAAGGGGGGATCACTACCGCCAGATTTGCATGCTTTTTCTGACTCAGATTGGGCTAGTTGCTATGACACTCGTGTGTCCACCAGTGGTTTTTGCTTCATGCTTGGTAGCTCATGTATATCTTGGTTGAGCAAGAAGCAGCCTACTGTGGCCACTTCCAGTTGTGAGGCTGAGTATAGGGCAGCTTTCACAGCGACTGTTGAGTGTGTGTGGCTCAGACGCCTTATGGCTGATTTGGGTGTTGGCCAGTCTTCTGCCACCACCATCTTCACTGACAGTCAGAGCGCATTGGCAGTTGCGAGGAACCCTGTGTTCCATGCTCGCACTAAGCACATTGAGGTGCATTATCACTATGTCAGGGAGAGGTTCTCTGCTGGGGAGATCAGCTTGGCATATGTGCCCACGCAGGAGAACATTGCAGACCTTTTCACGAAGGCTCTGCCTAGGGAGAAGTTTGAAGCTTTCCGCAAAGCTTTGGGCTTACTTCCTTTTGTGGAGTGATTTCCACATAGCTCGGCACTTCCTTATACATGAGTGCCAGCTCCTTGTTCACCGCATCACTCCCAGGGGGGATTTGTTGATATATTTAGGTAGTGATGTGTGTGAACACTCTAGGACCGTCGGGGCACTTTTTTCCCTCTTTAGGAGGTTTTTTTCCCCCGGCTTGTATATACGCCTATTGCCCTAATGGTCTACTTATCTTTGTACATTCTCTAGTAATACATTCAGTCTTGTGTGTTGTGCTCCAAGCTTCTTCTTCTTCCTTGTGCTGTTCGCGTGCTTCCGCAGACGTCTAACTCCAACATCTATGACTAATCAAAGATCTAAGTGAACTATGTACATATGTGTATATTCCTCACATACTCTGAATGTATCTTCCTTCCAAGCTTCAAGAATTGATCTCATCCTTCATTCTTTAGTCTTCAAACATTCAATTGGTGATTGATCTGCACCAACAAAAATGACAATGAAATGTATGCCTAGAAGATAGTGCAAAAACTTTTGAAGTGAAAACATAGAAGCCGAACCCTCTCTTTCTATAATACTATAATTTATGACTACTTCTATAAGTAATCTGCTTCCATAGGCAATAGTTGGTCTACCTTGTGTGCGGATGGCTCTGCCAAGTCTGCTCCAATTTCATGAAGAATGGCATGTGTATGCACATGGAACTTAATAGAACAATTACGAACAATTAAGAGTGGTGCAATACATAACCTTAGATTTATCTCACTAAATGCTTTTTTAGCTTCATGACTCCAAGAGAAAGGGATCTTCTTACTAGTAAGCCTTGATAGAGGCTAAGTGTTGATATATTTTGATGGTGATGTGTGTAAACACACCAGGACCGTCGAGGCACTTTTTTCCCTCTTTAGGAGGTTTTTCCCCCCAGCTCCAAGCTTCTTCTTCTTCCTTGTGATGTTTGCATGCTTCCACAGACCTTAAACTCCAATGATTGGTATCAAAGAAGGTCATTGCTTCATGTAGGGCATCATTGACATCCCTCGGTCATAGTCTCAGAATCGCATGAAAATTGGTGGGCATACTCAAGGCGATTAGGACTTTAAAACATCTTCGCTTTATGGTGTCAATATCATGATCTTAACTCATTTCAACCTCCAAATGCACTATTGTAGTCCTTATGCAAGCAATTTTGTCATTTGTTCCAAACATACATACAGGTTTCTGTTCACCAATATAAGCTTCTCAAAGTCTATTACACATTTAGGAGAACTCAATAGGGTAGTTCTGTTCAACTTTTTGAGATACTATCATTTTGTATCAGGGTATTTTAGTTAGTGGGCATGGCTAAAAGCAATGATGCATTCTGTATGTTGGCTATTGAGGATAAGTTGGATGGTACCAATTACCCATTATGGGCATATACAATGCATCACGTATTGGTTGTAAAAGGATTGTGGAATATTGTCTAGGGTGTTGAAAAACATCCTACTACAACTCTAAATATAGGTATTGAAGGTGATGTAGATGGTGTTGAAGATGGTAATCTCTAGGTTCGTGTTCGTGTTGCGGTTCTTGCTGCACCTACTACAAGGCAACTTTGTTGGGATGGAAGAGATGCTCAAGAACATGCATTGATACCCTTGTCTATCAAACATGCAATTATTCCTCACATTATCTCTTGCAAAGCAACAAAGGATAATTGGGATAAACTTACCACTTTATACCAGGCGCTGAGGAATGAGGCTCATGTTGCTTACCTCCAAAAACAGTTGGATATTGAGCACATGAATGAAGGAGATTCCATGGATAATTTTTTGACAAAGATCAAAGATTTGAAGGAGCAGTTGATTTTTTCTGATGAAGTCTTGCCAGACAGTTCACTTGTGCAGACTGTTCTGAATAGTCTTCCAGATTCATATAAGAGTTTTGCTTCTACTCTTCGATTGATGATGAAAGGAAATCCAAATGCCTTCACATTTGAGGAGTTATTTTTTATTTTGTTGTAGGGAGCTCAGTCTAGGTAGAACAGGTCCATTATTCATATTGATCAAGCTTTCCTGCATCAGAAGGCCAAAGGTAAATGGAGCTCATCTACTAATAAGCAAAATACTGTAAAGGAAATAGTTTTGCAAATATTGTAAAGTAAATGATCATGTCCTAAAGAGTTGTCCAAAAATGGTTGCAAAAGAGGCAAAGAAAAAGAGGCAAGAATGGTTGGTGCAGAGGCTTCTACACCCAAATCAGATTCTACAAATCTTATACAGAATAAAGAATGGGCATTTACTACTATTTACAGTTATGATCCATCTTCTCATGAACAGTGTATGCCTGTAGTAGACTCATATGTTTGGTATACTTTAATAGTGAGGCAACCAAACATATTACCTCACAACGTAGTTTGTTCACTTCACTTGAGCCTATCCCTACAGGGAATACTATCACATGCACCAAAAACTCCTCTTATCCTATCATGGGAGTTGGTAAGATCATCTTGACTACCACCGATGGCAGTTCTTTTACATTATCAGATGCTTTATTTGTGCCAAGGATCAAGAAAAATCTATTATCAGTTTCAACATTAGTCAAGATCGGCTTGTTTGTGAAATTTGTTGATGAAAAATGTACAATTCATGATTATCTCAAATGGCAATGTTATTGTTGCTTTTGGCATTTTATGCCATGGTCTATATAAGCTCATACATTATGCAAAATCTATGAATGATTCAACATGTGAAGTTCAAGATTCTCAAGCTATGTCAATGCAAAGCTTTGGCATGCATGCTTTGGTCATCTGTATTTTGCTAGTTTGCTATGCCAGCAAAAATCTTACATGGTTTCCTCTCTGGCCAAACTTGAGGCACCTCGTAAACATGTATGTGAAGGCCATATTTTTGGAAAATTGCAGTGTTCCTCCTTCCCAAAAGATGGTTCAATACAAGATACTCTAACATTGTAGCTTCTTCACAATGATGTTTGTGATCCTATGCAAACACCTTCTTTTCAGAACTACCTTTACTTTGTGACTTTCATTGATGATTTTTTGAGGCATGCATAGGTATATCCATCGAAAGCAAAGTCTGAAGTGTTTGTGTGCTTCAAACAGTTTCTAGTTTTGGCTAAAAATATTTCACCATGTAAAATGGGCACCCTTTGTTCTGATCAAGGGGGGGAATATACATCTTCTGATTTTAATGCACTTTTGGTTGAATTGGGATAAAACATCAGTTTGTAGTATCGTGTACACCTCAATAGAATGGAGTTGCTAAAAGGAAGAA
The DNA here is from genome assembly GCA_020310875.1 of Ceratopteris richardii. NCBI lineage: Eukaryota > Viridiplantae > Streptophyta > Polypodiopsida > Polypodiales > Pteridaceae > Ceratopteris > Ceratopteris richardii. The sequence continues at coordinate 60,584,149 of CM035426.1, forward strand.
CATGTGACTCATGGAGATGGCGAGGTGTATGGTCAAGAGTCAAGCTTTACCACATAGTTTCTGGCTTGAGGCTATTATGTGTGCAACATATGTACTTAATAGGTGTCCCACTAAAGCATTGCAGTTCATCACTCCATATGAGACTTGGCATGGTTGCAAACCATATGTTGCTCATCTTCGTGTCTTTGATTTTCTAGTGTATGCATTGGTGCCTAAACAACAACGTAGGAAATTGGATGATAAATTAGTGAAATGTATTTTTGTTGGGTACAATTCTAAAAGCGAAGGCTATCATTTGTTTCACCCACAGATTAAGCCCATTTTGGTTAGCCGTGATGTCTTTTTTTTGTGGAAGATGCAATTCAGCCATTACTTTCATGTACTAAGGAGACACCAATTAGCTCCAAAGATGTGTATGATAGTTTGCTACCTCTTTTTATAGGTGGATGATCTAGTGCTAGTCCAAATGAAGCAATTTCTCAACCTTTGCAGGTTCCATATGATGATGTAGATCATTCCATTTCTGATGCAGATGTACATGATGCACTTGTTGATGAGAGGTTTTGTGGAAGATGCAATTCAGCCATTACTTTCATGTACTAAGGAGACACCAATTACCTCCAAAGATGTGTATGATAGTTTGCTACCTCTTTTTACAGGTGGACGATCTAGTGCTAGTCCAAATGAAACAATTTCTCAACCTTTGCAGGTTCCATATGATGATGTAGATCATTCCATTTCTGATGCAGATATACATGATGCACTTGTTGATGAGAGGTCTAATATACAGGATGCAAAAACTATGCCTAAATGGTTGGTGTGGACTTTGTGAGATCCCAAATTAGATGTACTCTATCATATCGTACTCATTTAGGTTCTCATAGGGCTTCTTTTGCATCATATTGTTATGTTATGGTTGCCTCTAGTCTTTGTGATGAGAATGATCATGTTTCATTTGATGAAGCACAAAAGTTAGAAAATTGGATGGATGCTATGCAATCAGAATATGATGGAACACTTGACAGGTATAAGGCTAGGCTTGTTGCAAAAGGTTATGCTCAAGAAAGAGGCATTGATTTTGATCTGACCTTTGCTCCTACATGTCGAATGACTATTGTTCATAGCATTTGTGCACTTGCAGCTCATCATGGTTGGAGCATACATTAGTTGGAAATTAAAAGTGAATTTCTGAATAGTGACTTGCATGAAGAAGTTTATGTTTTTCAACCCCGTGGTTTTGTGCACACAGGGCATGAAAACAATGTGTGTAGGTTGAAAAAGGCATTATATGGTTTGAAGTAATTACCACCTGCTTGGTATGAAAAGATAAATGGTTACTTGATTGCACATGGTTTTGAGAACAGTCCTCTGACAACACCTTATATGTTAAGCATGCAAATGATGTGCTTTTGATCATTGTTGTCTATGTTGACATGCTGTTCACTCATCCTAATGAGAAGCATATTGCTGATTTTAAGGCTGATTTGCATGCCTCATTTGAGATGCCAAATTTGTGGCATTTGCATCATTATTTGGGCATTCAATTTATGCAAGTTGGTGGCAGGATAGCTTTGTGTCAAACAAAATATGTTGACACATTATTGCAACATTTTGCCTTGAAGACTGCAAAGCTATTGCCACTCCTATGGAAATAGGTTTACGGTGAGTTTTCATGATATTAGAGATGCATTTGATGTTGTTCTCTATTAGCAAGCCGTTGGATGCTTGATTCACTTATCAATTATTCAGCCAGTTATTCAGTTTGTTGTCGCATAGATGAGAAAGTTTATGCATTGCCCAGGTGTCAAGCATTGGCAGGTAGTTAAGCACATCTTTCACTACTTGAGTGGTACCTGACTACTTGGATTGCTTTATCCCAAGGGGAAATCACCATTGCCAGATTTACATGCTTTTTTTTACTCTGATTGGGTTGGTTGCTATGACACTCGTGTGTCCACCAGTGGTTTTTGCTTCATGCTTGGTAGCTCATGTATATCTTGGTTGAGCAAGAAGTACCATATTGTGGCCACTTGTAGTTGTGAGACTGAGTATAGGGCAAATTCATAGTGACACTTGAATGTGTGTCTCTGAGGTGCCTTATGGCTCACTTCACAGTGACTATTGAGCATGTGTCTCTCAGATGCCTTATGGTTGATTTGGGTGTTGGTCAATCTTTTGACACCACCATCTTTATTGGCAATTAGAGTGCAATGGTAGTTGCGAGGAACCCTATTTTCCATGCTCACACTAAGCACATTGAGGTGAACTATCATTATGTCAGGGAGAGGTTCTCTATTGGAGAGATCAGTTTGGCATATGTGCCCACATAGGAGAATGTTGCAGACCTTTTCACAAAGGCTTGCCCTAGGGAGAAGTTTGAAGCTCACCGTAAAGCTTTGGGCTTACTTCCTTTTGTGGATTGATACCACATAGCTTGGCACTTCCTTATACATGAGTGCCAGCTCCTTGTTCACTACATCACTCCAAAGGTATTTGTTTATATATTCTAATAGTGATGCATGTGAACACACTAGGACTTTCAGAGCACTTTTTTCCCTCTTTAGGAGGTTTTTTCCATGTTGATACATTAAGGTAGTGATGTATGTGAACACACTAGGACCGCTGGGGCACTTTTTTCCCTCTTTAGGAGGTTTTTTCCCCTTGGCTTGTATATACACCTATTGCCCTAACAGGCTACTTATCTTTGTACATTCTAGTGGTAATACATTTAGTATTGTGTGTTGAGCTCCAAGATTCTTTTTCTTCCTTATGTTGTTTGCGTGCTTCCGTAGATGTCTAACTCCAACAATTGGTATCAGAGCAGGTCGCCGCTTCATTCAGAGCATCGTCGACGCCTCTCCGGTTGGAGTCTCAGAATCACATTGATTTTGGTGAGCATACTCAATGTGTTTCTGAGATCAAAACAACATCATTTTGTGGTGCCGAAGTCGCGATTTGAGCTTGTTTTGACCTTCGAATGCACTATTGCAGTGCTTTTGTAGGCTATTTTGTCTTTTTGTGCCAAAGGTATATACCAGTTTTGGTTCACCAATATAAGCATCTCGAAGTCTACTACAAGTTTAGCAGAAGTTGTCTGGGCATTTCTGTTCAACTTTTTGAGATACTGTCAATTTTGTGCATCAAGGTATTTTAGTCACCAACCATGGCTGAAAGAAGTGATGTATTTTGTATGTTGGCTGTTGAGCATAAGTTGGATGGTACCAACTACCCGTTGTGGGCTTATATGATGCGACATGTATTGGTTGCAGAAGGACTATGGAACATTGTGCAGGGTGTTGAAAAACGTCCTATCACACCTGCAATTATTACAACTCCAGGTATTGAAGCTGATGCAAAAGGTGTCAAAGATGATGATATTCTGCATATTCCTGTTCGTGCTACGGTTTTTGCTGCACCTACTGTAGAGAAAATTAATTGGGATGGCAGAGATGCCTAGGCACATGCATTGATAGCTTTGTCTATCAAACATGTCATTATTCCTCACATTCGCTCTTATAGAACAACTAAGGATGCTTGGGATACACTTACCACATTGTACCAAGCTAGGAATGAGGCTCGTGTTTCTTACGTCCGAAAACACTTGGAGAGTGAGCACATGAATGAAGGTGATTCTATGGACACTTCTCTAACAAAGATCAAAGACTTGAAGGAACAATTGATTTCTGCTGATGAGGTTCTACCAGATAGCTCACTTGTGTAGAACGTTCTGAATGGTCTTCCTGATTCATATCAGAGTTTTGCTTCTACTATTCGGTTGATGATGACAGGCAATCCAAATGCCTTGTCATTTGAGGAGTTAGTCTTTGTTCTATTGTAGGAAGATCAATCTAGGCACAACAAGTCCATTATGCATGTTGCAGATCAAGCTTTCCTGGCTACTTAGAAGGGCAAAGGAAAATGGATCTCTTCAACTAGTAAGCAAAAATTTGTTAATTATGCACAATCGAAGAGGGAAGACAAAGATGAAAAGAAATCAGAAAAGTAGAAATTGTTTTGCGAGTACTGTAAAGGAAATGATCATATCATAAAGAACTCTCCAAAACTGGCTGCTAAAGAGGCAAAGAAGAAAGAGGCTTGAATGGTTGTTGCAGAGGCCTCTACGCCAAAAATAGAGTCTCCTAATCTTGTGCAGGAAGAAGAATGGGTGTTTACTACTGCTTGCAGTTTTGACCCATCTTCTCATGAGCAGTGCATGTCTATAGTAGACTCAGATGTTTGGTACTTTGACAGTGGGGCGACCAAACATATTACCTCGCAGCATAGTTTCTTCTCTTCACTCAAGCCTGCCCCTACAGGGAATACTATTACATGCACCAAAAACTCCTCTTATCCTCTTAAGGGAGTTGGTAAGATCATTTTGACTACTGCTCATGGTAGTTCTTTACTTTGTCAGATGCTTTGTTTGTGCAAGGGATCAAGAAAAATCCGTTATTAGTTTTTGCAATAGCCAAGATTGGCTTGATTGTGAAATTTGTTGATGATAGATGTAAAATTCATGATCTATCAAATGGCGATATGATTATTGCTTCTGGCATTTTATGTCATGGATTGTATAAGCTCATAGACTATGAAAGATCTATAACTGATTTTGCATGTGCAGTGCATGATTCTCAGGCTATGTGAGATGTAAAGCTTTGGCATGCAGGCTTTGGTCATCTGAATTTTGCTAGTTTGCTATGCCTACAGAAATCTGAAATGGTCTCCTCTTTGCCCAAACTTGAGGCACCTAGAAAACATGTTTGTGAAGCCTGTATTTTGGGCAAAATGAAGCGTTCCTCCTTTCCAAAAGATGGTTCAGTTTGAGCTATTCAAAAATTGCAGCTTGTACATAGTGATGTCTTTGATCCTATGCAGACACCTTCTTTTGGAAATTATGTTTAGTTCGTTACTTTCATCGATGATTTTTCGAGGCATGCATGGGTATATCCATTGAAGGAAAAGTCCGAAGTGTTCATGTGCTTCAAACAGTTTTTGGTTTTGGCTGAAAATCAGTCAGCATGTAAAATGGGCACCCTCCGTTGTGATCAAGGGGGGGAATATATGTCTTCTGATTTTAATGCATTTCTGTCTGAGCAGGGGATAAAACACCATTGTACAGTGCCGTATACACCTCAACAGAATGGACTTGCTGAATGAAAGAACATGTCACTCATGGAGATGGCGAGGTGTATGGTCAAAAGTCAGGCTTTAGCACATAGTTTCTGGCTTGAGGCTATCATGTGTGCAACATATGTACTTAACAGGTGTCCCACTAAAGCGCTGTAGTCTATCACTCCATATGAGGCTTGGCATGATCGCAAGCCATCTGTTGCTCATCTGTATGTTTTGGGTTGTTTGGCATATGCATTAGTGCCTGAACAACATAGCGGAAAATTGGATGATAAAGGAGTAAAATGTATTTTTGTTGGGTACAATTCTGAAAGTAAAGGTTATCATCTGTATCATCCACAAACTAAACACATTCTCATTAGTTATGATGTTTTTGTGGAAGATGCTATTCAGCCATTGCTTTCATGTACTAAGGAGACATGTGTTAGCTCCAAAGACTTGTATGATACTTTGCTGCCTCTTTTTATAGGTGGATAGTCTAGTGCTAGTCCTAATGAGGCAACTTCTTAGCCTTTGTAGGTTTCATGTGATGATGCAGATCATCCCATTTCTGATGTAGATTTACATGATGCACTTGTTGATGAGAGAGCTCATATTGAGGAGGCAAAAACTATGCCAAAATGGCTGGTGTAGACTTTGCGTTATAGAAAATTAGATGCACCTCTGTCATATTGCACTTGATCAGGCTCTCATAGTGCCTCTTTTGCATCGGATTGTTATGCTATGACTGCATCTAGTCTCTGTGATGAGATTGAGCCTGTTTCGTTTGATGAAGCACAAAATTCAGAAAATTGGATGGCTGCTATGCAATCTGAATATGATGTTATAATGAAGAATGGTACTTGGTCTTTATGTGACTTGCCTCCTGGAAAGAAGGCCATTGGCACTAAGTGGGTATACAAGCTGAAGCATAAACCTGATGGTACAGTTGACAGGTATAAGGCTAGGCTTGTTGCAAAGGGTTATGCGCAAAAAAGAGGCATTGATTTTGATGAAACCTTTGCTCCTACTTGCTGAATGACTACTGTTCGTAGCATCTATGCACTTGCAGCTCATCATGGTTGGAATGTACATCAGTTGGACATTAAAACAACATTTCTAAATGGTCACTTTCATGAAGAAGTGTATGTTTTTCCACCCTGTGGCTTTGTGCAGAAAGGCATGAAAATCAGGTGTGCAGGTTAAAGAAGGCATTATATGGTTTAAAGAAAGCACCACGTGCTTGGTATGAAAAGATACATGCCTGTCTGATTGCACATGGTTTTGAGAACAGTCCAATTGAAAGCACCTTATATGTCAAGCGTGCTAATGATGTCCTTCTGATCATTGTGGTGCATGTTGATGACATGCTGCTCATTGGTCCTCATGAGAATCATATTGCTGATTTCAAGGCTGATTTACATGCCTCATTTGAGATGTCTGATTTGGGGCATTTGCATCATTATTTGGGCATTCAGTTTATGCATGTTGATGGTGGAATAGCTTTGTGTCAAACAAAATATATTGACACATTATTGTAGTGTTTTGGCCTTGAAGATTGTAAACCTATTGCCACTCCTATGGAGATAGGTTTACGACTGAGTCCTCATGATGTTGGAGATGCATTTGATGTTGTTCTCTATCAGTAGGTTGTTGGATGCTTGATTTACTTATGCATTACTCTGCCAGATATTTAGTTTGCTATCTCACAAATGAGCAGGTTTATGCATTTCCCAAGAGTCAAGCATTGGCAGGTAGTTATGCACATCTTTCGCTACTTGAGTGGTACTCGGCTGCTTGGGTTGCTTTATCCCAAAGGGGGATCACTACCGCCAGATTTGCATGCTTTTTCTGACTCTGATTAGGCTGGTTGCTATGACACTCGTGTGTCCACTAGTGGCTTTTGCTTCATGCTTGGTAGCTCATGTATATCTTGGTGAGCAAGAAGCAGCCTACTATGGCCACTTCTAGTTATGAGGCTGAGTATAGGGAAGCTTTCACAGCGACTGTTGAGTGTGTGTGGCTCAGATGCCTTATGGCTGATTTGGGTGTTGGTTAGTCTTTTGCCACCATCATCTTCACTAACAGTGAGAGCGCATTGGCAATTGCGAGGAACCCTGTGTTCCATGCTCGCACTAACCACACTGAGGTCAATTATCATTATGTCAGGGAGAGCTTCTCTGCTGGGGAGATCAGCTTGGCATATGTGCCCATGTAGGAGAACATTGCAGACCTTTTCACGAAGGCTCTACCTAGGGAGAAGTTTGAAGCTTTCCACAAAGCTTTGGGCTTACTTCCTTTTGTGGAGTGATTTCCACATAGCTTGGCACTTCCTTATACATGAGTGCTAGCTCCTTGTTCACTACATCACTCCCAGGGGGGATTTGTTGATATATTTAGGTAGTGATTTGTGTGAACACACTAGGACCACTGGGGCACTTTTTTCCCTCTTTAGGAGGTTTTTTGCCCTCGGCTTGTATATATGCCTGTTTCCCTAACACGCTTCTTATCATTGTACATTCTAGTGGTAATACATTCAGTATTGTGTGCTGAGCTCCAAGCTTCTTCTTCTTCCTTGTGTTGTTTATGTGCTTCCGCAGACATCTAACTCCAACATTCCCTTGGCTTGTATATACGCCTATAACCCTAGAGGTTTACTTTTGTTTGTACATTCTCTTGGTAATACATTCAGTATTGTGTGTTGTGCTCCAAGCTTCTTCTTCTTCCTTGTGTTGTTTGCATGCGTCTGCAGACCTCAAACTCTAACACTTAGCTATTTTCAAGTACACTCGTACAAATTTGTATGGTACCTTGATGGTCTAGAAAACTTTGAAATTCCTTAGGATTATGTTGTATGGGCATCAAAAGAATGGAAGCTACTTTAGCTGGATCAACTATTATCCCTTTGGATGAAACTATATGGCCAATAAGAGTGCCTTTGGTGACCAAACATTGACATTTAGCAGGGTTCAACTTCAAACCGATTTTGAGACACTACTTATGATTTTCCAAATGCTAATGAAAATCTTGGTCCATTGCTCTTCTATTTGTACCTCAGAATATTGAAAAGTCATCGATGAAAATTTGGAGAAAAGTTGTTAAACATTTATCTAGTATTAGATACATTGTTCTATTAAATGAAGCATGTGTATTTTTTAGAACAAAAGCCATGTGCATGTAGACATAAGTGCCCCATGGATTAACAAAGGTAATTTTGTTTCTAGTACTTGCCCTATCAAGGGCTGAGGAAAACTATCTTGAATAATCACCTTATTCAAATTACAAAAATCAACACACACTCTTATTTTTCCACTATTTTTCTTTGGCACAATAACCATAGATAGCCACCTTGAGTGCTCTATAGGAATAATAATACTTCCCTCCTCTAAATTTTTTATTTCCACATTGTCTACCTCTTCATATTTAGGATTGAGTTGATATGGCCTACTCCTTATAGGTATTGTTGCCTCTATCATGGGTACTCGATGTAATCCAAGATCCTATGGGATACTTGATAAATCCTTGTAGGACCATGCAAAGGAATTTTTATAGGTATAAAGAAGAGAGGTTACCTTATGTAATAGCAAGGGGTAGTGCCACAATCATGTGGCCAGGTGGACTACTTGCAAGTTTTCTTCATCTCCAAGGTTCACTTCTCAAACAAGGGGTAGCCTCACTTGAAAAATCATCGACATTGTGTGCAGGGGTAGAATTGCTTATGCTCCATGATGTGTTCCTTGGTCCACCCATCTAGAATATCTGGAAACAAGAGATCTTCTCTAGTCCCAAGGTAAAAATTAGCCTTTAGAGGTGCCTCCACAATTTTGACACCTTCTAGCCTTGCATCCATAAAATCGTTGAATTCATCATGATTACCTCTTTCCTCTTTCCATAGTAGTGTAGTGGTGCCTTTTGGCAAAATTTTACCATTTTGGTTAAGTAGTCCAATTGGAGGTCTCTATCTGTGGGGAGGTGTGTTGATATATTTAGGTAGTGATGTGCGTGAGCACACTGTTGATATATTTAGGTAGTGATGTGTGTGAACACTCTAGGACCGCGGGGGCACTTTTTTCCCTCTTTAGGAGGTTTTTTTCCCCCGGCTTGTATATACGCCTATTGCCCTAATGGGCTACTTATCTTTGTACATTCTCTAGTAATACATTCAGTCTTGTGTGTTGTGCTCCAAGCTTCTTCTTCTTCCTTGTGCTGTTCGCGTGCTTCCGCAGACGTCTAACTCCAACAATTGGTATCAGAGCAGGTCGTTGCTTCTTCTAGGGCGCCGTCGACACTCCTCCGTTTGTAGTCTCAGATTCGCACAAAATTTGGTGAGCATACTCAAGGTGTTTCCGAGATCAAAACTGCTTCGCTTTGTGGTGCCGAAATCGCGATCTGAGCTCGTTTCGGCCTCCGAACGCACTATCGCAGTGCTTGTGCAGGCTATTTCGTCCTTTTGTGCCAAAGGTATATACCAATTTCTGTTCGCCAGTTTAAGCGTCTCGAAGTCTGCTACAGCTCTAGCAGAACTCGTGTGGGCAGTTCTGTTCAACTTTTTGAGATACAGTCAATTTTCTGCATCAAGGTATTTTAGTCACCGGCCATGGCTGAAAGCAGTGATGTATTCCGTATGTTGGCTGTTGAGGATAAGTTGGATGGTACCAACTACCCATTATGGGCTTATATGATGCGACATGTACTGGTTGCAAAAGGATTGTGGAACATTGTGCAGGGTGTTGAAAGACGTCCTGTTACACCTGTAACGACAGGTACTGCAAATACAGGTGTTGGAGCTGATGAAGATGGTGTCGAAGATGATATTCCGTAGATTCCTGTTCGTGCTGCTGTTTCTGTTGCACCTACTGTAGAGCAGATTCGATGGGATGGCAGAGATGCCCAGGCACATGCATTGATAGCTTTGTCTGTCAAACGTGCCATTATTCCTCACATTCGCTCTTGCAGAACAGCAAAGGATGCTTGGGATACACTTACCACTTTGTACCAGGCTAGGAATGAGGCTCGTGTTGCTTACCTCCGAAAACAGTTGGAGAGTGAGCACATGAATGAAGGTGATTCGATGGACAGTTTTCTTACAAAGATCAAAGACCTGAAGGAACAATTGATTTCTGCTGATGAGGTTATACCAGATAGCTCACTTGTGCAGACCGTTCTGAATGGCCTTCCTGATTCATATCAGAGTTTTGCCTCTACTCTTCGATTGATGATGAAAGGCAATCCGAATGCCTTGTCATTTGAGGAATTAGTCTCTGTTCTGTTGCAGGAAGATCAGTCCAGGCAAAACAGGTCCATTATGCGTGTTGCAGATCAAGCTTTCCTGGCTAGTCAGAAGGGCAAAGGAAAATGGAGCTCTTCTACTAGTAAGCAGAAATCTGCAAATGCTGCACAATCGAAGAACCAGGATAAAGATGAGAAGAAATCAGAAAAGCAGAAATTGTTCTGCAAGTACTGTAAAGGAAATGATCATATTATAAAGAACTGTCCAAAACTGGCTGCTAAAGAGGCAAAGAAGAAAGAGGCTGGAATGGTTGTTGCAGAGGCCTCTACACCAAAAACAGAGTCTGCAAATCTTGTGCAGGAAGAAGAATGGGCGTTTACTACTGTCTGCAGTTTTGACCCATCTTCTCATGATCAGTGCATGTCTGCAGTAGACTCAGATGTTTGGTACTTTGACAGTGGGGCGACCAAACATATTACCTCGCAGCGCAGTTTCTTCTCTTCACTCGAGCCTGCCCCTACAGGGAATACTGTCACATGCGCCAATAACTCCTCTTATCCTGTTATGGGAGTTGGTAAGATCATTCTGACTACTGCTGATGGTAGTTCTTTCACTTTGTCAGATGCTTTATTTGTGCCAGGGATCAAAAAGAACCTGTTATCAGTTTTTGCATTAGCCAAGATTGGCTTGGTTGTGAAATTCGTTGATGACAGGTGTACAGTCCATGATCTCTCAAATGGCGATGTGATTATTGCTTCTGGCATTTTATGTCGTGGGCTGTATAAGCTCATAGACTATGAAAGATCTGTGAATGATTCGGCATGTGCAGTTCATGATTCTCAGGCTATGTCAGATGCAAAGCTTTGGCATGCACGCTTTGGTCATCTGAATTTTGCTAGCTTGTTACGCCTGCAGAAATCTGAAATGGTGTCCTCTTTGCCCAAACTTGAGGCACCTGGAAAACATGTTTGTGAAGGCTGTATTTTGGGCAAAATGCAGCGTTCTTCCTTTCCAAAAGATGGTTCAGTTCGGGCTATGCAGAAATTGCAGCTTGTACATAGTGATGTCTGTGGTCCTATGCAGACACCCTCTTTTGGAAATTACCTTTACTTCGTGACTTTCATTGATGATTTTTCCAGGCATGCATGGGTATATCCACTCAAAGCAAAGTCCGAAGTGTTCATGTGCTTCAAACAGTTTTTGGTTTTGGCTGAAAATCTGTCAGCATGTAAAATGGGCACCCTCCGTTCTGATCGAGGGGGGGAATATATGTCTTCAGATTTTAATGCATTTCTGGCTGAACGTGGGATAAAACACCAGTGTACAGTGCCGTATACACCTCAACAGAATGGAGTTGCTGAACGAAAGAACAGGTCACTCATGGAGATGGCGAGGTGCATGGTCAAAAGTCAGGCTTTACCACATAGCTTCTGGCTTGAAGCTGTCATGTGTGCAGCATATGTACTGAACAGGTGTCCCACCAAAGCGTTGCAGTCTATCACTCCATATGAGGCTTGGCATGACCGCAAGCCATCTGTTGCTCATCTGCGTGTTTTTGGTTGTTTGGCATATGCATTAGTGCCTGAACAACATCGCAGAAAATTGGATGATAAGGCAGTAAAATGTATTTTTGTTGGGTACAGTTCTGAAAGTAAAGGCTATCGTCTGTATCATCCACAGACTAAACACATTCTGGTTAGCCGTGATGTTGTCTTTGTGGAAGATGCTATTCAGCCATTGCTTTCATGTACTAAGGAGACATCTGTTAGCTCCAAAGACATGTATGATACTTTGATGCCTCTTTTTACAGGTGGACAGGCTAGCGCTGGTCCTAATGAGGCAACTTCTCAGCCTTTGCAGGTTTCATATGATGATGCAGATCATTCCATTTCTGATGCAGATTTACATGATGCACTTGTTGATGAGAGAGCTGATATTGAACAGGCAAAAACTATGCCAAAATGGCTGGTGCAGACTTTGCGTGACAGCAAATTAGATGCACCTTTGTCATATCGTACTCGTTCAGGCTCTCATAGTACCTCCTTTGCATCAGATTGCTATGCTATGGCTGCATCTAGTCTCTGTGATGAGAATGAGCCTGTTTCTTTTGATGAAGCACAAAATTCAGAAAATTGGATGGCTGCTATGCAATCTGAATATGATGCTATAATGAAGAATGGTACATGGTCTTTATGTGACTTGCCTCCTGGCAAGAAGGCCATTGGCACTAAGTGGGTATACAAGCTGAAGCATAAACCTGATGGTACAGTTGACAGGTATAAGGCTAGGCTTGTTGCAAAGGGTTATGCGCAGGAAAGAGGCATTGATTTTGATGAGACCTTTGCACCTACATGCCGTATGACTACTGTTCGGAGCATTTGTGCACTTGCAGCCCATCATGGTTGGAATGTACATCAGTTGGACATTAAAACAGCATTTCTGAATGGTGACTTGCATGAAGAAGTGTATGTTTTTCAGCCCCGTGGCTTTGTGCAGAAAGGGCATGAAAACCAGGTGTGCAGGTTAAAGAAGGCGTTATATGGTTTAAAGCAAGCACCACGTGCTTGGTATGAGAAAATACATGCCTATCTGATTGCACATGGTTTTGAGAACAGTCCAACTGAAAGCACCTTATATGTTAAGCGTGCTAATGATGTGCTTCTGATCATTGTTGTCTATGTAGACGACATGCTGCTCACTGGTCCTCTTGAGAAGCATATTGCTGATTTCAAGGCTGATTTGCATGCCTCATTTGAGATGTCTGATTTGGGGCATTTGCATCACTATTTGGGCATTCAGTTTATGCAAGTTGATGGTGGAATGGCTTTGTGTCAAACGAAATATATTGACACATTATTGCAGCGTTTTGGCCTTGAAGACTGTAAGCCTATTGCCACTCCTATGGAGACAGGTTTACGATTGAGTCTTCATGATACTGGAGATGCATTTGATGCTGTTCTCTATCAGCAGGCTGTTGGATGCTTGATTTACTTATGCATTACTCGGCCAGATATTCAGTTTGCTGTCTCACAGATGAGCAGGTTTATGCATTGCCCAGGAGTCACGCATTGGAAAGCGGTTAAGCGCATCTTTCGCTACTTGAGTGGTACTCGGCTACTTGGGTTGTTTTATCCCAAGGGGGGATCACTACCGCCAGATTTGCATGCTTTTTCTGACTCAGATTGGGCTGGTTGCTATGACACTCGTGTGTCCACCAGTGGTTTTTGCTTCATGCTTGGTAGCTCATGTATATCTTGGTTGAGCAAGAAGCAGCCTACTGTGGCCACTTCCAGTTGTGAGGCTGAGTATAGGGCAGCTTTCACAACGACTGTTGAGTGTGTGTGGCTCAGACGCCTTATGGCTGATTTGGGTGTTGGCCAGTCTTTTGCCACCACCATCTTCACTGACAGTCAGAGCGCATTGGCAGTTGCGAGGAACCCTGTGTTCCATGCTCGCACTAAGCACATTGAGGTGCATTATCACTATGTCAGGGAGAGGTTCTCTGCTGGGGAGATCAGCTTGGCATATGTGCCCACGCAGGAGAACATTGCAGACCTTTTCACGAAGGCTCTGCCTAGGGAGAAGTTTGAAGCTTTCCGCAAAGCTTTGGGCTTACTTCCTTTTGTGGAGTGATTTCCACATAGCTCGGCACTTCCTTATACATGAGTGCCAGCTCCTTGTTCACCGCATCACTCCCAGGGGGGATTTGTTGATATATTTAGGTAGTGATGTGTGTGAACACTCTAGGACCGCCGGGGCACTTTTTTCCCTCTTTAGGAGGTTTTTTTCCCCCGGCTTGTATATACGCCTATTGCCCTAATGGGCTACTTATCTTTGTACATTCTCTAGTAATACATTCAGTCTTGTGTGTTGTGCTCCAAGCTTCTTCTTCTTCCTTGTGCTGTTCGCGTGCTTCCGCAGACGTCTAACTCCAACACACACTAGGACCGTCGGGGCACTTTTTTCCCTCTTTAGGATGCTTTTTTCCCCCGACTTGTATATATGCCTATTGCCCTGAAAGGTCTACTTATCTTTGTACATTCTCTAGTAATATATTCAGTATTGTGTGTTGTGATCCAAGCTTCTTCTCCTTCCTTGTGCTATTCGCGTGCTTCCGCAGACGTCTATCTCTAACAATTGGTAGAGCAGGTCTTTGCTTCATCTAGAGTGTTGTCGACACTCCTCCGCTTGCAGTCTCAGAATCACATGAATTTTGGTGAGCATACTCAGCGTGTTGCCAAAATCGCAATCTGAGCTCGTTTCGGCCTTCGAATGCACTATCACAATGCTTGTGTAGGCTATTTCGTCTTTTTGTGCCAAATGTATATACTAGTTTCGGTTCGCCAGTATAAGCGTCTCAAAGTCTGCTACAGGTCTAGCAGAATTCATATGGACAATTCTGTTCAACTTTTTGAGATATAGTCGATTTTGTGCATCAAGGTATTTTAGTCACAGGCCATGGCTAAAAGCAGTGATGTATTCCGTATGTTGGCTGTTGAGGATAAGTGGATGGTACCAACTACCCATTATGGGCTTATATGATGCGACATGTATTGGTTGCAAAAGGACTGTGGAACATTGTGTAGGGTGTTGAAAAACGTCCTATCACACCTGCAACTGTTACGACTGCAGGTATAGAAGCTGAGATAGAAGGTGTCAAGATGATGACCGTATTCTGCATATTCCTGTTCGTTCTGCGGTTTCTATTGCACCTACTATAGAGCAGATTCATTGGGATGGTAGAGATGCCCAAGCACATGCATTGATAGCTTTGTCTGTCAAACATGCCATTCCTCACATTCGCTCTTGCAGAGCAGCTAAGGATGCTTGAGATACACTTACCACATTGTACCAAGGTAGGAATGAGGCTTGTGTTGCTTACCTCCGAAAACAGTTGGAGAGTGAGCACATGAATGAAGGTGATTCTATGGATAGTTTTTTTAACAAAGATCAAAGACTTGAAGGAATAGTTGATTTCTGCTGATGAGGTTATACCAGATAGCTCACTTGTGCAGACCGTTCTGAATGGTCTTCCTGATTCATATCAGAGTTTTGCTTCTACTCTTCGGTTGATGATGAAAGGCAATCCAAATGCCTTGTCATTTGAGGAGTTAGTCTCTGTTCTGTTGCAGGAAGGTCAGTCCAGGTAGAACAGGTCCATTATGCGTGTTGCTGATCAAGCTTTCCTGGCTAGTCAAAAGGGCAAAGGAAAATGGAGCTCCTCTATTGGTAAGCAGAAATCTGCTAATGCTGCACAATCAAAGAGGGAAGACAAAGATGAAAAGAAATCAGAAAAGCAGAAATTGTTTTGCAAGTACTGTAAAGGAAATGATCATATCATAAAGAACTGCTCAAAACTGGCTGCTAAAGAGGCAAAGAAGAAAGAGGCTGGAATGGTTGTTGTAGAGGCCTCTACACCAAAAACAGAGTCTGCTAATCTTGTGCAGGAAGAAGAATGGGCGTTTACTACTGTTTGCAGTTTTGACCCATCTTCTCATGAGCAGTGCATGCCTGGAGTAGACTCAGATGTTTGGTACTTTGACAGTGGGGAGACCAAACATATTACCTCGCAGCATAGTTTTTTCTCTTCGCTCGAGCCTGACCCTATAGGGAATACTGTTACATGCGCCAACAACTCCTCTTATCCTGTTATGGGAGTTGCTAAGATCATTTTGACTACTGCTCATGGTAGTTCTTTCACTTTGTCAGATGCTTTGTTTGTGCCAGGGATCAAGAAAAATCTGTTATCAGTTTTTGCATTAGCCAAAATTGGCTTGGTTGTGAAATTTGTTGATGACAGGTGTACAATTCATGATCTATCAAATGGCGATGTGATTATTGCTTCTGGCATTTTATGTCGTGGGCTGTATAAGCTCATAGACTATGAAAGTTCTGTAAATGATTTGGCATGTGCAGTAAATGATTCTCAGGCTATGTCAGATGCAAAGCTTTGGCATGCACGCTTTGTTCATCTAAATTTTGCTAGTTTTCTACGCATGGGGAAATCTAAAATGGTGTCCTCTTTGTCCAAATTTGAGGCACCTGGAAAACATGTTTGTGAAGGCTATATTTTGGGCAAAATGCAACGTTCGTCCTTTCCAAAAGATGGTTCAGTTCGGGCTACTCAAAAATTACAGCTTGTACATAGTGATGTCTATGGTCCTATGCAGATACCTTCTTTTGGAAACTATCTTTACTTCGTGACTTTCATCGATGATTTTTCCAGGCATGCATGGGTATATCCATTGAAGGCAAAGTTCAAAGTGTTCATGTGCTTCAAACAGTTTTTGGTTTTGGCTGAAAATCTGTGAGCATGTAAAATAGGCACCCTCTGTTCTGATCGAGGGGGGGAATATATGTCTTTTGATTTTAATGCATTTCTGGTTGAAGGTGGGATAAAACACTAGTGTAGAGTGCCATATACACCTCAAAACAATGGAGTTGCTGAACGAAAGAACAGGTCACTCATGGAGATGGCGAGGTGTATGGTCAAGAGTTAGGCTCTACCACATAGTTTCTCGCTTGAGGCTATCATGTGTACAACATACGTACTGAACAGTTGTCCCACTAAAGCGCTGCAGTCTATCACTCCATATATGAGGCTTGGCATGACTGCAAGCCATCTGTTGCTCATCTGCGTGTTTTTGGGTGTTTGGTATATGCATTAGTGCCTGAACAACATCACAAAAAATTGGATGATAAAGCAATAAAATGTATTTTTGTTGGGTATAGTTCTAAAAGTAAAGGCTATCGTCTGTATCATCCACAGACTAAAGGCATTCTGGTTAGCCGTGATGTTGCTTTTGTGGAAGATGCTATTCAGCCATTGTTTTCATGTACTAAGGAGACATCTGTTAGCTCCAAAGACATGTATGATACTTTGCTCCCTCTTTTTACAGGTGGACAGTCTAGTGCTGGTCCTAATGAGGCAACTTCTCAACCTTTGCACGTTTCATGTGATGATGTAGATCATTCCATTTCTGATGCAGATTTACATGATGCACTTATTGATGAGAGAGCTCAGATTGAGCAGGCAAGAACTATGCCAAAATGGCTGGTGCAGACCTTGCGTGACAACAAATTAGATGCACCTCTCTCATATCATACTCGATTAGGCTCTCATAGTGCCTCTTTTGCATCAGATTGTTATGCTATGGATGCATCTAGTCTCTGTGATGAGACTGAGCGTGTTTCATTTGATGAAGCACAAAATTCACAAAATTGGATGGCTGCTATGCAATCTGAATATGATCCTATAATGAAGAATGGTACTTGGTCTTTATGTGATTTGCCTCCTGGCAAGAAGGCCATTGGCACTAAGTGGGTATACAAGTTGAAGTGTAAACCTGATGGTACAGTTGACAGGTATAAGGATAGGCTTGTTGCAAAGGGTTATGTGCAGGAAAGAGGCATTGATTTTGATGAAACCTTTGCACCTACATGCCGTATGACTACTATTCGAAGCATCTGTGCACTTGCAGCTCATCATGGTTGGAATGTACATCAGTTGGACATTAAAATAACATTTCTGAATGGTGTATTTTTTTCAGACCCGTGGCTTTGTGCAAAAAGGGCATGAAAACCAGGTGTGCAGGTTAAAGGAGGCATTATATGGTTTAAAGCAAGCACCACTTGCTTGGTATGAGAAGATACATGCCTATCTGATTGCACATGGTTTTGAGAACAGTCCAACTTAAAGCACCTTATATGTTAAGTGTGCTAATGATGTACTTCTGATCATTGTGGTTTATGTTGATGACATGCTGCTCACTGGTCCTCATGAGAGACATATTGCTGATTTTAAGGCTGATTTGCATGCCTCATTTGAGATGTCTGATTTGGGGCATTTACATCACTATTTGGGCATTTAGTTTATGCACGTTGATGGCGGAATGGCTTTGTGTCAAACGAAATATATTGACACATTATTGTAGCATTTTGGCCTTGAAGACTGTAAAACTATTGCCACTCCTATGGAAACAGGTTCACAACTGAGTCTTCATGATGCTAGAGATGCATTTGATGTTGTTCTCTATCAGCAGGTTGTTGGATGCTTGATTTATTTATGCATTACTCGGTCAGATATTCAGTTTGCTGTCTCACAGATGAGCAGGTTTATGCATTGCCCAGGAATCAAGCATTGGCAAGCGCTTAAGTGCAGTCTTTCGCTACTTGAGTGGTACTTGACTACTTTGTTTGTTTTATCCCAAGGGGGATCACTACTGCCAGATTTGCATGGTTTTTTTGACTCTGATTGGGCTGGTTGCTATGACACTCGTGTGTCCACTAGTGGCTTTTGCTTCATGCTTGGTAGCTCATGTATATCTTGGTTGAGCAAGAAGCAGCCTACTTTGGCCACTTCTAGTTGTGAGGCTGAGTATAGGGCAGCTTTCACAGCGACTGTTGAGTGTGTGTGGCTAAGACGCCTTATGGCTGATTTCGGTGTTGGTCAGACTTCTACCACCACCATCTTCACTGACAGTCAGAGTGCATTGGCAGTTGCGAGGAACCCTGTGTTCCATGCTCGCACTAAGCACATTGAGGTGCATTATCTCTATGTCAGGGAGAGGTTCTCGGCTGGGGAGATCAGCTTGGCATATGTACCCATGTAGGAGAACATTGCAGACCTTTTCACGAAGGCTCTGCCTAGGGAGAAGTTTGAAGCTTTTCGCAAAGCTTTGGGCTTACTTCCTTTCGTGGAGTGATTTCCACATAGCTTGGCACTTCCTTATACATGAGTGCGAGCTCCTTGTTCACGGCATCACTCCGAAGGGGGATTTGTTGATATATTTAGGTAATGATGTGTGTGAACACACTAGGACTGTCGGGGCACTTTTTTCCCGCTTTAGGGGTTTTTTTCCCCCCGGCCTATTTATATGCCTATTGCCCTAAAAGGGCTACTTATCTTTGTACATTCTCTAGTAATATATTCAGTATCATGTGTTGTGCTCCAAGCTTCTTCTCCTTCCTTGTGCTGTTCACGTGCTTCCTCAAACGCCTATCTCGAACAAAGTGCTTGTAAAAAATGAGCTTTTCCACCTTGCTCGATATGAGGAGTCAGTTCCATAGAGAAAATTAGTCCATTTTGTCCTTAGGTGCCTGAGGTGTGCCAAAATTTAGTCACCTAGCTTGGTCTTGCATAAAAATTGTTTGCCCAAAATTCTCATTATAAGCACCAAAAATTAGGCTCCTAAATTGGCCACCTTGGCTACCTGATTCTTGCCCACTTGGTCCATCCTCGGAGAGGGAGCTAATTTGGGCCACATGAGGCTATGTTTTGACTTCTACATCTTGTTCCCTACAATCACTTGATTTACCCCTTTTCTTGCTTTTTGAGTGAAAATTATCACTTTTGACCTCCTTGTGCTTCCTCCATAGAATCCTCATTTATTTCACTTATTTCAATTGTGCAACATTCTACACTGCCCATCATCCAATTTAATATATTATCATCTTCATGAGGTAGATAAGGCATTACGGGAGTGTCCATGGTATATCTAGTTGCTTGGGAATGTCACATCCTTCCTCCAATTGTATCATTATTAGCCTTTGTAGAGATCCATAGCCTATTCCTACCCCAATCTTGTAATGTTTTGGTCTGCCTTAGTCAAGGCCTTCCCAAGAGTAGAGCATAAGAGGTCTCTTGGGGTAGGGCATTAACAACATAATCCAAGGGAAACTTACAACCTTGAACTATCATGAGTACCTTTTCAATGATGGAGAATGGTGTGACTAGATGCTGATCTACCAGTGTCATAGTGAAAGGTGCTTCCTTCATGAGGTCCAAATTTAATTTCTTCATGGTAAAATCAGGTATTAGATTGATCTCAGAGTGCTTGAGGTATCAAGCTCATCATGTGATGATCTAGGATGACACGTATCACTTTTTCATTTCTCTGACATGTATAATGGTCACATTGATATATGTCAGGGATACTTCATTGAGCTTTACTAGATTTATTAACCGAGAGTGATGGCACATTTGTTTTCTTGCCAGCTCACTCATTCATGGACATTAGAATTTTCCCTTATGTATTGTTCTTTATATATTGCACTTGTTATATTGTTGTTTTTAGGTCATTCTTGTACATTCCTTTTATGCAATAGAAGAAGAAGAAGATCATACTTCCTTGCCTCAATCTGTGTGTGTGCCTCTCTGATTGTGAGAGTGTGTGTCTGAGCTCTCTTCCTTATCTCCTTCCTCATAACATGGTATCGGAGCTAGTATGGTTGTAGAGAGCTCATAGAGAAGCCCGACAGTAAAGAGTACACGAGAAGGCATGGAGAAAGCACGATTCACAAACGGCCTTAGATTGCTATGAAAATGAGCATGAAGGTAGAAGGCCTCAAAATATTTTTGGGAGTTATCCCTTTAGGGCCACTTGGTTTTGTTAGATTTTTGTTTCAGAGCCATCACAACCTCGGTTTTGAGCCCACAAGGTGGGCCCCACAAAAAATCCAGGTCATTTCGCAAAACTGTAACTTGCTTCCTGTTCAACAACACTCATATGTTCTAGATCCCAAATTTCAAGCGATTCTGTGTATTGTTGATACATGAAAATTATGTTTTTCTGAGATCGAATGGTCACGTCATAGTGCGACAATGTCCCTCTCTCCATGTTTTTTTCTTGATGGTATTGACTTGAAGTGAGTTTTATCATATACATCTGTGCAATGGCTAACTTTTCTTGTATATGGGATAAGTAAACTGCCCATTGATAGCTCACAAATTTTTTAGCAAGCTAGATGTTTTTATGCTTTTTTTCTCTTGCTTGCCCATGAAGAATACCTTCACTTTTCTCTCTTTGTGACCCAATTTTTGGCATAAGAAGCATGTTTGATAAGAGACATATTCTTCTCTATTTTTTAGTTTGTAAAGAGAGCCAAGAACATGTTTTCTCTTCCAATAGTGGAAGGAAGAAAGTTACTAATGGAGGACCAATTATCTCTAAGGAGAAGCATGGGATCTTGATATGAGTATATCATCTTTTAGAGCATAAAAAAGGGGACTTCTTAAACAATATGAGAGTTCCATGCATGCTTTAAAAAGGGGGTTCAATTTTTTAACCTTATGCATGCTTATATATAAGTTTTTGGCTTACATTAAGTATGCATGGAATCATGTATGCATGGGTACAAAATCAAAGAGAGAGAGAGAGAGAGAGAGAGAGTAAGTTCAAGGTTTAAGATATGAATTCTTCATATTAAGTCAAGTTAATAAAATTGTACTGGTAGATTGATGTCACGTGGCTCAAAAACCATTATCCTTTTATGATTTTGATGTGTTGGATTATTCCATAAGCAAACAAATTACAACATGGATAGTAAACCTTAATGACTATTATGCTTAATAGTCCTCTTCATGAATTTTCAAGATCCATAAAACCCATGCCATGCCTAATCAATCAGGCTAGGGACTTAAGCTTTAAGTCAAACAAGTTTCTCTTATTATTAAAACACAAACGATAGTAGTAAGAATTTCGATTGAAAGGTATCTAAAAGTCAAATGAAAGCCTATATGAGACCCTAGATAGAGTGATGGGTTAAACTTTCATAATCATGAAAGATGTCATGAATTTCAAAGGCTTTAAGAACTTCAACAATTGATCATTGAGGATAATGATCACACTAAGGGGGGAGGAAAATGTCATAAAGTGACAAGTTGGGGCAAGAAATTGTAGAACCATTTATTTCTTTTTGAAAGAGTCATTTCTTCCCCAATAAGGTTCTCCCCTTTTACAAGATGTATGACCCATTTGGAGCTTTAAAAGAGTTGTTTTAGAAGTAAAGACTTGTAACTCTTTAAAGCATATTTAGAGAAAGTGAAATATAAAGAGGTGTAAGATACCCTAAATACCACTACTCTAGAATATGTCCTGTGAGCAAGCAACAACTTTCCAATATGATTTATGTATGACTATTTGGCTAATTCTATGATGGGATCATGACTATTTTCTTTGAGATAGATGCACAACTATGTCAAAAGATAATACCTAGTGTAAAAATACTAGCTCTATTATCAAATGACATAGACAAGGATACTTTTGATTGCATTTAATCAAAGAAATAGTTCAATAAGTCTCAATATTCAAAGTCTCTTTGAGTATAAATCAAGATTGGTAATGATATAACTTACAAGCATTTTCATGCTACTTGATTAGATTAAGATGAATAAAGCAATCCCTGATTAAGAGCTAAAGTTGTCTGCACTAAGGTGAAAGTATAAACGTAATTATATGGGATGTCTAGTTTTACATTATTACTTAAGAGGATTCAGTGGTAGAGGACACTAGATTTGAAGATTATGGAAGCTTAAACGCAAGGATGTTAGTGAATGTGTTCATTCATTTTGGAAGAAAAGAGGAATTAGCATTAAGAGGCTCCAATTGGGTTTATGAAATTGGGTGAACATCAATTTTTGGTAAAACCTATAGTTTTTAGAGATGAAAACTCTTAAAGGAGGAATGAATGTGTCATTTATATGATACTTCTAAGTGAAAGATGAATTCATTGAATCTTTTGTGAAAGTTGATTACATTAGATATGAAGTACCTAGGTGTGTTTGAGATTTAAACTAAAAAAGAAATTAAGAGTTGGATATGAAAGATTGGAATGTATGAAGGAATTCCGATTTGAAAATAATGAAAGTATAAGATAGTCAAAGGATTGAAGCATATCCATAGCAAGGTACTTGAGAATGGATAGTATGGATTAGGAAAGTTTGAATATGTAAGTATGATAACTTGCTTAAAGTCAAAGGGGTGACATATAATTGTTGATCCCTAGAAAAAGAACAATTAAAGGTTTTGAGAACATGAACAAGATGTTAAAGCCTAAAGCAAGATGTAAACTCTTGAAGGTATGAGTTAATGATCCCAATAAAATCCCATGGGTAAATATAAATGAAGAAGGGATCTAAAGGAGAAAAGATGTTCTTATCTGAAGTCAATTTGGCTGGAGAAAGTTTGAGAAAGTCAAAAGACCTAGATTGGTCAAAAGGATCAAACCTTTTATGGTTTGATAAATCATGCCAATGAAAGATTAATGGTGGATTGAAGAAAACTTCAAAATATAAGATTACTTGGCATGATATTTAATCTCTTGTATATGACCTCAAGGAATTCAAAGATGAAAATTGGGATGATCAAAGAACATTGAGAGAACAAAGAAGTTGGAAAAATAAAGGACGTAGTTCTATGGATTGGAGAAGGAACTCAATGGTATGGGACAATGGGAGCTGATTCCCTTTGAGAATTTTCTATGATGGGTAGACATGAAATAGACTCCATATCTGAGAGGAAACATTAGGATAAGCCTTAAAGCTAAGACCATAGAAATTAAGGCCTTAGGTTCATAAAAAAGGTAAAAGGATGTACCTACTTGAACTAATTGAATACATTTGGTTGTATTTAAAAGATGGTAAATGGAACAAGGTGATATTTATCATGGACAAGGCTAACCATTATCCTCTAAAATAAGATGTACTCTTTTTATAGAATGCATGTTCTAATTTAGAGTATATATTAGTTTTGGTTTAAAAAATGAGGATAAAAAGTTTAGGGATTTTTCTGAGTTAAACTTCAAAAGTGAGGAGCTTGTTTAAAGTCAAGATTATTCAAGTATAAAGCCTTGAATGACAGAGTGATCCATAAATTATCATCTTTTGAATCTTTGGATGATGAGAATAAGTGATTCAATAATGTTCATTATGTTCCTAGAAAGTCCTTTGATATGATGTTGTAGTTTGGTAGAAGATAATATCCTTCTTGTATTGCTCAGGATATGATAATAGTTGCTCTTTTGAATGACAAAGCTATGACTTGGCTAGCATTTGTCCTTCTTGTTCTTGGAATTAGGGGCTAAATCCTTATGCATATGTGCTAACTTTGGAAACCTTCTTGGGCTATGGCATGTTCTAACATTGGAAACTTTCTTGGGGACGTTTTCGTGGGGCATCCTCTTGGGCGTCGGGAAGCCACCTTGGGCAACCCCTCCCCCTTGGGCTTCGAGGGAGTCACCCTGGACGACCGCTCAATCTTGGGCTTGGAGGGAGACACCTTGGGCAACCAATCACCCTTTTGGATAGAAGGGTGAGCCTAAGGGCGACCCCTCACCCTATGGGTGAAAGGTTGTATGATGCCATGAATGAAAGAACTTCGAGAAGCTTGTAAGAGGTAGAAAAGTGAGTTGCGAACCGACTAAGTTCAGTCTAGTCAATCGGCACAAGACCAGCCCTTAAGCTTATGGAGACTCAAGTAGACCTTATAAGCATGCAATAAGTGCAATAAAATGCACTATGTACTTTCGAGCATCAAGGAGAAGCAGTTGATACAAAATAGATATGTTTGCACATTGACTAACTCAAAAAACTCACTATCTTTGGATGAGACAATGAACTTCAAATGCTCATAGCAGCCAACATGATTACAATTGGAACAAATCCTTTTGGAGGAGTGATACACATAGGGTTCAATGTATAGAATGCACAATATTACAAGAAATAAGAAAAATATGCTTTTGGAATGAACCTGACACTCAATAGTGGTACCTCTTATTTTTCAAGAATGCACAAAGATAGACCCCAAGATAGACTCAGATATCTCCCAATCTACTAAACCAAATGTTTTTAAAATTTATACATATAAACAAGACACTAATAACTTTCCAATGAGTGATGAGTGCTTGTTCATCCAATTTAGAGCTCTTTAGAGAGAGCAACAACCTCTACAAGCTTACTATTGTTGAAGAAGATGATGTAGAGAAATGAAGGAGAAAGACAATGATGGCCACAAGTGTATGTATATTGCTTCCATGTAATGCACAAGTGATTTGAAGTCTTTATATAGACTCTTGAAGTGCTCCACAACTTCCACAAGTGGATTTTGAATTCAAACAAAGGTGGGATTAGTTACTGGAGGGAATCAATTCATTTTCCTACAATCTAGGAAAAGTGAAGATCTAGTTTGATCTATGTTTAGGTGATTGATTGATTCATTTATTGCAACTCAACCACCTCAAATTCATGGAATTTTAGCTCTCATTTCATACTTTTACATATGTAAAGCTCTAGGATTATACAATGTTAAATGATCCATAAAAAATCTTTTTTAAAAAATACAATAAATGAATATAGGTGAAAGAATGCTTCAATAGATATTTTGGCATAATCCAGAGCTTTTATGATGTAGATCAAATCCACCTCAAGCATAGTGTAAGATTGATGTTCCAACAACTACCCCTCAAGCTAAAGTATGCTTGAATCTTCATTCTCTAATAGGTTGAATACCTACCATTGATTTGAATCTACAAAGCTTTGTTCCATCAAGTGCCTTCTTCATCATATCTACTACTTGCTTTTTAGTTGGAACAAAAGAAATGTCAATCTCCTTTGCCATGAACTTCTCCCTCATGAAGTGGTATTGAACCTCTATGTGTTTGGTTCTTGTATGGAAAATAGGGTTTGTTGTTAGATGCATGGAATTTACAATATCTCCAAATATGAGGTTTGGAACTCATAAGTCCCAAATCTATATACAATTTTTTTAACCATATTGCCTCTTGAGTTGCTATGGTCAAACCTCTCTACTGTGCTTCGATTGAGGATAAAGCAATTGTTGGTTGATTCTTGGATCTCCATGACACTAGCTTTGAACCTGCAAATGCTAAGTAACCAGAGGTACTTCTTCTATCATCATTAGCTCCTGCCCAATCTACATCAGAATAGATTTTGATATCCAAATCTGAATAGTAAGGATAGAATATACCTTCATTGATTGTACCTTTGAGATACTTAAGTACTCTCTTAGCTACATCCATGTGTGGTCTTCTTGGTGAGTGCATGAATCGGCTTAGCATTCCTATGCTATATGAGATGTCTCCCTTGTATGAGTAGCATATATCAAGCTACCTACTAAACTTTGATACTCTTTAGGATCATCAATCTACTCACCTTCATAAACACTTAGTTTATGGTTCAAATCCAAAGGTGTACCTACACGTTTTGTGTTCTCCATTGTGAACTTGAGAAGTAGATCTTGAATGTATCTTCTCTGAGTTAGATACATCCCTTCATCTATATAAATCTCTTGCATACCTAGGAAAAATGTGAGCTCACCTAAGTCACTGATTTTGAACTCCTCTTGCATGGTGTCTCTTGATCCTTTGAATGTCATTCAGATCATCACCTATCACAATAATATCATCTACAAATACACCATAGATAGATAACCTCATTGTGATCCCTTTTGATGAATAGAGAAGGATCTGATTTGCTAGGTTTGAACCCTTGATCTCGAAGGTATGTAACCAACCTGTAATTCCAAGCTCTAGGAGCTTGTTTCAATCCATACAATGCTTTCTTAAATTTGCAAACATAAGAGGCATGATTAGAGTTTTCAAAACTTGGAGGTTGTGACATATATACCTCTTCACTTATCCAACCATTTAGAAATGCATTTTTTACATCAAGTTGGAGGAGTCTCCAATTTCTTGCAATAGCTACACTTATCAATGTGTTGATTGTTGTCATCTTTGCACATGGTGAGAATGTTTCCTCATAGTCTATACCAATAGTTTTTGAGCATCCTGTTGATATATTTAGGTAGTGATGTGTGTGAACACACTAGGACTACCGAGGCACTTTTTTCCCTCTTTAGGAGGTTTTTTTCCCCCGGCTTATATATACGCCTATTGCCCTAATGGGCTACTTATCTTTGTACATTCTCTAGTAATACATTCAGTATTGTGTGTTTGAGCTCCAAGCTTCTTCTTCTTCCTTGTGTTATTCGCGTGCTTCCGTAGATGTGTAACTCCAACAATTGGTATCAGAGCAAGTCGTCGCTTCATCTAGGGCGCCGTCGACACTCCTCCGTTTGCAGTCTCTGATTTGCACGAAATTTGGTGAGCATGCTCAGGGTGTTTTAGAGATCAAAACAGCTTCATTCTGTGGTGCCGAAATCGCGATCTGAGCTCGTTTCGGCCTCCGAACGCACTATCGTAGTGCTTGTTCAGGCTATTTTGTCTTTTTGTGCCAAAGGTATATACCAGTTTCTGTTCGCCAGTATAAGCGTCTCGAAGTCTTCTAGAGGTCTAGCAGAATTTGTTGGGGCAGTTCTGTTCAACTTTTTGAGATACAATCAATTTTCTGCATCAAGGTATTTTAGTTACCGGCCATGGCTGAAAGCAGTGATGTATTCCGTATGTTGGATGTTGAGGATAAGTTGGATGGAAACCAACTACCCATTATGGGCTTATATTATGCGAAATGTATTGGTTGCAAAAGGATTGTGGAACATTGTGCAGGGTGTTGAAAGACGTCCTGTTACACCTCTGACTACAGGTACTACAAATATAGGTGCTGGAGCTGATGAAGATGGTGTCGAAGATGATATTCTGCAGATTCCTGTTCGTGCTGCTGTTTTTGTTGCACCTACTGCAGAGCAGATTCGTTGGGATGGCATAGATGCCCAGGCACATGCATTGATAGCTTTTTCTGTCAAACGTGCCATTATTCCTCATATTCGCTCTTGCAGAATAGCTAAGGATTCTTGGGATACACTTACCACATTGTACCAAGCTAGGAATAAGGCTCGTGTTGCTTACCTCTAAAAACAGGTGGAGAGTGAGCACATGAATGAAGGTGATTCTATGGACAGTTTCCTAACAAAGATCAAAGAATTGAAGGAACAGTTGATTTTTGCTGATGAGGTTATACCAGATAGCTCACTTGTGCAGACCGTTCTGAATGGTCTTCCTGATTCATATCAGAGTTTTGCTTCTACTCTTCGGTTGATGATGAAAGGCAATCCAAATGCCTTGTCATTTGAGGAGTTAGTCTATGTTATGTTGCAGGAAGATCAGTCCAAGCAAAATAGGTCCATTATGTGAGTTGCAGATCAAGCTTTCCTGGCTAGTCAGAAGGGCAAAGGAAAATGGAGCTCTTCAACTAGTAAGCAGAAATCTGCTAATTCTGCATATTCGAAGAAGGAAGATAAAGATGAGAAGAAATCAGAAAAGCAAAAATTGTTTTGTAAGTACTCTAAAGGGAATGATCATATCATAAAGAACTGTCCAAAACTGGCTGGTAAAGAGTCAAAGAAGAAAGAGGCTGGAATGGTTGTTGTAGAGGCCTCTATACCAAAAAGAGAGTCTGCAAATCTTGTGCAGGAAGAAGAATGAGTGTTTACTACTATCTGCAATTTTGACCCATCTTCTCATGATCAATGCATGTCTGCAATAGACTCAGATGTTTGGTACTTTGACAGTGGGGCGACCAAACATATTACCTCGCAGCGCAATTTCTTCTCTTCACTCAAGCCTGCCCCTACAGGGAATACTCTTACATGTGCCAACAACTCCTCTTATCCTATTATGGGAGTTGGTAAGATCATTTTGACTACTGCTGATGGTAGTTCTTTCACTTTGTCAGAGGCTTTATTTGTGCCAGGGATCAAAAAGAACCTGTTATCAGTTTCTGCATTAGCCAAGGTTGGCTTGGTTGTGAAATTTGTTGATGACAGGTGTACAGTTCATGATCTGTCAAATGGCGATGTGATTATTGCTTCTAGCATTTTATGTCGTGGGCTGTATAAGCTCATAGACTATGAAAGATCTGTAAATGATTTGGCATGTGCAGTAAATGATTCTCAAGCTATGTAAGATGCAAAGCTTTGGCATGCACGCTTTGTTCATCTGAATTTTGCTAGTTTGCTACGCCTGCAGAAATCTGAAATGGTGTCCTCTTTGCCCAAACTTGAGGCACCTGGAAAACATGTTTGTGAAGGCTGTATTTTGGGCAAAATGCAGCGTTCGTCCTTTCCAAAAGATGGTTCAGTTTGGGCTACACAGAAATTGCAGCTTGTACATAGTGATGTCTATGGTCCTATGCAGACACCCTCTTTTGGAAATTACCTTTACTTCGTGACTTTTACTGATGATTTTTCCTAGCATGCATGGGTATATCCACTCAAAGCAAAGTCCGAAGTGTTCATGTGCTTTAAACAGTTTTTGGTTTTGGCTGAAAATCTGTCAGCATGTAAAATGGGCACCCTCTGTTCTGATCGAGGGGGGGAATATATGTCTTCTGAATTTAATGCATTTCTGGCTGAACGTGGGATAAAACACCAGTGTACAGTGCCGTATACACCTCAACAAAATGGAGTTGCTGAACAAAAGAACAGGTCACTCATGGAGATGGCAAGATGCATGGGCAAGAGTCAGGCTTTACCACATAGTTTCTGGCTTGAGGTTGTCATGTGTGCAACATATGTACTGAACATGTGTCCCACTAAAGCGCTGCAATCTATCACTCCATATGAGGCTTGGCATGATCGCAAGCCATCTGCTGCTCATCTGCGTTTTTTGGTTGTTTGGCATATGCACTAGTGCCTGAACAACATCGCAGAAAATTGGATGATAAGGCAGTAAAATGTATTTTTGTAGGGTACAGTTCTGAAAGTAAAGGCTATCGTCTGTATCATCCACAGACTAAACGCATTCTGGTTAGCCGTGATGTTGTATTTGTGGAAGATGTTGTTTAGCCATTGCTTTCATGTACTAAGGAGACATCTGTTAGCTCCAAAGACATGTATGATACTTTGATGCCTCTTTTTATAGGTGGACAGTCTAGTGCTAGTCCTAATGATGCAACTTCTCAGCCTTTGCAGGTTTGATATGATGATGCAGATCATTCCATTTCTGTTGCAGATGTACATGATGCACTTGTTGATGAGAGAGCGGATATAGAGCAGGCAAAAACTATGCCAAAATGGCTGGTGCAGACTTTGCGTGACAGCAAATTAGATGCACCTTTGTCATATCGTACTCGTTCAGGCTCTCATAGTGCCTCCTTTGCATCAGATTGCTATGCTATGGCTGCGTCCAGTCTCTCTGATGAGAATGAGTCTGTTTCTTTTGATGAAGCACAGAATTCAAAAAATTGGATGGCTGCTATGCAGATTGAATATGATGCTATAATGAAGAATGGTACATGGTCTTTATGTGACTTGCCTCCTAGCAAGAAGGCCATTGGCACTAAATGGGTATACAAGCTGAAGCGTAAACCTGATGGTACAGTTGACAGGTATAAGGCTAGGCATGTTGCAAAGGGTTATGCGCAGGAAAGAGGCATTGATTTTGGTGAGACCTTTGTAGCTACATGCCGTATGACTACTGTTCGGAGCATTTGTGCACTTGCAGCCCATCATGGTTGGAATGTACATCAGTTGGACATTAAAACAGCATTTTTGAATGGTGACTTGCATGAAGAAGTGTATGTTTTTCAGCCTCGTGGCTTTGTGCAGAAAGGGCATGAAAACTAGGTGTGCAGGCTAAAGAAGGCATTATATGGTTTAAAGCAAGCACCACGTGCTTGATATGAGAAGATACATGCCTATCTGGTTGCACATGGTTTTGAGAACAGTCCAACTGAAAGCACCTTATATGTTAAGCCTACTAATGATGTGCTTCTGATCATTGTTGTCTATGTTGACGACATGCTGCTCACTGGTCCTATTGAGAAGCATATTGCTGATTTCAAGGCTAATTTGCATGCCTCATTTGAGATTTGTGATTTGGGGCATTTGCATCACTATTTGGGCATTCAGTTTATGCAAGTTGATGGTGGAATGGCTTTGTGTCAAACGAAATATATTGACACATTATTGCAGCGTTTTGGCCTTGAAGACTGTAAGCCTATTGCCACTCCTATGGAGACAGGTTTACGATTGAGTCTTCATGATGCTGGAGATGCATTTGATGTTGTTCTCTATCAGTAGGCTGTTGGATGCTTGATTTACTTATGCATTACTCGGCCAGATATTCAGTTTGTTGTCTCGCAGATGAGCAGGTTTATGCATTGCCCAGGAGTCACGCATTGGAAGGCGGTTAAGCGCATCTTTCGCTACTTGAGTGGTACTCGCAAGAAGCAGCCTACTAAGGCCACTTCCAGTTGTGAGGCTGAGTATAGGGCAGCTTTCATAGGGACTATTGAGTGTGTGTGGCTCAGACGCCTTATGGCTGATTTGGGTGTTGGCTAGTCTTCTGCCACCACCATGTTCACTGACAGTCAGAGCACATTGGCAGTTGCGAGGAACCATGTGTTCCATGCTCGCACTAAGCACATTGAGGTGCATTATCACTATGTCAGGGAGAGGTTCTCTGCTGGGGAGATCAGCTTGGCATATGTGCCCACGCAGGAGAGCATTGCAGACCTTTTCATGAAGGCTCTGCCTAGGGAGAAGTTTGAAGCTTTCCGCAAAGCTTTGGGCTTACTTCCTTTTGTGGAGTGATTTCCACATAGCTTGGCACTTCCTTATACATGAGTGCGAGATCCTTGTTCACCGCATCACTCCGAGGGGGGATTTGTTGATATATTTAGGTAGTGATGTGTGTGAACACACTAGGACTGCCGGGGCACTTTTTTCCCTCTTTAGGAGGTTTTTCCCCCCGGCTTGTATATACGCCTATTGCCCTAATGGGCTACTTATCTTTGTACATTCTCTAGTAATACATTCAGTATTGTGTGTTTGAGCTCCAAGCTTCTTCTTCTTCCTTGTGATGTTCGCGTGCTTCCGTAGACGTCTAACTCCAAC
This sequence comes from Ceratopteris richardii, assembly GCA_020310875.1. Taxonomy (NCBI): domain Eukaryota; kingdom Viridiplantae; phylum Streptophyta; class Polypodiopsida; order Polypodiales; family Pteridaceae; genus Ceratopteris; species Ceratopteris richardii. Next base: position 60,616,078 of record CM035426.1, read on the forward strand.
ACATCCTTCGGCAACTAATCTTGCCTTGTACATGCAAATTGATCCATCTGAGTTTCTTTTAACTTTATATACCCATCTACAACCAATTAACTTTTGATTGGATGCCATTGGAACCAAATCCCAAGTGTCCATCTCCTTGAATGCATCTATTTCTTCTTTCATGGCCTTTTCCAAATTAGGGTTTCCCTTTGCCTCTTCATAGGTCGAGGGTTCTTCTGAAATTGAGTCTTTTGCCAAGTAGATTGAATTCTTTGTAACAAATGTGGAATCATATCTATACCTTTTCGGTTGTTTCTTCTCTCTTGTTGATCTTCTAAGAGCTTGCTTAGAGCATTCTCCATACTCTTGCATCTTTGTCTTGCCTCTTGACTTCCATAGCTTGTAGTCCTTTTCCCTTTCATCTTGGTCAGAATCAAGATCATATGGTACATTCACCTTTTGTTAGTCATCATCATACCAAGACATGTGTTCTTCAAACACATCTCTACTTGTAGTAAATTTCTTGGTTGAAGGATTATAGAATGTGTAACCCATCTGAGTTGAGTCATACCCAATAAACATTGCCTTTTTTGCCCTGTCATCTAGCTTACCTCTTATGTGTGATGGTACATGAACATAAGCTAAACAACCAAACACCTTGTAATGTCCAACACTAGGTTTTCTTCCATTCCATGCTTCATAAGGAGTTATACCTTGGAGTGATTTGAATGGTAGTCTATTGACAAGGTAAAAAACAATTGAAATAGCCTCTGCCCATAGATAATGTGGCAACCTCTTCTCTTTAAGTATTCTCCTGGCTGATCCAACCAATTTCTTGTTCTTCTCTTTCCAATTCCATTCATTTTAAGAGAGTGTGTGGTATTCACTTCCCTTTTGATATCTTTATCCTATAAGAACTCATCAAACTCTTTGGAGAAGTATTCTCCACCTCCATCAAATCTGAGCTTCTTGAGTGACTACCTGTATGATTCTCCACATGTGCTAGATACTTTTTCAAGGAATCAAAGACTTCATTATTACTCTTGATAAAGTATATAATAGTCCAGCTACTATGTTCATCAATAAACGGGACATAATACCTTGATCCTACCAATGAAAGCTCCTTGACTTGGTCCCCATACATCTCTATGTACTTAGTCCAATAAGTTGTTGTGGATGCAGCCTTTGTAGTTGAATGGTTATCTTTGTGCCTTCCCAATCTAACATGCATCACATCTGTTGATCATGTGTTGCTTTGATATGTTTAGTAGTCCTAGAATAGTTTGATCCCTGCATATGTCCTTCAAGGTTCTTTCATTCACATGAGAAAGTCTCTTATGCCACACTTCAAGCTCACTTAGGGTTTGAGACCCGAAAGTGAATAAAGCTATGTTCCTGGTTTCTCCTACTTCAAAAGTAAAGAACCTACCATGCTTCTCACCTCTAGCTATCTTCTTGAAGCCTTGACATGGATCTTCCACAAAAGCTCCATGTTGGGTGAACCTAACTTGCAAGCGTTTTTCAACTATTTGGCCTACACTTATTAGGTTTTTAGTGATAGTGGGTACATAGAGAACCTTACTCAAAATGTTTCTCGTACCATTGGAAGCTTTGACATTACCAATCTTCTCCACATTGTGCTTTGTATCATCCCCTATTTGTACTTCATGTCTATGCTTTGGACTTTCCAAGTCAGATAGAAGAGCCATGTTGCCTGCCAACATGATTTGAACATCCTAAATTTATGTAGAACAAATGATCATCTTCTTTACCTTCTTTGTGGCTTAGATTCATTAGAAGCAATGAGACTTCATGTGCTTGATTTTTCAGAATAATTGTTGTAGCCCCCTTCTATTACGACCTCTATTGTTATTGTTGAATTTGTGTTCAGCTCTGCCTCTATTGCTGCCATATCCACCTCTTCCACTTCCTTTCTGGGTCTTCCCATTGAACTAGAAATTCTGAGTGGTGTGGTTGGTCTTATCACAGATGGCACAAGATTGAACATTCTGACCTTTGGCTTTGTCATGCTTTGGTCCTTTCTTCTTCCCTTTCCACTTGCTCTTTCTTGTGAAGTTAGCTTGGGAAGTCTCCTCTTCATCTTCTTCCTTCTTCTTGCCTTTCGACTTCTTGTCCTTATCTGCATATAGAGCACTCATTGAATTACCATGATAGGATTTACCTTCCTTTATGCTATTATTGGCCTCTTGATTGAAGAGTTGTCCAAGAAAGATGTTGAAGTTTGGAGTTTGCACATCCATGATGAGATCATAAGCTATGGTGAACGCCTACCATTGCTTATCACTTCTAATCCCATTGAGAATTTGCCTTATAATGGCCTCTTCTTCAATGACATCTCCCATGGATGCTAACTGATCCGTAACTTCCTTGACCTTGGTAACAAACTCTGTGATGGTTTGTTTAGGTGTCTTCTTAATTTGGTTGAACTGGTTCCAAAGATGGTTCTTCGTTGCTTTTGCACTAGCAAAAAAGAAAGCCTCTAGGGCATCCCAAGTCTCTTGAGATGTCTTGCATCCTCTAATATGTGGTAATAGAAAGTCAAAGATAGAGTTTAGTATGTACAACCTTGCTTGAGCATCCCTTGTGCACCAAAGTGTGAGCTTATCTGTCTCCTCTTGTGTAGGTCTTCCTTTGGGTCTTGGAATAGGCATAGCTTCATCGCCTGCTACAATTCCATAAAGATTTCTACCTTGCAAATAGGCCTGCATTTTGATTTTCCAAGCCACATAGTTGTGTTGATCAAGCTTCTCAATCATTGAGGGAACATTGTTAGCCATCTTGATCTAGCTATGATACCACTAAAAGAACTTGGAGAAGCTTGTAGGAGGTAGAAAAGTGAGTTGCGAAGCGATGAAGTTCAATCTAGCCAATCGGCACAAGACCAGCCCTTGAGCTTATGGAGACTCAAATAAAACTTATAGGCATGCGATAAGTGCAATAAAATGCACTATGTACTTTGGAGCATCAAGGAGAAAGAGTCGATACAAAACCGATATGTTTGCACATTGACTATCTCAAAAAACTTACTATCTTTGGATGAGACAATGAACTTCAAATGCTCATAGTAGCCAACATGATTACAATTGGAAGAAATCCTCTTGAAGGAGTTATACACATAGCTTTGAGTGTATAGAATGCACAAGAGTACAAGAATCAAGCAAAATATGCTTTTGGAATGAACCTGACACTCGACAATAGTACCTCGTATTTTTTAGGAATGCGCATAGATAGACCCAAAGATAGAAAAACTTAGATTTCTCTCAATGGACTAAACCAAATGCTTTGAAAAGTTATGCACATAAACTAGACACTACTATCCTTCTAATGCATGCTCATCCATCCAATTTGAAGCTCTTTATAGAGAGCAGCAGCCTCTGCAAACTTATGGTTGTTGAAGAAGATGATGTAGAGAAATAGAGCAAGACAATGATGAACACAAGTGTATGTATATTGCTTCCATGTAATGTACAAGTGATTTGAAGTCTTTATATAAACTCTTGAAGTGCTCCACGACTTCTACAAGTGGATTTTGAATTCAAATGAAGGCATGATTAGTTGTTGGAGGAATCAATTCACTTTCCTACAATCTAGGAAAAGTGAAGATCTAGTTTGATCTACTTTTAGGTGATTGATTGATTCATTGATTGCAACTTAACCACCTCAAATTCATGGAAGTTTAGCTCTCTTTTTCTACTTTTATTGTGTAAATCTCTAGACTTTTATAATGGTAAATGATCTATAAAAATCTTTTAAAAAAATATAATAAATGAGCATATGTAAAAGAACGCTTCAATGGATATTTTGACATAATCCAAACCATAACTTTTTTGATGTAGAACAAATCCACCTCAAGCATATTGTAAGCTTGATGTTCCAAAAATGAAGGAGGCACAAAAGGCATCATGGAACCACAATCTCAAGGTTGATGGAAGGCAATAAATTGAAGGCATAAGCAATGGCTAAGCAGGCATCAAATCCTCAACAAGAAGAATGAGAAAATTGCAACAATGTCTAGGCCACTACATCATGTGCATGACTGGGGTGACCCTCCTCCATGGGAAACTCTTGTGGACACATCTTGGCATATGTAATTCCACCATTGACTCACGCTCACCCAAAGCAAGGAAATGGGACCCATGGTGCCCTCAACTATGTGTGGATATGAAGGAATGGGGGGCGACCTCACCTCCCCCTATTCATAGCTTAGAAGGTTGCCTTCTTAGAGACGTGGGGCGACTCTGATGGGGGGGTTGACCCCTCCACCTCCACCTCTAGGAAGACACTCCTAGGGTGACCCTAGCCTCGAAGATGTGGAAGATCAATAAATAAGGATAGGGACATAAAGCACATATAATTGAGTTGTCTTGCAAGGGCAAATTCAAAGTTATAACTATGACAGGGTGACCCCTATCCCTACATGACACCATGGCAAAGACTCCACTTTTGGCATATCATCATAGCGAGGGTGACTATCAGCCCATGGAAACTTTTCATTCATTTGCCTTGATTTCCTATGGGCGACTTCTCTCCATAGTCACCAATGGCAACCTACATACACTCCCTTCCACATCGGGTGATTTCTCCTCATGGTCACCAAGGGAGACCCACTTACACCTCCCTTCTAAAGGCATACTCCTTCACCTCCTTGTGGGGGCAACTTGATATGCTTGGGACGTAGGAGGCTCCATTCATGTACCTCTTCATGGGAAACTTGAGAATCGTAGGGTGACCCATCTCAAAGCAATAACTTGCCTAGGCACTATAATGATCATCAAGAGATCACTTCGTTTTAGCATCTAAGGATGGCAATGATTTCGGGGCATCAAGGGTCATATTCTCATAGGCATGTACAAAGATTAAGGTAATTACTCAAAGCAGAAAGCTACACTATGAAGGCATGGTTTCACTCTAAGGCTTTAAGTAGGAAATCATCAATCTATCGAAGCTTTTACTCTTTGGAAGATGGTACATTCATGATAAAATTGAAGATGTGTAATGATAAGGATTAAAGGATTCTAGTGGTCCAGTAGTGCCATATTCCCAAAATCGGGCACCACCTCCACCTCTTTCATCCAAAATAGGGCACCGCTTGACCCATTTTTGGCATATCCAAAATTAGGTGACTCCTCTACCCAGTTTTGGCATGGCTACCTTCAGCGACAGTGTGGCTTCTCATCTTGACACAACACAGAGTGAATGATTAAAGTGTAAATAAACACAGGGAAGCCCTTCATAAGGCTCTTGCAATGTAAGAAGATATCATTGGAGTACCTAAAAATGGTCGATGGCAAGTATCAAAATTAGCCCACTTCAACCACCAGCTTTGTTAGTTTGGTGCATACGACAGTAACAGTTGGGATTCGACAATGCCGCTCCTCTTGGAATCTGGATTCTATATAAGAAGAGGCTTGGTACTCATTTTTCCCACCTTATCTTACATCTCTCTAGTCTAGTCTCTGGTCTCTATTCTAGTTGGACTCTCCACCTAGCTATCTCTTGTTTGCCCTCTGCACTCTATTGCAACTTTGCCCACTCTGTGTTGAGGACACTCTATGGTGACTATACAACATGTTGGCTTCTCAGTTGTGTGGTAGTTAGAATGACAATGTGATTGAGTAGTCTTGTCTTTTGTATCTTAGTTGGAGTCTGTTACATTTCACTTGTAGAGAGTACTTTGATATTTGAAATACTTCTTGTTGTTGATTTTAGTGTAGTCAAGTTCTAGTCTCTAGAGTGGCTACGAGTGCATTTCAATCCTTGGCTTACTATAATCATTTTGATTCTTAAAACATTGTTCTTTTCTCATCTTTTTTCTTGTCATTTTTTCCATCACTGTGGCTTCACTGACAACTTGTATTCCTGCACACACAAACATAGGGTATACTTGCCTAAGGAAGAATCCTCCTTTAGTAGAAGAAGCACTAGAAATTGTGGTCTTGATCGCCTCTTCTATAGTTTGGCACTCCCGATGGGACCCTTGCATGTTTCATGTGAGGTAAAGCAGTTGATGCTTGAAGTGTTTTTCTTGCTTTCTTTAGTCTTGTGAGTGGTTACATGACCCATACTTGACCAAACAATGAGCCTCTTCATGCACATAAGTGTGCCAAAAAGTCAACTCAATCTTCACCCGATCAATGCAACGCCCCTTTACCTTTAAATCTCTCCATTGATTTGGCCTCTACATCAGTTTCAAAAAAGAAGCCTAGAAGGACCCATGATTTTGCTTTAGACAACTCATAAGAAACTCATGCACCAATGGAGGACCTCTCAAATCTATTGTCCATGTTAAATATTACGTTCCCTACTTTTAAAGGTTTAGTACATGATGTAGAATATCATTTAAGGAGTTTCATCTCATTATGTCGTGCATGTGGGCTACAACATCGCAAGGATGCCATGCTAGTATTATTCCCCTCTACCTTTGATGGACATGAAGATAAATGGTACAACCAACATGCAGATGGGCATTCACCACCTAGGGGGCCTTCAAGACTTACTTTTATCAAAAATTTCCACCAAGTGAATCCTTCCATGAACTTATACATGTGCAAAATAGCTTATTTCTCGTTTGCCGCATGCTACAAAATTTTTTTTAGTCAAAAACTGGATAGAGAAGTCTCTACCAAGATCTTTTCAATAGAATCTTCGAGAATCACTAGGGTTGGATGCCACATTGAATGAATTTTTGGTGATTTCTTCTCACACAGAGGAGGCTATAGTGCCAATTTCGAAGGTTTGATTCAAGAAAATTATGGTATGAGTTGGACCCGATTGAGCAACTTAGGATAGAACTAGAAGCACTGAAGATGCAACAAATTCAACAAGAGGAGGAGGTCATTTCACCACTTTCATGCTACAATGATGCTTTAGTGGTGCAACTTCAATGTAAAGTGGAGGAAGTGTGGACTACTCAAGACATCTGCAGGCATATTTGCTGTACCTCATGCAACAATAGTGGCCACCCTAGCATGAACTATCCTAATCCAGTGAGATTTCAATTTTGTGGGAAAGGTGGCTATGAGACACATGACTGTTACTACCTCAAAGGAGCTAAACAAAGAGGTAATACCCAAGTTCCGGACGCATTTTATGCTAGTAATTCAAATATGCACAACAGAGAGGAATATCGTCCTAATTGACCTAGATATATTAGACCTCTAATATAATATCACTATAGAGAATATGGCCATGTGCAAAGCAAATGTTCTCTGCTTGAGGGCACAACTCCCTCTCAACATTGCCTTGATGCCAAGGATCATTACACAAGGGATTTTCCTCACACCCACCTTGCTCCAACTCATATGATCGTGGTTTTCTCCACGAGAAGAACGTATGGCTCCACAATCCTTTGTTGTTTCATCATCTGTGTAGTACCTATGATGACTAGAGCTAGGCAAGCATCGAAAACTTGTATAGAAGAGTAGCAGGGAGTCAAGGGAAAAGAAGAGGGTAAGAAGGCTGATTTGGAGGACTAGGTGACCACTAAAGAAGCCTATGACAAGGTGAGCACTTCACTAAAAGAGCAACCTGCTTGCCCTCAAGAGAATGCACATGAGGTGAATATTGAAGAAATTCCGAAAGGGATTCATCACAAGGTTTGTTTATTCCAATTCATACAAATGGATGCAAAGGTGAGAAATGATTTACTCAAAGTCATAAAGTTTGCCTACCGGAGCCCACCACCAAGTGTAAAATGGTTCATGGGAGATTTTCCCCTTGTGTCACTAGTAGTCTACCAGAGTTCAAGATTGTCTATTTCCATAAAAAGTGAAATTTTGACAGGTGTCATTGTAGATGGTGGCTCTTGTTACGAGGAAGGAGATAAGGAAGAGAGCTCACAAACACTATCACAATCAAAGAGAGGCACACACACAAATTGAGGCAAGGACGTATGATATTCTTCTTCTTGTTGTTCTATTACATAAAAGAAATGTACAAGAATGACCTAAAAACAACAATACAACAAGTGCAATATATAACATAATAGTACGTAAGGGAAAATCCTAAAGTCCATGAATGAGTGAGCTAGCAAGAAAACAAATGTGCCATCACTCTTGGTAGAAAAATCTAGTAAATCTCAATGAAGTATCCTTGACATATATTGGTGTGACCATTATACATATCAAAGAAATGAAAAAATGATATGTGTCATCTTGGATCATCACATGTTGAGCTTCATATCTCAACACTCCCCCTCAAGCTCAATGTCATGTCATGTAATCCAAGCATCTTCCAAAATGTTTTCAACTTCTGTGCTCCAAGTGCTTTAGTGAAAATAATAGCAACCTGCCCATCTGTTCTCACATAAACAAGATCAATATCACCTGCTAATACCTTCTTGTTGATCTAATGATAATGTGCCTCTGTATGCTTTGTTCTAGCATAAAAAGCAAGATTCCGTGCTAATTGTATGTTGATAAGATTAGCACTATAGATGGTGATAGGCTTTTGCACTTCCACACCTAAATCTACAAGTAGCATCTCTAGCCATGATGCCTCACATGTTGCCATTCTAGCACCTCTATACTCAACCTCTGTACTCGACAAAGCACTAGTGGGTTGCTTCTTACTACTCCATGTAATACCTGCACTCCCAAGTGGGAATAGAAAGACACTAGTAGATCTTCTATCTGGAATGCTACCAACCCAAGCTGCATCAGTGTATCCGTGAACATCAAATCTACACCAACTTCATTAAACAATGCATAATCCAAAGTAGCACTCACATAACGTAGGGTGCACCTCAGACCATCTAAATGTGGCTTCTTGGGAACATGCATGAATTGACTTTTAAGTCTAATAGCAATGTAGCTTAGATCAGGCCTTGTAATTGTGAGATATATCAAATTTCCCACAATTTTCTTGTACATAGTAGCATTTTCCAATGCTTCACCTAATGTAGTATCCAACTTCGAATTTTGATCTAATGGCATAGAAAATGGCTTACAATCAGCCATACCATACTTTTACAGCATATTCAAGGCATATTGCCTTTGCCACATCAATATACCTATTTCTGTATGTATAAACTCAATGCCCAAGAAATAGCACAACACACCAAGAACTTTCATGTCAAATTCCTGCATGAGGAGTTGCCTTACCTCTTTAATGCTTGCTTCATTGTCACCTCCTACAATCAAGTCATCAATATAAATGGCCACAATTGTGATGCCATCATCACCCTTCCTTGCATATAGTTAAGTAGTCAGCAATCCTTGTATTCCAAGCATGAGGGGCTTGTTCAATCCCATACAAAGCCTTTTGCAACCTGCAAACATATTATGGGTGCTTTGAATCTTCATATCCTCATGGCTGGTCCATGTATACTTCTCCTTGTAACTCACCATGTACGAAAGCATTCTTTACATCCATTTGATGCAAATTCCATCCTTTTGTTGTAGCTAATGCAACAAGTGTTTTGGAAGTAGAAATTTTAGCTACAGTGTTGAATGTTTCCTCATAATCAATGCCACATGTCTATGCGTATCCTTTTGCTACCAACCGTGCTTTGTATGTGCTTATGCTACCATCAGCATTGTGCTTTACCTTGTAAACCCACTTGCAACCTATGGATTTCTTTCCTTGCGGCAATGGAACCAGCTTCCATGTATCGTTTCCATAAAGGGTAGCCATCTCCTCATCCATAGCTTTTTCCCAATCTACATTTCCAATTGCATCTTCAAAACAAGAAAGTTCAGCATCTTGTATTACCTTGGTCATGTAAGCACAATGAGGAGCCATATAATTGTCATACATCAGTCGTTGCACAAAATTCTGCATCCTCCCATATCTTCTTGGTCTTGGGTCACTTCTCCTTGTATCATCTGCATGTTCCTTTCTAACTCCTGGAGTCTTCACAGAGGGCAATCCAAGTTTCTCATCAAGGCTCTTCTCTGAACTGCTTGAATCTCCATTAATTTCTTCAAAACCTGTAGATGTTTTACTACCAGCAAAAAGCTTTTCTTTACCTTTCTTTGATGTAGTTGATGAATTTTCTAGACTCAAATTTCCACACAATTTTCCACTCCATTGATTGAGTTGGAACTATTGCTTGGTGATGCATCTAGTCCACTCAAAACTCGAGATTTTGCACTTAATTTTTTAGCATTTTCTTTGTCATTTGGTTCAAGATCAAGTCCATCTTTGGCATCTGCATAGAAGCTTGACATTTCATCAAACACCACATCTCTGCTTACCTTCACGTGTCGTGTGAGTGGGTTATAACATTCATAACCCTTTTGCTCAAGGGAATATCCAATGAAGATACATTTCTCTACTTTTGGATCAAGCTTCATCATCAACTCATCAAGAACATGTACACATGCAATATAGCCAAATACTTTCATATGTGATAAGTTTGGCTTTTTACTTGTAAAATTCTCTTTAGGTGTAACTTGATGTACAACAACAGTCGAAGTTCTATTCATGATGTATATAGTAGTATGCACAACTTTTGCCCAGTAACAATGAGGCATATTCTTATCAGCCATCAAAGCTCTTGCTATTTCTGCGATAGGTCTATTTTTCAACAACGCCATTCCGTTGTGGTCTATAATTGCATGAAAAATGACATCGAATTCCATGACTTTTAAGAAAGTTGGTGAAATCATTTGACATGTATTCACCTCCTCCATCAAACCTTAACATCTGAATATTCTTTCCTGTCTGCTTTTCCACCATAGCCTTAAAATTCTCAAAGTGAGTGAACACCTCACTCTTCTCTTTCATGTAATATACCTATACTTTTTGTGTATAGTCATCAATGAAAGTTACATAAAACCTGCAACCACCCATAGATGCGTTCTTTGCAAGACCCCAAATATTTGTATGTACTATTTCTAGTACATTCTCACTAACATGCTTGTCATGCACAAATGATGCTCTTGACTATTCACCAAATTGACAAGCTGCACATACCTTTTACATTTCTGAAACTTTGAAATTTGGTAGTCCATTGACAATCTCCTTGGACTGCATCAATTTCAGAGTTGGTGGTAATGTTACATTTGCTCGTTTCATCAGACGTCAGTAGAGAAACTTGAAATAGCATTGTACTGTGCCTTGTATATCTCTCTTTCTACCTTCCATGAACTGATCTGAGCAAGTGGCTGTTCTCTGTCTCTTCCTCTCACTCTCACTGTGTGAGAGTGCTTCTTCTTACTATAGTTTCTTAGCAAAAACACAAATGAGTTTGTATAATCTGATCGATGACCAATCGGATGTGTTGTGCAACAATCATATGATGGTGAGAACTTTGTGTTCCCTCTGTAGACTGTAGAGTATCTCGATGAAGGAGCAAAGCATCAGACAAAGAGATCCACAATACCTTCTTTTTGCTACTGTGAGTGAGATCAACACCTTCTATCTGCTGATTGTGAGCTCTGAGATGTGCTTTCTTCTAAAGGATTTCCCCATGTTGCAAATCTTACTCTGAAGAGTGCTGCTCGAACCCAAGGCTTCTGAAGGTCTACCAAGTGCTTAGATGCAATAGACCTATGCATGCAATTGGAGATTGTGTTGCCTATGTCACGAGTTGGTGGACCGGGAAAAATGGAGGTCATGTGTCCACAAAATTCCTTCATGGTTGGTTGGGTATACAAGCGCTAAGATAGTGCTTATGCAATTTGATTTTTCTAGTTACAACCTCACTCTATAGTACAACACGCGATAGAACATAATCTCCTTTGTGCGAGACATCAACCATGATGTAGTTAGCCGAGTGAAAAACTTAACACTGCTCTGCGGAAAAAAGGTTCTTGTCAACTGAGAATACTTGGATTCAGTCACTTAGAGGTCACAAGCTATGGGTGCTAATATGGAATGTGATAGCCTGGTGATATGGAATACAATTCTCAAGGAAACCATCGTCACCGATGCAAAGATCAATATGGTTGTGAGCAAACAATAAGAGAAAATAAACACACATGAATTAATGATTAAAATGGAATTAATTAGTGTCTCTAAACACTATAATAATAGAGATTCATCACACTTTGAGTTAAAAAAATAGTGGATATGACCACTTCACATATGGAGATGCATCACTAATACAAGCGAATCTCTTATGAGAAACATAAAGCACCTCAAAGAATACGACAAGAACAAGGGTGGGAGGGTGGGAAAGATAGGTGAAAGAGAAGGGTGGGAGGGTGAGTAAATGGGCAGAATGTAACTCAAAATGAGCATAAAATGATGGCAAAAGAGCTCTCCCAATGAGTGGAGAGCCACACCGCCAAGCTCTACCAACATCACCACCAAAACAACCACCAATCACACCACCAAGGCCTCCACCTAGTGCTCTCATACCATGTAGAGAGTACACGCATGGAAGCAGAATGAGAAGAAGAGTGTGCTCACAAAAGAAAGAGTGTGAGAGACTCAAAGTTATTGGACCAAGAAATGGGTAAACTCACATGGATTAGAAATGAGCTTGCCAAGAGCATGAAGTGGGCTCCTCAAGCTTCTAACCAAGTACAAATAGGGGGAGAGGCCCTCCTTATATGGATTTGGGAGGGGCTCTCTGTTGGAACATCAAGCTTACACTATGCTTGAGGTGGATTTGATCTACATCAAAGGCTATCGCGTCGAAAGAATATCCGTTGGAGAGTTCTTTTTCATATGTTCATTTATTGTATTTTTTGAGAGATTTTTGATGGTTCTTTTACCATTGTAAAAGCCTTGAGCTTTACACATGTAAAGGTAGAAATATAGAGCCCAAATCCCACGAATTTGTGGTGGTTGAAGTTGCATTCAATCAAGCAATCAATCACTTAAAAGTAGATCAAATTAGATCTTCACTTTTCCTAGATTGTAGGAAAGTGAATTAATTCCCTCCAACAACCATTCCCACCTTCATTTGAATTCAAATTTCTCTTGTAGAAGTCGTGGAACACTCCTAGAGTCTATATAAAGACTTGAAATCACTTGTACATTACATGGAAGCAATATACATACACTTGTGACCATCATTGTCTTGCTCCTTCAATTCTCTGCATCATCTTCTTCGCCAACAGTAGTCTTGCAGAGGCTGATGTTCTCTCTTCAGAGCTCCAAATTGAGTGCAAGATAACTCATTGGAAAGGTATTAGTGTCTAGTTTATGCCTATAAAATTTCATAGAATTTGGTTTAGTAGATTGGGAGAAATTTGGGTTTTTCTGTCTCGGGGTCAATCTCTGCATATTCTTGAAAAATAGGAAGTACCACCGGTGAATGTCACATTCATTCCTATAGCATATTTTGCTTATTCCTTATACTTTTGTGCATTCCATACACTCAACCCTATGTATATCACTCCCAGAAAAGGATTTTTTCTAATTTTAATCATGCTGGTTGCTATGGGCATCTGAAGTTCATTGTCTCTTCCATAGATAGTAAGTTTTTTGAGCTAGTCGACACGCGAACCTATTTGTTTTGTATCGACTCATTCTCCTTGATGCTCCAAAGTACATAGTGTGTTTCTTTGCACTTATTACATGCCTATAAGGTATATTTGAGTCTCTATAAGCTCAAGGGCTGGTCTTGTGCCGGTTGGCTTGACCAAACTTCGTCGCTTCGAAACGCACTTTTCTACCTTCTACAAGCTTCTCCAAGTTCTTTCACGCTCCAAAGTACATCTCATGTGGGATAATAAAGGAGAATGAATACAATGGTAGAAGCAAATGGCAAGGTAACAAAATACAAATAATATAATATAAAATGGAAATGGAATAGAAATAGAGTGACTCCAAGATACAGGAGATGCACTCTCACATTCTCAATAGTTTACACTCTCATCTTCTTCTTCAGTGGGTGAGGATGGAGGAGCGAGCGAACACAAGATTAGAAGAACACTGACAATTATGGGGAATTCACTAGGACAAAGTATGGAAACAAGATAAGGAATGTGGGTTTTTGGATGATGGCCCTGGTCTAATTGCCTAACAATCAGTTGGCATTCCCCATGAATTCGGTTAAACAAAATGGCTGACCAAATAATCAGACCATGTGTTGAGAGCAGTATGGGCACCCAAGGACTGACTAGACAAGGAAGCCAATGGAGAGAGTCAGAGCGAGGTGAAGGAGTAAGTAGACAAAGCAGTCGACGCAAATCTAGCAGATAGGCCCTGCAAATTTTTCCAAATCAACATCTTTATAACAGTGATTCTTATCACTAACAATCATTGTAAATACCATTTCATATTTTTGTAGCTCCATTTTGTGCAAGCCAAGGAGTCCTTGAGCTTGAGGAGCCTTAGAAGTACCTACATATCAATTTTTGTATTTTTTAGACTCCGTTTAAGCCTTCAAATTGGCCCTGGAACCTAATTTCTAACTAGGCCGGACACTAGGTCTCGACAGGGCCAAAACCTAGTCAAAAACTATAAAAAGAGCTAGAGAGCTCATTTTTGAGGTTAGCTTGTAATTGAAATGAACTTGTAAGAGCTTTTTAAAAGGAATCTAAGAACTCCATTGCTTCTCACTCTTTGTCTTGCCGTGTGTGCACGTGTGTGTGTATGTGTGTGCACGTTAGTGTGCTTCTCACTCACGCACTTGTGCCTCCACTTGCTCGAGGTCTTCATACCATCCTCACGTCTTCCCGGATTGACATTAAAGGAGGTGCTACTCATCACTGAGCTACACCAAATTTTGGCGCCGTTGCCGGGGATCGAGCTTTGAGAACGAGCGTGTGATGGTAAGACGTAGATTGGAGACGTTGGCGTTGTAGGTAATTTCTTTACTTTCCCTATTTTTCTCTTTCTTACCTTACCACCATCATCACCATCTTCCACCTCCACTTCCATCATCGCGAAAATTTCAGTTTTTTGATCATATCACCTTCTCCACCTCATTCCCCTCATTTCACTTGTGAGAGAGAGCGAGAGAGCGAACTGTTGTGTGCTATTTTCTGCATGCTTTTGGAGTTTCTTGCAGGTTCCAACATCATCATCCCCTCCAGCACGTCGCGCAGGTACGGAAATGTGCAGAACTATCTCGCAGTCGCCGACTCCTGTCGATCGCGATTGACAAAAATTTTCACCTTTTGGTAAATCTGAGTGCACCACAGTGGACTAGAGACCCTGCACACCACATTTCCACAAAAATTTTTGAAAATTTTGCAAGATTTCAGTCCATCGCGATTGACAGCTCTGTCCATCGTGATTGACAGCTCTGTCCATCGCGACCGACTGCCTGTCCATCGCGACTGACTGCCTGTCCATCGCGATTGACAGCCTGCCCTGTCCATCGCGATTGACTGCCTGCCCTGTCCATCGCGATTGACAGCCTGCCCTGTCCATCGCGATTGACAGCCTTCCCTGTCCATCGCGATTGACTGCCTGTCCATCGCGATTGACAGCTTGCCCTGTCCATCGCGATTGACTGCATGCCCTGTCCATCGCGATTGACTGCCTGTCCATCGCGATTGACAGCCTGCCCTGTCCATTGCGATTGACTGCCTGTCCATCGCGATTGATACTCTGTCCATCGCGATTGATAGCCCTGTCCATCGCGATTGACAGCCAATTTTAGCCAATTTTTTAGGGTTTTTAAATTGAAGAGTTGGGCTAATTTTGGGCATAAACATTTGACTCTAGAGCACATAAGGAGGCCTTAGGAAAACAACTTGGGGAAAACCTGTTGCACAGTGATCCTGTTTGAACCCTGTCTTAACCCTAGAACCCTGAACGGTCATAACTTTTTCATACGAAATCCATTTTTTGAGCTCTAGGGCTTGTTGGAAAGCTTGTGGCATATACTACACGCCCTCAACTGTTTTTTATAAAGATAATGCATTGATTTTCAGCTAGGGTATTTTGAAGTTGACCATACCCAGGGGGATCAAAGTCAGGGGTCTTAAGAATTGTTTTTCCGAAAATTCACTATGCAAATTAGTATTTGTGCTACAGGAATGAGAATCATTGGTTCTGTCTTTGGAATTTAAATATTAAAGCTAACTTTGGAACTCTACAGATCTATTGAGAGCATCGAAAGGCGTTCGAAGCAAGTGTAAGTGCAAGCTTGGGAACACACTTCCTGGGCATTCAAGGGCAACCAAGCAGGAAACAAAAGGTTGGAAACTTTCAACCCCCTCTGTCAATTCCTAGTTTAGGCTAAGAACGACTAGAGGTAGGAGTAAGTCAGGGCGACGATAGGCAATTATCAAGTTGAAGCAGACCTAAACTCTCAAGTTCAAGCCAAGGACATAATCTTTGTACTATCGAGAACTTTAAAGGAAAAGAACTTAACGTGGAACGATCAGCTTTAAGTGCGGAACTACACTCAAATATACCTTACGACGTGATATCAGACAAGAATTTTAACACGGGAATCAACTAAAAAGAATAAAGTAACTGACACAAAAGGACTCTGCAACGAGGTTGTACTTGGGCAAAATTGGGCTATTCAGCTAGGCTTATGAACCTTAGATCAGGGCGACATCTAGTAAGGGATAGACAAAGCCTTAGGTCTTCAGAGGCTAGTGTCAACCACACTGCTAGGTCGTGGGCCCAGCAGCTGAGCCACCACTCATACTACCCAAGTTCTGAGACTAGTGAATCCGAGATGTCTCAAGGTATGGAGAGACCTACAGGAAGTTCAGGAGTGCCATACTTGCATAGGGTAGAAGGCCCTTACAAAACGCAGTTGGAATACCTTAGGACCAACCGATTAGGTGCCAGCATCTATGAGGACGGCCTAGGAAGATCTGTGGTACAGATTAAGAATCCTGATCAATCCATTGGACTAGAGCACCCAGCTGTCAAGTTCGAAAACGGAGCATACTTGGACAAAGAAGGAACCATATACGTAGTCACCAGTCACCCAGATAGGACGGACGAATTTGGAAATGTGATCCCCGAAGCAGACTTAGGTGACCTGGAGCAAGGAAAAATGGGTGCAGAACCTAGAACCCCTCGAGGTAAATCGGTTCTCACTAGGATTATCACACCGGAGTAGATTCCCTAGGATAATAAGAGCATAGATTTGCTCCTCAATTGAGAGACTGACGAAGCCTTTTGGAGGTACAAACCTGATCGGCCAATTGATATAGGAACAATCATGATATATGAGTTTAAGGATCCTGATAGCCCAGGTAGAGTGACCTACTTAGATCACGCTTCGGAGAGGATCTTTGTGGTGACAGAAAATGATAGGCATGCTTACACTTGGAAGGGTGAATTCGTTTTCCCCCAACCAAGATCGAATGTATCCTATGGTCACCCTGGAGCTGGAACATCCCAAGCTCATGGAATGCAAAGAGACAGAAGTAGAGATAGACCAGAAGTAAGCTTTGCCAACCCAGTGGGCAGAGAAAGAACAAGGACGGAAACAAATAGAGTAGAACCTGAGATACTTAGAGCTCACAGGAATCAAAGAAATGCGGACGAGTTCCCTCTACCACGACCTAGAGAGCACGCAAGGACTTTGAGACCGACTCAGCTAGTTAAGTCCATGAAGAACTACTTCGATGGCACTGGAGATCCATACGATCATGTGGCTGAGTTTAGGCAAGTCCTGAGAGCTGAACAAGTGGAGGATCTATTCACGTAGTACAATGCCTTTGGTCTGACCCTTAAGAACACTGCCCTGACATGGTTTCAACCACTAAATGAGAGGCAGTTCAGGAGCATAGACCAACTCCTAGAGGCTTTCATTATTGAATTCTCTAAGAGTGGCATAAGGCATAATACCTCCTCGCTGATTCACAGCTTCAAGCAAACCCCTCAAGAAACCGTGAGACTTGCAGGAAGAAGATTTAGGCAATACTTAGAAAGATGCCCTGTTTCGGAGCTACCCACACCAGCTAAGCAAGTGGCTTTATTTTTGGATGGATTGCTAAGTACCAAATTGAGATCTTATGTGTACCTGAAGGACCCTAGGACCATTGAAGATTGTGTACGCATGTGCATTGACATTGAGGATAACCTAGGGGAGGAGTTAGAGCTTTCCAAGATATACAAAGACTCGGATAGTGCTTCTAACCTCTCTTCCACGCAATCCACATCAATCGAGGAACTTGCAGAGAAAGTAGCTCAGAAATTAGGTGTAACTAGCAAACAAATCCCAAGGTTTGCCCCTGTGAAAAGGTGCTATACTTGTGGTGGCGACCACATGGTGAACGTATGTCCCATTATGACTCAGCCCCAAGTAAATCCTAGTAGCCAGTACTGCACCATAGAACGGAGGTACACCAATCACACCGCACAAGATTGCCCCTACAATAAGCAAACAGTTAGGCAAACTTACCCTCAACCCTATCCACCGCACGGAAGATACCAGAACCAGTACCCTCCACAGCCATATGGCAGGCCACAGCAACCTTATCAGCAACCATACCAAAACCAACAAAGACCTCAGCCTGTGTTAGCACAACAACCCCCTGCCCTAGCTAATGTGATCCCAGTAAAATATGCAGCAGCAGAAGAAAACCTGAATAGAGCTATAGTCCCTGTAACACCACTGCTTTCTGAAAGTGACCCCAGTGACCATAGCTTTGATTCTACACATGTCGATAGTCCCCATGCTTACTACATGCAATCTCCTGAACATGGTGAGTCCTACTATAGTGAAGAACCAAGTGAACCTAGTTGGGAGTCAGATCACACAAACCTCATGTATACAAACCCCAATCCTAGGCCTCAATCTAGGCAGGTAAGACCTCCATTCCCTAGAGGACCATGCTACAGATGTCAGGGGGATCACCTCATTCGTGATTGTCCCTTGCCTCCATCTACACAACCCTAGTCAGTGACGATTCAGGGCTTTTGCCAAGAGTGTGGAAAGGATCATCTCTTACGAGACTGCCCTAAGAATCCTAATAATATGCCAAAAATTACTCCTATTAACGTTATTGGGTTAGTGGTAGATTCCACAGGAAGTGTCACTTCCACTACACCCGTGCAAGTGATCACTAGAGCTCAAGCATTGCAGCAAAACCAAGGTGTAGACCAGGAGAAGAGCCCAGATGTTAGTGAAACAGAGAGCATGACAAAGAAGAGGACAAGAGCTTGGAGAGATAGCCGTGAACGTATGAAAAGGCAATGGGCAAAGAAGATGAGTGAACTTGAGGAAAGTCTACGAGAAACCAAGGCCAAAATCATAGAGATCACATCTCAACCGCACTCTCACACATTCCCACCGCTACCATCCCCATCACCCTCCATCCCTCCACCCGCTAATACACCCCACGTAACCCACCCACCACCCGAAGCAGGATCAGTATTAGCTGATCCCACTCCCGAAGACCTTACTATGATGCTTAAAGCATATCAGGCCAGAATCCAAGAAGGGCCAAATGTAACTGATCATGAAAAGTGTTACCCAAGAGCAAAAATAGAGTTAGAACGAACCAAAATTTGTGCTAAGATGGTGGAGTTGGCTCAGACCATGTTTGAGGCCAGTCGGCTATTTAACATCTCTAGTTCAGCGAAGACACAGTTGCACTTTGATGGACTGTTAGAAAGAATAGAGAAGCTGATTGCACAATCAGAAAAGGAACCCATCTCTCAACACAAGGACAAGGCAAGTGAAAGATTAAGCATTCCTGCCCAGGAAGCCTATGTGCCTGAAGCCTATGTGCCTAACTCTACGGAGCCAGACACATCATCTTCTATGAATCGGTTCACACCAGAATTCCTACGCGAGATTCAAGAGGACAAATGGGCTAAAGAAAGTGAAGTCCCTCCTCCTATTGAACTTGTGGATGATGCACACGACCAGTTCCCACAAGACATCCCATCCATTTATGAGGAGCAGGAGAGCACTCACTCTCAGGACAGACTAGACTTTGAATCTAACTCTCTACAATAATTACCCCACTTCACAGGCCCATGGGAAGCTAAGTCTACTTGTATGAGAGCACCCACGGTCATGGTAAGAAACGAAGATTCAGTCATACCTAAGAACACAGAGGTAGTGAAGAACACCAAAGTGCAGTGCAATCTCACTTTGGAAGAGCTACTCAAGGTTAGACCTGAATTATGGAAACATGTCGCCAAACAAGTACCAGAGATAGCAAAACCTCGTTCCCAGCTGGGATCACATAGGACAGTACCAGAGATACCCTTGGATAAGATAGGAGATATGTGTGAAGGTGAAGAAGGTAACACCTATCTTCCCATTACCTACCAGGAGTACACCACCAAGGCAATTTTGGACTCAGGTGCAGGAGTTGCAATTGCCACCACTTCCCTATGGAAGCGTTGGGGCAAGCCAGCACTCAGGCCCACGAGGATGAAATTGCAGATGGCCGATGGTCACATAGAGAGACCCTTAGGGTTGCTAGAAGGAATAACTCTCACCACCTGTGGTGTCGAGTTTGAGCATACATTTGCTATATGTGACTTCAGCAAAAATCATGCCTATGAGATGATTTTGGGAAGACCATTTATGCGACAGTTGCAAGTGGTACAGGACTGGGGAACCAACTCCTTGTATTTGCAACACTTAGGTGTTACAACCAAAGTAAATCTCAAAGATTACTCTCATAGAGATGTACCTCCCATCCAATGGAATCCCATCCATAGAGCCAAAGATGATACAGAATCGGTGCATTCCATAGGGTCAGGATCCTCATGGATGCATGAAGACACTCACTTATGGATGTGTAAGGTAGTAGTAGAAGAAGAGAAGAGAGTGAAAGCCAGAGAGGTAGGTGCAAAAGAAAACCATAGATCAATTCAAGACCCAGCCTATGCACCTGTAGTCTTTCCTGATGAGGAATTTGAACCCCATGGTTGGGCAGAAATCTTAGCAACAATGGATGTAGCCATCAATGAGGAACAATGGACACCTCACTGTGATGAGGATGGCTATGACATTTCAGTCTTCTCCATAGAGCCAATCATGGGAGAAGCAGTTCTAGAAGAATGCGAACCTAGCCCTGATGCATTTGAGGATGCAAGTGACTCCGATCTAGAGTCAATCATTATGGACCCACCATTTGCATCAGATGAAGAATACTTCCATGAAGTAGAATTTCAACCCTAGAGGCATGGAGAGCTTACAAATGATGTAAGATTAGCAACACATGTGACCCTGAAGGAAGAAGGAAAGAAACGAAAGAAGAGAGAAGTCTCACCAGAAGAGGAAGAATCTTTGTTTGAGGTCCCGGAAAATTTTAAGAAGTATGAGATAGATGACAGGAGAGTCATGATAAGAATGCCTAAACGAGAGGCACAAGTAGGAGAGGCCTATGATAACAAAGAAACCACCAAGAAAATAGTGGTAGCCCTAGAAGAAGGAGAGGAGAGATGCACATACATAGGCCATGACCTAACAGAGGAAGAAGAGCATGCGTTAATAGCCTTGCTAAGAGAATACAGAGATGTATTTGCTTGGAGTTACAAGGATTTGAAGGGTGTTGACCCAGACATATGCTCACACACCATCCCCATGACTTCAGATGCCAAACCCTCTAAGCAAAAGCCCTATACATATAACGATAATTACGCTGCTAAGATCAAAGAGGAGATAGATAGACTGGTCGAAGCTAGATTTATCTATGAAATTGAGCACACTGAGTGGGTATCCCCCATCGTAGTGGTGCCCAAGAAGAATGGCAAGCTACGTGTATGCATTAACTTGAAGAAGGTTAATGCAGCCACAATTCGAGATAACTATCCGCTTCCCATCACAAAACATCTCTTAGAAAGAGTAGCAGGCAAGGAAGTGTACAGCTTCCTCGATGGATTTTCGGGGTACAATCAAGTAGCCATAGCTCCAGAAGATCAGCATAAGATAGCTTTTGCCACAGAGTGGGTTATATTTGCCTTTCGTGTAATGCCATTTGGGCTTACCAATGCACCAGCTACCTTCCAAAGGCTGATGTGCCATGTATTTAAGGAGTTCCTGAGGAAGAATTTAGAAGTCTATGTTGATGATCTTTGTGCTCATTCCAACATTAGACAAACCCATATTCCTGAACTCAGACAAATCTTTGACAAATGTAGAGAATATCAGGTCTGCCTGAACCCAGAAAAATGCGTTTTTATGGTCAGGCAAGGCAAGATTCTAGGACACATAGTGTCAAAAAATGGCATATCCACCGATGAAGAGAAAGTGAGAGCCATAGCAGAGCTACCTAGGCCAAGGAATGTCAAGGAAGTACAAGCTTTCATGGGACATTGTGGTTACTACCGCCGGTTCATTCACATGTATGCTGTCATTGCAAAGCCCATGTACAGACTTCTGACTAACTTTGAGTGGACGGATGAATGTGAGAATTCCTTCCAGGAGCTTAAATGAAGATTATGTTCAGCACCAATCTTGACCACACCAGATTGGAATAAGCCATTCCATGTTCACGTGGATGCATCCAATTATGCTATTGGGTGTGTGCTTGCTCAACCTACTGGTGAAGGTAACATGGATCTTCCAATTGCCTATGCCAGTAGACAATTGAATGCAGCTGAACGAAATTACACCACTACGGAGAGAGAAGGCTTAGGCATGGTATATGCAGTTAAGAAATTTAGACACTATTTGCTTGCAAACAAGTTTAAATTTTTTACTGACCACCAAGCATTGTTATATCTCGTGAACAAGCCATGCAATACAGGAAGATTAGTAAGATGGTTCCTCTTATTAATGGAATATGATTTCGAGGTTGTGGTAAGGAAAGGGAGGACTCACTTGAGAGTTGATCACCTTTCTAGGCTCACATCGGGAGAAGCCCCACAAGGAGTGTCAGATAACCTTCCTGATGCTTACTTGTTTAACTTGGAAGTGGTTCCGCAGTGGGCTAAGCCATTGGTACCAGTGTTAACATATGGACCTAACCACCCAGTAATAGCCACACCGAATAGAGAGGTAGTAAAAGCCCAAAAGTACCACATCTTGGCTGGAAGTATGTACAAGCACACAGATCAAGGGATCTTGGCTTGTTGTGTAGAGGAGGACGAGTACACTAAATGGTTGCATTTAGCACATGTAGGTGCATTAGAGCAACACTACTCAAAGCAACGAACCTTACAGACACTAAGGAGACTAGGAGTACATTGGCCAACTATGGAAGCGGATGTCCAAAGGTTGTGCAAAGAATGCCCAATCTGTCGCACTAAACCACCGGTGGAACATGCCACTCTTTATCAAGTGTCCATAGTGCCAGATTGGAGTGAACCACTAGTATCCTTCCTGAGGACGAAAACATTCCCTTCAGACATGACTCTGGCTAGGAAAAGGAGTTTAGAACAAGAAGCCCAGGATTACTCTCTCATTGGCGATAATCTATACAAACGTGGTAAAGATGGTTACTTGAGACTATGTGTTCATGAAAGCGAATACCTCAAGATCTTGGAAACTACTCACCAAGGTGTAGCAGGAGGACACTTTGGACCGGACCGGGTGATCAAGGCAATACTATTTGCGGGCTTCTGGTGGCCGACCCTTCACATGGATGCACATACCTATGTGAAACGGTGTGAAGTCTGTCAGCGAACTCAGTATCCTATACGCAAAGATGAGATGCCACTGAAACCTATGATGGGGGGACGTGCATTCTCTAAGTGGGGAATAGACTTCGTAGGTCCTATTAATCCCCTAGCTAAGGGCTCCCATGCAGAATATATCATTGTTTCGACATACTATCTAACAAAGTGGGTAGAGGTAAAAGCCACGACGAAGAACGATGCTCAAACAACTGCTAAATTCTTGTTTGAGAATGTATTCACAAGATACGGGCTACCTATAGAACTAGTAAGTGATAGAGGCACTCACTTCTTGAACGAAGTGATTGAAAATCTACTCCAAGAATTCTTGGTAGTTCATAAGAAGTCTGCCCCTTATCACCCTCAAGCTAATGGACAAGTCGAAAGCACCAACAAGATCTTATGCAATGTACTGACAAAATTAGTGAACACTAAACGCTCTGATTGGGACAAACAGCTACACCATGCTGTTTGGGCATACCGAGTCGCCTACAAGACGGTACTCCAAGCCACCCCCTTTCAGATGGTATTTGGCCAAAACGCCGTGCTACCTTTGGACTTCTTAATACCTACATTGAAAGTAGCACAAAAGCACGAATGGACGGGTCATGAACTCTCCTCTAGACTTTTTGACCTTGAACGATTAGGAGAAACAAGACTGAGAGCAGCTGCAGGGATATATGCAGCTAAGAAGAGACAAAAGGCATACTTTGACGCCCATGTGAAGGATAAGGGCTTGAAAGCAGGAGATCTAGTTTTAGCCTACACATTGAAACAACACGCAAGGAAGCTAGAAAAGAGAGGCTACGGACCTATGATAATCAATAGGATCTCCACGAGTGGAGCAGTACAACTAGCCACTTTAGAGGGTGATGTTCTCCCAAACTATATTAGCGGATGCAGAGTCAAGTTGTATCAGGAACCCCTCACGGAGGAAATGCTAAGTCGACTCAATACTGCTAAGCAACGTAAAGAGGAGGAAAAACGAATTCGAGAAGAAGCTCAAGCAGAAGCCCTAGAGCGCATACGGAGAATGAAAGTAAGAAGACAAGGTAGAGAGCAACCTGTGCCAGATGCATATGCAGATCAAGGATATCGCGTGGCTATGTGTGAAGTTTCAGGTGTTAGCTCACATAGGATAACTGATCGACGTCCTTTCATAACCTTAGATATAGGGCAAGGAAAGAGTGCAAGGACTGTAAGAGCCTTGATTGACTCAGGTGCAGCCACTAGTGCTGTTAAATTGTCTCACTGTCAAGAGTTGCAATTAACTGTCAATCCTGTGGAAGCATATCTCATAGGATTGGGAGGCGTGGAAACCCCTTGCATGGGCGAGGTGGAACTTCCCCTCTATATTCATGATGAGGCAATGACAGTTAAAGTACTAGTGTGTCAAGATGAGGACCTCACTGAACCCCTTGTCTTGGGTCAAGACTGGAACTATGACCAAGCAGTCAACTTAAACCTAAGAAGTGGACTTCTTCAGGTATGGGTCAATCATAGTCGAATTACAGTAGAGTTAGATAATGGAGCACTCAAGGAACTAGGAAAGGCACACACTCCTGGTCCTTCCACGAGTACACATGAAGATGACCATGCTATTCTTGTCCAAAACCATATGTTGCAGAGGAATGATGGTTGCAAAAAAGGAGTCAGGGATGCAACGGAACTCCCTTCTTTTCCAAAGGCCAGAGGGAGGCAGCAACCAAAGGTGGATCAAAAGCAGAAGAAGCAGAGTACTACCTATGTCGGAGATCAAAAGTACCTGCGCAGCAAAGCATCTCAGCTATTGAAACAAGTGTGGGTGCGGAAAGGCGAACACCCCGTTGCACTCAAGCCAACCACACGGGCAAAGCCTCTTATTAGTAACCAACAACACGACACTAATAAGACGTCTTTCAGAAGTTCTTCTGCTAACGTGAAGTCTATTTGGGTGCCCAAGAAGTCGATGAAGGCCAGCCCACAATCAAGACAAATTTGGGTGCCTAAAGCTTGCTTGCGGGCTCAAATAACCCCACACAATTCACATCATACACAACAGGGTTCACTCGCTCAAGCAGCCGCCACCCACCCTTGTCTGATATACTCGAACACACTGCCACCTAGAAACACGCACAGACTCACTCGTAGATGGGTCCTTAAACAGCCCCCTTTTTCAAGTAAATACCCTATCACACTTTCCAGAGCCTCCACAAAGTCAAACTCAAAACCTATCCATTGCATTTGGCAACCTAAAACTTGTAATAAACCCCCGGACCCCAATTGTAAATCCATTTCCACCTACTAACTACTTCACTCTCACATCACATCATTCTGCTTAGCTCGTAGGTCTACCCAATTTCTAACTACACACACTAGCACCGAGCACTTATTAACCCCTAACCTCTCCCGAACTTTAGGTTAATGTTGTAACAGGGGACACCGTGTCATTTTTGTGTCCATTGCAATGTTAACATTTATTCATATATTCTCACAGAACCAGCTGCGAAGTTTTCAACATGGCTGAGGTAGCAGGAACTAGCTCTCACACAAAAACAAGCCCGCAAGTGGTGGACTTAGACAGTTTACCCGTTTTGCCTGAGACAAATGAAAGACCAGAAGAATTGCGGGCAATCAAAATCATACCTATTGCGGACCCTCCGCGTGGCCACACCATGCCCGTAGGAAAGACTTCCCACTGGTTTACTGAAGTGGCAGGACCCTTGGGTGAGGGAACTTACCTATGGGAATCAGAGTTGGACTTCAATGGGAAGCAAGGCAGATACCATTTCTTTACAAGAGAATTCGAGAAGTTACAAAATACAGAAGGTCTACGTTCGATATGGGCAAAGGCAGGATTGGATGCATATTTTAGCGCACGGCTCCCAAAGCCTGACTTCATGCGATGCTACTATCTCATCAACACCTTGACTCCAAACCAGAACCCAAAAGGTGCAAGCTCATTTGTGATTCCATCTCTGACAAAGGGGAATGAGCTCAAGAGGTTCAGGCTATCAAACAACTTGGTGAGAGAGGCTCTAGATATGCGCGGAATGCATATTCCTACAGAAAAGGAAACCCTAGTACCGGATTACATGAAGAATCGAAGCCTCACCAAACTCAAGGACATGGTGTCCATGACGCCTAATATTGCAATACACCTTCGCATGTGCATGCAACACTTTGCTTTTCCTGCTCAAGATAGATTCACCATGCCGCCCAAAAAGATTTGGTTTAGTTTGTATCTGGCAGAGACACAGAGCCTCACCATCAACTTACCCCACTGGATAATTGATCAGATACACCTAGCTCATAGGCTAGGAACTACAAGTTCCATGGGAGCGATTGCCTCAATCCCATAAGCCAATTTTAAATGTGTACAACCGATAGTTCCTTTATAAGTATTCCGATATGCCCATAGTACAAAATGCAATAATTGATCCCAACGTTCAAGACAATCAATAATAAGTTTCTTTAACGAAGTCAATAGGGTCTTACTAGTACTGAATTTATGGGTTATATGGAAAGACTATGTGAGGGCCTGAATCAAGTCATTAGTGATATGTGTGCCTGAGTTAGATACGATTCCCAAGGGAAGACCAAACATGGGAAGAGATCTTGATAAACATTTAGCAACCACCAAAGTTGTCGTCGACTTGACAGCCCAGGCTTCAACCTAGTGAGTTGCATAGTATGTGCATGTAAGAATGTACCGATTACTGATAAGAATAGCAAGGGGAGTGATTGGACCAATGAAATCCAATCCCAACTTCAAAAAGGATTCAAGAGGGAGGATGGGTTGAAGAGGAAAATTATGTCGAGGAAGGGGTTGTCCAATACGTTGATAAGGATCACAAGTCTACACATGGGCATGAACATCACACTGCATTGTGGGCCACAAAAGTCCACACTCATGAGTAGGAACACAACAACGCCAAGCTCCCAAAGGATCGGAGTAGTACAATTGACCAATAATATTACAAAATCGACAGTCATACAATGCTAGCTTCTATCGAGTAATAATGGGAAGCGAATCTAGAGGACAACTAGTAGTGAGGAAAGTCATCAGAGTATCATAATAAGGGCCGGCTAAATTCCAATGAACCAGAGAAATGTTGGGCTGAGTAGTGTAGAATCATCCACCCCAACTAGAGCTTCATATGAATCCAAGCGAGAAAGGAAGTCAGTGATAGCATAAATGAACTAGGCCGATGAATAACATCATAATCAAATTCTCGCAAGAGGAGAACCCAACGGGCTAGCTGACCACCCAAATTTTGTTGTCGTACCAAATAATTTAAGGCAAAATGATCCACATGGAAAGTGAATTTACGGCCAAGAAGATAATGTCAGAACTACTTAATGGAATAAATAAGGCCTAGACACTCACATTCTGTAACTAAATAAATTTGTTCTACAAGGGCCATATGTCTACTAGCATAGTATACTGGATGATACAATTTTTCATGGAATTGCATTAAAACACTTCCAATAATGATATCAAGTGCATCAACAAACACATGGAATGATAAGTACCATTGAAGAGCCTGAAGAATAGGAGTCTACATAAGTAGCCGCTTAAGGTAGAGAAAACTAGTATTACACTAATCAGTCCAGTGAAAATCACGAGGAGGGGCTATCGTCAACCGGGTGAATTGTTAGATGCGCTAGCTAGTAAAGGTGGCAACCATGCCAATGAGTCTACCCCAAAAAGTGGAGAACTTCCTTCAGTGATTTTTGTGGTGGGGCTTGAAATATAGCCTACACCTTATCTGGGTCAACTTGAATTCCTTGGTGAGAAATAATATGACCAAGCAATTTACCACACATCATAACAAAAATGGATTTGGCAAGGTTAAAAAAACGTCGATATTCTTTGCACTTTAAAAAATAGAGTTGCTCCGAAACAACTTTGGAACATAGTGGTAGATGTAGATCGTGTTAGATATGCTCAATACTCCACCCTCATGTGACCACAAATGATCCATGGTGCTCTAAGTTGTAAGGCCCCCATTATGAGGAGAAGCCATTATGAGAGCCCGGACATTTGTGGAACCCTAACTTCCAAGTTAGATGAGGTCTATGTGTGACCGTTGATGGTTGTAGATGATCTTTGTGAGCCTAGCCATTAGGTTAGGTAGGGCATAAACTTCCAGGCCATTAGGTTGCCATTTAAGGTGAAAATAAAGGCCCTGTGGCGTCGCGTGGTTTCCCCATAGAACCTTAATGGGGGGAGTGCAGAGTAGGGCTTGCCCCCTTCTGCGGGGTCAGGGGGGCTTATCCCCCCGGCCCGTAGGGCCGAGACGGTAGGACTTCTGGTCATGGAGATATTGTCGGATCATATATTTACCGACTATTTTGTATCTCCCGACTGCGTTTATCTATACCGAACCGCCTTGTAAAAGCTATATAAGCACGGCCCAGGTTGAGTTTTACATAGCATTCCGCACTAGTAAGCCCTTCATCTAGAGTCTATCTAGATCGCCATCTAAGCTCCACAGTGGGAGCGCACGGGTGGACAACACCATCATTGTAACTGCATTATGCTTTACAATCTGAGAATTGAGTTCTCTACCTCTTAGTCTGCGTCTATCTTTGTCTGCGTCTATCTGTGTCTGCGTTTTTTTTTTCTCTCAACTCTGTCTACAGGTCTATTCCGTTGTGCTGTTATTTTCTTACATGGTATCAGAGCTCAGGAGGCTCTGAGTGGTGCAGAAGCAGAAATGCAGAGGTTGCAGAGGTCTGAACAACAAAAGAGAGAAGATGTCAAGCGGTGCATCATGATCTACGACTGGGGGCCAAGGTGGTTCATCAACAGGAGTAGGTGGTGCACAAGCAGGAGTAGCAATGATGCCGGTCATCCCAACGTTGTGGATACGGCCACCAGCCTTCACAGAAGGTAAACTTGATGGTACGAACTACACCCTATGGAAGTTCAAAATCACTTCTATTCTTGATTCTTATGAGCTTTTGGAGACTGTTCTTGGGACTGATCATGAGCCCCAAGAAAGACCTGATCCAAATAATCCTGGTCGAATGATTCCTCCGGATGCTGATCTTCTACGTGCTTGGAAACGTAGAAATGCAGATGCACTCTGTGCTCTTGTTACAAGTACTTCTGATAGTATTCTGACTCTCATTCAGCATACTACGAAGGCATGTGAAGCATGGAACATATTGAGAAATCAATATGAAACTCGTAATCAGACACGGATTCAGAACTTGGAGAATCAGCTTGCAGCAGAACGGTTTGCTGATGGGGAGACTGCAGAGGTGTTTATCACTCGCATAAAGAATCTATGAGATCAAATGGCGAGAGCAGGTGTTCAAAAGTCAAGTGAAGAGCTAGCTCGACCTTGTCTTCGAATCTGTCCACCTAAGTTTGATGGTCTGGTAACTGCTCTTAACACTCAAATCAGACCTCAACCACTAACTTTTGAAGAATTCAGTGCCTTACTCATGGAGGAGGAGCTGCGGCTCAAGGCAAGGAGTGGTGGTAGCAAAGGAGATGCTGCATTCACAGCAAATGCCAAAGGAAGCAAAACAGAATCTTCAAAAGATGGAGACAAAAAGAAGAACGACAAAAAGAAGTTCAAGGGAGAGTGTTTCCACTGCAAGAAGAAGGGACACAGAATCCAAGACTGTCACATCAAGAAGGCAGAAGAGAAGAGTGGCTCTTCAAAAGGTGGCAAGGGCAAGGAGTCTGCCAACACAGCAGAAACAGAGCTTGAGTTATTTGTTACGATAGAGGAGGTGTGCTCCTCGGCTGAAGATTGAGGAACAGATGACTCATGGGTGTTGGACAGTGGTGCATCTCGTCACATGACGAGTAGAAAAGACCTTTACAGTTCCTTACAACCTCTAAAGGAACCCATCATAGTAAAGGTAGGAAACAATGCAAGATGTCCTGCAGAGGGCGAAGGTACGGTTTCTTTCATTAACTCTAATGGCGATATCAGAAAGCTTTCAAATGTGTTGTATGTTCCACAAATAAAACGAAATCTACTTTCAGTAGCTTCTATAACTGATCAAGGTCATCAAGTATCTTTCAGTAAGACAGGAGCTAAGATTATGGACGGTAACAACAACATTGTTGGGATTGGCATAAGGAGGAACAACCTGTATGAGTTGTGTGCTCTTACAGCCACTACAAATGTGGGCACAAGTAAGCTATGGCATGAGAGATTCGGCCACATTGGATACCCTGTACTGAAGGAGATGCATCGCAGAGGTATGGTTGCACACCTACCATCGATTGCAGAAATGAAGGAACCATGTGAAGCTTGCATGATGGGCAAGCAATAGAGGAAGGCATTTCCACAAGAAAGCAAGAACAGGGCAAGCTATCCTCTAGAGTTGGTGCATGCTGACTTGTGCGGAAAAATGCCTACACAGGCCTTGGGCGGATCTTCCTACTTCATGTTACTTGTCGACGACTATAGCAGGAAGATGTGGGTGTATGTCCTTCGCGATAAGGCTCAAGCTTTTGGTAAGTTTAAAGAATGGCTTCAACTTGTTGAAACTGAAACAGGGAAGAAGATGAAGAAATTCAGGATAGACGGTGATGGTGAGTTCACATCAATAGAGTTTGAAGATTTCTGCAAGAGTAAGGGAATGAAGCATCAACTCACAGTGGCACATAGTCCTCAACAGAACGGTGTTGCAGAACGGTGTTGCAGAACGCCGGAATCGAACCATCATGGAGATGGCAAGGTGCATGTTGAAAGGAAAGGGTTTGCCTAATCAATTTTGGGCAGAGGCTATCAACACTGTTGTCTACATCTTGAATCGAAGCTACACCAAGGCACTTGATGGAAAGACTCCACAAGAAGCCTACACTGGTAAAAAGCCTTCTGTTTCCCATTTCAAAGTATTTGGAAGTGAATGTTATGTACATGTTCCATATAGGGAGAGAAACAAGCTTCAACCAAAAAGCATCAAATGTATCTTCTTGGGGTACAGCGAAGATAAGAAGGCTTATAAGCTTTATGACCCTGAGGCTAACAAGATCATGGCGAGTCGTGATTTGGTGTTCAAGGAGGAGAAGCCACATGCAGTGGAGGAGGAAAAGAGAGCTTCCACTTTATCATCAGGCGAAGGAGCAATCCACTATGAACCTGGCCCAAGAGCTATCCCTTCTACACAAGAGAAGGAAGCATCATCTTCAGATGATGAGTCTAAAAGTCACCAACCTGCCGACACCCAAGTGGAAAAGCCATTGCCACGTTGGGTGAGGCAGCTCTATGATTCTGCAAACCCCATCCCACAGTCACTAGAACAGGTTGCAGATGGATCGAGGTGATCACAGAGAATAGAGGAACAGAGACGGGCAAGCGCCCATATTGTAAACACAGCCTTGATGGCTGATCTCATTCAAGAAGAAGCGAAGGAACCAAGCAATGTGGAAGAGGCACTCCATGATCCGAATTGGAGGGCTGCCATGCAAATAGAATACAACAATATCATGAAGAATGGAACTTGGGAGCTAGTGGATCGACCCCCTAAGCATAAAGTCATTGGCACCAAGTGGGTTTGGAAGCTAAAGTACAAGGCTGATGGTACTCTAGAAAAATATAAAACAAGACTTGTTGCACAGGGCTACTCACAAGTTGAAGGCATTGACTTTTGTGAATCATTTGCCCCGACTGCAAGAATGACTACTATCCGAGTAGTACTAGCTGTGGCTGCACATAAGCGTTGGCCAGTCTATCACATGGATGTCAAGTCAGCGTTCCTGAATGGAGACCTCAAGGAGGAGGTATATGTGTCTCAGCCACCAGGGTTTGAGGCTCCCGATTCAGAGAACAAGGTATGTAAGCTGAAGAAGGCATTATATGGGCTAAAACAAGCCCCTAGAGCATGGTACCAGTGGATAGATAAGTATCTCTTGGATCTAGGTTTTCAAAAGATGTGCTTCTGATGCTAACTTGTATGTTCTAAAGAGAGGAGGGAAGACAATTGTGCTTGTACTCTATGTAGATGACCTTGTGATTACAGGAAATGATGATGCTCTTCTTCAACAAACAAAAGATGCCCTGAGTTCAGAATTTGAAATGACAGACTTGGGCTTAATGCATTATTGCTTAGGTCTTGAAGTTTGGCAGGAATCAGGGAAGATTTTCATATCTCAACAAAAGTATGCAAGGCAGATATTGAAGGCATTCGACATGGAGGATTGCAAGGAAAAATCTACACCTATGGAGGTCAAAACAAAATTATCTATTGAAGATACTTCATCTCCAGTGGATATTGGAAGATACAGGAAATTAGTTGGAAGTCTCATCTACTTGTGCAATTGCAGACCAGACATCTCTTATGGTGTTGGAGTAGTAAGCAAGTTCTCTAATAATCCTTGCCAAACTCATTGGAAGGCAAGCATGCGGATACTCAGGTATGTGAAAGGAACCACTGATTATGGTATTCTTTATGAAGAAGGATCATCTCTGGTCGGATACTGTGACTCAGATTGGGCAGGAGATATTGATACCAGAAAATCAATTTTTGGATATTGCTTTTCTTTAGGATCGGGGATTTTCTCTTGGATTAGTAAGAAGCAACCGACTGTAGCATTATCTTCTACTGAAGCTGAGTACAAAGCTGCATGTGTTGCAGCATGTGAAGCAGTATGGTTGAGGAGCATCCTATGGCACATAGGAATACAAGGACAGGAGGCTACAAACTTGAAGTGTGACAACCAAAGTTGCATGGCCATCGCCAAAAATCTTGTTTTCCATGCACGTACCAAGCACATAGAAATCCAGTATCACTATGTGCGAGAGTTGATTGAGGACGGGGTCGTGGAGATAATCTATTGCCCTACTGAAGAAAATGGAGTAGACATCTTCACCAAGGCTCTTGGGAGAGAGCAACTTCTTTGACACTTTCCAAAGCTTGGGATTGGACCAAGGAGGTAGTTCACCATCGGGTGGACAATGAGGGGGGGTGTTAGATATGCTCAATACTCCACCCTCATGTGACCACAAATGATCCATGGTGCTCTAAGTTGTAAGGCCCCCATTATGAGGAGAAGCCATTATGAGAGCCCGGACATTTGTGGAACCCTAACTTCCAAGTTAGATGAGGTCTATGTGTGACCGTTGATGGTTGTAGATGATCTTTGTGAGCCTAGCCGTTAGGTTAGGAAAGGCATAAACTTCCAGGCCATTAGGTTGCCATTTAAGGTGAAAATAAAGGCCCTGTGGTGTCGTGCGGTTTCCACATAGAACCTTAATGGGGGGAGTGCAGAGGGGGGCTTGCCCCCTTCTGCGGGGTCAGGGGGGCCTATCCCCCCGGCCCGTAGGGCCAAGACGGTAGGACTTCTGGTCATGGAGATATTGTCGGATCATATATTTACCGACTATTTTGTATCTCCCGACTGCATTTATCTATACCGAACCGCCTTGTAAAAGTTATATAAGCACGGCCGAGATTGAGCTTTACATAGCATTGCGCACTAGTAAACCCTTCATCTAGAGTCTGTCTAGATCGCCATCTAAGCTCCACAGTGGGAGCGCACGGGTGGATAGCACCATCATTGTAACTGCATTATGCTTTGCAATCTGAGAATTTGAGATCTCTACCTCTCAGTCTATGTCTATCTTTGTCTGCGTTTTTTTTTTCTCTCAACTCTGTCTACAGGTCTATTCCGCTGTGCTGTTATTTTCTTACAGATCGAAGACCTAAAGTTCTTCTACTTCACAATCTATTGTCACATATAGAACTTTTTCTTCAAGTACAGTGGTTTCTCCTTCTCCATCTACATAGGAACAACTCAGATGGAATGGAAAAGATGCTCAAGCTCATGCATTGAGTGCACTTTCAATGAGACAGGCATGAGACACTCTTGCTTCTTTGTATGTCGTGCGTAATGAAGCACATGTTGCATACTTGAGGAAGTAACTTGAAGATGTATGTATGATTGAAAATGAGTTGGTAGATGTGTATGTGACATGCATCAAGGACCTAAAAGAGCAATCGCCAAACATAGATGAGATTATTCTTATTGCATTACTCATTTCTACATTGTTGAAAGAATTACCAGAATCTTTTAAGCAATCGAGAGTGAATAGGAGCGGTTTGATTGAGGGAACACAAGCACTTGCTATCTCACAAAAGGGGAGAAGCAAGTATGGTTCAGCTTTGGTTTCGTCAAAACCAAAGCCTCAACCTTCCTCTTCCACTCACTCCTCTAATGATGCTGATTTGCAAAAGAAGAAAAGATGCAAATATTGCCAAAAGGTTGGTCACACTATTGATGAGTGTAGAAAGCTTGCTTAGCGCAATGAAAAGAAGAAGGAATCCGGCATGTCTATTGCTGAAAATTCAACAAATGCAAAGAATGATGAAGCTAACATGGCTCAAGATTTTTGGGCATGTGTTGTTACATGTCATTATGATGCATCTTTGCATTCTAAATCTATGGTTGTGAGTGAGGCTGATTCGGAATGGTTCTTTGATAGTGGTGATTCAAAGCACATAACTTCATGCAAAAGGTTTTTTGCATCTATGAAAGATGCACCCAAAGGAGGATATGTGGTGTACTTGAGTGGTATCTAGATACTTGGATTGTTTTATCCCAAGGGGGGATCACTACCACCAAATTTACATGCTTTTTTTTACTCTAACTGGGTTAGTTGCTATGACACTCATGTGTCCACTAGTGGCTTTTGCTTCATGCTTGGTAGCTAATGTGTATCTTGGTTGAGCAAGAAGCAGCCTA
This sequence comes from Ceratopteris richardii, assembly GCA_020310875.1. Classification (NCBI taxonomy): domain Eukaryota; kingdom Viridiplantae; phylum Streptophyta; class Polypodiopsida; order Polypodiales; family Pteridaceae; genus Ceratopteris; species Ceratopteris richardii. The sequence goes on from CM035426.1 coordinate 60,651,179, forward strand.
CTATGGCCAGTTCCAATTGTGAGGTTGAATATAGGGTAGTTTCACAGCGACTGTTGAGTGTGTGTGGCTCAGACACCTTATGGCTGATTTGGGTGTTGGTGAGTCTTATGCCACCACCATCTTCACTGACAGTCAGAGCGCATTGGTAGTTTTGAGGAACCCTATGTTCCATGCTCGCACTAAGCACATTGAGTTGCATTATCATTATGTCACGGAGAGGTTCTCTGTTAGAGAGATCAACTTGGCATATGTACCCACGCAAGAGAACATTGTAGACCTTTTCACGAAGGCTCTACCTAGGGAGAAATTTGAAGCTTTCTGCAAAGCTTTGGGCTTACTTTCATTTGTGGATTGATTCCACATAGCTTGGTACTTCCTTATACATGGTGCTAGCTCCTTGTTCACATCACTCCCAGGGGGGATTTGTTGACATATTTAGGCACTGATGTGTGTGAACAGACTAGGACCACCAGGACACTTTTGTCCCTCTCTAGGAGTTTTTTCCCCCCGGCTTATATATATGCCTATTGCCCTAACGGGTCACTTATCTTTGTACATTCTAGTGGTAATACGTTCAATATTGTATGTTATGCTCCAAGCTTCTCCTTCTTCCTTGTGTTGTTTGCAAGCTTTCGTAGACATCTAACTCCAACAATCATCATCAAGTGACATGTGATCAATTGGTCCTCTGGAACATATGATTGGTGTCCAAGAATGTTATCAACGCCATGGCTCAGGTGATGACTGTGTAACTCTACTAAATCCGCTATATTCTCAAGACACTTTCCAGTCTCAACCAAACTGGGTTGGACTGTACAAGATGTCAGAGACCAGTGATCCAGTACGTGTTGTAAATCCACAGTTCCAAAAGAGAGTAGATCCTGATTAGTGGAGAGGAATGTTATTTCCTCATTGTCAGAGAGTCAATCCGACATATGGAGAGGTTCGATGAAATAAGGTATAGTGTGTATTTCAAAGGGTTTAAATTCATCAAGAGGAACAATATATTTTCAGTAATTGCATTTAAAAATAAGCTCATGAGATGACCAGTCCTGCAGCACTTTGGCTTGTTTCAGCTAGGGTTGGCCAAACAGTAAGTTGTAATCCAAACTAGACTTCAGAAGGTCTAGAACGATGAAAGTCATATGGAAGACAACACCTTGAAGGGTGATTTCAATATTACGAATAAATCCAACACAATGTATTCTAGATTGGTTAGCCATTCAGACAAAGAATTTCATTGGCTCAATTTGGTTCCATCCTAATTTCTTACACAAGGTTGTAGTAGTGATGTTGACTCCAAAGCCGCCATCTATTAGAACCTTCATAGTTTTACGATTTTTGTACCAGACTGTAATCAATGGAACCACATGGTCGACAATTGTGTCTAGTTCTAGATGTACTATAGCTATGGTAGATGTTGAAATGTGTTCCATGCTAACCTATCGTTGAAATTGTTGTCGAATGCTAGGTACTAGGGTTAACAGCTACCCCAAAAGTAAAGTGATAGGTGCTTTTGATAAAATATCCCATGCCTTACTATGAGATGATTCTTTCCATGGTTTATCTGAATTGAATGATGATTTTTGTGCACTTGGCACTCGTGGTTCTGCTATCTGGGAATTCACCGATGTAAAAGTGGGCAAAATTGGGGCTTCTACTTGAGCCCAATTGGCATTATCAATTGTTCTTTAAAGCCAGCTTCAAACACTTGTGCTACTAATTACAACACTTTCCCAGTTCATGTCTCGATCGTAGTAGCCTTGGCTTTTGCAAGTGTGATGATGAATATGTTTGTCATTGGGTTCTACATGTCCTTCTTCTATTTATCATACTCTTGAGCATCTTTGCAATGCCAACAGATATGGCCCATCTTCCCACAAAAATGACAACATGGCTGAAATGCTCTATTAAGAGTATTGAAAATACCTTGATTCCATCATGACTAGTTAAATTTCCTTGGTCATTGTGTACAAAAGTTTGTATATGGCGAGTCAGCTGTATTGTGAAGGTGAGGTTGAACATAATTGGTTGCGTGTTCTCCGAGTTCTTGTATGACAGCATTCACGGCTAGGCAAGTCTGAGTTTTGGCATTGTAGGGACACGTTTCAGTGGAATGACTTCCATTTTCACAGATTTCTCAGTATACTTGATTCAATGCATAGCTAGCTCCAACATGGCCTAGATTTTTACATTTTATGCAAAAAACTTGTTTCAAAATGTCCTCTGGTTAATTTTTCTCGGTCTTCATCCACTCTAAATTTTCTACAAAACCACCAATTTTATGTTCAAGTTGCAAATCCATTTCAATAACGACATCCAAAGTCATACCACAAATACATCGGATAATCATAATTTATCACAATTGTGGATTGAGTCCACTAATGAACCACTGGGTGATAACATTTTTCAGTAAGTAAGTTGTATGAGATGAATGCGAAAAATTGTTGCATACTCATGCACACCTTGATTTGGCTTTTTCCTATTATTTTGTAAAAAATCAAAAATCTATGCTGGATTTTTCTTCAATCAAAATCTTTGCAAGAATGCTTCCTTGATTGTGTTATACTATTGGAAATGAACTAAATCGAATTCTATTAAGCATCATGAAGCTTTGTTTACTAGCATTGATTGGAATACTTGAGCCTTATATCCATCATCATTCAGGTTATGTAATACATTGTAGTTAATTTCAAATGTGTGGACATAACTATCTAGGTTCTCACCCAGAAATCCACCGAATTTGGCATAAGTTACTCTTGTTGGCTATTGCCTTCTTTGACCAGCTTGTAGGTCTGCCATCGATCTAAGGCTAAAATATTCAAGTGCATCCATGACGTCTTCAGAATCACAACTGGTAGGTGATGCTTGACCAGTAGCTTGTGCTAGGCTCCCTAGAATTTCCAAGTTTAGATGTTGGAGGGATTTTAGTTCTTTTGTCTGAGGTACTTTTTGCTACTCAAAAATCTCAGAACGGAAGTTGCAATTGGTCACTCTATTTAGGATTCTCCACCCTTATCTAGTGCTGATCACTTTCACCAATGGGTCTTAGAAAATTTTGGTGATATGTACCACAAATTTTGGTGGAGATTCAGCTCGCATAGATTGAGTATTCTACATCTTTTCTTGCTTGGTTGAAGCTGGCCCAACGACAACCCCACAATTATCTGGTGTTCCGCTGGACATCGAAGCGTGATTGAACACCAAAGTTTCACTAGACAACACAGAAGAAGTTTTCAATATGTAACGCAGATTGAAAACTAAAAACGATGTTGGGGAGGTGTTACAACTCATTACAATATTCTCTTTGGGCATTGTGACTTTGCCTGCTTAACACTACCGTGTTCCTAAAGTACTGTTCATTTGAATGGGATGCTCGTCACTTTTATACTTCGGGTAGGATTCATTGAATTGTGTTATCGACATGTAGGCTATAACAACCACTCCCCAATAGGATTGCCTGTGTTAATCTCTATCTAGTCCAATTAAGGGAAGGAACAAGTTCAAAGGGTTCTTGGGTGGCAAAATCCAGTATGGACTAGATCCCTATGTTTCTCCAACTTCTCAATTAATTTAACGAGTCTACTAGTCACTCACATCAAAGAATAACTTCTATCTACTGGATGCAAGTATCTATCGTAGTGCACAATTCTATCGAAAATGACTTAGGCACAAACACCAAGTACTTTAAACTTCTTAGACAGAGACTTTACACAATTAGGTGCAAAATTTGATCACACTTGCAATTAAGTCTACAACCACAATCATAAATGAAAAGAGTGGAAGAGAACATAATACATACGACTCAACATATAATTGAAACTTCTTCTGCAGTGCAATAGGTCGATAGTCTGGTAGGTCTGGTACCTATCTCTCTCTCTCTCTACACTGAAAAAGAATAGGTTCTATTGTTGCTGCAAAAGGTTACAAGTTAGTCCGTCAATTTAGATAGGACTCTTCACCGAAAAGAATATGACTTATACAAAAATGCCTTCCAGTGGCCTAAGAAACCTCAACATGATTTGTGTGTGCATGAAACACTAGACTTTTTGCAACCACCAATGCACTCTAACTATTAGTGAGAATATGCATAGGTGCATCAATCTCCATGCATAGATCCATCAAGAGGCATCTCAATCATATACATTCCACTATATCTATGAAGATTTCCCTATACTCAGCTTCACAACTGGATGTGGCCACAATAGGTTACTTCTTAATCAACCAAGATATGCATGATCCTCCAATGAAAAAGCAATTACCACTAGTGGACACATGTGTATCATAAAAACCAACCTCCTCACTCTCTATAAAAGCATGAAAGCATGATCAAGCCTTTGTGCCATAAAAGAGACCCAAATTCAAAGAGCATTTCAGATATTGAAACACACATTTTATTGCTTGCCAATGCTTAATGCCAAGGCTATGCATAAATCAACTCAACTAGGAAATTGCACATTGTATGCCCGACCTCATGCTACATGAACATATCAAACATCCCACAACTTGCTTATAAAGATAAGTATGCCCGACCTCATGTTACATGAACATATCAAACATCCCACAACTTGCTTATAAACATCCCACTCATGATGTACATGTTGATGATGTATTTGATACTGAATGCATGTCTATCAAGAGTGCACAAACTATGCCAAAGTGGTTGAAACAAACTTTTTAGGATAGCAAATTAAGTCCACCTTTACTTGGTAGAATAAGATCAAGCTCTCACCATGCATCAAGTAATTTTGTGGATTATTCTCTTATTGCAACAATATGTAATGAAGAGCCACTCACTTTTGAAGATGCATGTGATGATCCACAATGGATGAGTGCTATGCAATCAGAAATGGATTCCACACATAGGAATGATACTTGGGAGTTATGTGAATTGCCAAAAGGAAAAAATGTCATTGGTACAAAGTGCGTTTACAAGATTAAGAGAAAGTCTAATGGTAAAATTGATGGCTACAAAGCTAGATCGGTTGCCAAAGGATATGCACAACAATATGGCATTGACTATGAGGAAAATTTTGCACCTACTTCAAGCATGACTACCATTTGTACCATGGTTGCATTGGCTGCCCATCGAGGTTGGAAAGTACATCAGTTGGACATAAAAACAGCTTTCTTGAATGGTGATTTGCAAGAAGAGGTTTATGTGAAGCAAGCTCTTGGATTTTCCATGAAAGAGTAACAACATATAGTTCGTCGCTTGCATAAAGCCTTGTATGGTCTCAAGCAAGCTCCATGTGCATGGTATGACAAAATCCATAAGCACTTGATTGCTCTTGGCTTCACATGTAGTCCAATTAAAAGCATACTCTATGTACCCAAAGATGGGGCTGATCTTACAGTGCTTGTTCTTTATGTTGATGACATACTCTTGACTGGGTCATGTGATGCAAAACGTGACATTCTTATGGCTGATTTGTAGCATACTTTTGATGTCACTTATCTTGGTTTTTTGAACTACTAGCTTGGCATCTTGTTTGTATCCGTTGATGGGGGAATTGTTATGCATCAAGCAAAGTATGTTGAAAAACTACTTCAGTGTTTTGACTTTGAGGGTTGCAAGCTAGTTTCCACATCAGTTGAGATAGGATTCCAGTGATGCATTTGACACTTCTCTTTATCGATAAGTTGTGGGATGTCTTATATATGCATGCTACACACGGCCGGATATACAGTATGCTATTTCCCAATTGAGTGGATTCATGCATAGCCCTGGCACTAAGCATTGGCAAGCGATGAAATGTGTGCTTATATATCTCAAAGGCACTTTGAGGTTAGGTCTCTTTTATGGAAGAGAAATTCAGCCATGCTTGCATGCTTTACAGATAGTGATTGGCCTAGTTGTTATGATACTCGCGTGTCCACTAGTAGTAATTGCTTTTTCCTTGGAGACGTGCATATCTTGTTGGGTAAGAAGCAACCTACAATGGCGACATCGAGTTGTGAAGCTGAGTATAGGTCATTTTTTATAGGTACAATGGAGTGTATATGGTTGAGATGCCTATTGATGGATCTTTGCATGGAGATTGATGAGGCTATGCATATTCTCATTGATTGTTAGAGTGCATTGTCTGTTGCACGAAACCTAGTGTTTTATGCACGGACCTAACATATTGAGGTGCATTATCATTATGTGAGAGAGTGCCTTCATGCAGGAGATATTGATTTGGTATATGTGCCTACACAAGATAATGTGGTAGACATTGTTAGAAAGAGACTTGAATGATGTGTGTGTGAGTCTCCTCCCATCCATATATACCCTCTTGTACTCTAAAAATAGCAATGGTATACTCTAAAAATAGCAATGATTTAGAATATTCTAGTGTGAACATGTGGCCATCATGCAACACTTATTCACATTACTACCCAAGTAATTCCCATTACTACCAAAGTACCTTAGGGTATCCCCCGAGCTGGGGACCTTGGCTAGCTAGTCCTTGTCCCTCACACACATGGATTGATCCTTGTGGATCAATGTGAATCGATCCCTATGGATCAATGATCCCCGTGGATCAATGATCCCTATGGATCAATGATCCCTATGGATCAATGATCCCTATGGATCAATGATCCCTATGGATCAATGATCCTTGTGGATCAATGTGGACTGATCCCTGTGGATAAGTGTCTGACACTCTCTCCCCCTTCTAAAGATCATTGTCCTCAATGATCAATGAGGGAAAGTACTTGCAAACTAGACCTTCTGATTCCCAAGTAGAGTCAGCACATGATAATCCTCTCCAGACTACTAGATACTCTTGGATGACATGATTCCTCAATCGCTTTTGTCTCCTATCTAGTATCTTGTCTGGAGAATGATCCATGCTTTTACTTTCCTGCAAAGAAACAATACCTTCTATTAGATTATCCTCCTTGGAAATATAATTTTGAAGTTTATTGACATGAAACATCGGATGCACTCTACAATCTGGAGGAAGCTCTAATCGGTATGCAACTTCACTTAGCTTTTTAACTATCTTCCAAGGTCCACAAAACCTTGGTGATAGCTTACTACACTTCCCTATAGAGAGTGAAGTAGATCTAGCTAGTACGTGAAGAAAGACTCTATATCCCTCCTCAGAGGATCTAGGAGATCTCTTCCTATCAGCGTACTCTTTAGCCCTATCAGGTGCTTGTTGCATCTTGGCTTTAGCTATTTCTAAATTTGCTTGGATGTTCGCTAAAAACTTCGAAGCACTAGGACATTTCTTTGGCATGCCTATGGTACTGGAAACATTGGGATTCATGCCATATTTCAAACTCAACTAGTGGCAAATAACTATCCCAATCTATCTGTCTCTCAGACACATATGCCCTCAACATGTCCTCTAAAATCTGGTTGACCCTCTTGGTTTGACCGTCTGTCTGAGGATGATCACCATTGCTCATCTGGAATGACACCTACAGTTTGTCAAATACAAACTTCTAGAAGTGCCCTATAAATCTGACATCCCTATCTGAAACTATGGATGTCGATAACCCATGCAATCTAAAGACATGTTGGATAAACAACTCCACCACATGTGGAGCTTTTATCATCTCCTATGTGGGTATGAATCATGTGGATCAATGTCTGACACTCTGATCCTTGTGGATCAAGTGGACTGATCTCTATGGATCAATGTCTGACACTCTAATCATTGTGGATCAAGTGGACTGATCCCTGTGGACCAAAGTCATGATCCCTATGGATCATCAATCTATCTACCACAACTAGGATAGTATCCCACTTCCTTTGGGTCCGCGATAACCTGACTATGAAGTCCATGGATATATTATCCCAATTATGATCTGGAACCTGTAAAGGATACAAAAGACCTGATGTCTTTACCCTTTCTGCTTTGCTGACTTGACACATAAAGCCTGTTAAACATAAGTGTGGACATCTTTGGCTATCCAGGCCACCAAAATGTTCTTCTAACAAGTTGTATTGTCTTGTCACCACCTGGATGTCCTACACAAGGCACATCATGGTTATCATGCATGACTTTTCTTCTCAAATCCCAAGAATCTGGTACGCAAACCCTTCCTTTCCGTCTAACTATTCCATTCTCCTGGGAGATATTGAAATACAGAATGGACTTGTTCTCTTTGTTAGGGGAAGAAACAGCTAAAAATATCTTGTCTCCTATAATAGATTCATCGATGAGGGCTCAAATGTGGATCTTCCACCAATGCTTCCTTTATCTCTTGAAGCAGTGAGCTTTCTAGAATTGTAAAGCCAATTTGATATATTACCTGTAATAATGCATCAAACAAATATATTCTCTTTGCTCTTCTATACAGGATTTCCATATGAAATTCCTGCATGAGCTCAACCCAACGAGCCTATCTGTCTCGAAGATCTGGCTGACTATAAAAAATACTCAAGTGTATGGTGATCTATGTATACCTTGAAGTCTCCACCATCAAGATAGTGTCTCTAGACTTTGAGTGCATACACCACAGCATACAACTTCTATTCATGCACTGGCCTGCCATCGTGGCTCAAAACTGTGCCTATGGCTTATGCCACTAACATCTGTCTCTAACTCAAATGGTTTCTATGAATCTACCACTTTGAGTATAGGAGCCCCTGACACACATTGTTTCAAAGTATTAAAACTAGCTTACTGCTCTTGCTTCCATGCAAATGGAACTTTGCCTTGAAGCAAGCTCGTCATAGGTGCTATGATCGATGAATAAGAAGAGATAAACTTCCAATAAAAACTAGAAAGTCCTAGAAATGACCATAACTTCCCCTCTCTTGGGATCCACCTGAACCCCATAGACTAATACTCGATCCTTAGAAGAAACAACTGAGTCTTCTCTAGAGTAATTGAGTCTTATAATGATCTCTTACTCTAATCTGATGGTACCCACTTGTTAAATCTAATTTTCTAAATACAATGGCTCCACCTAGAGCATCTAAAAGATCATCAATCTTGGGCATATGATATTTGTGTTTGATAGTAATCTTATTGATTGCTCGATAATCGATGCGCATCCTATAAGATTCATCTTTCTTCTTCACTAGAAGAATTCATGCTACAAAGGGTGAATAGCTAGGTCTAATCGGCCCTTTTCAGTAATTCTTTCAAGGACAACTCTTGGAATTCTGCTCTCACTTTTGCTGAAAGTGCTGAAGCATTCCAACTAGAGTCTCCATGACTACTTGAATTCATTATAATACATAATGAATAAAGAAAATAAATAAACTTATAATCAATTTTAAGCAACTGGGTAGCATTTACTTATCAAGTCTCTTGGAGATCTGATTCTCCACAGATCAATAGTCGCCTCCATTCATGCTCAAACTTGGTCACTTTATTTTGTCACTATTTATGATTTACTATAAATAGAAACATCAAACTTGCTTCTCAACTTGTCTTCCATTTGGAATTGACTTTCTTACTTTTACGCCTTGCATTGTTGTATAATCACTCCCTACTGGAGACAACCTTGCCTTGTCTAGTAAATGCAAACCTTGCATTGTTGTGTAATCATTTTTTACTAAGAATCTTGACCACAAGATTACTTTTTTTACCTACTGCAAACTGTGCCTTGCTATATAACCTTGTCTCACTCCCTGCCAGGGACTTAGACTATAGTCTTGCAATGTTTTCTCTTTGCAAACCTTGCCTTTCTGTATATCTTGGCCACTCTTGAGTATGTGACCCACATACTTGCCTTGTTTGCTCTCTGCAAATCTTGCCTTTCTGTGTATCTTGGCTACTCTAGAGTTCTTAGCCTATAGACTTGCCTTGCTTGCTTCATGAAAATGAGTCCATCTAGGATCTTTATTCATCACTCTTAGAATTAATCTGCTAGAGAATCAAGATATGATTCCTTAGAAAACTAGAAACTTTAAAGTTTGTCTCAACTTCCAAATCTAAGAAGTTCTTACATGACTGTTCTTTTACTATTTCTAACTATGGCATCCTAATCAAACTTTATTTTCTTTTCTTTATTCCACAAATCTGAAGTCTATACTTCTTGTGAAATAAACTTCTTTGTACATAGAAATGTGCACTAGAACTCATAACTACGTAATTATAGGAACTACTTATGAACTAGATATTCAATTTATAAGCATCCTATTTGTTTTTTTTGCAAAAGGGCAATTATTTTACTTGAAAATTCTCATCTCTTTCTAAATGCATTAATTTACATGTTTCAAATCTTGAATTTATTCCTTCTGATAAAAAATGCTACTTGCATTCTTCTAGATCATGGAATCTTTGAGGATGAACTATCCTCTATTCTAGACTCTAACTAGACATCCTAGAATTCTTAGCTAATATCAATTATTGGAAATCACTTGTATTAATTTCTCCATTCAATGATATCTACTAGATATCCACAAGCTTATACAATTCTGGGATCAAAATGCTACTAATAATTTATCTTGATCATTATATAGTTTGGCTATTCTATGGATCCATAAAACAAGTAAGGGGCAGCGGAAAAGAAACTACCCACAAGCCTTTTCTCAATGGAAAATAAAGAAACAAGAAACTTTTAGTATGTTCTATATGCTTGAATGCATATGCATACTAATTTTTTAAAAATTTTGGCAGCATAATGACACAATTTTGAAAATAAAAAAAATTACGATAAGCAATTTCCGTGATACCAGTGCCGACAGGCACGATCTAACTACAAATAGATCAAAAGGGGATTACACACCCTAACAAATTTATATTTCTCTCCTCGCTAACTTGCAAGAAAATACCTACCTGTCCCTACAAGGAAGAATACATGCACCGTATAATACGATTCCACATTGAAACTACGCATGTACTCTAGGTACTATGCAAAATTTGCATGTCTTATATGCAATATGATGCAAAAAGAGAGGAACCATGCATATGAATTGACAAGAGACTTATCTGGAGGTTCAGAAAGTAAATTGCAGATGTGTGCAAGTGCTAAAGATGGTCCACACTCTGTCGGAATAGCTTTCCAAGTTTCTCCCAATAAGTTGTGCTTCAAAATGATACTCGAATGAGAGTCGTTGAAGATGAATGGAAAACTCCAAGCTTTGAAGATAATAGGGATTGGAGCCAGAGTATGGCTTCCAGCCATAGAAAGAGCTCTGAGAGGGCTATTTAGAGTAATAAAAATTTCTAAAAATCGGATATAATATGCTCAAGTTACGGCTAAAAGAAGTGAAGATGGCTAAGCAAACATTGGCTAAATCAAACTTAGGCAGGGCAGACGTTTGGGGATCCAACCCAGATGTGGGGAACTTCTCCACGTGGCAAAGTGCAGATGCATGTGTGACTTCTGCACAGGGGAGGGTAGAAGAAATTCGAAATCTGCACCTATACACTTTACTCCAAGCTATGAACACCTCTGCGTGTACGTTGCCTTCAACTAGAACATGCACAAGCTTCAAGAATAATCCCATAAGCAGAGAAGAAAACATGTGGAATGCCTTCATATAGCGCATAATAATCATAAATAGATGAGAAGACACTCCTCTTGCGTGCTCGCTGAGTAGATGTTCATTCCTTTGACATTGTCACCGAGCAGGTGGGGAGCAGCGCGTGCACGCATGAGTTATGCATGGGAATGGCAGGTCTTGCAGAGGGGAGTTCGTATGGGGCTCCTCGAATTCTCCAACCTTTTGCTTCATATGAGCGTACAAAATTCGATGACCATGGTGCCTTGAAACTCACTCTGAAGACGACGACGATGCATCTCATGCCAAAAATGCAACCATACAAGAGAAAAACAATGGAAAAAACTCATTCCAAGAAGGGCTCTGATACCAATTGTTAGAAAGAGACTTGAATGATGTGTGTGTGAATCTCGTCCCATCCATATATACCCTCTTGTACTCTAAAAATAGCAATGGTATACTCTAAAAATAGCAATGATCTGGAATATTCTAGTGTGAACATGTGGCCATCATGCAACATTTATTCCCATTACTATCAAAGTACCTTAGGGTATCCCCCAAGCTTGGGACCTTGGCTAGCTAGTCCTTGTCCCTCACACACATGGATTGCTCCCTATGGATCAATGTGAACTGGTCCCTGTGGATCAATGATCACTGTGGATCAATGATCCCTGTGGATCAATGATCCCTGTGGATCACTGATCCCTGTGGATCAATGATCCCTGTGGATCAATGATCCCTGTGGATCAATGATCCCTGTGGATCAATGATCCCTATGGATCAATGATCCCTGTGGATCAATGTGGACTGATCCGTGTGGATCAATGTCTGACAGACATATTCACCAAAGCTCTTCCACGAGAAAAGTTTGAAGCTTTCTACAAAGCTTTAGGCTTGTTACCTTGTGAGGGTTGATATGTCACTCCTTGCATGTGTTCACATCATTCACTCTAGGGGGGTTTGTTACACTTATGGGTTCCTTGAGTAGCTTTGATTTGAACCTTTTCCCCATACATGGGCACTTTTTACTCTATTGCTAGCTAGAGGTTTTTTCCCCATGTTACCACATACATGATTCACTCATATGTGGTGGTACATTGTACTTAGGGATTATTATTCAGCTTTTACTTCAGTTTAATTCATCTTCAATAACGAGAGTTATTCTAGCCATCCATCTTCTCTGTGTGTCTTACTGCATTTGTGCTCCTTGCGTGTGCTTCTTGTGTGTCTCTCGCGCTTCTACACACGGCCAACATAACTTTAGCTATGTCTAGCAACAAGTTTTGCAAATTTTCATCCATGTTTGACTAAAAATTTTCAATCACATTTCTTTGAAAATTTTGGGAATTTTTAGCTGTGTTTGGAAAGATTTGAACCATATTTGACGAAGAATTTTCATCTCTTTGAACCTCATTCAGATGCTATAGATGGCTATAGTCAAGCATATTACTTTAAAATAAAGGCATGAGTGTATCAAACAGATCTTCTAAACTAGTTGTTGGCTAAAATTTGCATTCAAGTAAAGGAAAAACTGAATTTTTAAAAAATACCACATCTCAACTTACAATAATTTTGTCCTTCAATGGATGGTCTAAGCGATAACTTTTACTCTCATTACTATATCCAAAAAATATACATTTCTTTGCTTTGTCATCAAGTGTGTGATGGATGTTGTTGTGATGATGCAAGAGCATATACCAAACAAGAAAATATGGTCATATGACTAACCATTAACTTGCACCCATTCCAAGCCTCATCATGTGTAATGACTCTCAATACTTTTTTAGGAGAACAATTCAATACACAGTTTGCACACATGATTTCTTCCATCCAAAATGTATCTGGAAGATGCTTTCCTTTAACCATAAATCATGCCATTTTAAGAAATTTTCTATTCTTGCACTCCACAACACCATTTTGTTGTTTATATGGCACTATACATTGGTATGTAATAACTCTTTCAAAAAGAAAAACATTAAAGTCCACTATGTGCAAAGAGTCAAAAGCTTATTGCCACAAAAGTTTTAGCCATAGCTAAAAATACCTTAAAGTAAGAGAATACCTCATTCTTTGCTTTAATGGGATACACCAAAGAATTGCATGTTGCATGATCGATGAGGCTAACAAAGTATACATGCTTTCCAAAAGATGAAGTCTTGAATGGACCACATACATCACTATGAACAAATTGCAGTTTTTGTGTAGCATGTGTAGCATAATCTTTGGGAAAAGAAGCACGATGCATTTTTCCAAGTATAAAACCCTCACATGAATGTTTTTCAATGGATTCATGTATCAACAAACAATAACCATATCCTTCTTTTGCAAGTAAAGCAAATTATTGAAATTCAAATGACCAAAATGAGCATGCCATACTCCATTTTATCCGCTAAAGAAGTATGTGTAAGCGAGGAATTCGAGAAAACTCTCTTGTATATATTAAAATGATACAAGCCACTGCATAATGTGCTCGACATCACAATAACAATGCTATTGCTGAAAACATGAACCATTTTTAATAAAGTGTACATGAAGCTCGGCTCTATCAATCGAAGGAACCAAAATCAAGTTGTTCTTAATATTGGGTACATATGATTCAAACTATAATCTCAATTTCTCCAACTCTAGTAACTGGATAAGAAGCATTGTTTTAACATACAACATATCCTCCTTGGGAGCATCTTTCAAAGATGCATTTCGATGATGCAAAAATTCTTTTGTATGAAGTGATATGATTTGAAGCACTGATATCAAAAAACTAATCCAAATTAGCCTCATTCACAATCACACAAGTAGAAAGTGATGATGAATCATGATGACATATGAAAAAACATGCCCAAAAATCATAAGCAACATTAGCTTCATCATTCTTTGCATTATATGTATTTTCAACAATAGACATGCCCTATTCTTTCTTCTAGACATTTTCCTCTTGCCCAAACTAAGACAAAGATGCCTAACTTTGGCAATAACTCTCAAATAATGCATATCGTCAGCAACATGATCATGCAGAAGGGAAAATTTATTATTGGTGCATCCACTGAACAAATGGAGAAAATGTTTGTAGGCTATTGGAAAGTCCCCAAACCACTACTTGTTAACCTATGTGTCTAGCTAAGGAATGCATTTGGGGCTCTTGAGCTTCCCTCTCTAAGAATATAGTACCAAGCTAATGGCTACCTTTTTCTTTTTTGAAAATGCTGCCCAATTCGACCCAGTCTTGAAGCAGCCAAGCTGGTCAATTGGAGACATTCCTACTGTCTTCTTCAAGTGGTCTCTCTCCTTCAACCTACTTATAAACAAACCTAAGAAATTGCCCATCTAGAAGGAGCTACCAAATCCTCCATTTAGATGGAACCACAACATTATTGGTATTGCTTGTAATCTTGGCACTGTTCTCAATATTAAGAAGCCACCATCATTAATTCCAAATGTATTTTGGAAATCCTCACTAAAATTGACTTGGAAAACAATATTGAAATGGAAATAAAACTCACGGACAATACAGGTACGATAGACCACATCTAGGAAGTGGTGTATAAAAAGCTCCCAAACTTTTGTTTCATATGCCACAAACAGGGTCAGTTTGTGAGGGATTGTCCTCTTCATAAATAGAGGAAACGAGAAACTAAGGCCATAGGCCAGGTTGATAAGGAATGCCTAACTATTGTTAGTAAGAGGGACAAAACTCTAAAAAACAAAGACCAACTAATCCTAATATTATCTCACCTCTATCTTACTAATCAAAGTTCCTTTAGTGCCCTTGCAATGGAAGGAAACGATATGGAGGAGATTGTGTGATATACCCAATATAGAGATCGTGATAGAGATGTTGACATGCAAGATGATACACTCAAAGAAGCCATGCAAAACACCGATAAGCCCAATAACACAATTATTATGGACACCATATTGGACTGCAAGGGCAAACATAAGGATAGGCTTCCCAATGAATTTTCCAACTCCGCTTTAGGCCTAGATAGGTTTAAAAAGGGTACTCCTAATTGCCCCTTCTCAAATGTTGATTGAGATTCTATCTTTGAATTGCAAATGTTTTTGTATGATTGTCAAGGTTCAAGCAATCAGGGAAAATATTGAAGAGAGGAATATGTTTCCACACATCATTTGACTTTAGGAGATTAAAGTGTAGGGTTGTTGACACTCAAGGTCAAGCACAAAGCATGGAAAGCATCAAAGAAGTGGGCATACAAGAAGGAGGAGCATGTAGGAAGCTCCAACCTATACATGTCAAATTTTCAGAAGGAATCCCTATAAAAATAGTGATTTTTTTCATCACTAAAAGCCATTGTAAATACCATTTCATATTTTTGTAACTCCATTTTGTTCAAGCGGAGGAGTCCTCGAGCTTGGGGAGTATTAGAAGTAGCTATCTACCAACTTTCATAATTTTTAGACTACGTTGCCGGGATGAAATCCCTCAGGGAAGTGTGCATGAATTTTTTCAAAGTTCATTGATTTTATGAGTTTTGTGTGATGTTTTGACTAAAAAAGGGGTATAGTTTTTGCATGATCTGGCCAATTTGATTGATTGTGAGATGTGTAACCATATTAAATATGAACATTATAACTCTGTGTGTAAATAGCTAACTTTTATCCCATGAAAACCCTAGGATAGAACCTTAGTAATCTCATTTATCATAAGTCTAATCTTTAAATTTGATTTAATTTGTATATAGGTATGAAAGCAAACCTTAATTTAAGAAAAATAAAAAGAGAAAAAGAAAAAGAACCAAAAATAGAAAGAAGAAAATTGGAAAAATAAAAAGAGAGAAAACGAGAAATAGAAATAAGAGATGGGATTTTTCCAAAATAGCAGATGAACATGCAAGGTGATCTGGAATTAGAAAGTTGAGTAAGGAGGTTAGAAGTTTCTAGAAGAAAGTCCAAGGGGGGAGGGGCCTATAAATAGGTGCCTAAACTCATTTGTTCCTCCCCGTGGATCTTGCTTGTGGAACTTCTTTCCAGGTATGCTCTTTGTTCTTATTTGATTCAGTCCTTTGTTGCTTCTTGTTCATTCTTTCATGATGCTCCAAGATGGAGACGGCCTTTCAATTCATCGTGTATGAGTTTGTGGTTATGAGGAGAATGCATCCCCTTTGTTGGGTTGCTTGATTTGAGTTGTAGAACGCTTTGAACCATTGAAAGTTCTTCCATCATAGAAGAGGGAAGGGAAGAATTGGAGGCTGGATGCACGCAGAGAGATTTAGAGAGAGAGAGAGAGAGAGCGTGGGTTGTATTTCTGAATATGTCAAAGGACGGTAGATTTGTTTAGACGTTTTATAGGTTACAACCCAATTGAGATGTTTTTTAAATTATGACCTCATTGAAATTTCATTATATTATTGGGAGAGAGAGATATCTGTGCAGACAGACTTGGACACACCCAGATGGGTTCCGAAGGAGAAAGAGTCGGACTCGACCTGTTGATAGGCGCCGTCAGAGAGATGTGTGGCGACGCACTTGGAAGAGAGAGCAATGACGACTCATGCACTGCAGGTTGTCGGAAGAGAGAGGGAGAGAGAGAAAGAGAGATCTTTATCTCTCTTCCCCCCTCCCACGGCTACAGGCACACATCACACAGGGGAGAGAGAGAGAGAGATTCATGCACCTGAATGGAGAGAGAGACACAATCATCGTGGCGGCGTGGGGAGTCCTGGAGAGAGAAGCAGGTGGGGAGTCGGCCATAAGCTGGTCGGTGCTATAGAGCACGTGGATAGAGATAGAGGAGATCGCGCAGACGTGCGCTCCAAAGATCTGCATGGAGAGAGATGGAGGAGATTGTGTGGTTGCCATGCACACGCACGTAGAGAGAGGTGGAGAGAGATTCACAGACGGAGCTTCCACGCATGGAGTGCATCGAGTCAAAGAGAGAGAGAGAGAGAGAGTCAGAGCTCGTGCACGGACACAGCAGACGGAGAGAGAGAGAGAGAGAGAGATGGGTCAACAGGCAGATAGATTTGGGTTGGCGGCGACCAGTTATAGAGAGAGATGAGGTCGGTTGGCACTGTAGGAAATTCGTAGGCAGAAGAGAGAGAGAGAGAGAGAGAGAGAGAGAAAGTCGACAGAAGAAAAACGAAAGGAAAAGAAATAAAAGAAAAAGAAGAGAAGAGAAGTGAAAGAAAGAAAGAATGAAAGAAAAGAAAAATGAAATAAAAATAAAAGAAAGAGAGAAGGATGGAGAGAAAGAAAAAGAAAAGAGAAAATGAAAAGAAAAGAGAAAGGAAGAAATGGAGGGTAGAAAAGAAGAAGGGAAAACAAGAAAAGGAAGAAAAGAGGAAAAGAGATGGGAGAAAGAAAGATAGAAGAAGAAAGAAAGAAAAGGAAAGGAGGAGAGGAAGAAAGAAGGGAAAGAAGGAAGGAAGAGAGGGAAAAGACAAATAGAACTATAGATGGTTTTTTAACTAAAATAGGTTTTACCATATGCATGTAAGCATCTATTTTTCCTTGAGCGTGATTGAAACCATTTTTGTGTGTGGATATGAATATGTGAATGCGACTTACTCTTTCACAAAGGTTTCTATGGATACACAATTGAATATGTAAGAAGGCAAAATCTATATCTTGTGCGTCTACATGAAATTGCTTAAGGGTGGAATAATGCACAAATTGATGAGTATGTATGCAAATATGCACCTGCTTGTGATTGTGAATGGTTAGAAGGGTTGTTTTTATGCACATAAAGAGCTGTTTCCATGTAAATATTTCCCTTGCGTGTGAACATTATAGAAAATTACTAAGTGAAAATTAATCAAAAGCATAGTGTATTCATGAGTTTCAACATACTAACATGATTACCCCCCACCCCTTGGATGTTGCTTGTGGAACTTCTTTCCATGTTGATGATTTTGGAGATATTATATGAAGTGATTGCCGGATTTCTGAAGTAAAGAGAAGAACAGCTATTGCCGAGAAGACTTGAAGTAAAGCTTGGAACCAAAGACATAAAGAAACGGAAGGTTGTCACACAACCGAAGCCGAGTCCCATGGGCGCCTTCTCGCATTGTAGCGGGAGGCCTACCTTATATTTGGCCGTTCCGCACTGTAACGGCGGCATATTTATATTCATCCATCTTCACTGTAGCGGATTTCTATATCACCGACCCGCACTGTAGCGGGAATCTTTGTATCACTTAGATTTTATTGGACGACTTCAGCATTGTATCATTGAGCTTGTCTGCACACTAATCCCGTGACTTTTGTATTTTACCGTTGTATCTAGACTTTCTCGTTCCCAATGCCCACAATCTTACATGTATGCACATTCGCTCGTCTCTTCCGAGAGGGTAGGGGCCTTACGACGATCGCCACATCAGAGAGAGGGCGAGGCGCCTAGCATGCAGACATCGCTCGTCGGATGTGGGAACGACGCACACCGCGGGCCTGATCCAACCCCTTCCGGCTCTTCCCATTCACCCACTTCCTTCTCTGACACTTGAACCCGACATGAAGCAAGGCGGTTGCCCGGTGATCCTCGACACGCCACCCACTCCTTGAAAAGAAGATAGACAGGAACCTCGGCATCAAACAGAGAGATTCCAGGTACTAGCATTTCAAGTTCTTTGAATTTTTTTCATTGATCCACACACTTGAACAGAAAGATTGCTTTTGACTGTCTGACTTTGATCATCCACTTTTTGCATCAGATTTGATCATACGAGTGTGCACTTTTCAAGTGACATATAGATTAAGAATCTACTTCTCAGCTTAGCTCATAAGAAAAGGAATACTAAAATGAACAAAATGATTGAGGAACAGTTTAGGAAATATGAAGAGCGATTTAGGAAAATGGAAGTTAATGTGAGTGAATCTATAAAATCAAAATTTAGTATTGTGATGACCCTAATGCAAACAATAAATGCAATATCTGAGACTATCTAGCTAATGGGCATAAGTATTAAAGATGTAAAAAATGAAATGGATTCTGGAATTTGTGAATTGAAACATAAGGTTGACATGTTGTCTAACCAAGTTAAAGACCTACAAACATTGAAATATGATCATGAACATGTGGTAAAGGTCCAAGGAATATCTACACAAAAAGAGTCATTAGGCCTTAGAAGATCCATGCCTAGAGCGATACCTAGGAAATCAAGTAGGGTTGAGAAGAGACCTATCCGATGCTTTTGGTGTGATCAGTTTGGACATATGTTCTGGGATTGTCTAGCATATGAGAGTGCATGCAGACATAGACTTCTAAGTGAGCATGAAGGAAAAATTTGTAAATATGAAGAGGAGATACCTTTACATTTGAATGTAGGAAGAGGTGGAATAAAGGAATATTTTGAAGAGACCAAAACTAGATCAAAGTCATTCCGAAATATATGGAAACAAAAAACTCATGAAGATAATAGATCTGATGAACAAATGAGAATGCTATCTATTGAGAGTCAAGAGAAACCAACTGAAGAAACCAAAAGTAGATAGATAAAGGTTGAAAAACAAAATATTGAGCAGATATTAAGAGAACAAATGGAAATTGATCATAAAAGAGAATTTGATAGAGAAAATCAAGAGAAATAAAGAAAGATCAAGATGTATATGTTTCATTTGATCCGAAAATTTTAACTAATGAGAATCTATTTGATCAAGAGAAAGTTGCAAAACTACAATCTCAAGTAAATTTTGAAAAACTGATTGAACTAGAAAAGAGTAAAGAAGAAATTCAAGAAGATATAAAATCTGATAAAAGAGTTAACAAAACAGAAAGACAGTTGCTTGATGATATTATTATGCAAATTGAGGGGAATGTAAAGGCGACTGCGAAGTCTTCTAAGTCTTTGAAAAAGAACAGGAGAAGTAAAAACATAACTTTTAAAGATATATTTGCAAGCATTGAATGATGATTGAAGAAGAATCATAATGAAAATGCATGAGAATTATCAAGAGCTATTGAATGATAAAGATTAATGATAATACATAATGGTGAAAATGCATGATGATGATTGATGATAATGCATGATGAAGTTGATGATGATGAAAATGATTAATGATTGATGATTGATGAATGACTAATGATTGATGATGATGAATGATAATGATTGATGATGGAAATGATGATGATTGATGGTTTATGATGATTGATGATGATGATTGGTGATTGATGACTGATGGAAGATTAATGATTGATGATCGACTATGATGATGAAAGATGATTGTATGATGATGATGATTTATGATGATGAATGATGATGAAAATGATTGACAATTGATGATGATGATGGTCTATGATGATGAAGATGATTAGTGATTGATGATGATAGTAAAATGATGGTTGATGATGATGATTGATGATGGATGATGGATGATGATGAAAGATAATGATTGATATTAAAAATGATTGATGATGATGGTTTATGATGATTGATGATGATGGTTGATGATGATTATGATGTTGATGATGTTGATGATACTGGAGGAAGCTGATGACACTAATGTTGATGAAAAACGATAGATCATGAAATTGAAGAAGAGACTGGATCAATCAATGATGAAGATGGACCAAATGATCATGTGAAATGTTTCTGATTCGAATTCTATTTTCTTTATGATATAGCATATGCATTGCATTTTTGTGTGATAAAGATATGTATGAATTTAAGAAAATCATGTAGAACGGAGATAGCAAATATCTATTATGGGTTTGCATGAAGCATGAGCGACTAGAAATTATGTGAATGGAATCAGTTAGCAGACTAGAGACTTTTGAGAGTGGAAGCTTGGGAATGTGATGGCATGCTTAGACTGAGTGCATGTATATGCTGATAGATTTGAACACTTAGTGAGTGGGATTCTTTGGGTCTTACTATTTATTTCTTGCGAGATCTTACCTCCATATGTATTATGATTATGAAAACCTTCATACTCAAGCCAGCTTATATGTGTGTGCATGTTGTTAGTGCGCTGCGATGGGCTAGTAGGCGGGTGGAACCACCTTGGTCGGGTGATCAAGGCCATGAGTTGTAGCTAGTTTTGTCGTAGGCCTGACCTATCTGTTGTCATGCGCCTACATGGGTCGGTAGGTGGGTGGATTCACTCTGGCTGGGTGGTCAAAGCCACGAGCTGATATCGATTTTGTGTAGGGCTGATGTTGTGTATGTCGTGTGTTATGTCGGGTTGGCAGACAGGTGGGGTAAACTTGGCCGGGTGGACAAGTCCATGACTCGCACCCGATTTTGACATAGGCCGATTTGTGAAATAAAGATAAAAAGAAAAAAGTGTTGAGCTGAGATGAAGTGAAAAATAAAAGAAAAGAAAAAGAAAGATGAAAAAGAAAAATGAAAAGAAGAGATCTAATGGAGAGTTGGACAATAGGAGATAAATAGGGGAAACAGGGCATATTCTACAAATTGAGTTAGTAGAAACTTAGTATATGCTAGTACTTACGATGAGTTGCTCGATCTGAACCAGTTGAACAAACGAAAGATCTAGAAAGCCAATGATTTATTCATATGGTTACTTGTCTGATTGCGGAAGCAAAAACATAATATGATGTTTGTGAAGCTTGCATCTGCATAATTTTCTAAAATTTGTACTAATTTTTATAAAGTTGCATGAATTGCATGAGATCACGCTTTGATTTTTTGAAAAGAAAAGCATAAAAAGTAAAGAATGTTTCAAAAGAACCCTGATACGCTTCTGTTGGATCTTGCAGGTTGGCCCATTGGGACGATGTGCACGTTTAGTGGGGGTGAATGTCGGGATGAAATCCCTCAGGGAAGTGTGCATGAATTTTTTCAAAGTTCATTGATTTTATGAGTTTTGTGTGATGTTTTGACTAAGAAAGGGGCATAATTTGTGCATGATCTGGCCGATTTGATTGATTGTGAGATGTGGAACCATATAAAATATGAACATTAGAACTTTGTGTGTAAATAGCTAGCTTTTACCCCATGAAAACCCTAGGATAGAGCCTTAGTAATCCCATTTATCATAAGTCTAATCTTTAAATTTGATTTAATTTGTATATAGGTATGAAGGCAAACCTTAATTTAAGAAAAGTAAAAAGAGAAAAAGAAAAAGACCCAAAAATAGAAAGAAGAAAATTGGAAAAATAAAAAGAGAAAACCCAAAAATAGAAATAAGAGATGGGATTTTTCCAAAATAGTAGATGAACATGCAAGGTGATTTGGAATTAGAAAGTTGAGTAAGGAGGTTAGAAGTTTCTAGAGGAAACTCCAAGGGGGGAGGGGCCTATAAATAGGTGCCTAAACTCATTTGTTCCTCCCCATGGATCTTGCTTGTGGAACTTCTTCCAGGTATGCTCCTTGTTCTTATTTGACTCATTCCTTTGTTGCTTCTTGTTCATTCTTTCATGATGCTCCGAGATGGAGGTGGTCTTTCAATTCATCCTATATGAGTTTGTGGTTATGAGGAGAATGCATCCCCTTTGTTGGGTTGCTTCATTTGAGTTGTAGAACGCTTCAAACCATTGAAAGTTCTTCCATTATAGAAGAGGGAAGGGAAGAATTGGAGGTTGGATGCATGCAGAGAGATTAAGAGAGAGAGAGAGAGCATGGGTTGTATTTCTGAATATGTCAAAGGACAATAGCTTCGTTTAGACATTGTATAGGTTACAAACCAATTGAGATGTTGTTTAAATTATGACCTCATCGAAATTTCATTATATTATTGGGAGAGAGAGATATCTGCATAGATAGACTTGGATACACCCAGATGGGTTCCGGAGGAGAAAGAGTCAGACTCGGCCTGTTGATAGGCATCGTCAGAGAGATGTGTGGCGACGCACCTGGAAGAGAGAGCGATGACGAATCGTGCACTACAGGCTGTCGGAAGAGAGAGGGAGAGAGAGAAAGAGAGATCTTTATCTCTCTTTCCCCCTCCCACGGTTGCAGGCACGCAGCGCGCAAGGGAGAGGGAGAGAGAGAGAGAGAGAGAGAGAGAGAGAGAGAGAGAGAGAGAGAGAGAGATTCACGTAGCTAAATGGAGAGAGAGACACAATCATCGTGGTGGTGCGCAGAGTCCTAAAGAGAGAAGTAGGTGGGGAGTCGGCCATAAGCTAGTCAATGCTACAGAGCACGTGGATAGAGATAGAGAAGATCGGGCAGACACGCGCTCCAGAGATGTGCATGGAGAGAGATGGAGGAGAGTACGTGGTTGCCATGCACATGCACGTAGAGAGAGGTGGAGAGAGAGATTCACAGATGGAGCTTCCACGCGTGGAGCACACCGAGTCAGAGAGAGAGAGAGAGAGAGAGAGAGAGATGGGTCGATAGGCAAATAGATTTGGATTGGCGAAAACCACTTATAGAGAGACATGAGGTCGGTTGGCGCTACAGGAAATTCATATGCAGAAAAGAGAGAGAGAGAGAGAGAGAGAGAGAGAGAGAGAGATTGAGAGAGAGAGAGAGTAAAAGTCGACAGAAGAAAAACGAAAAAGAAAAAAGAAAGGAAAAGAAATAAAAGAAAAAGAAGAGAAGAGAAGTGAAAGAAAGAATGAATGAAAGAAAAGAAAAACGTAAAAGAAAAATGAAATAAAATAAAAGAAAGAGAGAAGGATGGAGAGAAAGAAAAAGAAAAGAGAAAATGAAAAGAAAAGAGAAAGAAAAAGAGAAAAAAAGAAATGGAGGGTAGAAAAGAAGAAGGGAAAAGAAGAAAAGGAAGAAAAGAGGAGAAGAGATGGGAGAAAGAAAGATAGAAGAACAAAGAAAGAAAATGAAGGAGGGGAAGAAAGAAGGGAAAGAAGGAAGGAAGAGAGGGAAAAAGACAAATAGAACTATAGATGGTTTTTTAACTAAAATAGGTTTTACCATATGCATGTAAGCATCTATTTTTCCTTGAGCGTGATTGAAACCATTTTTGTGTGTGGATATGAATATGTGAATGCGACTTACTCTTTCACAAAGGTGTTTATGGATACACAATTGAATATGAAAGAAGGCAAAATATATATCTTGTGCATCTACTTGAAATTGCTTAAGGGTGGAATAATGCACAAATTGATGAGTATGTATGCGAATATGCACCTACTTGTGATTGTGAATGGTTAGAAGGGTTGCTTCTATGCACATAGATATTTGTTTCCATGTAAATATTTCCCTTGCGTGTGAACATTATAGAAAATTACTAAGTGGAAATGAATCAAACGCATAGTGTATTCATGAGTTTCAACGTATTAACATGATTACCCCCACCTCGTGGATCTTGCTTGTGGAACTTCTTTCCAGGTTGATGATTTTGGAGATATTATATGAAATGATTGCTGGATTTTTGAAGTAAAGAGAAGAAAAGCTATTGCCGAGAAGACTTGAAGTAAAGCTTGGACCCAAAGACATAAAGAAACGGAAGGTTGTCACAAGACCGAAGCCGAGTCCCGTGGGTGCCTTTTTGCATTGTAGCGGGAGGCCTACCTTATATTTGGCCGATTCGCACTATAGCGGCGGCATATTTATATTCGTCCATCCACACTATAGCGGATTTCTGTATCACCGACCCGCACTGTAGCAGGGATCTTTGTATCACTTAGATTTTATTAGACGACTTCAGCATTGTATCATTGAGCTTGTCTGCACACCGATCCCTTGACTTTCGTATTTTACCACTGTATCTGTATTTTCTCGTTCCCGATGCCTACGGTCTTATCCGTACACACGTTCGCTCGTCTCTTCCAAGAGGGTAGGTGTTGGCAGCAGTCAAGGCACCCAAGGACTCACAAGACAAGGAAGGCAAAGAAGGGAGCTAGAGTGGAGAGAGGGCACAAGCACACAAAGTAGTCAATGAAGATCTGGCAAATAGGCCATCCAAATTTTCCAACCAAACCTCATTTGAACACTGATTTTCATCACTACCTTAACCTTGTAAATATCGTTTTTGGATAGTTTTGACTCCATTTTGTGCTAGCCAAGGAGTCCTTGAGCTTGAGAAGCATTAGAAGTACCTACCTATCAATTTTCATATTTTTTAGACTCCATTTGAGCCCTCAAATAGGCCCTAGAACCTAACTTTTAACTATGCCGGACACTAGGTCTGGACAGGGCCAAAAACTAGTAAAAAACTATAAAAAGAGCTAGAGAGCTCATTTTTGAGGTTATCTTGTTGTAGAATTGAACTTGTAAGAGCACTTTTGAGTAATCTAAAGAACTCCATTGTCTCTCTCTTTGTTCTTGCCTTGTGTGCGCGAGTGTGTGTATGTGTGTGCATGGTAGTGTGCTTCTCACTCACACACTTGTGCCATCACTTGTTCGAGGTCTTCATACCATCCTCATGTCTTCCCGGATTGACATTAAAGGAGGTGCTACTCATCACTGAGCTACACCAAATTTTTGCGCCGTTGCCGGAGAATGAGCTTTGAGGACGAGCATGTGATGGTAATACGTAGAGTTGAGACATTGGACTCATAGGTATTTTCTTCACTTTTATCTATTTCCTTTTATTTTCATCACCATCATCATCATCATTACCATCTCCCACCTCCATCTCCATCATCGCGGAAAATTTCAGTTTTTGGTCATATCACCTTCTCCCTTCCATTTCCCTCATTTCACTTGTGAGAGAGAGCGAGAGAGCATTTGCATGCTTGTGCTTTTCTGTGTTTTTTGAGATCTTCTGCAGGAATGAGCCTCCCCAGCAGCTACACCAGCTCCAGTAGGTAAAATGTTTGACTGTGCAGGTCCCGAGGCGTTGACCTCTATCAATCACGACCGACAGAAAAAAATGATCCATTTGCTAAACTAAGTGCATAAATGTGCTGTGTAGGCCTAGAGCATCTTGAATATGTGTTTGAAATTTTAAAATTCCTCAGTTTTCTATCAATCGCAATCGACACGTCAATCACGATCGACAAACGACAACAGACACTTGCTGACGGATCTGTCAATCGCGATCGACCCCTCAATCGCGACCGACAGAGTCAACGACCGATTGACCACGATCGACAGGCCTATCGTGCACCATGTGTCAATCGCGACCGACCCATCAGTCGTGATCGACCCATCAATCGTGATCGACAGTCTTGATGGACCTATCAATTGCCATTGACCTAGTGAATGACTGTTTGACCACGACCGACAGACCCCGCGTGCCACGTGTCAATCGCGATCGACCTGTCAATCGTGATCGACAGAGTCAACGCTCCTTTGACCACAATTGACTAAAATTACGGGCCACGTGTCAATCGTGATTGACCCATCAATCACGACTGACAGCCACGACGGACCTGTCAATCGTGACCGACACATCGATCGTGACTGACATATCAATTGCGATTGACAGACCACTCGATCGCGATTGATGGGCAAATTCGGCCATTTTTTAGGGCAAAAATATTTGGTCTATTTTGGGCTACTATTTGGGAAACATTAGAAATTTGTTAGAGCATTGTGAGGTCGCTACACAAAGTAAATTCAAAGAATCCCATTTGCCTGTTAGCCTGTTTGAACCCTGTTTTAGCCCCAAATCTTGAACTGTCATAACTTCCTCATACGAGATCTGTTCAAGAAGAAAACTGAGGGATCTTTAGGATTGTTTTCCATAAAGCCAAAGAATAATTTGATCTCTAAATTGCATGAATGAACATGGTCTGTTGTATCAATTGGATTCAAATCTTGAGCTAACTTTGGGACTTTTATAGGTCCTTTGAGAGCATCGAAGGGTACTCAAAGCAAGAGTAAGTGCAAGCTTGGGAATGCTTCCTGGGCACACAAGGGCAACCAAGGAGAGAAACAAAAGGTGGAAATTCTCAACAACCTCTGTCAATTCCTAGCTTAGGCTGAGTATGGATAGAGGTTTTGATCAATTAGGGTTACGTTAAGGACGACCAAGTCCAAGACTCTAATCACTCAAGTGCAAGTACACAGAAATTCCATTGGTGAAACAACCTAAGGAAAAAGAATTTAAATCAAGTGACCAAACTCAAGTACGATAAAACCTAAGTATTCCTCACGACAAAGATTGATTGGACAAGAAGTGACACCCTAAGAAAAATTAAAAAGAACAAGTGACTAATACAAAAGAACTCAGCAACGAAATTGTACTTGGGAAATTTGGGATTATTCAATTGGGCATATGAACATTAGATCATGACGACACCTAGGAAGAGATAGACAGAGTGGTCTTCAGAGGCTAGTGTCAATCATACTGCTAGGTCTTGGGCCCAACAGTTGAGACACTATTCGCACTACCCTAGCTCTGAAACTAGCAAGTCTGAGATGTCTCATGGTATGGAGAGACCTACAGGAAGTTCAGGTGTGCCATACTTACAAAGGGTTGAAGGCCCTTACAAGACGCAACTCGAATACCTTAGGACCAACCGATTAGGTGCTTGCATCTATGAGGATGGCCTAGGAAGCTCCGTGGTCCAGATTAAAAACCCAGATCAACCCATTGGATTAGAACATCCAGTAGTCAAGTTTGAAAATGGAACATACCTGGACAAAGAAGGAACCATATACGTAGTAACCAGTCACCCAGATAGAACTGACAAATTCGGAAATATGATCCCAGAGATGGACATAGGTGACATAGAGCAAGGAAACATAGGTGGAGAGCCTAAAACACCTCAAGGCAAATCTGTTCTTACCAGAATTATCACACCAGAGTGGATTCCCCAGGACAACAAGAGCATAGATTTACTCTTGAACCGAGAAGCTGATGAAACCTTTTGGAGGTATAAGCCTGATCAACCAAATGAGGTAGGAGCAATCACAATCTATGAGTTCAAAGATCCTGATAGCCCAGGCAAAGTGACCTATTTAGACAATACTTCGGAGAGGATCTTTGTGGTCTTAGAACATGGTAGACATGCCTACACTTGGAAGGGTGAATTCATTTTTCCCCAACCAAGATCTAATGTCTCTTTTGGCCACCAAGGAGCTGGAGCATCCCAAGCTCATGGAGCCCAAAGGGACAGAAGTAGAGACAAGCCAGACGTAAGTTTTGCCAACCCCTTGGGTCGAGAAAGGATGAGAACAGAGACGGATAGAGTGGAAACAGAGAGACCTAGAGCCCCAAGAAACCAAAGAAATGTGGATGAATTCCCTCTACCAAGACCTAGAGAGCACACGAGGACTTTGAGACCTACACAACTAGTTAAATCCATGAAGAACTACTTCGATGGCACAGGAGACCCATATGATCATGTGGCCGAGTTTAGACAAGTCTTGAGAGTTGAACAAGTTGAGGACCTATTCACGCAGTACAATGCTTTTGGTCTGACCCTTAGGAACGCGGCCCTTACATGGTTTCAACCATTGAATGAGAGACAGTTCAGAAGGATAGACCAACTTCTAGAGGCTTTCATCACTGAATTCTCTAAGAGTGGAAAAAGGCATAACACTTCCTCATTGATCCATAGCTTCAAGCAGACCCCTCAAGAGACGGTTAGACTCGCAGGAAGAAGGTTTATGCAATACCTAGAGAGATGCCCTGTTCCAGAGTTACCCACACCAGCAAAACAAGTGGCTTTATTTTTGGATGGTCTGCTAAGTACCAAATTGAGATCATATGTGTATCTGAAGGATCCTAGGACCATAGAAGAGTGTGTACGCATGTGCATAGACATTGAGGATAACCTGGGAGAGGAGCTGGAGCTTTCAAAAATTTACAAGGATTCAGATAGCTCTAGTAGTCTCACGTCCGGTCAATCCACATCTATCGAGGAACTTGCAGAGAAGGTAGCTCAACAACTAGGCATCTCTAGCAAACAAATCCCAAGATTTTCCCCAATTAAGTGGTGCTATACTTGTGGAGGTGACCATATGGCGAACGTAGGTCCCATTATGGCTCAACCCCAAGTGAATCCCAGTAGCCAATACTGCACCATAGGACGGAGATACACTAATCACACAGCACAAGATTGCCCATACAATAAGCAAGTGGTTAGGAAAACCTACCCTCAGCCCTATCCACAACAGGGAAGATATCAGAACCAGTATCCACCACAACAGTACGCTAGGCCTCAACAAACCTACCAACCACAATATCAGGCCCAGCAGAGACCTCAACCAATGCTAGCCCAAAAACCTCCTGCTCTAGCCAATGTGATTCCCGTAAAGTATGCAGCGGCAGAAGAAAATCTGAATAGAGCTATAGTCCCAGTAACTCCATTACTTTCGGAAAGTGACCCCAGTGGCCATAGCTTTGATTCTACACATATTGATAGCCTCCAGGCTTACTACATGCAGTCTCCTGAACATGAGTCGTACTTTAGTGAAGAACCGAGTGACTCTAGTTGGGAGCCAGAATATGCAAATGTCATGTACGCAAATCCAAACTCTAGGCCTCAACCTAGGCAGGTACGACCCCCATTCCCTAGAGGGCCATGCTACAGATGTCAGGGAGATCACCTCATTCATGATTGCCCACTGGCTGCCCCTATGCAACCCCAATCAGTGACAATTCAAGGATTTTGTCAAGATTGCGAAAAGGAGCATCTCTTACGAGATTGCCCAAAGAACCCCAATAATATGCCAAAAATCACTCCTATCAGTGTTATTGGATTAGTAGTAGACTCTACAGGCAGTGTGACTTCCACTGCACCAGTGCAAGTGGTCATTAGAGCTCAGGCATTGCAGCAGAACCGGTTTAGGCCAAGAAAAGAGTGCCGAGGTTAGTGAAACTAAGAGCATAACCAAGAAAAGGATGAGAGCCTGGAAAGATAGTCGCGAAAGGATGAAAAGACAATGGTCTAAGAAGATGAGCGAATTAGAAGAAAGCATAAGAGAAACAAAAGCGAAGATTGTTGAACTCACCTCTCAAACAAACTCTCACATACCGCCACCACCTTCATCCCTATCACCATCTAATCCACCATCTTTCAACCCACCTCATACCATTCCACCACCCCCTAGAGTAGGATCAATATTAGCTCACCCCACTCCAGAAGACATAGACATGATGTTTAAAGCATATCAGGCCAGAATCCAAGAAGGGCCAAACGTGACAGATCATGACAAGTGCTATCCTAGAGCTGATCTAGAGATAGAAAGAACCAAGCTTTGTGCTAAAATGGTAGCATTGGCTCAGACCATGTTTGAAGCCAGTCGCCTTTTCAACTACTCTTGCTTAGCTAAGGCACAACTGCACTTTGATGGACTGTTAGAGAAGTTGGAGCGCATAATTGCAAGATCTGATAAGGAAGCCATATCCCAAGGAAGAGCCAAGGCAAGCGAAAGAATAAGCAGTACTCCCCAGGAAGCTTATGTGCCTAATTCCACTGAACCAGACACCTCTTCTTCTATGAATAGGTATTCACCAGAGTTCCTGCGAGAGATTCAAGAAGAGAAATGGGCTAACGAAATTGAAGTCCCTCCTCCCATTGAACTTGTGGATGACGCGCATGATCAATTCCCACAAGATATTCCTTCCATTTATGGAGAGCAGGAGAGCACCCAATCCCAAGAGAGGTTAGACTTTGAGTCTAACTCCTTATAGGAATTGCCCGAATTCATAGGCCGATGGGAAGCTAAGTCTACGTGTATGAGAGCACCCACGCTCATGGTAAGAAATGAAGACTCGATCATACCCAGGAACACAGAGGTAGTGAAAAACACTAAAGTGCAGTGCAACCTCACTCTAGAAGAGCTACTCAAAGCTAGGCCAGAGCTGTGGAAACATGTAGCTAACCAAGTGCCAGAAGTAGCAAAACCTCGTTCCCAGGTAGGATCTCATAGAAGAGTGCCAGAAATACCTTTGGACAAGATAGGAGATATGAGTGAAGGAGAAGAAGGAAACACCTATCTTCCCATTACCCATCAGGGATACACAAGTAAGGCAATTCTGGACTCAGGCGCAGGAGTTGCAATTGCTACCACTTCCCTATGGAAGCGTTGGGGCAAGCCAGCACTCAGGCCAACGAGAATGAAATTGTAGATGGCCGATGGTCACATAGAGAGACCCTTAGGGCTGTTAGAAGGAATAACTCTCACTACTTGTGGTGTAGATTTTGAACACACATTTGCTATCTGTGACTTTAGCAAGAACCAGGAATATGAAATGATTTTGGGAAGACCATTTATGTGGCAGTTGCAAGTGGTACAGGATTGGGGAACCAACTCCTTGTACTTGCAACACTTAGGTGTCACAACCAAAGTCAATCTCAAAGACTACTCTCATAGAGACGTACCCTCTATTCAATGGAATCCCATCCATAGAGCTAAAGATGATTCTGATTCAAAGCATTCCATAGGATCGGGATCCTCATGGATGCATGAAGACACTCACTTGTGGATGTGTAAAGTAGTAGTAGAAGAAGAGAAGAGAGAAAAAGCCAGAGAGTAGATCAATTCAAGACCCAGCCTATGCACCTGTAGTATTTCCCGATGAAGAATTTGAACCTCATGGCTGGGCTGAAATTCTAGCAATGATGGATGTAGCCATCCATGAAGAACAATGGAAACCCCACTGTGACGAGGATGGCTATGACATTTCAGTCTTCTCCATAGAGCCAATCATGGGAGATTCGGTTCTGGAAGAATGTGAACTTAGCACTGATGCATTCGAGGATGCAAGTGACTCCGATCTAGACTCAATCATTATGGACCCACCTTTGCATCAAATGAAGAATACTTCTATGAGGTAGAAGTTCACCCTCAGAGATACAAAGAGCTCACAAATAATGTAAGGTTAACCACACAAGTGGCCGCCAAGAGTGAGGGCAAGAAGAGGAAGAAGAAAGAAGTCACACCACAAGAAGAAGAATCTTTGTTTGAGGTCCCTGAAAATTTTAAGAAGTATGAAATAGATGATAGAAGAGTCATGGTAAGAATGCCTAAACGTGAGGTGCAATCAGGGGAGGCCTATGATAACAAAGAGACCACCAAGAAAATAGATGTAGCCATAGAAGAGGGAGAAGAAAGATGCACCTACATAGGGCATGACCTGACGGAAGAAGAAGAGTAAGAGTTGATATCTTTGCTAAGAGAGTACAGAGATGTATTCGCTTGGAGCTACAAGGATCTGAAAGGAGTAGATCTAGACATATGCTCACACACTATCCCCATGACCTCGGATGCCAGACCCTCTAAACAAAAGCCATACACATACAATGATAATTATGCTGCTAAGATCGATGGTTGAAGCTGGAAGAGATAGATTGCTTGGTTGAAGCTGGATTTATCGATGAAATTGAACACACTGAGTGGGTATCCTCCATTGTAGTGGTGCCCAAGAAGAATGGGAAGTTATGTATGTGCATTAACTTGAAGAAGGTTAATGCAGCCATAATTCGAGATAACTATCCACTTCCTATCACTGAGCATCTATTAGAAAGAGTAGCGGGCAAGGATGTATATAGCTTCCTTGATGGATTTTCTGGTTACAATCAGGTAGCCATTGCTCCAGAAGATCAGCATAAGACAGCTTTTGCCATAGAATGGGGCATATTCGCCTTTCGGGTAATGCCATTTGGCCTCACCAATGCACCATCAACTTTTCAGAGGCTGATATGCCATGTGTTTAAAGAATTCCTGAGAAAGAATTTAGAAGTCTATGTTGATGACCTCTATGCGCATTCCAACATTAGACAGACCCATATACCTGAACTCAGGAAAATCTTTGACAAATGTAGAGAATATCAAGTCTGCCTGAACCCAAAAAAGTGTGTTTTCATGGTCAGGCAGGGCAAGATTCTAGGACACATAGTGTCAAAGAATGGCATATCCATGGATGAAGAGAAAGTGAGAGCCATCGCAGAACTACCTAGGCCAAAGAATGTCAAGGAAGTACAAGCTCTCATGGGGCATTGTGGTTATTACTGACGTTTTATACACATGTATGCTATCATTGCAAAGCCTTTGTATGGACTTTTGACCAACTTTGAGTGGACTGAAGAATGTGAAAACTCCTTCAACGAGCTCAAGAGAAGATTGTGCTCAACACCAATCCTAACCACACCAAATTGGAACAAGCCCTTTCATGTTCAGGTAGATGCATCCAATTATGATATTGGATGTGTGCTAGCACAACCTACGGTTGAAGGTAATATGGATCTTCCAATTGCCTATGCTAGTAGACAGTTGAATGCAGCCAAACGAAACTATACGACCACCGAACGAGAAGGACTAGGCATGGTATATGCACTTAAGAAGTTTAGACACTATTTGCTTGCAAATAAGTTTAAATTTTTTACCGACCATCAGGCATTGCTATATCTCGTGAACAAGCCATGCAATACAGGTAGACTAGTAAGATGGTTTCTCTTACTGATGGAATATGACTTTGAGGTTGTGGTGAGGAAAGGCAAAACTCACTTGAGAGCAGACCATCTCTCTAGGCTCACATCTGGAGAGGCCCCACAAGGAGTATCAATGACCTTCCTGATGATTATTTGTTTAATTTGGAAGTGGTACCTCAGTGGGCCAAGCCATTAGTGCCAGTATTGGCATACGGGCCTAACCACCCAGTAATAAACACACAAGATAGGGAGGTAGTAAAAGCCCAAAAGTACCATATCATGGTAGGGAGTATGTACAAGCATACAGATCAAGGAATATTAGCCTGTTGTGTGGAAGAGGATGAGTACGCAAAATGGTTGCAATTAGCACATGTAGGGGCATTAGAGCAACATTACTCAAGGCAACGAACCCTACAGACAGTAAGGAGACTCGGAGTGCATTGGCCGACTATGGAAGCAGATGTCCATAAGATGTGTAAGGAATGCCCATTTTGTAGTATTAGACCACCTGTGGAGCACGCTACTTTGTAGCAAGTGTCTCTAGTATGAGATTGGAGTGAACCGCTAGTAGCCTTTCTGAGGAGGAAAACATTCCCTCAAGACATGACTCTGGCTAGGAGAAGAAGTTTAGAACAAGAAGCCCTAGACTACTCACTCATTGGAGATAACTTATATAAGCGTGGTAAAGATGGGTACCTTAGATTATGTGTCCATGAGACTGAATATCTGAAGATCTTGGAAACTGCTCACCAAGGTGTAGCAGGAGGACATTTTGGACCAGACCCGGTGATCAAGGCAATACTATTTGCAGGGTTGTGGTGGCCAACACTTCACATGGATACACATACCTATGTGAAGAGGTGCGATGTTTGTCAGCGAACCCAGTATCCTATACATAAGTATGAGATGCCATTGAAACCTATGATTGGTGGACGTGCATTCTCTAAGTGGGGAATAGACTTTGTTGGTCCTATTAATCCCCCAGCTAAGGGTTCACATGTTGAATATATCATTGTGGCCACAGACTATCTAACCAAGTGGGTAGAGGTAAAAGCCACCACGAAGAACGATGCTCAAATGACAGCTAAGTTCTTATTTGAGAATAAGTTCACTAGATACGGGCTACTTATCAAGCTAGTAAGTGATAGGGGCACTCACTTCTTGAATGAAGTTATTGAAAATCTTCTCCAAGAATTCTTGGTAGTACATAAGAAGTCTGCCCCTTATCATCCACAAGCTAATGGGCAAGCCGAAAGCACAAATAAGATTCTATGCAATGTATTGACAAAACTAGTGAATAATAAACACTCTGATTGGGACAAATAGCTACACCATGTTGTTTGGGCATACATAGTTGCCTATAAAACAGTACTCCAAGCCACTCCCTTTCAAATGGTATTTGGACAAAATGCAATGCTACCATTGGAATTCTTGATACCAACATTGAGAGTAGCACAGGAGCACGAGTTGACAGGCCATGAGCTCTCATCTAGAATATTTGACCTTGAACGATTAGGTGAAACAAGATTAAGAGCAGCAGCAGGAATTTATGCAGCCAAGAAAAGACAAAAAACATATTTTGACGCACACGTGAAGGATAAGGGCTTAAAAGTAGGAGACATAGTCCTAGTCTACACCTTGAAACAACATGCACGGAAATTAGAAAAGAGAGGCTATGGACCAATGATTATCAATAGGATCTCAACGAAGCTAGTAAGTGATAGGGGCACTCACTTCTTGAATGAAGTTATTGAAAATCTTCTCCAAGAATTCTTGGTAGTACATAAGAAGTCTGCCCCTTATCATCCACAAGCTAATGGGCAAGCCGAAAGCACAAATAAGATTCTATGCAATGTATTGACAAAACTAGTGAATAATAAACACTCTGATTGGGACAAATAGCTACACCATGTTGTTTGGGCATACATAGTTGCCTATAAAACAGTACTCCAAGCCACTCCCTTTCAAATGGTATTTGGACAAAATGCAATGCTACCATTGGAATTCTTGATACCAACATTGAGAGTAGCACAGGAGCACGAGTTGACAGGCCATGAGCTCTCATCTAGAATATTTGACCTTGAACGATTAGGTGAAACAAGATTAAGAGCAGCAGCAGGAATTTATGCAGCCAAGAAAAGACAAAAAACATATTTTGACGCACACGTGAAGGATAAGGGCTTAAAAGTAGGAGACATAGTCCTAGTCTACACCTTGAAACAACATGCACGGAAATTAGAAAAGAGAGGCTATGGACCAATGATTATCAATAGGATCTCAACGAGTGGAGTTGTTCAAATAGCTACTCTAGAAGGTGATGTTCTCCCTAGTTACATTAGCGAATGCAGAGTCAAATTATACCAGGAACCCCTCATGGAGGAGATGTTAAATCGACTCAATACTAAAAAGAAACATAAAGAAGAGGAAATGCGAATTCGAGAAGAGGCACAGGCAGAAGCATTGGAACGAATCCGAAGAATGAACTTGAGAAGACAGGGTAGAGATCGGCCTAGGACAGAGACCTATGCAACTCAAGGATATCATATGGCTATGTGTGAAGTTTCAGGTATTAGCTCTCATAGAATAATTGATCGACGCCCTTTTGTAACCTTAGAGATAGGACAAGGCAAGAGTGCAAGGACTATACGGGCTTTGATTGACTCAAGTGCATCCATTAGTGTTGTTAAACTTTCTAACTGTCAAGAAGTGAAATTAAGTGTCAATCCTATAGAAGCATATGTCATAGGATTGGGAGGTGTGGAAACCCCTTACATGGGCGAGGTGGAACTTCCCCTCTACATTCAAGATGTTCTGATGATAGTTAAAGTACTAGTGTGTCAAGATGAGGATCTCACTGAACCTCTTCTCTTGGGTCAAGACTGGATCTATGATCACGCAGTCAACCTAAACCTAAGAAGTGGACTTCTTCACATCTGGGTAAATCAGAACCGCATTACACTTGAATTAGAGAATGAAGCACTCAAAGAACTAGGAAAGGCACAAACTCCTAGTCCTTCCAAGGGTACACATGAAGATGACAATGCTATTCTTGTCCAAACCTATGTGATGCAGAGGGATGATTTTCTCAACAAAGAAGTCAAGGATACGATGGAACTCCCTTCTTTTCCAAAGGCCATACTAGGGATATTGCAACCAAAGGTGGATCAAATGCAGCAGATGTAGATTATATATGCTTGAAGCCAAAAGAAAGTACGAAGCACGGTGTCTCAACCACCAAAACAAGTATGGGTGCGGAAAGGCGACCAATCTATTGCGGTCCAATCACAACCATTGGCTCAACTTCATATTAGTGATCAACGACAGGACACTAATAAGAAGTCTTTCAGATTTTCTTCTACTAAAGTGAAGTCTATCTGGGTACTCAAGAAGTCGATGAAGGTTGACCCACAATCAAGACAAATTTGGGTGCCTAAGGCTTGCTTGCGGGTTCAAATAGCTACACACAGACCACATCATGCACAACATGGTTCACTCACTCGAACAGATGATACCAACTCTTATTCAACACGCATGAACACATATTCGCCCATGAGCACGAGCAGAATCACTTGTAAATGGGTCCCTAAAAAGCCTCATTTCCAAGCAGACACTCTCAGAAAGCCCTCCAGAGTCTCCACAAAATCAAAACCAAAAGCCATCCACTGTGTTTGGCAGCCCAAAGCTTGTAATAAACCCACCGACCCCCATTTGTAAATTCCTCTCCACCTACTAACCGCATCATCCCCACATTGCATTTTTCCATTTAGCTCATAGGACTAGTCATGCACTAACTACATGCACAATCACGGAGCACTCACTAACATATTAACCTATCACTAAGCACTCATGTTAATGTTGTAACGGGGACAAAAATTGTTCTATCTTGTCCATTACAATGTTAACACCTGCTTCTATATTCTCACAGAACCAGCAAGCAAGCAGTAACATGGCAGAAGCAGGAGGCACCGGTTCCCAGGCCGGGTCCAGCGCCCAGATAGTGGACATTGAAACCCTCCTCCTTGAACCACAACTCACCGAGAGGCCTCAAGAACTTAGAGATGTGCATGTACTTCCCATTCAGGACCCTCCGCAGGGACATACTTCTCAAGTGGGGAAACATGCACATTGGTCAGTGATGTCGCAGGACCATTGGAAGAAGGCTACTTTTGGGAGGCAGAAATTGAGTTTAATGGCAAATGGGGAAGATACCATTTCTTCACCCGTGAATTCGAGAATTACCAGAATGTAGAAGTAATGCGATCTGTATGGACAAAAGCAGGATTGGATAGCTACTTCCGGACACTCCTACCTAAGCCAGACTTCCTGTGTTGCTCCTATTTGATCAGTACCATCACCCCTAGCAGAGCCAAGGGAGGTGATAGCACCTTTGTGCTTCCCTCATTAACGCCTGGTCATGAACTAAAGAGATTCAAGGTTACCCTCAACTTAGTAAGGGAGGCCCTAGATATGAAAGGTGTGCATATCCCCACTGAGAAAGAAACAATGATTCCCGAAAGAATGAAGCACAAAGATCTCAATAAACTAAAAGACATGGTATCTACGACACCAACCATCGCCCTCCACCTACGAACGATCATGCAACACTTTGCCTTCCCCGCCCAAGAACACTTCACTATGCCACCAAAAAGAATATGGTTCAGCTTGTACTTGGCGGAGATGGAGGATCTCACAATCAATTTACCACACTGGATCATAGATCAAATCCACCTAGCACATCAACGTTGGAATAAGAAACATAAGAATGTGCTTCATGGTTATTGTGCACTGACAAGAATAATATACAGGTGCTTAGCTTATGACGTGCCTATTCAAAGAGCACTAGTGTGGTCCGATTCCCTCTGACCTAGAGTTTCCACGGGGCCACACCCTAGATGATCTAACGGATGAAGAAGTCGCTAGAATGATTAATGAGTCTAACCTTGAGACAGAAGTAGAGCAAACCCAAGGACCACAACCGACCACAACAACTTCAGCCCCGACCCAAGCGAAAGTAGTGGAAGTAGAAGAGGATGAAGAAGAGACTGAGGAGGAAGCAGATGAGGAACATGACCAAGATTACGAAGAAACTTCAGAACTAGCAGGTGCCCCAGCTTATAGTGCACAAATAAAAAGGTTGTATGAAACTATGAAGAGAGTCCAAGAGCATCACAAGCTGTCACTGGAAACAGGAAAGATGCTAATAAGTCAGATGTTAGCAGAAGAAGGAGTGGACGAAATGTTTATTGAATACATGAACCTGCACGCGGACACACTAGGCCTGGATGAAGCCATTCATTCGGCTATGGCTTACATTCATCGCTTTGAGAAACGAGTGCCTACTCGTCCCCTTCGCTCTGGAAAGCAAATCCACATGGATGTATTGGCACCAAGAAACACTACACAGACAGAGGAACACCATGAGGCACCACCATCACCACCTCTCACTAGACACTTCACTTCATCACATGTCACTACCACCCCAATTTCAATAGTCACCACATGTTATGGGGATTCCTATCTCGCAAGGCACCCAAATTGGAGGGATCACAATGCCCACATTTA
Source organism: Ceratopteris richardii (assembly GCA_020310875.1). NCBI lineage: Eukaryota > Viridiplantae > Streptophyta > Polypodiopsida > Polypodiales > Pteridaceae > Ceratopteris > Ceratopteris richardii. The sequence continues at coordinate 60,690,289 of CM035426.1, forward strand.
CAACAATATTCACGAACATCACATCCACCCCACCCATAGTCCCCATCTACACATTTACACACACTTTTGACACCACGGAAACATCACCAGCCACATCACCACTCCCTCCCCACCATCTCCCATACCCTCTCCACCCACATCACCTCTCATGACCACTTCATTCACTATCCCTTTCCCCCTCCCCATTCCCCCTGCATCCTCCACCTTCCCTGCATTCATAAATGTAAATAACATGTTTTCTACATTACACCAATGTGTACATCAGTTGCAGACAGAATACCAAACCTTAGAAGATCATCATCGCCAAATAACTACGGATCAAGAGCAACTACAGAAGAGGCTTGTAGCTTTGGAAGCAGAAAACACTAACCTAAATCAACACAACACTACGCTTGAGCACGCTCACCTGACCCTTTTGGAAGCTCCCCAGCCATCCGAATCCTCTGAAGTTAAAAAACTAACAGCTCTACTAGAACTTTATCAGTCAGAACATGTTAAAAGCCATCAGAACCTGACCTTACTCAGAAAGCACATGGCCACTGCCCTTGAAGAGAACAAGCGCTTGCAAAGGCAGAACAAAGAAAATTTAGAGGCAGCCATGGAGGGTTCCCCCCAGGAGGTTGACCTCAAAAGATTCAAAGCTGTTCCATCCGAGACTATGAAGACAATTCTAGAAAGCTATGCAGATCTACTGGAAGCGCATGATGAGTTGGGCAAAGAACGGGATACTCTCCGTCAACAGCTAATGATGCAGGAAGCCCAACCCAAAATCACCGATTCTACCACCACTATAGGAGAGGTAAATGCACTGAGAGAACAGGTCGCAGAGTTGCAAAACAAGTTACTCCAATATGAAAGATAACCCTCCCCAGTCATCGAGCCACAACCAGAAGAATTGGTACCCATAGAAGTGGATGTGTCATATGAAGAGCCATATGTTCCTATGCCAATGCCGGGTGGCCAACAAACCTCTGAAAGATTGGACACACTAGAAGTAGAAGCCCCTGAATGGATGCAGATGCTTGAAAAAACAGCCAATACACATGATGATCGAGTAACGGTCCAGATTGAGTCCATGTCCAAGATTGAGGACACCATTATCAAATCATAATATTTCCGAAGTATGTCTCATCACAGATGGATAGGCACCAACGACGATCAGTATGTGCCATATTGTGTGCTCTTGGCAGATTACAATGCAGAAATTCAACGACGATGTGGCAAGGCTCCAACCTTTGCCACTCAATTCGGCCCTGATGATATCCCGAAGAGCGCTACACAAGGATCAATTTATCAACCTACCTGGCTGCTATGACTCCTAGAAACTTACCCCGAGATGGTTTGAACTTGGAATAACATGCCACTCATCAAGTATAATCCCTGTTATGCTCCCATACTAAGAAGACGCACATGGCCGGAGTTTTCCATCACTATGAAGAATGTTAAACGTTGTGCAAAGTGGCTCAATTACGTATACCTGGCATCGCCACGGGGACAAGCTACAGTGGGGAGTCAGAATGCGAAACATCCCAGATGTAATGGCTCATATGTGCATAAAGATATTCGAGTTGATGCTGGTAACCTTCAGAACCTTCAAAAATATTAAAAATCCACATTTCTCAAGAGTTGGATTCATAGCAGGTAACCTTGACTTGGTCTATGATATGAGTACAACCCCATCCATTCAGGTGATATACGCGTGGCACGCACGAATTAAATACCTCCCAGTGTGCTACAAGCAAACATTTGAAGAGATGTTCATCACAGGATTCTAGGAATACCACTCTGAAAACTTTGTTCCCAGACCCTCCCATCTCCTCCACCTCTTTGCAATGGAAGGAACCTTACATTCGGAACAACTGTGTTTGCCACACCCAGATGTCCCAGGTCCAGTGGATTGGGATGCCCTCCTGACAGATTTAGCATGGGAGCTGCGGCTCGAAGAACACCACCTAGCTTTAGACGTGGTTGAATACTATGTCAAATGCTCAACCAAACAAGGGTCTGTTAGAGACGACAGACGCGAGAGAGAGGGGGGGTGTTGGTAGAAGTCAAGGCACCCAAGGACTCACAAGACAAGGAAGCCAAAGAAGGGAGCCAGAGCGGAGAGAGGGCACAAGCAGATAAAGTATTCAACGAAGATCTGGCAAATAGGCCATCCAACTTTTCCAACCAAACCTCATTTGAACAGTGATTTTCATCACTACCTTAACCTTGTAAATACCGTTTTTGGATAGTTTCGACTCCAGTTTGTGCAAGCCAAGGAGTCCTTGAGCTTGAGGAGCATTAGAATTAACTACCTATCAATTTTCATATTTTTTAGACTCCATTTGAGCCCTCAAATAGGCCCTAGAACCTAACTTTTAACTAGGCCGGACACTAGGTCTGGACAGGGCCAAAAACTAGTCAAAAACTATAAAAAGAGCTAGAGAGCTCATTTTTGAGGTTAGCTTGTTGTAGAATTGAACTTGTAAGAGCACTTGAGTAATCTAAAGAACTCCATTGTCTCTCTCTTTGTTCTTGCCTTGTGTGCGTGTGTGTGTGTATGTGTGTGCATGTTAGTGTGCTTCTCACTCACACAATTGTGCCATCACTTGTTCGAGGTCTTCATACCATCCTCATGTGTTCCCGGATTGACATTAAAGGAGTTGCTACTCATCACTGAGCTATACAGTAGGGGCCTTATGATGATCGCCACACCAGAGAGAGGGCGAGGCGCCTAGCGTGCAGATGCCACTCGTCTGACGTGGGAACGGCGCACACCGGGGGCCTGATCCAACCCCGTGCTGGCTCTTCCCATTCACCCGCTTCCTTCTCCAACAATGTTTGGGCCCTCAAATAAGCCTTGGAACCTAATTTCTAACTAGGCTGGACACTAGATCTGGTTAAGGCCAAAACTAGTCAAAAAAACTATAAAAAGAGCTAGAGAGCTCAATTTTGAGGTTAGCTTGTTAGAGATTGAAGCTTTGTAAGAGAGTTCTTGATAATAGAAGCTTTCCATTGTTCCTCTCTTTGCTCTTACTGTGTGCACGTGTGTGTGTATGCGTGTGCATGCTTGTGTGCTTTCACTCACGCACTTGTGCCTTCAATCGCTCATGGTCTTCATACCAGTCCTCACATCTCCGTGGATTGACAAGTAAAGGAGGTGGTGCTTACGCTTGAGCTACACCAAATTTTGGTGCCATTGTCAGGAAGAGAGCTTCGAGGACGAGCATTGTGATGGTAAGATCCTAGATTTGCGACATTGGAAGGTAGAAAATAGCTATTTTATGTTATTTTACTGATTTTTCTTCTTCATCTTCATCACCATCTTCATCTTCTTCCATCTTCATCTTCACTGAAATTTTTCATTTTTCACTTGATTTTCCACATTTTCACCTCATTTTTTATTTGTGGGTGTGCAAGAAGGAGAGAGGGAGAGTCAAAGTGCTTGTGTGTGCAAGTTTCTGTGATTTCCATGACCCTAAGCTCGATGCACAAGCCTCAGCACTGAAATTTGAAGTTCCCGCCAAAAATCTCAAAAAAATCGCAATTTTGTGATGAAAATCGTGATTCTATGAAAAATTCAAATTTTTTGAAAATCGTGATTTTCTATTTCATGCCTAAAAGCTTTATGGAAAGAACACGATTCTGAGGTCATTCTCAAAATCTTGATTCTCAGGTTGTGCTGAGAATCGTGATCCTCTAAGTTTTTCAAAAAAAACATGATTCTGAGCAAAAAACATGATTCTCTGGTCACCCTTAGAAGCATGATTTTTTGGCGATTCCCAAAAACACGATTTTAGTCAAAATCATGATTTTCAGGCCAAAACACGATTTTCAATCAAAATCGCGATTCTTTGGGGATTTCTTAGGATCGTGATTCTCACTCAAAATCATGATTTCCAAGGGTGTTCAGGATCACGATTTTCATTGAAAATCGTGATTTTCTCATAACTTCCTATTTGCCTGTTTTGACCCCCCAAGAGCCTGTTTTGACATAACTTTTTCATCATTTTTTGAGATCTATTGCTCGTTAGAAAGCTCATTTCAAATCCCACATGTGATTTTCAGATAGACTAATTTAAAGTTGACCCTTAGGTGGGACTAGGAAACCAAGGGGACTCCAAAGGATTTTGAACAATACCAAGGGGAAATTTTGGACTCTTAACCAAGGCTTATGAACCTAAGATCTGGTAGACACTTAGGCAAGGATAGACAAAGCATTAGATCCTCTGAAGCGAGTGTCAACCATACAGCTAAGTCTTGGGCACAACAACTAAGTGATTATCCTTACTTACTAAGTTCAAACACAAGTGATTCAGAAATGTCTTTTAGCATGGGAAAACCTCCAAGTGGCTTAGGCACTACATATCTACAAACACCAGAAGATCCCTATAAGATGCAATTGGAATATATTCGGACCAACTGATTAGGTTCTCGCATCTATGAGGATGGCCTGAGGTGATTAGCGGTCCAACTCAAAAATCCAGATCAACCCTTTGGACTTGAATACCCAGTAGTCAAGTTCGAAGAGGGTTCATACATTGATAAAGAAGGAATTGTGTGTGGTTACTAACTTACCAGATAGGACAGATGAGTTTGGAAATATCATTCCTAAGAATGAGATAGGAGACATAGAGCAAGGAGATGTAGGACGAGAACCCAAGACTCCGAGAGGTAAGTGAGTTTTGACCAGAGTGATCACTTCAGATTGGATCCCTGAAAACAACAAAAGTGTAGAACTATTCTTGAATAGAGAAACAAAGGAAGCCTTTTGGAGATTCAAGCCAGATCAACCTAGCCAATTGGGCATAGTCATAATGTATGAGTTCAAAGATCCTGAGACACCAGGCAAAGTTATCTATTTGGATAACACCTTGGGAAGAATGTTCTTGGTAATAGAGCATGATAGACATGCATATACTTGGAAGAGTGAATTGATTTTCCCTCCACCAAGATCCAATGTTTCCCATGGCCTCCAAGGAGCAGGATCATCCCAGGATCATGAAGCCCAATGGGAAAGAACTAGAGAGAGACATGAGGTAAGCTTTACTCAGAATATGGGTAGAGATAGATCAAGACGGGAAGGTGAAAGACCTGAAAGAGAGAGACATCAAACACATAGGGATGAACATGATTTTCCATTGCCCAGACCCCGAGAGTACCCAAGAACCCTTAGACCCTCTCAAGTGGTCAAGACAATGAAAAACCACTTTGATGGGTCAGGAGATCCTTATGATCATGTGGCCGAGTTCAAACAAGTGTTAAGAGCTAAACAGGTTGAGGACTTGTTCACCTAGTTCAAGGCATTTGATTTGACTATCAAGAGCACTACCTTAGCTTGGTTTCAACCACTAAATAGTCGTAACTATCGAGATATAGGTCAACTGCTAGAGGAATTCATTGTAGAATTTTCCAAGAGTGGTATCAGGCATAATACATCATCCTTGATCCACAGCTTCAAGCAGACACCCTAAGAAACAGTGCAACTAGTAGGAAGAAGGTTCATATAGTACATAGAAAGATGCCCTATGCCACAATTACCCACACCGGCCAAACAAGTGGCATTGTTCTTAGGTGGCTTACTAAGCGCCAAGTTAAGATCATATGTGTACTTGAAAGAGCCTAGATCCATACAAGAGTGTGTGCGCATGTGCATTGACATAGAAGACAACTTGGGTGAGGAGTTAGGACTGTCCCAACTCTATAAGGATTCTGATAGTTCTACTGGTCATACTCCCAAGACCTCCACGGAGATAGATGAGATAGCTGAGCAAGTTGCCAAGAAGCTAGGAGTTCAAAATAGACAAACACCAAGGATCACCTCATTGAACCGGTGTTATACTTGTGGAGGGAACCACATGGCTAATGTGTGCCCATTGCAAAACCAAAACATGAGAGAAAGGAATGCTCCATATTGCACTATTGCGAGAAAATACATGAACCATACGGCTCAAGATTGTCCATACAATAGGCAAGCTGTTAGACAAACTTATCAAGAACCTTACCAACAAGGTAGGTATCAGAACCAATACCAACAACCATATTATAGACCACAACAGCAATATCAGGCACCATATAGGCCACAACCAATCCTAGGAAACCAACCACTAGCTCCTACCAATGTGATTCCAGTTAAGTATGCAGTGGTAGAAGAAAATCATAATAGAGCACTAGTGCCAGTAACCACTTTGGTCTCAGAAAATGACCCTCACGCTCAGAGTTCTGACTACTCCTATGAAGATAGTCCACAAGCTTATTACATAGAGTCACCTGAGCATAGTGAGACTTATCCATCTCAATATGAAGCACCACCTATGGAACAAAATTGGGAGCTAGAATACTCCAATGTCATGTATACAACTCCTAACCCTAGGCCCCAAGTGAAATAAGCGAGACCACAAGCCCCTAGAGGACCATGTTTCCGATATCAGGGCGACCATTTCATTCGTGAATGTCCCCTATCACTTGCTCCATGACAAGGAAAAAATATCACAATACAAGTCTCCAACCCCAGAATGCTTGGACATGATGTTCAAGGCCTACCAGGCTCGTCTTCAAGAAGGGCCAACAATTGCAAACCTAGACAAGAGTTACCCTAGAGCATATTTAGAGATTGAACGGACAAAAATGTGCATGAAAATGGTAGAGCTAGCTCAGGCTATGCTCGAGACCAGTCAAATGTTCAATCAGACAAACTCTGTGCAACCAGATTTGCACTTCTAGGGCTTACTAAAAAGATTAGAGCATTTGGTAAACAAACCACAAGTTTCTTTACCTCCACAGGCTCAACGAGTTGTTGAAAGAGAAAGCTCATGAGCAACAAAAGTCTATATTCCTGATTCTGTGGATGATGGAACACCTCTTTCAATTCAATAGTACTCTCAAGAGTTCTTGCGGGAAATACAAGAAGAGAAATGGGCCAAGGAGAAGGGTAATCCCCCTCCTATTCCTGAAATTGATGATCTGCATGATCAATTTCCCCAAGACATTCCATCTATTTATGGAGACCGAGTAGAGCAATATGAGGATGAAAGATTAGATTTTGAATCTAATACTTTAGAAGAACTGCCACAATTCACAGGCCCATGGGAATCTGAATGTCTTCATATAAGAGCTCCCACAATATTGGTAAGACATGAAGACTCAGTGGTTCCAAGGAACACTGATGTCATGAAGAATACTAAGGTTTAGTGTAATCTCATCATAGAAGAGCTTCTCAAAGTAAAACCAGAGCTATGGAAGCATGTGGCGAATTAGGTTCCTGAACTCGATTCCAATGTGTCGAAAGCAGGCTCTAAACAAAAAGTACCAGAGATACCTTTAGAAAAAATAGGAGACATGAGTGAAGGTGAAGAAGGTAATACTTATCTTCCAATCACCTACCAAGGTTACTCAACCAAAGCTATCTTAGATTCATGTGCAAGTGTGGCAATTGCAACCACCTCCTTGTGGAAGTAATGGGGCAAACCCGCATTAAGACCAACTAGAATGAAGCTTCAACACAAATCTTCAACAAGTGTAGAGAATATCGAGTGTGTCTGAACCCAAAAAAGTGTGTGTTCATGGTATGTCAAGGAAAGATCTTAGGTCATATTGGTTCTAAGAAGGGAATCTCAACAGATGAAGACAAAGTAAGAGCCATAGCAGAGTTGCCAAGGCCAAGGAATGTTAAAGAGGTACAAGCCTTTATGGGCCATTGTGGATATTATCATAGGTTTATTCACATGTATGCGATCATAGATAAACCTCTTTATGCTCTATTGACAAATTTTGAGTGGAATGATGAATGCGAAAATCCCTTCAATGAATTGAAGAGGCGTTTGTGCACAACACCAATACTGACCACTCCTGATTGGAATTAACCATTCCATGTCCATGTAGATGCATCCAATCATGCAATAGGATGTGTGCTAGCACAACCCACAGGTGAAGGAAATCTAGATTTGCCTATAGCCTATGCAAGTAGGCAATTGAATGCGGCTGAACGAAACTATACAACAACTGAAAGAGAAGGCTTAGGCATGGTATATGTTGTGAAGAAGTTTAGACACTATCTATTGGCCAACAAGTTCAAGTTTTTCACTGATCATCAAGCTTTATTATATTTGGTCAATAAACCTTGCAATACAGGACAATTAGTAAGATGGTTCCTCTTACTAATCGAATATGACTTTGAAGTGGTTGTTCGAAAAGGTAGGACCCACCTTAGGGCGGATCACCTTTCTCGCATCACTTCAGGAGAACCACCGCAAAGAGTGTCTGAAGAACTACCTGACGCTTATCTGTTCAATTTAGAAGTTGTTCCTAAATGGGCAAATAAGTTGGTACCTATCCTAACCTTCGGACCTACAAATAAGAATGTGAAAACGAACCGAGAGGAAATTGTACAATCACAAAATTATCAAATATTGGCAAGTAGTATGTACAAATAAGATACAAAGTGTGTACTAGCTTGTTGTGTCGAGGACAACGAACATAATAGTTGGTTGCAACAAGCCCATGAAGGGTTGCTAAGAAATCACTATTCTAAACAACGAACATTGCAGAATCTAAAACGTTTAGGAGTGTGCCTAGCATGGATAAAGAAATACATGAGTGGATTAAGAATTCTCCAGTGTGCCAAGAGAGGCCCCCAGTGGAGCATGCTACCCTTTATCACGTGTCATTAATTCTGGATTGGATCACTCCATCGGTAGAATTTTCGAGATCATGAACACTGCCCAGTGAGGCTAGACTAGCAAGAAAACGAGGTATGGAGCAAGAGGCTCAAGATTATGCCTTAGTGGGAGACAACCTATACTGGAGGGCAAAGATGGTTACCTAAGATTGTGCATTCATGAATCAAATTATTTGAAATTCTTAGAAACTGCACACTGCAGTGTTGTAGGTGGACACTTTGGTTTTGATCGAGTGATTAAGATGATCATCAACAGAATTTCCACTAGTGGTGCGGTTCAATTGGCCACTCGGTGACATCTTGCCAAACTATATTAGTGGTTGTCGAGTCAAGCTATATAAAGAACCTCTTATAGAGGATATGCTAAGGAGACTCAACACTGCTAAGAAGCAAAAAGAAGAAGAGTTGAGGGTTAGAGAAGAAGCACAAGCTGAGGCGAGAGAGCGCATTAGGAGAAATAAATTAAGGCGACTTGGCTTGGATGTCAATCCCGAGGCCCCAAGATATCACATGGCCATGTTGCAAACATCAAGTGTGAATGCTTCCCAAATAGCCGATCGACGTCCCTTCGTGACCATAGAGGTAGGACAAGGAAAAAGTGTAAGGATTATAAGAGCATTGATTGACTCAGGTGCAGCAAATAGCACAGTCAGACTCTCATACTGCCAAGATCTTCAATTGAACATCAATCCCATAGAGGCCTATCTCATAGGGCTAGGAGGTGTGGAGACCCCTTCCTTGGGAGAGGTGGAGCTTCCCATTTACCTTCAAGATGTTCCAATGAGAGTCAACATGCTAGTGTGTCAAGATGAGGATCTTATAGAACCATTTGTCTTGGTTCAAGATTGGATCTATGACCATGCAATCAACTTAAACCTCAAAAGTCATCTGCTTCAAGTTTGGGTACATGAACAGTGCATTACACTAGAGTTAGGAAACTGCATGCTCACAGATCATGGTGTCACACATTCTCTTAGGAATAATCTTAGAGAAGAAGATGTTGTATGTGTCCAAAGCTCTATGATGCGGAAGGATGCTGCCTCCAACAAAAGATCCGGAGACCCATTGAGACTTCCTTCCTATACGAAGTCTCAGCCATCTATAGCAATTCAACCACACAGGCAAGAGAAATAGTACAAGACAACTACTGTGTCAACTAGACAAATAGATTTCACAAAGAAAGTAGTTCCGAGCATGAACTAGATATGGGCATGAAAGGGAGAGAAGCCAATCAAACCATTGCAATCAAACTTGTTACTACAGAAGCAACAGAGAAAGCCAAGGCAACAAGTAGCAAAACAACGAAGATCTACATCTCAAAGAGTAGTCCAAATTTGGGTACCAAAGCAGTCAATGAAGATCGATCACAATCACGTACATATATGGGTGCCTAAGAAATTAGTGGCAACTCAACAAGGGAGGTTACACATGTGGGTACCCAGGGAACTCTTACATGCACAAAGCCCTAGGCTCTCATTATCAAGGAAAGTCTCAACAAAGAAACCTAGGAGAAGAATGAGTCAGAACCAAGCATAGAGATCAAAAGAAGATCAGCTCACCTCTTGATCAATGGTAAGAAGACAATCATCACCGATATGGGTTTGGAAGCCAAAATCACCAGTGGCCCCTACAAAACCAAAGCACCAACCATAGACACGAAAGTCAAGAAACCATCCAAACATGAAGCGGTCAAAGGTGATCACTTTGCAGTCAAACACTCTTCTCAAATGGATCCCCATAAGGAAGAATGATCCGTTGCCAATCAACAATCCATCGCTTACATCATTTCAAGGTCCAATGGATACCTCCAACAAAGACGGCATCAACATCTACAAGTAACATCGAAAGCCTCGATGAGTGACAACCATGTGCTCCTTGCACAACCCTATCTTTTGCACCATTCAGGTCATGCATTTCCAAAGTATGCATTAATATAAGGCCACATTACACATCCATGCATAGACACATTTGAGAGTCCCAAGCACAAGAGCACATTGACATACGTAAACTATTTTTACTCTTCCTAACATCTTTCTTCTTGTGTTGTGCCATTGTTCCAAAAGAGAGAGAGAGAGAGAGAGAGAGAGAGAGAGTTTTCCTAGGTTTGGCTCATGGAACGTGAATGAGTCATGCTTAGTTGAAGGAGGAACTGTTGATTACTGGGCATTTATCAGTTTTCATAGAAGTGTGTCTTGGCTAGCAGATGATATTATTGCTACCCTATCTGGTAGATGTCCAGAACTTGGCATGAACATGGCATCCACAACTATTGTTCCCCCTTACCTTGGTAGGAGGGAAGAGCTTCAAGGTCCGCAACTTGAGATGATTAACTACTGTAAGTACGAGAGCATCCAAGGAGATATCTACAAGGGGTAGTTCTCATACCTTGCAAATTCTTGTATGTATACTGGGTGAGAAGACTCCTGCTTATGGTGAGCTAAAGAGAATATGTGAAACTAAGCTTGGTGTAGTTACCCAATGTTGTTTGTCAAGGAATATAAAGAAATCAATTCTCAATATTTGGAAAATGTTGCTTTGAAGAGAGGGGACACGACCAGGTGCTCGAAGAATCTCATCAATGGACCATCAACAAGGGCATTCATCGACAACAATAGGCCAGCCCATGGTCCATCACAATGCCGGGTGTACAACACGAAGAGATCAACATCGATCAACCATTCATCATGGTAAGAATCCTTACTTTGGCAACATCATAACCATGATAGACTAGGAAACCTCTTCATCAGCACACCCTTGAGCACTTTGCTTAAGACCTCCAATTTTTGCACCATACTTCTTCCAATGCATTTTCCCAGTAAGCATGCATAGGGCCACATTACAAGGCCGTGCACAAGGCACATACTTTCTTCAACCCATGCACTAACACACTTACCCATCATTCACTATGGGTTATGAGTACATCGCATGACCACTATGAACATCACCTTTGGAAGATCTCGAGGACATCAAGGGGACAACATCAATACCTAGGAAGCAATTTGAAGCCATCAGTTGCTCCAACTCAACCTTGACAACTTATTTTGAGCAACTAACAGTTTTTGGAAGCTCACAACGACACATTCTTGTTGGAAACCAAGGAAGAAGCACATACAAAGGATGGACACTACCTCTAAAAGCGCTACGTGGAACAACCACTACAACAAGGGTCTGTCAGGGATGACAGACTCGAGGGGGGGGAGTGTTGACACTCAAGGTCAAGCACAAAGCATGGAAGGCATCAAAGAAGTGGACATACAAGAAGGAGGAGCATGTAGGGAGCTCCAAGATGTACATGTCAAATTTTCAGAAGGAATCCCTATAAAAATAGTGATTTTCATCACTAAAAGCCATTGTAAATACTATTTCATATTTTGTAATTCCATTTTGTTCAAGCAGAGGAGTCCTTGAGCTTGGGGAGTATTCGAAGTAGCTACCTACCAATTTTCATTATTTTTAGACTCCATTTGAGCCCTCAAATAAGCCCTGGAACCTAATTTTTAACTAGGCCAGACACTAGATCTGGAGAGGGCCAAAAATAGTCAAAAAAACAATAAAAAGAGCTAGAGAGCTCAATTTTGAGGTTATCTTGTTAGAGATTTGGCTTGTTAGAGATTGACGCTTTGTAAGAGAGTTCTTGATAATAGAAGCTTTCCATTGTTCCTCTCTTTGCTCTTACCGTATGCGCATGTGTGTGTATGTGTGTGCATGCTTGTGTGCTTTCATTCACGCACTTGTGCCTTCACTCGCTCATGGACTTCATACCAGTCCTCACATCTCTACGGATTGACAAGTAAAGGAGGTGGTGCTTATGCTTGAGCTACACCAAGGGCGATAGGTTAGCTTGGAACCAAATCATCCTTTGTCTGGACTTCGTCTGGTACAACACCAGTCACTCTCAGGGTAGTGAAGGTACATCCATTCGACTTGGTTAAGTTCCAGCCAACAATATCATAGGATATATTTCAGACTCTAAGCATATATGTCTAAAAAGTAGATAGATTAGGATAATTATTTGCCATTAGTAGATTTTTCATATAATCTTAGATATCATAAAGTGATTGGTATATCTTCCTTTGAGATGAATTATGGGATTAATCCCACTCGTCCTAGTACCATAGGAATTCCAAAGAAATATCCTAATTATTTAGCTAAAACCAAGATACAACAAGTAGTTGATAGGGCTAAAGAGGATGCTGATAACAAGAGATCTCTTGGAGCCTTTCAAGAAGGAGATAGTCTTTCTTCAAGTTCCAATAATACATACTTTTTTATCTACAAGAAAGTGCACTAAGCTTTCACTAAGGTTTTGTGGACATTGGAAGATAGTTAAGAAGGTAATAATGTTGCATACATATTAGAGAAGGTTGTAGAGCTTATCCAATGTTTCATGTTAGTAAACTTAAAAAGAACATTTATAGGGAGGATAATATAAAATAAGGTATTGTTTCTTTGTAAGAAAGAAACAACACAAACCAATCTCTAGATATGGTATTGGATAAGAGATAGAAACGATTGAAAAACTATGGCACCATGAGTATCTTCCGCCTAAAAGGGATTATAAATTGCAAATTTATTACATAATTAGAAGCTTTGGTTCACAAGTACTTTCCCTTATATATGAGGACAATGATCTTTAGGGAAAGTGAATGTTAGACATAGAGAGACCATTATTATGTGTGTATGGGAGAAGGGCTAGTAGCCAAGGTTCCTATGTTGGGGGTTATCCTAAGGTATCTAATGGATAGTGGGGACGAGTGTTGCATGATGGCCTTAGAGTGTCTAAAGAGGTCTTGCATTTGAAGTTTTTATTTTTTTTAATACAAGGTAGGTACTTAATTCCTTGTCAACGAAATCTCCCATATGATTTCTCTTTTGATAGAAGTTCATATGGAAGTTGAGTAGATGATGAATTCTCAAAGTAGGGTTTGATATCAAGGGATATCCTTCACATAAAGAAGAACTTCATATAGAACTCTCTAAAGCGTGAGAGTGAAGAAGCATGAGAAGAGGTGTGCCAAGGCACCACCATATTCTTACCATTGATTTTGTAACCCTTCTTTTGGTTATAGATCCAATGATGTAGGACTCTTTACAATAGAAATGGATTCCTGTTTTTTTTGAATTTCCAAGTCCCTTTGCTTGAATTGATTGAAGGAACAACTATACAAGTGAACGGGCATAGCATCCATGGGACCCCCCATATCCCACAAAGCAGAGGTTAGACTGCCCAAAGGTGATACAATGATGATGGCCTGAAGGCAGTAAAAAGAAACATGGTTTTAAACTGGCCTAAGGCCCAACAAATATCAACCACAACTAGTTGGGGTTGAACCCTCAACCCCGCCTCAAGAGGTAAGGGACAAAACCATTCGAACTAGCACACATTGACATTCTCAAGAAAATTACTTCATGGGTGATGATGCCTTCATAAAATCTTCCTCATTCTTGCTTTCTATTAGCCATTTAAACCATTGGCTACAATCACAAATAGGAGTGGGGTAACTAGACATCCTTATCTTATTGAAAGGTCAAGGATAAATGAATTTGAGAGTTTGCAAAGAGGCTTAACGCCATTTTAATGTATCCTCTACTCAAAACAATATTCAACCTTTCAACTATCTTAGATTTTGTCAAGGTCAATCTTAAAAAAATAAAAAATCTTGTCCAAAAGGGTGTGGTGTAGCAGTTTGCATTGAACGCCGTGGGGCAGAGGGCCTGGGTTCAAATCCCACCTGGCTGGATATTTCAAATTTCTTTTACTTTCAAAAAAATAAAAAATAAAATAAAAAATATTAATCTCTTTTTCCCATATTTCATATTTCCCCATAATTCCATTACAAGCTGTATGATGTATCTTCTTGATTAATCCGTTTTGTTCCTCTCTGTCCATCTACGAGAAAGTTTCTTGGCAAATACTTCGTAACAAATGTGAAGCATGAAGATTTATCTCCACTAATCTCATTTTAGTTCCCACAAGAACAAGGGTTTACAAGACTGGTTGAAACGGCGGTCAACACTACCACAAGGATAGACAAACCTTCACATGAAGATTTATCTCCACTAATCTCCTTTTAGTTCCCACAAGAACAAGGGTTTACAAGACTGGTTGAAACAGCGGTCAACACTACCACAAGGATAGACAAACGAGGTGGCACTCAACCACAATGCAAGATCTTTCCAGATTACATGTCCCTTACATGTTGCTGTTAGGGGTTGAACCCTCATCCCGCCTCAAGAGACAAGAGGCCCAACCACTAAGCCAGCGAACTGGGACAATTTTTATATGATTGTTTTGGCAAAAGAAATCTGACTTCATTTCCGTCGTGGAAAAAAACTTCTGCTCACGATTATCTATCAAGCATCATCCTTCGTCACAGATCGTACTTCTGCAGTGTTCTACATATGAGCTGCCCGGCTGCAGCTGGCGGACGGCACGGCTTGAAGCTCTGCGAATTCTCTGACATTTGGGTTCCCAGCAGGAGCAGGACCTCCTGCTTGGCACCTACATACACGGAAAACAAAAAGAAATGAGCATGAACCATCACACAATCACGTCCAAGTACCTCTTCTCGTGCAGCCTCGTACTTGAATGTGTAGAACTACCACGGTACTTCGAGCTCTCTGCAAGAAAGGAGATTTAGATAGGGCAGTGGACCTTCTCGAACGGCTGCAGAACCCTGTACCCGTTCCTGTTTACGTCTCCATACTTAAAGCTTGTTGCCAGCATCAGTCTCTCCTTCCAGCCCAAAGGCTCCATGCTCATCTCATTCATCAGAAGCTCCCTCTCTCAGGTACCCTCATCGACCACTTCGTTCTCACACTTGCCAGATGTGGCGCCTGGGAAGATGCCCACGTTGCCCTCGATTCCGCATCTGTCTTTTCCTGGACTGCCCTCATGTCTGCTTATGCCGATCGTGGTCTCTTCTCCGAAGCCCTGCACGTGCATCAGAAAATGGTGGAGAAGGGCATTATGCCCAATAATTACACTTATGTTGCACTATTCAAAGCCTGCGGTAGCATCCCAGACCTTGTAATGGGCATGGAGCTACATACAGAAGCCTTAATGAGAGGACTTGCCACAGATGTCTTTGCTTGCAATACACTGATCAGTATGTATGGTAAATGCCATGCTGCCGTGGATGCAGAATGTGTATTTGAATTGATGTCTGAGCACACACTAGTGTCGTGGAATGCGATGCTTGCTGCAAGCATTGAGGACGGCAAGGGAGAGAAGGCATTGTGGATTTTCGCTCAGATGTGCCATGAGCAGGTGGGAGCAGACCAAGCTACATATGTTACTGCAATTCAAGCCTGCACTGTTCTTGCAGAGCAGGAAGAATGGACTATGAGGCTAAACAATAAAGAAGTGGCATTGGAGATTGGGAAAGCATTGCATGCTGATACCAGCAGGCAGGATATTGCATCAAGTTCCTTTGTAGGCAGTACTCTTATCAACATGTACAACAAGTGCGGTGCCATTATTGATACTGAACACACGTTTAGTTCTCTAGTGCAGCCCAATATCGTGGCTTGGAACACCTTAATCTCAGCTTATGTAGAACAGGATCAGGGGGAGACAGCATTGCAGCTGTTTGTGTTCTTACAACACGAAGCCGTTGTACCAGATCAAACAACATATGTGGCTGTTCTCCAAGCATGTGCATCCCTGGCAGAGAAAGAAGACACTTTTGAAATGAGCAGTTCAAGTTCAATAACTTTATGCATAGGACAGGCTCTTCATGCAGATATTATAACAAGAGGTTTTGAATCAGTTGCCTTTGTTGGGAATTCACTTGTTACCATGTATGGCAAATGCATGGCCATTGACGAAGCAGAGCATGTTTTCTGCTCCTATCAGCACACAACAATGTCATGGAATTCCATGCTTTCAGTGTACATTGAGCAGGGTCTAGGAGAGAATGCCCTTTTTCTCTATATGCAGATGCAGGAGTCCATCCAAGATGAGCGCACCCTTGTTATGGCTCTTCTTGCATGTCTTACACTGTCTGAAAAGGAAGAAGCTCTTGTTATTGAAGGGCAATCAGTAAAGGTCATGTCTTTAGAGATTGGTCGAACATTACATGCTAAAGCACAACAAAGTGGGTTTATTTGTGACCTCTTTGTTTGTAGTGCCCTAATAAGCATGTATAGCACCTGCGGATACATGAAAGGAGCTGATTTCGTCTTTTGTGTTATGCCATATCGTGATCTCCCCACTTGGAATTCCATGCTTTCAGCTTGTGTGGAACAAAACCTTGGAGCAAAGGCACTATGGCTCTACAAGGAGATGCTGAAAGATGGCTTTACTCCAAACCAGCGCACTTTTGTGGTGCTTTTACAAGCCTGTACCATCTTGGCTGAGACAGAAGATACTACAAATCAAGAGGGATTTATGCACAAGGAATTGGCACTGCTTATTGGACAGGCATTACATGCAGATGCTAGATATTTTGGCTTTACATGTGATGTTTTTGTAGGGAACTCTCTCATTGCCATGTATGGAAAGTGTGGTTCCTTGACTAATGCGGAACTCGTGTTCAGTTCTCTATCACAACGTGATATTGTTTCTTGGAATGCAATGGTTTCAGCACTTGTAGATCTTGGGCAAGAAGACAATGCTGTGCGTCTCTATAGGTTGATGCAAAAGCATATAGTGACTCATATTACACTAACTCGCATTCTACAAGCTTGTAGTTCAACAGGTAGTCTGGATTATTGTAGGCAGCTTCACTTTGAGGTTGTTTCTGCAGGTTATGATCAGAATCCTTCTTTAGCAGCAACTCTAGTGTCTGCATATGGAGGTTGTTCTAGCACGTCAGATATGCAGATGGTTTTCTTTGGGATCTTAGAGCCTGATTTAACCACATGGAATGCTTGCATTGCAGGCCATGCAGGAGATGGTGATTTTTTACTAAGTTTTGATGTATTTGAGAGAATAAATCTGGCAGGTGTAATAGTAGATGGAGTAACATTTATAAAAGTGATCTCAGCCTGCGCACGCACAGCATTGGTGCCTGAAGGTCTTGCATACTTCAAATCTATGACCGTCGATTATGAAATATTGCCAGACATGAAACATCATGGTTGTCTCTTAGATCTGCTTGGCCGAACTGGAGATTTCAAGAGAATAGAGAGCTTCATAGATAGAATGCCAGTGCAAACTGATGTGGCGTTCTGGTTGGGGTTACTTGGTGCATGTACACGGGGTAATCTAGAACTTGCAGAAAGGGCATTTGAAAATGCTGTGAATCTGCAGCCTGAGCAGAGTACCCCGTATATTCTTATGTCCAATATTTATGCAGATGCTGGTCTCCAAGAATGTGCAGGTGGGTAAACAATATATGAAAAATGGGCAGGTACATACTCGATGAAAGTGACAAATGGTGGTCCACCTGGAAACAACAAGTCATCCTCATAGCCTATAGGCTAATTGCTAATTTATGTGCCTTAGAATCCATAACCTGAAGTTTGTGGATTCGAGCCCTAGGAGACACTTAGCTGGAAGTGGCAACCACAAGGTAGTCTATCCATGTAGTTGAGTGGAGATGTCAGTAAATGTCCCTTGAGAGAGATGGATCTCCTAGTCAGGCATTGCAAATCTTGGTGGCAGTTCCTAATTGGAAGGAACGAAAGCCTTACAATTTATGGGGCAGTGGATCATTAGATGAAAAAAAGTGTGACTGGCTGTTCTCAGGTTGATGTTAGAGGCATGAAGATTGAAGGTACATTCCCTTCAATAAATTGTGTCTCTGTTCCTATGGTAACAGTCAGGGGTGGGTTCCTCTTGAATGCAGAAGTTGATCCAGGAGAAGGCTGGAGATATGGTGGTTAAGGATGAAGTGCGGAAAAAAGACATTGGCAGATGACAAAGGTTGTAAATACCTCTTGGAAGATGTTGGGTTCATTTGTTGTTGGTGCTCCATAAACATGGAAGAATTGGTTTTCCTTTTGGTGAACACCCTCTCCTTCATTGAGATTGCAATCAGCTTCTATCTTTCTCTTAGGGGGCGTTGCTCAAAGGATTGTTACTTTTGTGGGGTCTGGCAGTGAATCTTGGGTGGAAGATGAATCCTAATATCCTTGGTGATCTGAATACTCAACAATTGCACTGTATATGGAAATCGTATGCCAAACATACTCATAACAAGTATAGGTACAACAGTGGAGCATACGATTCTTGAGGTGAACACCCTCTCCTTCATTAAGATTGCAATTGGCTTCTATCTTTCTCGTAGGGGGTGTTGCTCAAAGGATTGTTACTTTTGTGGGGTCTGACAGTGAGTCTTGGGTGGAAGATGAATCCTAAAAGCCTTGGTGATCCGAATACCAGACAATTGGATGTAGACAAAAGGATAACGAAAAATTAACTCATTGAGAATGGGTTACTTTTTTGACTCCATCCGCTGGCAAGTTTTGCACGAGTGTGCACTCAGTGCAGGGCATCTTAACATACATTGGACCTTGGCCTTGATTGGCCATGCGTGAGAGCCTTGGTTGAGAGATTTGTGCAGGAGTGTATGCAGTGCAAACATGTTTGTCTTTTACATCTCTTGCATATTCCGGATAGCAAATGGACCTTTCTTTCTATGGTCTTTGTGATGGGTTTGCCCCAAACACATAGGGGTCATGTGTCCATCTGGATCATTGTTGATCGATTCATTTAGATGGCAAGGTTTATTCAGATGGAGTCCACTGTAAAGAGCCATGAGTTAGCTAAGCCCTTTGTAAAGCAGTATAAACTGTATGGACTACCTGAGGAGATTGTTAGTGCCTAGTCCATGAAGTTCACTAGCATTTTCTAGAAAACAGTCTTCCAAAATTCGGAGGCCCATTTTTGCATGTTGTCCTCGAATCATCCTGAGATTGATGGAAAGATAAGAGCGCCAAAACCATACTATGGTTGGTGAGTATATCTCTGTCGTTGCCAGTTTGACTGGGAAAATTATTTTAAGAAAACCAGATTGCGCTCATCCTGAGGTTTGTTTTGCATGCTTTCTAACAGCAACTTGCATGTTTCTTAAAAAAAAAGGGTCTTGCATGGATTTTAAGACCAAGGCTTCAAGATTCTTCAAGCATGGGGACATAGCCACATGGAAATTAACGAAGATCCAAACATCCATCATGGAAGAGAAAGCATATGTAAGACGCAAAGTTTGAGGACACAGGTTCTCATGAATCCGAGAGAACAAGCCTCATGAGAAAAAGTGGTGAAACAGGCATGCACAAGGACACCGAGAAAAAGGACTAGAATAAAAGAAAATGGCATCATTTGGGAACCAAAGGATCACCTTGAATGTAAGCATTGTCATGTCGTCACTATAGTCATTTAACATTCAGGGCACGAGTACTGTATGTAGGCATTTGTGCATGCATGAGATGTATGTAACCGATTCATACTCATAGGAAAGGCCTGGTTGGGAGTTGGTGCTACCTATGGGTTGGTGTTTGTATTGCACTGCTCGAAAAGACCTAAAAGTTCCCCTTGCACACGCAATGTCTAATGTTGTAACCTTGTGCTTTACTGCAAATAACAAGGTTGATCTTTCTGCTAGTGAACTCTTGTGATAGTGTCTGTTTTCTGTCATTCATCTTTTGTCCGTTGGGTTCTATCATTATTTTGTCGGGTTAAGTTAGTGTGACTCATTGTCTTTCATTTGTTTGTTGGACTCAGTTAGTGTTGCTGCTCATTTTTCTATTGGGTTCAGTTAGTGTCACTCTCCATTGATGCATCCATGACCGTTTATGAGTGGTTACCATATTGATGAGCATTGTCTTATCGTTTTTCTTGTGAATGGAATCTCGCTTTCTTTGAGGACTATCCCACTATAGGCAACAAAATTTGGCACACATGGTGGAACAAAAAGGATTAAGTGATACCATTTGACATGTTTTCATATGGTCGAGGCCCACCTGGGACATAATTCTTTGAGCCCTATATGTACTCCTCTCTCACACTATTGTTGTTGCGAAATCCACTAATTACAAGGAGAACACTCCGACACAAGGAATATTGCTCATAACCATGAAGGGCTCTTCTCCCTACTCTCGTGTCAAGATTCACTTCTTGAGTTTTTGTGGGGCTTCTTCCAAAGATCCGAATGACCATATATGGAGGTTTTTGGCCTTCTGTAAAAACTGAGGACTTGTAGAAGGGAGGATATATTCATGATGCTCCTCCTCGCCACCCTCGAGGGATTGGTTGACAAATAGTTGAACCAATTTGAGAAAAACCACTTCTTGAATTGTAATGACATGAATATTGCATTCTCATAGGCCTTCCGATCAACAACTCGATGAAATGAATACGTGATGAGTTGGAGAATATCAAGCTTCGACCAATTGAAACCTTTACAAAGCTTCTCATTTGGGCAAAGGGATTGCTTGCAAAACTTCTTGATATGTCAATGGAGTTCTTGGCAAAGAACTATCTTGACAACAAAAGTCAAGATAGTTAAGACATAACAAAAGTTAAGAGAATTACTCTAACCAAAGTCCACCCTCGAAGCGTCACTTCAACATCCAAAAAAATCAAGCAAGAAAGGATGCAATTCAGGCACGGAGGTGGGAGCACTACAGTAGATAACCCCATCATGAAACTTCGACAAGAATTGGAGGCTCTCAAAATTAGACACACACCTATGGAAGAGAAGAACTCGGTGGTCAAACTAAGGCAGAAGCTTGAGGAGTTGAGAGTTTGCAAAGTGTGAGCTACTATGTGGTACATTACGTGTTACAAAATGGGGCATATCTCTAGCAAATGTGCATTCAATGTACTGTGCCAATTATGTGGAAAGAATGGGCACAAAAAGAAAGAATGTTTATGTATGAAGGGCTACCAACAACTTGCACTCTATTGGGAAGCCCCAAATCAAGGATCTATCTTGGGAAAACTTTGTCCATGATTACCTACTACATGAATGCCAACAACAATGATGATGATAACAACAACAAGGATGATGACACCGAAAACGAAAAAAAAAACAAGAACAACAGCAAAAAAAACAACAATAACAACAACGATAATCAAGATAGAAACAATCAAAACCATTCCAAAAGTCCCCTCAAGTATGATAGACTAGAGCAAGTGCTACCTTCCAAAGGATACTCCACCTTACAAGAATTTTCCAAAAGCTCAAGATTGCTACAATCATGATCGTCTTCGGTATCATGGGGCAAGAAGGGAGGACCACAAAATCCCAATGGAAGTACATACCACTTACATGTGATCTCTATTTCTCCACATGAGCACATGAACGTGCAAGAGGCTCCCTCACTAGCTACTTGAATAGTTCAAAATTGAGGAAGTACAAGACCTCTCACAAATTCAAACTCATGCACAAAAAGAAGCTCTCGAGAGCCCAAAGGGAGAAAGAAAGGATAAAGAAAAGATCTAAGCTAAATGAAGCTTTCAAGAAGGCGTATGAACAATTGAATACTTGGAGAGAACCCTCTACCCTCCTCATGCTCAAGGCTATTGGAAGTTAAGCTTCAACCTTAGGGGCGACAATAAACATTGAAGGCTAAAATGGAAAAGCCACAAGAGGAGGCCAAAGTTACATATCTCAATCAATTTGAATTGTACCTAAAAGCCATCAATTAGTGGTCACCAAATATTGCACAAATTGATTGATAGTTAGTTCCTATATTGTAGGAGGTAGCTAGTCTTTTGTTATAAGTCAAAGTGGAAATCCTATCATAACTACATAACCAATACTTGAAGGATTTTGTGGGTTGGATAAAAAAGAGCAAGGAGAAGATAGAGAAACATTGACCATGATTGCTTTAGGTTGATAGGGCAATCATCTTAGGGAATCATGTGGGTTTTTACCAAAATGTTGAAGCCACCAGGTTGCCAACACCGTAAGGAACAATGCCAAACCAAAGAGAAGTAAGAAATTTCTCAACAAGAGTCTAAATCCCACCAATGATTCCTCTAGGGCCATCATTTTGGGGAGTGAATCAACTTGGGATTTGACACATATTGTTGTGGGACAAGTCCTTAGGGCTTATAAGGAAGCCACCAAGAAAAAAAAGTCCAAAAAATTTGCAAAAAAAGCCAAAGATCACCCCATAAGTTCTAGGATAGTTGTCTATGGATTTGAGATCTAAAGTTGAGTTTTTGGGTATTTTTGTTTAAGTAATACAATATATCCTTAATTTAAATCTTATAAGGTGCAGAATAAGAAGTTCCAATCAAGAAAATCAAGTTTAGGCTCAAAATCAGCCCTTGATTGCTCTGGCTCCCAAAAACAATCGTTCATGTGTTTGACCTCAAATTGGAACACAATTGAACATAGAATTTGATTTTGTTCCAGAATGATACATGAGCTAAGATAGCTCCGAATAACCAAAGAGATTGCTAAAAAAATTCATTTTTATGAGAGAATTGGGCCCTTTTTTCAAGCTCAAAGTGGGCTTCTCATAAGGCCACGAGTCGCACAAGCCTCTAGGAAGTGCTTGGGAGATTTTAATTGCCAAAATCCATTTTTTACTACCCATGATTGATCTAACCTTTAGGGCAATCATGTGTAGGTTTGGGGTGATTTTTGAGTCATCTTCATTCTAGCACCCTTATGACTTTTCTAGCAATTCTTGGCAAAAAAGAAAGCAAGGAAAAAGACACTACATCACAACACAATTGCTCTAAGTGCTAGGGCAATTGTCTGGTGAAAACGTGGTTTTATAGGCTAGTTTTGACTTCTTCCAAGTCTCCAAGATCACTCTGCTCTAGATATCTTTGGCAAAGAGAAAATTCAAAAAAACCTTACAAACATCTCCACTTGCTCTAGCTTGTGAAGCAATTGTCTATTGGAAAAAATGATTCATGCAGTCATTTGGGATTCTTGCTAGACTAAAGAGCTAAATTGTGGAGCATTGTAATATCCCTTTCTAGCTTGTATTTCCCATAGGATAGTCAAGAACCAAATGTTAAGAAAAAGTGCAACCATGATTTCCCTATACTTCATCTATGGCAACACATCATGTTTGCTTCCCCAAGAGCTTGAACTGATATAACATTTTGTTCAAAAATCCATGTTTTGAGCCCTAGAGCTCCTTGAAAAGACTGTTTCAAATTCCACAAGATTCCAACTATTATTCTTATAAATTGTACATTTATTTTAAGATATGATATCTTTAAGTTGACTTCAAGTGAGAGTAGTGAGTCAAGGGAGCCTCTCGAGATATTCCACCACAAAAAGGGTGCAAAAATACAAGCAAGAGAGACCTAAAGCTATATCACATCTAAAGAGTAGAGTTTTTTGAGATATAGACCACCTCAAGGGAGGGGGAATACCTTTTGTTTTCTCCACTCTAGAAATTGCTAAACATTTCTCAGTTACTCCATCTCTAAACTCATACTACATAGATCTAGGCTCACCTATTCTTTTCTTTTTAGATGTGTATACAAAAAAATGTTATAATTCTTTGCAACTATACCAATTTTCTTTTTTATTCCATTTGAGTAGAGACTTCACAAGATCCAAATAGTATTTTCTAGGTACGACTCTTAATTTTGAAAGTCAACTGAGGGAGGGAAGAATCACTACACTGCAAAATTTTCTTGATCACCTACTTTTGAGCATGCATGTGTATGATTCTTAGACCACGAAGATTACTATGAACCAACAAAGCATCATGTAGTAGCATCTCTACTGTGGAGAGTGTTGTAGGCTCAATTAGGAGCATGTATGAGACATCCAGTGACTCCTAATAGTGAAATTGACACAATGGCCTCATTAAGCGCTAGAGACATGCAAAACTGAGATCCCATTATGCAAGTGGATTGGATTTCAAAGCTTTGAGGAGAATATCACCTTTGGATCATCTTCACATACACCATGCATTTGGAGTCACCATCTATCAAGATGATTATTTTCAATCTATTTGGATTAACTCAAGTATCTAACTTTTTCTAGCATCATTGTAGTCAGATGAGAAGGGGAGTTATTAGTAGATAAGATGGAGCTTAGTACACTATATAATATTACTCCAAAAGGGATAGAAGTACCAAATTATATTGGTTTAAATCTAGAGCTACAACATGAACAAGATGAAATCGACCCCAATAGTTTACCTTCTATAACAAGGACCATACATTTGAGTAAAGTTATACATGATGGAATCTTTCAAGAGGTAATTTTTAGACTTCATTTGAGCCCTCAAATAAGCCTTGGAACCTAATTTTTAACTAGTCCGGACACTAGGTCTGGACAGGGCCAAAAAGTCACTACAGGACAAAATAGTGAGTCGTTGGCTGCCACTTGTGAAGACAATCTTGGGACATCAAAGTGAGCACCAAGATACCATGGCAGTTAGGAGCGTACGTGATCGACACACTCAAATCAAGGCAAGGTCTATTCTTGGACCAATCTTAGAGTAAGCAAGAGAAGCACAGTCTAAGGGAAGCAAGAAAGAGAAGTGCAAGAGTCACCAGAGTGCGACGCAGAGAAGTGGAAGTGCAAGGTGCATGGAGAGTGACTAAGGATTTGTGTAGAGAGTGCTAAGCTATACTCCCCCAAGGATCTCAAGGTCTCATTGCAGTGTGCGCGTGCCGACAGAAGGTATTCACTCCTCCCCCTTTGTGGAAGCTTGGTGCAAGGTGTGCACAAGGATAAGCTTGAAGCAGGTGGAGGTCTGGTGCAGAGGAGGCCGGCGGCAAGAAGACTTTGAGATATTTGGTATTTTGTAATTGAGCATTCTGTGTGTTTGTGCATAGAAGTATTGGCTAGTATTGTGCTTCAAACCTTGTAATTGTCTTACTGTAATCAATCGGCAGAAGCTTCCAAGGTGTATTTTCTCTTCTGGTCTTTTCCTTTTCTCCTACAAACCCTCAAACTCCTTCTTGTCTAAGAATCCCCCAACAAAATTTGGCACGCACGGTGGGACCTTCAAGGAGATTTGAGCTTAGGAGAAACCAAGTGCAAAGCATAGAAGAGATCAAGTGTGGATAGAACCACAGTGCTACTTCATCAAACAAAAGGTAAATATTCTTATCAAGTGTCTCATATTCAGTGGGCTATGAGCTGCTCATGACCGCAACCCGGTCCCAAACATTGAGGGTCACCTGCAAGCAAACAAGAAGGAAGGTTGTTAGAAGGTCCTCCAGTCCACTATCTTCAACATCATCAGTCAAGAGCATGGCGGGTCAGGTAGACTTGGAAACTTTACTCTCTAGATTAAATATAAAGTTTCCTTCTTTCAAAGGCCTAGCTGAGGAGGATCTGGATGAACACATTAGAAGGTTTTTGGCACTATGTAAGACTAGAGGCCTAATGGGTAGGGAGGATGCCTTTTTGATTCTCTTCCCTACCACATTAGAGGGATTAGCTGATAAGTGGTTCAGCCAGTTTGCTGAAAACCATTTTACCACTTGGGATGTGATGAAAGATGCATTTAAAAATTAGTTCCAGCATGGCAACACTACAGAGATTATCATAGAAGAACTAGAAAATTTGAGATTGGGTCCAGGAGAAAAGTTCCCAGAGTTTGTGACTAGGGCCAAAGCACTAATGGCTAAATTGCCAGATCCACCACATGATTTTTTTGTTAAGAAATGGTTGGCTAAGCCCCTACCAGTGGCCACCCAATGCAAAATAAAGGAATTAGTGTTACCTACAGCCTCCATAGAGGAGTTCATCAGCACAACTACACGCTTGGAGCAGATAAGGTACCAGTATGGAGCAACTTCTTCCCAACCAACATATGGTACAGAAATGGAGGATCCAGTGATCCAGCTAAGGAAAGAGCTGGAGGGCTTAAAAAGAAATAGGCCCTACAAAGAGGAGGAGAATGTTGTTGCTCAGTTGAGAAGGGAGATTGAAGCACTAAAGCTCCAAAAGGAGGAGGAGGCCCAGGCAGAGGAATTGACTCAGCTGCGACAGGAGTTGCAGGGGCTCAAAGGAGGTGGCATCAAGAGTGGACTTTGGTGTTCCATGTGCAGCAAGCAAGGTCACATAGTAAGTGAATGTCCTCTGTTAAGTGTGACTTGTCAATTATGCATGAAAGTTGGCCATGAGGCCCATGAATACCAATCAAGAGGAATGCCTGCAACGACATACTGGACACAAGGAGGACCCCCAACACCAGCAAATGTGATGGCTGCTGCACCAAATCAAGTAACAACTATAATCCTAGACAAAGGAATAACTTTGGAAATGGGCCTAGGAGGCCAATCATCTTTTTCAGATGTGGAGAATGCGGGCACTATCAAAGTAGGTGCACCCTACCAGAAAATGCCCCTCCTTAGGAACTTCCCTGATGCAAGAGACCATTATACAAATTGTTGTCCTAAGAATCAAGCCTCTTCATCCGGGCCTCATATTCAAATGATTTCGGTGCACAAAGAAGAAGTGTGTGATCTGGTCAATGAGCCATCACCATCTACGAGGGTGGTGCAATTAGAAGAAATAGAATCTTTGACTGTGCAGACAAGAAGCAAGGGGAAGGCTCAAGCAGACATAGGACAAGGGTCAAAGATTAAGGAATGGAATCAAAACAGAGAACCATCTGAAGATAAAGTCACCACAGGTGCAGATACAAGTCAAAAAGGAGATCTCATATGCACCAGTGATGCCATTGGGCATGCCTTCAACAGGGCTCATGAGGAGTTTGATAAGTCAACTGGAGCCCATGCTCTCAAGGAATCAGAGGCTTCAAAACTACTCAAGTCCATGAAAAAGGAGGTTAGTATTTTTTATTTAATAAAGATGGATGGGAAATCCAGGTCAGAGTTATTGCAGATAATTGATGAAGCTTCCACTACAAGTTTGGTGGCAAAGACTGCTGTTTTACATAAAGGAAAAATTGTAGGGGAAGCACCTTTTACAGATTATAAAAGTCCTCGGCTGACAGTATCTATCCAAGGTCATGAATTTCAAGGAGTTATTGTGGATGGTGGTTCTGGCATTAACTTGATGCCTGAACATACAATGGAAAAGATTGGACTCCACCCTTCAAGGCGTGCAAACTTCACTTTTACTTTGGCAGATCATAGCAAAGTAAGGCCCTTGGGAGTGATCCCAAAAGTTCCACTTGAAGTACAAGGTAATCTATTCATTTTGGATTTTATGGTTTTAAGATTGCCCCAGGTGAAGGAGGATTTCCCCTCTTAATTGGACGACCATGGCTGAGGCATGCAAGTGTCATTCATGATTGGGGCAAGGACACTATGTGGGTACAAAAGAAAGGGCAAGAGCTGACACAGATTCATTTAGAAGAGGGCCCAGATAATCAAGGAAACACTAGCATGATGCAAACAGTTGGTATATGCATGGAAACAGAATCGGAGGATCAACCCCAAATAGATTTCGAGGAAGAAGAGGATATTCTAAATTGGCTCCAAGCAGGCAACTCTTCCTCTTGTTTTGGAATTTTTCTTAATAATTATTGCACGACTGAAGGTTATGGTGAAGATAAGGAGAAAGTCCAAGTTGATGGATTGGGAGAGCCCATCACAGACCACAGAAGGGGCAGGAAGACACCCCTCAAATACAACTTGGAGGAGGATATGACAGCCACAGATAAGGAGGTTACTGAAGCTAAAGGCAAGGTAAAAAATTCTAGTGAAGAATGTTCTTTCCCAATTCAAGAAATTCCTGCAGGATGGATGTAGGACAAGGAGGAACACATTGAAGTCCAAATAAACCTGCTTATGAAGCAATGCACGAAAAGCTAGTAGAAGAAGACAAGGTAGAAGATGAGCACGAAGATAATATGGTAGAGAGAAATCCTGTCCAAGAAATACAATTAGGCACTCAAGACAATAATCGGCCAATTTTGGTGGCCACTTGGTTGTGGATCCACCCAGGGCTCCTTGAAAAGGTAAAGTCATTCTTGACCCATTATACAGATGTTTTTGCCTGGCATTATAAAGACTTAGAAGGAGTGCCTGCAACTTATGGAGAGCACATAATCCCTCTGGTTGATGGAGACAAACCCATAAGAGGGAAGAGTTATAGACTTAATCCAAAATATGCTGAAGCTGTCTATGTGGAAATACAGAAGATGGAGGATGCAGGAATCATCATTCCTGTAGAACACTCAGAGTGGCTCTCACCTATGGTTATAGTACCAAGAAGAATACTAATAAAATCAGAATTTGTGTTGACTTTAGAGCACTCAACAAGGTGACCATTCCAGATGGGTTCCCAATGCCTTTTGTAGAGCAGGTCATTGAAGAAGTGGCTGGGCATGCATTATATAACTTTATGGATGGATTTAGTGGCTATAATCAAATATCAATACACCCAGAGGATCGTGAAAAGGCTTCTTTTATCACACCTTGGGGAACATATGTGTATGTAAAAATGCCATTTGGGCTCAGAAATGCTCCAGCCACCTTTAACAGAACGGTCAATCTCATTTTTGGCCCCCTATTGCTGGAATCACTTAGAATCTTCATGGATGACTTCTCTTCATTTTCAGGTTCTCACAAAGAAAATCCTCTAGGTTGTTTGGACCATCACTTGAGGCAGCTGCAGAATGTTTTCAAAAGATGCAGGGAGACTAAGCTAAAGCTCAATCCAAACAAATGTCATTTCCTTGTGATAGAAGGAACTCTCTTAGGACATGTGGTGTCGGCTAAAGATATGGCCCCAAATCCTGACAAAATCATTTCTATATTAAAGTTGCCTAAACCTAAATCTCCTAAAGAGATTTAGAGTTTCTTGGGGCATACTGGATACCATAGAAGGTTTATAAAAATGTATGCAGAGATAGCCAGACCACTGGCTAGACTTACAGGTAAGGAAGTACCTTTTAAATGGGAAGAAGAGGAGGAAAACGCATATCAAACATTACGGGCAAGGTTAGTGTCTGCTCCTATTTTGATCTCACCTGAGTGGTCAAAAATCTTTCATATGCATGTAGATGCCAGTGCCTATGCAGTGGGGGCAGTTCTGACCCAACCCAGTGAAGAATTTAAAGTGGACAGACCAATTCAATATGCCAGTAGAATCTTGACCAAGGCTGAAAGGAATTACAGTACTACAGAAAGGGAAGCCCTAGCAATGGTTTTTGTTGTCCGAAATTTCCGTCATTACTTACTGGGAGTAAAATTTATTATTATAACAGATCACCAACCACTAAAATACTTGCTCAACAAACCACAAGCCACTGGTAGAATATGGAGGTGGTTATTGTTGTTCCAAGAGTTTGATTTTTCTGTAGTCCACAGACCAGGTAAAGAAAATGTTATGGCGGATCACCTATCCATAATCAATATGATGAATCAAGCTAGTGGAATCAATGATGATTTTCCAGATGCTCATCTGTTTGTTGTACAAGCTCAAGGTTGGTATTATGATATCAAGAATTTCATTAAAACTGGGTTGTATCCAGAAAAGGCTAGTGCTGTGCAAAGGAAGAGACTGCTAATCAAGAGTAGACCATATACCTTCATTGAAGATAAATTATATAGACAGGGCAAGGATGACAGGTTTAGGAAGTGTTTGGAAGAAGAAGAAGTGAGGGAAGTCCTTCACTCTGCACATGAAGGAACAGGTGGTGGGCACCTTCCAGGGCATATTATGAGTTAGAGGATACTGGATGCTGGTTTATGGTGGCCTACACTATTTAAGGATGCAGATGAATGGGGAAAGGCATGTGACGTTTGCCAGAGGTGTGGACCTAAGCCAACAAAGCAGAGGCATAGCCCCTTGATTGTTTCCACTTCCCGGCAACCATTTGAGAAGTGGGGGACTCGATTTTGTAGGGCCCATCTACCCTCCCGCGATTCCAAAAAGAGAGAAATATCTCTTGATAGCTACAGATTATGCAACAAAGTGGGCTGAAGCTATTGCCTCCCCCGACTGCACTGCCCAAACTGTTGCTGATTTCATTTACAGTAGCATCATTTGCAGGTTTGGATGCCCACTTGAAATTTATACAGATCAAGGTACCTGTCAATAAGGTCCTGCAGGAAATTTTCAACAGGTATAGAATTCTACATAGGACCTCCTGTGCTTACTATCCAAGAGCCAATGGACAGGCTAAATCGACAAATAAGATTTTAATCTCAATGTTAAGAAAGGAGTGTATGTTACAGCCCACTTCCTGGGGCATTGCTTATCAAGGTACCCTATGGGCATACAGGTTAGCGTACAAAGAGGCCACGGGATATTCTCCATTCCAACTGGTTTATGGCATATTGCCCATTGAGCCCTTTGAATTTTTACATGGATCACCTAAGATAGCATTCATGCAGAGCAAGAAAGATTGTGATGTCTCTCAGAGGCTCAGAGCACTACATAAAGTGGAGGAGATTCATCTACTAGCAACAAAACAATTGATAGAGACCCAGATGAAGAGAAAGGAGGCACATGATTGCCATCTGTGGAACAACAACATAGAACCAGACATGTTAGTTCTTCTCCATAGACCTCATCTTCATACACAATTGAGAGGGAAATGGCTTCCACATTGGGAAGGACCTTATCGAGTAAAAACAATGCCAAATTGGGGTGCTGTGGAGTTAGAGACGCTGAAAGGAGAGGCCTTGCCACTCGTAAACATATCAAGGCTCAAGGCCTATCATCAACTCACTTGAAAAAGTATGGATCACCTGGAACTGCAAAATCTGCCCAGGTTGTACATAGCTTTCTCATCTCATTTTGCTCAGTTTTAGTAGTTTTCTTTATCAATTTCATTCTTGTTCCTGGTGTTTTTAGCAAACCTAGAAGGCATTTCATAACCTCTGCAAAAGTAACACTTTTGGGTATTTTTGGAAAATTTTCTAGCAATTTTAGCATTTTTCTAGCATTTTTTATCCCTTTTATATGTCATTTTCTTGCCAAATAGGAGGAATAAAAGGAGGCTCTCTGTGGTTTGATGAAAGAAATTGGGCTTAGCCCTGTGGAAAATTTAATGAGAAATTTTTCAGATTTTTTTGGCCATTTTTTGGCTTTTTTTTTTGGATTTTTCCTTCATTTTTCTCTATTTTTGGGTTATTTTTCAAAAAAAAAAAAAACAACAACAACAATACAAAAGGCCCCCCAGGACGTTTTTTTGTTTTTTGCCAAAAAAAAAAAAAAAAGAATCCCCCCCCGTTCTGACACCCCCCCCCCCCCCCCCCGTTCTGACACACACCCCCCCCCCTCGTTCTGACACCCCCCCCCCCCCCCCAAAATTTTATTTTTTATTTTTTCTCTTTTATTTTTTGTTTATTTTCTTATTTTTTATTTTTTATTTATTTATTATTATTTATTATTTATTTTATTATTTGAAGTTTTATTTTATTTTCTTTTTCTGTTATTTATTTTTCTTTTTATTTTTTTTGCATAGGCGTTCGCATTCCAAAAAAAAAAAATTATATATTATTTATATATATATATATATTTTTACTTTTTCCGGCTCAAAGCTTTTGGCTCGGGATTGTGCCTCGGTTGGTCGTTTTTGATAAAACTGGAGTCATTTTCATGTTTTTTGGCACTCTGGACTCAGTTTTTGACTTTATTTTTCCAAATTCCCACTTTTTCTCCGACTTTTGGTCCAAACCCTCATGTTTTGCGCACAATTACCACATGTTTTTATCTCATTCCATTGGCCACATTGTCTATTATCACCTCCTCTCACCATATGTTTCAATATTTCCCATATGCTCCCTCTGTAGCTCTCATGTTTGATCATTTTTCCCCTCTCCAGCCCCATCATCCTTCTCCCTATCCCTCCCTTTACACACCTGCCCAGCCACATCCTTAACCCTCCCGAACCTATCCCTATCAGCCCCATCAGCCCTTCCTTCCCCATCCTTTCTACCCTCCCATTGCAACCCTTTGCTTTTCCATGGCAAAATCCAGTTTTTGGTTCTTCTCTGGTGCTTGTTCTATTCTGCTTTTGGTGGACTTGGTTGCTGCTCCAATGTACTATTCAAGTTTTTGAAGCTCTATTTTCATGGTGTTTGTTATGCTCAAAGTTTTGGCTATAGCTCTCCGGGACGGAGAGCACATTAGGTGGTGGGCAACTGTTGAGCCCATA
Organism: Ceratopteris richardii; assembly: GCA_020310875.1. Classification (NCBI taxonomy): domain Eukaryota; kingdom Viridiplantae; phylum Streptophyta; class Polypodiopsida; order Polypodiales; family Pteridaceae; genus Ceratopteris; species Ceratopteris richardii. Next base: position 60,722,924 of record CM035426.1, read on the forward strand.
AAATTCATGTTGGTCAAAGTCAACTGCAGTCAAAGTCAAAAGGTCAAAGTCAATAGGTGCAAAGTCAAAGTGCTAAAATGCAGGTGTCAAAGTGCACAGGTAGTGCACAATTAATTGTCCACAAAGGGTAAATTGGAGAAAGTGAGTTGCAGGTTGCAGAGGTATTTTCTCTAATTTCCCTAAGGTTCAAAGTGTGTTTTGAAGTGTTTTGGAAGGTTCAGGTGAACCCCCCCTTAGGTGCAAAAGTGAAGACTTAAAAGGAAATGTGAAGGTATGTGAAGCAGCAATGTACGCACAGGTGAAAGTATGGCCCCCCCATTAAAATTTTTGGTTTTAGTCTAAAGTCACTACAGGACAAAACAGTGAGTCGTTGGCTGCCACTTGTGAAGACAATCTTGGGACATCAACAAAGATACCATGGCAGTTAGGAGCATACGTGATCGACACACTCAAATCAAGGCAAGGTCTATTCTTGGACCAATCTTAGAGTAAGCAAGAGAAGCATAGTCTAAGGGAAGCAAGAAAGAGAAGTGCAAGAGTCACTAGAGTGCGATGCAGAGAAGTGGAAGTGCAAGGTGCATGGAGAGTGACTAAGGATTTGTGCAGAGAGTGCTAAGCTATACTCCCCCAAGGATCTCAAGGTCTCATTGCAGTGTGCGCATGCCGACAGAAGGTATTCACTCCTCCCCCTTTGTGGAAGCTTGGTGCAAGGTGTGCACAAGGATAAGCTTGAAGCAGGTGGAGGTCTGGTGCAGAGGAGGCCAGCGGCAAGAAGACTTTGTGATATTTGGTATTTTGTAATTGAGCACTCTGTGTGTTTGTGCACAGAAGTATTGGCTAGTATTGTGCTTCAAACCTTGTAATTGTCTTACTGTAATCAATCGGCAGAAGCTTCCAAGGTGTATTTTCTCTTCTGGTCTTTTCCTTTTCTCCTACAAACCCTCAAACTCCTTCTTTAGAATCCCCCAACACAATCGAAGCTTTCCATTGTTCCTCTCTTTGATCTTACCTTGTGCATGGTGTGTGTATGTGTGTGCATGTTTGTGTGCTTTCACTCATGCACTTGTGCCTTCACTTGCTCGGGTCTTCATACCGGTCCTCACGTCTCCGCGGATTGACAAGTAAAGGAGGTGGTGCTTACGCTTGAGCTACACCAAATTTTGGCGCCGTTGCCGGGGAGAGAGCTTCGAGGATGAGCGTTGTGACGGTAAGATCGTAGATTTGTGACGTTGGAAGGTAAAAAAAACTGTCATTTCTGTTATTTTTCTGATTTTTCTTCTCCATCTTCATCATCATCTCCATCTTCATCCATCTTCATCTTCATAGAAATTTCTTGTTTTTTTAGTGCATTTTCACCATTTTCATACCATATTTCATGCATTATTGTGTGGGAAGGAGTTAGGAAGTGCAAGGGAGAGCAAGCACTTGTGTTTTTTCACGATTTTCTGCACATAAGGAGCTCGCCATTGCTCGGCGCTCACAAGATTCGAAGTTCCCGCCAAAAAAACATCTGTGATGAAAATCGCGATTCTATGAAAAATTCAATTTTTTTTTTAAAATCACGATTTTCTATTTCCCGCCTAAAAGCTCTCTGAAGGAAACACGATTCTGAGGTCATTCTCAGAATCGCGATTCTCTAGTTGTGCTCAGAATCGCGATTCTCTAAGTTTTTCAAAAACACGATTCTCTGTTCACCCTCAAAAGCGTGATTTTTTTTTGGTGATTCTCAAAAAATACGATTTTGAGCAAAAACACGATTCTCAGCCAAAATCGCGATTTTCAAGTAAAAACACGACTTTGAGAAAACATGATTTTCAGTGGGCTCAAAATTGTGATTCTCACAAATCACGATTTTCAGCCAAAAACACGATTGTGATCAAACACGATTCTCTGTTGGCAATCGCAATTTTCAAAACACGATTTTCATCCAAGGTACAAAATCGCGATTTTCAGATCACGATTTTTAAGAACATGATTTTCAATCAAAATCGCGATTTTTTGATCATTCTCAAAATCGCGTTTTTCACGATTCTCACTCAAAATCGTGATTTTCAGGACACGATTTTCATTAAGCTACAAAATCGCGATTTTCACGATTTTCAGAAGGTCTCCAAATCATGATTTTTGAGCTTGACTCCGCTCGTGATTGTCTCAGTCTCCAGAATCGCGATTTTCATAGGTGCTCAGCATCGCGATTCTCTTGATTTCATAGCATCGCGATTCTCTTGATTTCACAAAATCGCGATTTTCACACAAAATCGTGATTTTTTCCAAAAGGTCACATGTTTGCCTGTTTTGACCCCCAGGAGCCTGATTTGACATAACTTTTTCATCCAAAGTCCATTTTTTGAGCTCTATAGCTCTAATTTGAATTTGACCCTCAAGTGGGACTAGGGAACCAAGGGGACTCCAAAGGATTTTGAACCATACTAAGGGGAAATTTTGGACTCTTAACCAAAGCTTATGAACCTGAGATCTGGTAGACACCTAGGCAAGGATAGTCAAAGCATTAGATCTTCTCAGTCTAGTGTCAACCATACAGCTAAGTCTTGGGCACAACAACTAAGTGGTTGTCCTTACGTACTAAACTCTGACACAAGTGACTCAGAAATGTCTTTTAGCATGGGGAAACCTGCAGGTGGCTCAAGAACTGCCCATCTACAAACACCAGAAGGTCCCTATAAGACACAATTGGAATATATTCGGACCAACCGATTAGGTGCTCGCATCTATGAGGATGGCCTAAGGCAATCAGTGGTCCAACTCAAAAATCCAGATCAACCCTTTGGACTTGAACACCCGGTGGTCAAGTTCGAAGAGGGTTCATACATTGATAAGGAAGGAACCATGTATGTGGTCACCAACCTACCAGATAGGACTAATGATTTTGGAAATATCATTCATGAGAATGAGATAGGAGACTTAGAAGAAGGAAATGTAGGACAAGGACCCCAGACTCCTAGAGGTAAGTTAGTTCTGGCCAGAGTGATCACTCCATATTGGATCCCTCAAGACAACAAAAGCATAGAACTATTCTTGAATAGAGAAACAGAGGAAGCCTTTTGGAGATTCAAGCCACATCAACCTAACCAATTGGGCATAGTCATCATCTACGAGTTCAAGGATCCAGAGATACCAGGCAAAGTTGTCTACCTGGATAACACATCAGAGAAGATGTTCTTGGTAACAAAACATGATAGACATGCATATACTTGGAAGAGTGAATTGATTTTCCCTCCATCAAGATCCAATGTGTCCCATGGCCTCCAAGGAGTAGGATCATCCCAAGCTCATGAAGCCCAGAGAGAAAGAACTAGAGAGAGACCTGAGGTAAGTTTTGCACACACTGTGGGCAGAAATAGATTAGGATTTGAAAATGAAAGACTTGAAAAAGAGAGACATCAAGCACATAGGCAACAAAGAGATGAACATGATTTTCAATTGCCTAGACCCCGAGAGCACCCAAGAACACTTAGACCCACTCAAGTGATCAAGGCAATGAAGAATTATTTTGACGGGACAGGAGATCCTTATGATCATGTGGCTGAGTTCAAACAAGTTCTAAGAGCTGAACATGTTGAGGATTTGTTCACCCAGTATGAGGCATTTGGTTTGAATCTTAAGGGCACTGCCTTAGCTTGGTTTCAACCACTGAGTAGTCGCAACTATCGCGATATAGGTCATCTGCTAGACGAATTCATTGTAGAATTTTCCAAGAGTGGTATCAGGCATAACACATCATCATTGATCCACAATTTCAAGCAAACACCCCAAGAAATAGTGCGACTAGCAGGTAGAAGGTTCAGACAGTACCTAGAAAGATGCCCTGCTCCAGAGTTACCTACACCAGCCAAACAAGTGGCTTTGTTTTTAGATGGCTTACTAAGAACCAAGTTACGATCATATGTGTACTTGAAGGAGCCTACAAGCATAGAAGAGTGTGTGCGGACCTGCATTGACATAGAAGACAACTTGGGGGAGGAGTTAGGACTATCCAAACTCTATAAAGACTCTGACAGTTCTACTAGTCATACCTCCAGAGCCTCCACTAAGCTAGATGAAATAGCAGAGCAAGTTGCCAAAAGCTATGAGTTCAAAATAGACAAATACCAAGAGCCACCTCATTGAATCGGTGTTATACTTGTGCAGGCGACCACATGGCTAATGTATGCCCATTGCACAACCAGAACATGAGAGAAAGGAATGCTCCATATTGCACTATTGAGAGAAAATACATGAACCATACGGCTCAAGATTGTCCATACAATAGACAGGTTGTTAGACAGAATTATCAGCAACCTTACCAACAAGGTAGGTATCAGAACCAATACCAACATCCATATTATCGACCACAACAATAGTATCAGGCACCATATAGGCCACAACCAGTCCTAGTAAACCAAACACCAGCACCTGCCAATGTAATTCCAGTTAAGTATGCAGTGGCAGAAGAGAACCTTAATAGAGCATTGGTGCCAATGACCCCACTGATCTCAGAGAATGACTCTCATGCTCATAGTTCATACTACTCACATGAAGGTAGTCCACATGCTTATTACACAGAGTCACCTGAACATAGTGAGATTTACCCGTATCAATATGAGGCACCACCTGTGGAACAAAATTGGGAGCCTGAATACTCCAATGTCATGTACACAAATGCTAACCCTAGGCCCCAATTGAGACAAGTAAGACCACAAGCCCCTACGGGACCATGTTTCAGATGTCAGGGCGACCATTTCATTCGTGAATGTCCCCACCCATCAACTCCGGGACAAGGACAGGCTATCACAATACAAGCTTTTTGTCCTGAGTGTGGCAAAGACCATCTCCCTAGAGATTGTCCAAGAAACCCCTCCAGTGCACCCAAGATTACACCCATTAATGTGGTAGGCTTAGTGGCGGATTCAAGTTCAAGTAGCAGTAATGTGGCTCCTATACAAGCTGTCACTAGAGCACAAGCCTTAAAACATGATAAACTAGCAGAGCAATTGGAGTCGAGTGAATCGAGAGAACCTAGTAAGAGGGGAAGGATACTAGAGAGAAGGCCAATCGCAAGTGGAATAAAAAGTTATCAGAACTAGAAGAAAGCCTGAAAGAAGCGAAAACAAAAATAGATGACATTGCATCTCAAATCCCCTCGCATACCCAAACTCCATCTACTCCACCCCATCCCACCCCACCACCCATTGTAAATAGGCCGCAACCAGGGTCTGTTCTTACAGATCCAACCCCAGAAGGCTTGGACATGATGTTCAAGGCCTATCAGGCTCGACTTCAAGAAGGGCCAAGAGTTGCAAACCTAGACAAGAGTTACCCTAGAGCGGATTTAGAGATTGAACGAACAAAAATGTGCATGAAAATGGTAGAACAAGCTCAAGCTATACTCGAGACTAGTCAAAAGTTCAATCAGACAAACTCTGTCAGACCGGATTTGCATTTCCAGGGCTTACTAGAAAGATTAGAGCAGTTGGTAAACAAACCACAAGTTTCTTTACCTCCACGGGCTCAACCAGTTATTGAGAGAGGAAGCTCACCACCAATGGCAGCTTATGTTCCTGATTCTACTAATGTTGGAACACCTCTTTCAATTCAAAATTATTGTCAAGAGTTCTTGCAGGAAATACAAGAGGAGAAATGGGCCAAGGAGAAGGGTAATTCCCCTCCTATTCGTGAGATTGATGACCTTCATGATCAATTTCCCCAAGACATTCCATCTATTTACGGAGATGAAGCAGGCCCTTTAGAAGAGCTGCCACAATTCACTGGCCCATGGGAATCTAAATCTATTCAGATTAGAGCTCCCACAATACTGGTAAGAAACGAAGACTCAGTGGTTCCAAGGAACACTGATGTCATGAAGAACACTAAGGTTCAGTGTCATCTCACTGTAGAAGAGCTGCTCAAAGCAAAACCTGAACTATGGAATCACGTGAAGGATCAGGTTCCAGAACTTGATTCCAATATGCCAAAGGCAGGCTCTAAGCAAAAAGTTCCAGAGATACCTCTCGATAAAATAGGAGACATGTGTGAGGGTGAAGAAGGTAATACTTATCTTCCAATCACCTACCAAGGTTACACAACCAAAGCAATCATAGATTCAGGTGTTGGTGTTGCTATTGCAACCACCTCCTTGTGGAAGCAATGGGGAAAACCCACATTAAGACCAACTAGAATGAAGCTTCAAATGGCAGACGGCCATTTTGAAAGACCTCTAGGATTGCTAGAAGGGATAACCCTAACCACTTGTGGTGTAGAGTTTGGACACACATTTGCTATATGTGACTTTGAGAGAAATAATGTCTATGAGATGATCCTAGGAAGACCCTTCCTATGACAATTGCAAATAGTACAGGATTGGGGAACCAACTCCTTGTACTTACAGCACTTAGGGGTCACCACCAAGGTCAATTTGAAGGATTACACCTTCAGAGATGTGCCACCCCTACAGTGGAATCCTATCCACAAAGCAAAAGAAGATTCTATCTCTGTGCATTTTGGAAGTTCACCTGATCCATCCTGGTTGCATGAAGATACTCATTTGTGGATGTGCAAGGTCGCGGAGGAAGAGGAAAAACGCTTAAAGGCAAGAGAAGAAGGAACTTCTACAGGAGATAGACCAATTAAAGACCCAACCTATACACCGATGATTCTTCCAGATGAGGAATTTGAGCCTCATGGCTGGCCAGAAATCTTAGCCACCATGGACATTGTTGTCAATGAAGAACAATGGACACCTCATTGTGATGAGGAGGGTTATAATATTTCAGTGTTCATGTGTCAGCCCTTGCTAGAAGAATGTGACCCTAGTGATGTCATAGAAGAAGAAGAGAATGACGATGATATAGAGTCCATTGTGATGGATAGTTGCTTTAACTTAGAGCAGCACTATCTAGAAGATATAGGAGTGTTCACCCAAAAAGAAGAAGAACCTATCACAAGTATTAAAACGGTAAATTCAAAGGATGGAAGCGAGAGCAGTCAAAAGAAAAAGAAAAGAAAAGAAGTGAAACAAGAAGAGGAGGAATCATTGTTTGAAGTACCAGAAAACTTCAAGAAATATGAAGTTGACGGCAGCAAAATTTTGGTACAAATGCTTAAGAGAGAGACCATCATAGGAGAATCATATGATAATAAAGAAAAGACCAAGAAAATTGTTGTAACCATTGAAGGGAACCAAGAGCGATGCACATTTATAGGGGATGATCTAAGTGCAAGAGAAGAAATGGAGCTCGTAGCTCTATTAATGGAATATAGGGATGTGTTTGCGTGGCACTATATGATGGGGGGAAGTATCTCAACCCCTAAGCAACGATGAAGCACGAATGACCTCCACAGGTATCCTTCTTTGACCTCTGAAACCCAAAAGTGCTCTTACTCAGATCTTATGCAGAGAACTCCAGTGAGCTTTTGTAGACCTGTAGTAGACACCAAGAGCTTTCCAACAAAACAAATTTTACTTCAAAGGGATGCTTACACAAAGAGAAACAATGTCTACAACATGAGCTAGTTGAATGCTCACAACTGCTAGTCAAGCAGAGAACTCACTTCACTCCAGCAAGCTTTTCGCAGAGATTATACAGAGAATGAATCTCAAACTTGGGTCAACTTTAGATCACTCTAATAGATACCCAATGACACCAAAATCATAGCAAATGGATAAATAGAGAAGGAGAACCAGCCCTTACAACAGAGAGAAAAATATTTCCGACAGAGCCTACACACAGAGAGAGATATCAATCACACAACTTCACTAAAATGAATGTTGCTCCCATATTACTCAGAGAATGCTCCAGTGAATTTGTGAGCATAAAATAGACTCTAATAGCTATCCAATGATACAAGAATTACATCAAATGGATACAATATGAGGGAGAATCAATGCTAACAACTCAGGGGTAGAGAGTTGCAACACTGCCTGCGCACACACATAGATATGCCTACTAAAAGAAAACAAACAAGCAAGCAAGGGGCTAGCTTAAGCAAGGGGCTTGCTTATCACAACTCCAGAACTTAATGCTCACTTTACATGAGCTAAAACTCCAAGAAGATGGCCCAAAAGAAGTCAGGATACATGCTCCTTTTATAGTGAGAAGTGTGCCCCTAAAATCTAAGAACTACCTTTCCAAATCAGCCTCCTAACTTGGAGGATTTAGTTGAGATGAATTTGGGGAGTGGTTGAGTGACTTTTCTTGATGGAATCTCGTGGCTTTTGGCTTCCTTTGATTGCTCCACATGTCCATAAAAGATTCCCCACGAATTTGTAGCTTGAAGCTTGACTTTTAACACTCCCCCTCAAGCTTCAATTCTTCATCCTCATCCAAGCTCCTTCATGTTGATGCTTTGCTTGAATTTTGAAATCTTCATTCCATCCAAAGCCTTTGTAAACATGTCGGCAACTTGGTCCTTGGTACCAATATGATGTATTGAAACTTCCTTGGATATCACCTTTTCCCTTATGAAGTGATAGTGCACTTCAATATGCTTGGTTCTAGCATGATAGACAGGATTCGATGCTAGATGAATGCTACTCATATTGTCACAAAAAATTGGATATGTGTCAACCTACAAATTAAGATCCATAAATAACTTCTTAATCCACATTAGCTCACATGTGACTTGAGCCAAAGCTCTATACTCAGCCTCAGTGGAAGATAATGCCACCGTGGGTTGCTTCTTTGAAATCCATGAGATGATCTTGCTACCTAGCATGACTAGGTAACCACTTGTACTTCTTCTATCCTCCTTGGAACCGGCCCAATCCGCATCAGAATAAGCTTTGACCTGCATATCATCATCAAATGAATAGAACAATCCTTCATTTATAGTGGCCTTGAGATATCGTAACATTCTTCTTGCAGCTTGCAAGTGTGTAGTCCTTGGACTATGCATAAATTGTGATAACACTCCAACTCCATATGCTATGTCAGGCCTAGTTATTGTGGCATAATTGAAAGAGCCTACAATAGAGCGATAAAAAGTTACATCCTCTAATGGATCTCCATCAATGGAGCTTAGCTTTACATTAACTTCCATGGGATTTGAAATAGGCTTGCAATGTAGCATCCCAAACCTCTCAAGTAGGTCTAGAATATACTTCCTTTGTATGAGCATAATACCTCTTTGTATACAACTTCAATGCCAAGAAAATACCTAAGATCTCCAAGATCAGATATCCTAAACTCCTTTCCAAGCTTTGGCTTGATCTCCTCAATGCCCTTTGTATCATTACCTGTAATGATAAGATCATCTACATACACACATGTAGACTACAAGTTCTCCTCTTTGTTTGATGAAGAGAGATGGATCCACCTTGCATTGATTGTAACCACATTTGATCAAATAGTCCACTAATCTTTGGTTCCAAGCCCTTGGAGCTTGCTTTAGGCCATAAAGTGCCTTCTTCAACCTACAAACATGATGTGGAAACTCTTTATGAACAAAACCTAGTGGTTGCTCCATGTATACCTCTTCTTCCAAGTCTCCATTGAGAAAGGCATTCTTGATAACCAATTGGCAAAGCTTCCATCCTTTGCTAGCAGCCATTGCAATGAGTGTCCTAATGGTGCTCATCTTTGCCACAGGGCTGAATGTCTCTTCAAAGTCCACTCCATAGGTTTGTGCAAAACCCTTGGCCACCAATCTTGCTTTGAACCTAGAAATATATCCATCTGAATTCCTCTTTACTTTATACACCCACTTATTACCTATTACCTTCATGTTCTCCTTCTTGGGCACTAGAGTCCATGTTTGATTTTCCTCAAGTGCGTCGATCTCTTCTTGCATTGCCTCTTTCCATTCGGTGTACCTGCTTGCATCTTCATAGCAATCGGGCTCATGATCTTCTACTACTTTGTTCATATATGCATAATGTGTTGCCATGTACGAATCATAAATAAACCTTTGAGTTGGATACTTAACTCTAGAAGACTTCCTTTCTTCACCTTTTGGAGGAATAAACCTCCTTTGCCTTGGGAACTTGATCTCTTTCTTTGACGTAGCTTCTTTCTCCATCATGTGTCCTTCATCATCTTCAACTTCATTACCTTCTTCATCCAACTCCACCAATGTTGCTTTGCCTTTATTGATTGATTGTGCTTCATAGCTTGATGAAGATCTCCCCCTCCATGGTGAGTTCATGCTTGAACTATCTTCATTGATGGAACACCTTGGGCTGCTTAGCTCTAGGTCGATTTGTTCTTCATTATGTCCATGCTTTTCTTCTTCATAGTCCTGCATACAATCATACTTCTTATACCAAGGGAGTAGCTCATCAAATGCTACATCCCTTGATATCCTCAAGTCCTTTGTGTTTGGGTTGAAGCACCTGTAACCTTTATGATCATTTGAATATCCTAGAAACACACACTTTTCTGCCTTTGGTTGTAGCTTGTGCCTCAATTCACTTGGCACATGTACATAACAAGTCCATCCAAATATCTTCAAGTGGGAAAGATCAGGTTTCTTACCATAATAGGCTTGATATGGTGTCAAGCCATGGATCCCTGAGGTAGGAGACCTATTCATAAGATACACGGCGGTATTTGCTGCATCACTCCAAAACATGTTAGGTACATTCATCTCATTAAGCATTGCTCCAGCAATCTCGGCAATGTATATATTCTTTCTCTCTGCTACTCCATTTTTTTGGGGTGTGTACCTGCATGTTACTTGCCTCTTGATGCCTTGATCCATTAAAAAAATCAGAAAACTCATTGGAGAAATATTCTCCCCCTCCATCGGACCTTAGCTTCTTGATATATGTACATCTTTCCTTTTCTACCATTGCCTTGAATGCTTTGAAACATGTAAACACATCTGATTTGTTTTTTATGAAATAAACCCAAACCATCCTTGTGCTATCATCTATAAAAGTGACAAAGTACTTGTTACCTCCAATGGATTGCTCTTTGGTTGGCCCCCACACATCTGTATGTATCAACTCCAATGGATGTTGGCTTATGTAGCCACTCTTCTTGAATGGAAGTCTCGCATGCTTCCCTAGTTGACAAGATTCACATAAATGCTTCATACCTTGTCCTTGGAAGTTGGGAAGACCTTCAACCAGCCTCTTGAATTGCATTTCCTTCATTCTTTGTATGTTGATGTGACCTATCCTCTTGTGCCACAAGTCCAACTCCGAAATTCTCTTGTTTCCATATGTGAAGTAGACATGTTGAGTGGAATGAGAATTTACCTCCAAAGTGAAGAGTCTCCCTCGCTTCTTTCCTCTTGCTATGACCTTGTAACCTTGCTTAGGGTTCTCCACAAAGCATCCACCTTTGTTGAACCTTACTTGATAGCCTCTTTCAACCATTTGCCCAACGGACACCAAGTTCTTTGTGATGGTAGGTACATAAAAGACATCCTTGAGACATCTTCCTTCCTCCTTGTCATCCAAAGCTACATCTCCAACATGGGAGATCTCATGGGCTGTATCATCACCTGTTTCTACATGTCCTTTACCTTTGGGAACATGTAGATTAGTAAACCAAGAAGAATTGCAACTCATATGGTTGCTACATCCACTATCAATATACCAAGTGTTATCTACTTTGCTTGAATTCCCATTCATGTGCATCATCAAGAGATTGTCATTTTCTGAACTTGTAGAAGCATAATTACCTTGGCCTTTGTATGAAGAACCTTGATTATAGCTCCTTTGGTTTCCTCCTTGGTAGCAATCTCTAGCATAGTGGCCAAACTTGCCACATATGTAACATCCTTCGCCATCTTGATTCCTGTTTTGTTGATGTCGTCCTCCTCTTCCTCTTGTTCTTCCTCTCCCTCTTTGTGATGAGGTGCCTTGGTCATGTCCTTGATTGTTTGATTGGCCTTGCCTTCCTCCAAACCTTCCTTTGCCCCTTCCTTGTCCTCGTCTTCCTTTGCCCCTTTGATTACCTGCATAGAAAACTTGTGCATCCTTGCTTTTAGTTGAACTTCCACCTATGTTCATTTCTTCGGTGACCATGAGAGCAACCAATTGCTCAAAATCGAGAAGATTATCCCTTACATATACTGAAGTGGTAAAGGGTTTCCACTTCTCATCATCTCTCAAACCATTGAGAGTATAAGCCACAAGATCGTCATCGTCTACGTGGCTTCCAATGGATCCCAATGCATCTGATAACTCCTTGACCTTAAGTATGTAGTCATTTATGCTAATCCCTGAGCTCTTCCTAAGGTTGTTGAGCTCATTCTTGAGTTGGATCTTCCTGTTGGAAAACATGGTTTCAATGTCCTCTTGGTTCATTTTACTCAAGAAGTAATAGCATATGTAGCTCCTGACTTAGTCCTTGTACGCAAGCAGACGAACGCGATCAGAATCTGTAGCTTTCATTATTGTCTTTAGTACAACAAAAGCGACCAGCGTGTTGGGTAGTTCGTAATACTCTCATCCCTGCGATCAGAGTTCGAATCCCGCGAGCGACAGCAGTGATAGTGTTTATATATTTTGACATAGCTTTTGCTTTTCACATATAACGCCGATGGACAGATTTAGCGACAAATTACTTTCGTGAGTTTTTTGCTCGTAGAGCTTTAGCGATAGCATGTTTTTTTCGCTACGTTGAGAAGTGCTTTTTTATCATGGAAGCAAACTATATAAACACAAGTTTGGGCTCATTCTATTCATCCTTCACCTAGGATCAACACAAGCTTGGAGCTTGGACCTCAGTAGAGGTGGTGTTTCTTCTAGCACATGGGGCAGCCATGATGCTAACTTGAAGCATGTTGAGGAGCAGCTATGGAGTTCTTCTTGGTGATTCTTCTTGGGGAAGATGAAGGGTGTGCTCACACTCTAGCTCATGGAGAGGAGGTCATCTCTTGTTCATGGCAAGAAGACTTGGTCATTAGCAGCTTGATGGTGAGGATCGCCCATCTACATGATGTATTTGAAGATCATCTTCTACAAGAAGATGTTAGGTTGAAGATTATCTTCTACAAGAAGATGTCTGGCTACTTCAAAGACATTGGATGGGACCATCTACATGATTTTGAAGATTATCTTCTACAGGAAGATATTAGGTTGAAGATTGTCTTCTACAAGAAGATGTCTAGCTACTTCAAAGACATTGGATGGAGTTTAACATAAGATTCACATCTTATGTTAAAGTATTCAGGTACATATTCTCTTTATGCACACAGGTACTACTTGAAGTTTATGGAGGCTGTGGCGTTCATATCAGGAGGAGTCCTATTCGGCATAGGTACAAGAGAATCAGTACGTATATGCTTTATGCATATTTTATGAGGTGTTTGAGAAGGTGTGTTCACATGAGTTTGAGGATTTCCGTTCACACTGATCCTTCCTCTTTCAGTCACTCATATTCACTCTTCTATAACCTATAAGGTCACACATCTCATGTATATTCAGATTACTGCCCACACATCTGAATATGTTTGTTACATTGTACATTCACTCATGCATCTATTTCTCATCACATAGAGTGGTTGAGAGTTTTGCTCCCACATTGTACATTGAACATTGGTATATATGATACTATGAGTAAGCGATGGCTTACGTAACACCTTACACACGTTGTCTATTCTTTCTCTATCTTTGTCTCATCATTTGTATGATTAAGTTGTGGTATGTTCATGTTTTGTCAATATGGAAGATTGCTAGAATTAATGTTGTATATGAATGGAACTATGGAACCATGGACCTGTGACATGAGCCTAAGGGCCTACCTCACTTCCAACATTTGGTATCAGAGCACTAAGGTTTTGGTTACAGAACTTTAGATCTTTGGCATCAATGCATTAAAGCTCATTCATAAGCCCAGGTTCCTAGTCTTCCAGATTTACAACATATGATTTGAAAGCATCTTCTAATATTTGACATTTGACATACACACTTAATCTAGATGAGTAGAGATTTGAGAATTAGACAATTCAGTTACATGTGTATTCATCAGTGTGGAGTATGAAGTTGATGATCTGTTAGCAGCCGAATATTTTTGAAGAGTATGCAAATACTTTACAAAAGTATTGTTTGAAGACCCAGACTTGATGAAGAGAAGACTACTTCAAATTCAAGGAAGAACGATGGTTTAGAGAAGATGAAGAAATCAGATCAACATCAAATCACAGGTATCAGTTTCTACTATCAGATTATCATTTGCAGGTCATATCTTAGAAGAGCAGTTATGAAGAGATTTGAAGAAAATCAAGGATTGCTTTTATATGCTTTCATCATTTGAAAGTTAAAGGCTACATTGAAACAGGTATCTAGAGGTTTTTCTAGAGAGTTTTTGAGAGATCTCTTTCATGGCAAGAAAGTTCATCTAAGAAGACAAGTGCAGAGATGAGATGAGTGTTTTCAGCCAATTTTCTGTTGTAAGTTGGTTGGATATCAAGGTACAAATGTATCTAGAGAAGGTAACTCTAGAAGGGCAATTCATCATTCAGACAACGATTGGTGAATTTAGTCATTTCAGACATTTGAAACAACATTTTGATTCAGAGATATGAGGAGATGATAAAACATGTTTCTATATTCACTTCCATTTGTATACCATGTTTGTTTTATCTCTTACTCTAAGCATTAGAGGAAGAGAAAAGTTCAGTTGAAGAAGTCAAGAGTGCTTGCTACTTCAAGATGAAGAGAACAAAAGGTATGGAAGAGAAGTTTGAAGATGTTCACATCATCAGGTGGAAGAAAGATGCAGAAGAAGAAAGTCCATCATTTCCAAAAGAAAAGTAAGGCTTCCTTTTCTCATATATTTTCCATATACTTTTCCTATTTTATCCTCTACATCCAAAGACAAGTCTACGAGAACATCTTGTTTAAAGAAGAAGCAGTTTCTTGTTTTGCATTACACTTGGTCATGATTTAGTAGATTTGACAAAGAATTGCATTGAGAGAAAGAAAAAGCAGCAGATGTAACTTTTGACTCATATATATATGAGTTATGTTGAAGCTATTTAAGCAGGCAGCTTATATGTTCCCTCGAAGAATTCTTGGTATGTCAATACAGAGCTACTTGATATATGACAAGTTGCAGAGAAGTATATTTCTTCTTTATCTAACTCTTGAGGTAAAAGAGTTTTTTGTAGTAGATGTTGAAGACTTGGGTTGAGGTTTTATGTTTGGAAAAGGCTACCTCATATTTCAGTACTTTCAGAAACTTCAGAAAATTCAGAATCTTGTTGATGTACCAGTCAGTTGAAGAATCTACTTTCAGTGATTGTCTTGATTTTTGGATACATGCTTTGTATTCAAAATGTGTTCCATCAGATCCTATCACTTGATTGAAAAGTGGAGTTAACCAAAAGAAGATCAAGCAGGTACTATCACATTTCACCCGGGTAAAATATGAAAGTTATGAAGTATCAACTTACAGCTTTTGGAGTTCTCAAGGTGAGAAGTTTTTCCACTTATGTTTCAAGTAAGAATTGCAGATTCTTGGAAAGGCTTTGTTTGTAGAAAAGTTTTACAACTTTTTGAAAAAGCATGGACACTTGAAGACATTCAGGAAGTAAATCAAACATTCAGTCATGAAGGTTTGATAAGAGCAGATTCTACACAAGAGAGATCATTGATCTTGATGGATCTTGTATGATCTTGAGTATTTATGATTCAGTTGTCTATCCTTTGTTTGTGAAGATTCTTAACATTGGAAGAAATAAGTCAAAGATTCAGATTCTATCAGATTTGTGTTGCAGAGAGATAGAAGATACTTGTTATGTTACTGAAGCTTATGAATCCTATAAAGCTTTCAGCAAGGTTTTGTTATGTTAGGATCAGCTAACCTTATTCTATAATTTGGAAAGCTGAGGAATGACATGGAAAGCTATTGGCATCTGATCAATGCTAATAAAAAGGATTCAGAGATTTTGTTTCAGATACAAGTATTGATCACTGAAGATCAGATTTATGAAGGAAGACGTTCCAGATTTCATAAAATCTGATATATTTGAAGAATTTTGGATACTAGTGTTAAGTCATCCAGGGGGGTGATGAAACATGAAGGACTTATTTTCAACCATATGTAAAAGAATGCAGAGTCATACCTACAGGTATTCCTATATTTCCTTTATCAGGTTCTCTTTATGTTCCAGCTTTGAAAGAAGAAGGAAGAAGAAGAATGTTTGGAGAAAGTTCTTGTTAGGATGTTCCTATTCAGGTGAAGGTTCCACATTTCTATTAAAGAGAAGCTTGATATTTCAGAGAGGTATATTTCAGAAGTGCGCACATATATGTTTATACCAAGTTCTGAAGGAAAGAGGTATGAAGGATTTAAAGGATGAAGACATGATGACATCATAGATTTTTTGACTCATATTGAGTTGAGTACAGTCAGAGATGAACCAGCAGTGTTCATAATACACTAAGTTGTGAGTTGACAGTCACAGGTTCCAGGATTCAGTTCCTGATTTTGTTTAGTGTATCTACATGACACAACAGAAGTACATTGAGAAACCTTTTTTGGAAGGTAAATGCAAATATGTGGATCCCAGTGTATGTTTTCAGGTTTTTGAAGACAGAAGATAGCAGGTTCAGAGATAATTCATGCTATATTTTTTGTCAAGCAGTGATTGCTTGATTTATACACTATTGGATATCTAGTTTGCATATTTTCTCAAGTATTATGGTTCATATTCAGCAAGTTCAGGTTTTTTGAAGGAAATTCAAATTCAATTTTGAAGAAGACTTTTTGAAGGTCAGTTCTGAAGTGCGGAAGTACAAGCTTGAAGGTTATAATAGTTTGCAGCTTATGAAGTTTGCAGATTCAGTCCAGGTTGTACCAATATGCCATTGCAGGGGGGATTGTTGGAAAACATGGTTTCAATGTCCTCTTGGTTCATTTTACTCAAGAAGTAATAGCATATGTAGCTCCTGACTTAGTCCTTGTACGCAAGCAGACGAACGCGATCAGAATCTGTAGCTTTCATTATTGTCTTTAGTACAACAAAAGCGACCAGCGTGTTGGGTAGTTCGTAATACTCTCATCCCTGCGATCAGAGTTCGAATCCCGCGAGCGACAGCAGTGATAGTGTTTATATATTTTGACATAGCTTTTGCTTTTCACATATAACGCCGATGGACAGATTTAGCGACAAATTACTTTCGTGAGTTTTTTGCTCGTAGAGCTTTAGCGATAGCATGTTTTTTTCGCTACGTTGAGAAGTGCTTTTTTATCATGGAAGCAAACTATATAAACACAAGTTTGGGCTCATTCTATTCATCCTTCACCTAGGATCAACACAAGCTTGGAGCTTGGACCTCAGTAGAGGTGGTGTTTCTTCTAGCACATGGGGCAGCCATGATGCTAACTTGAAGCATGTTGAGGAGCAGCTATGGAGTTCTTCTTGGTGATTCTTCTTGGGGAAGATGAAGGGTGTGCTCACACTCTAGCTCATGGAGAGGAGGTCATCTCTTGTTCATGGCAAGAAGACTTGGTCATTAGCAGCTTGATGGTGAGGATCGCCCATCTACATGATGTATTTGAAGATCATCTTCTACAAGAAGATGTTAGGTTGAAGATTATCTTCTACAAGAAGATGTCTGGCTACTTCAAAGACATTGGATGGGACCATCTACATGATTTTGAAGATTATCTTCTACAGGAAGATATTAGGTTGAAGATTGTCTTCTACAAGAAGATGTCTAGCTACTTCAAAGACATTGGATGGAGTTTAACATAAGATTCACATCTTATGTTAAAGTATTCAGGTACATATTCTCTTTATGCACACAGGTACTACTTGAAGTTTATGGAGGCTGTGGCGTTCATATCAGGAGGAGTCCTATTCGGCATAGGTACAAGAGAATCAGTACGTATATGCTTTATGCATATTTTATGAGGTGTTTGAGAAGGTGTGTTCACATGAGTTTGAGGATTTCCGTTCACACTGATCCTTCCTCTTTCAGTCACTCATATTCACTCTTCTATAACCTATAAGGTCACACATCTCATGTATATTCAGATTACTGCCCACACATCTGAATATGTTTGTTACATTGTACATTCACTCATGCATCTATTTCTCATCACATAGAGTGGTTGAGAGTTTTGCTCCCACATTGTACATTGAACATTGGTATATATGATACTATGAGTAAGCGATGGCTTACGTAACACCTTACACACGTTGTCTATTCTTTCTCTATCTTTGTCTCATCATTTGTATGATTAAGTTGTGGTATGTTCATGTTTTGTCAATATGGAAGATTGCTAGAATTAATGTTGTATATGAATGGAACTATGGAACCATGGACCTGTGACATGAGCCTAAGGGCCTACCTCACTTCCAACACTTCCTTGCTTTGGTGCTTGTTGAATAAAGCCTTTCAAGTGTCTCCCATACCTTCATGCTTGAATCCAAGTCTTGGATATGGCCGATCATGCTATTGCTAATGTGTTGGGAAAGGATAAAGATAACCCTCTTATCTCTTTCATTCCATTCCCTAAAGGCCCTTCTTTGGTCATTGGTTGGATTCTCATCCAACCTAGGTCTTGGTTCACTTCCACTAATCAACCCCCAAAGGCCCTTGCCCATAAGATAGTTGGAGACCCTAAATCTCCATGGTTGATAGTTCCCTTTGTCTATTTCAATTTGAGTGTTGAAGTCTCCCATATCTAGTCTTTGATACTCGACCTAGCCCTTGGCTAATGCTCCAATGTGTGTAAAATGAAAATGAGGCTCTGAGGTTACCTCAATCCAAAGCTTTCCTTAGATGGACACCTTGTGCTCTTGAAA
The DNA here is from genome assembly GCA_020310875.1 of Ceratopteris richardii. Lineage (NCBI taxonomy): Eukaryota > Viridiplantae > Streptophyta > Polypodiopsida > Polypodiales > Pteridaceae > Ceratopteris > Ceratopteris richardii. Next base: position 60,741,632 of record CM035426.1, read on the forward strand.
CTTTGAGTAGAATAGCTCCCCCTTGACGTGAGCTACCTCCAAGAAGCTTTTGTTGATGCAAATCTTCAACCACCAACTCCAAGAGGTCTTCTTGCTTGTATGTGATGCCTCCAAGATGCCCAAATGCTCTGATACCACTGATGGGGGAAGTATCTCAACCCCTAAGCAACGACGAAGCGCGAATGACCTCCACAGGTATCCTTCTTTGACCTCTGCACACCAAAAGTGCTCTTACTCAGAGTTTATGCAGAGAACTCCAGTGAGCTTTTGTAGACCTGTAGTAGACACCAAGAGCTTTCCAACAAAACAAATTTACTTCAAATGGATGCTTACACAAAGAGAAACAATGTCTACAAGATGAGCTAGTTGAATGCTCACAACTGCTAGTCAAGCAAAGACCTCACTTCACTCCAGCAAGCTTTTCTCAGAGATTATACAGAGAATGAATCTCAAACTTGGGTCAACTTTAGAGCACTCTAATTGCTACACAATGACACCAAAATCATAGAAAATGGATAGATAGAGAAGGAGAACCAGCCCTTACAACAGAGAGAAAAATATTTCCAACAGAGCCTACACACAGAGAGAGATATCAATCACACAACTTCACTAAAATGAATGTTGCTCCCAGATTACTCAGAGAATGCTCCAGAGAATTTGTGAGCATAAAATAGACTCTAATAGCTATCCAATGAGACAAGAATTACATCAAATGGATACAATATGAGGGAGAACCAATGCTAACAACTCAGGGGTAGAGAGTTGCAACACTGCCTGCACACACACATAGATATGCCTACTAAAAGAAAACAAACAAGCAAGCAAGGGGCTTGCTTATCACAACTCCAGCACTTAATGCTCACTTTACATGAGCTAAAACTCCAAGAAGATGGCCCAAAAGAAGTCGGGATACATGCTCCTTTTATAGTGAGAAGTGTGCCCCTAAAATCTAGGAACTACCTTTGCAAATCAGCCTCCTAACTTGGAGGATTTAGTTGAGATGAATTTGGGGAGTGGTTGAGTGACTTTTCTTGATGGAATCTCGTGGCTTTTGGCTTCCTTTGATTGCTCCACATGTCCATAAAAGATTCCCCACGAATTTGTAGCTTGAAGCTTGACTTTTAACACTATAGAGACTTGAAGGGAGTAGATCCAAGAATATGCTCTCATACGATCCCCATGACTGCCGATGCCAAGCCCACCAAACAGAAGCCCTACACATATAATGACACTTATGCGGCCAAGATAAAAGAAGAAATCGACAGGTTGATTGAAGCTGGATTTATCTATGAGATTGAGCATACTGAATGGGTGTCCCCCATTGTAGTGATACCCAAGAAGAATGGAAAGTTGCGAGTGTGTATTAACCTTAAAAAAGTTAATGCCGCTACAATTAGAGATAGCTATCCACTTCCAATCACTGAACATTTATTGGAGCGTGTTGCAGGCAAGGAAGTTTATAGCTTTCTTGATGGATTTTCAAGCTACAACCAAGTAGCCATTGCCCCTGAAGATCAACACAAAACGACTTTTGCCACCAAATGGGGAATCTTTGCATTTCGAGTGATGCCATTTGGGCTCACAAATGCACTTGCAACATTCCAAATGCTCATGTGTCATGTCTTTAAAGAGTTCTTGCGTAAGAGCTTAGAAGTATATGTGGACGATTTATGTGCTCATAAATCTTAGGTTATATTGTTTCTAAGAATGGAATCTTAACAGATGAAGATAAGGTACGAGCCATAGCAGAGCTGCCAAGGCCAAGGAATGTTAAAGAGGTACAAGCCTTTATGGGCCATTGTGGATATTACCGTAGGTTTATCCACATGTACGTGATCATAGCTAGACCCCTTTATGCCTTGTTGTCTAATTTTGAGTGGAACGACGAATGCGAGAATTCTTTCAATGAACTGAAGAAACGTTTGTGCACAACACCAATACTGACCACTCTTGATTGGAATAAACCATTCCATGTCCATGTGGATGCATCCAATCATGCCATAGGATGTGTGCTAGCACAACCCATAGGTGAAGGAAACTTAGATTTGCCCATAGCATATGCTAGTAGACAGCTCACCGCAGCTGAATGAAACTATACCACAACTGAGCGAGAGGGCTTAGGCATGGTATATGCTGTGAAGAAGTTTAGACACTATTTATAGGCCAACAAGTTCAAGTTTTTCAATGATCATCAAGCTTTGTTATATTTGGTCAATAAACCTTGCAATATTGGACGCTTAGTAAGATGGTTCCTCTTACTAATGGAATATGACTTTGAAGTTTTTTTCAGGAAAGGTAGAACCCACCTTCGGGCAGATCACCTTTCTCGCATCACTTCAGGAGAGTCACCGCAAGGAGTGTCTGATGAATTAATCGATGCTTATCTGTTCAATTTAGAAGTTGTTCCTAAATGGGCAAATAAGTTGGTATCAGTCCTAACCTTCGGCCCTGCAAATAAGAATGTGAAAACATCACAAGAAGAAATTGTAAAATCACAAAAATATCACATATTGGCAGGAAGCATGTACAAACAAGATACTGAGGGTGTATTAGCTTGTTGTGTTGAGGACGATGAAAATAGTAGTTGGTTGCAACAAGCTCATGAAGGATTGCTAGGAAATCATTATTCTAAAGAGTGCACATTACAAAATCTGAAACGTTTAGGAGTGTATTGGCCTAGCATGGACAAAGAAATACATGAATGGATTAAGAATTTTCCAATGTGCAGAGAGAGACCACCAGTGGAGCATGCCACCCTTTATCAAGTGTCATTAATTCCTGATTGGAGTGCTCCATTGGTAGAGTTTTTGAGATCGAGAACCTTACCCAAAGAGGCTAGTCTAGCAAGAAGACGAAGCATGGAGCAAGAGGCTCAGGACTATGCTTTAGTTGGAGACAACTTATATCAAAGAGGCAAGGATGGTTATCTAAGATTGTGCGTTCACGAATCAGACTATTTGAAAGTCAGCTGCAAGGTGTCTTCTAAGAAGTGCCATATTTCGTTGAAGTCTTGAATTGCATTCGAGTTGTGTTTTTAGATGGCCTTCTACCACTTGTATTGCTTCTTGGTCTGTATTCTGCAACTGTACTTCCAATACACTATGAGCCTCTTGTAAAGTATGGAATTGTGTATGGATGCAAGCATTCTCCTCTTCTACTGCAGCAAGACGATTTTTTAGCACCTCCGAGTGCTCTTGCAGTCGTGCGTTATGTTGCTGGAGCTGATTGTACTCTGTCCTTAACTGTGATATACATGTGAGCATGGTGTCCAATGCATTTCCTATGGATGATGGTGTGGTTTGTACAATGTAGGATGCATGGGAAGGGGATTGGGGAAGGGGAAGAGTGAATGATGTGTCTAATGGAGATGTGTGTGTCGGTGAAATTGGTGGGGGGGGGGGATGGGAGAAGGTGGAAGTGTGGGGGGTGGGGGAGGTGCCGTGGGTGGTGAAATGTCCATAATTTCAGGAGTGGGTGTGAGTGTGGGGTCTACCATATATATTGGAATGGTAGGTGGTGTGTGTGTGAAAGTGGTGAATAGATGAGAAGTGGGGTGGGGAGCTGAAAATAAAGGGAATGGTTGAGACCTGGGTTGAAAAGTTCTAGCAAGGAAGTTATGGAGGGATTGGAGAAGTGGAGAGATGGAGGTTGGGGGTTGAGGTCGTAGAGTTGGGGAGGGCATGAAGGGTGGTGTGGTAGTAGGGAAACCCATGAATATGGATCTGGAGTCAGGATGACCTATGGCTGAGGGCATGGGGGATGGTTGTCCTAGGGTAGGCTCTATGAGCGATTCGGTGGATTGTGTAGTGATGGTGGTTGCTTCATAGATTGGGTTATCAGAGGTGGAGAATAGGGTTGAACTAGAGATGGGAGTACGGAAGATGAAGGTTTGTTCGGTGGGTTGAGTGGTCGAGGTGATTTCCACGGCTTCTGTTCTAGGAGGCGATGGTGGGGGTGTGGGTGGTAGTGGCTCGGTTGATTCCTCATGGGTGACTGGGTGCTCTTGGCTAGCGGTTTCTACTGCTTGGGAGGTTGTCCCAATGGGTTTGGATGTAGTAATCGGCCCTTCTCGCGTCGTAATGGGGATCTGGATGTTTTTACCTGACCGTGGTCGTGTGTGGAATCTTCGTGGATCATATTGAACTGGCAATCTCCTAATGGCGGTCCGAACTGCTTCTACTACCCCATATGTTTCTGCCATTAATAAGAGACCTTCACTATATTCTGAGTCAACTCCTACTTCTTCCAACAGCTGAGTCATGAGTACTCTACTGCTCTGTTCGGTGAGCAGTTGTTGCGATCGCACTCGTTCCATGATTTGATACAGCCTTCGGAGTTCTGCTGTATAAGCTGGGGCTTCAGTGGTCTCCTCTTCGTATGCTCCTTCTTCTTCTAGGTGTCCTTGTTGTTGACCTTGTTGAGAGTCACTCCAATGTACATGGCGACCGTCTGTAGATTTTCTTCTTCTTTGTGAAGATGTGCCTTGTTCTTCTGCATCTGAATAAAACTCTACATCAGAGAGTTGTGTACTTTGTAAGAATGCTTCGAAGTCCTGGGGATCCATTCCTTCAGCATCTCCAGTTGTAGCAAATTCAAATTCAGATGGAGCAGGAGGAGCTGAAGGGGTAGCTTGTGTCGTAGTTTCAGATCCAGACCTGGGTATTCTAATGGTAAAGGGAGGTACAGTGGCCTCCCCTCGTGGCAATACTTCAGGGGTAGTCAGAACTTCACGTGTCTGGACACAAGGGATTGAACCCGTCATGTGTTTGGATTGATGTGTGGACGTCTTGAGCCTCTTAAACATTTGTAATTGTGCCCAAGTTAAGGCACGTTCAATGGGTACATCGTATGCTAAGCACCGGTAGATAATGCGTGTGATAGCACAGCAGCCGTTCACCACTAATTTCCTAGAAGACCTTTTATTTGCTTCATACAACTGATCTATAATCCATACAGGAAGCTTAATTGGTAGCGCACCTGTCTCCGCTAAGTAGAGAGCGAACCAAATTCTTTTGTGCGGTTGTGTGAAGCGGTCTTGACCGGGGAAAGCAAAATGTTGCATGCACATACGAAGAGGGATGGACACGTTTGGTGTGAGTGCTTCCATGTCTTTAAGCTTCAGTAGTTTCCTATCCTTCATGTTAGTAGGAACGAGAGCATCCTTCTCTGAAGGTACATGTGTGCCGTGCATATTCAAAGCCGAGCTCACCAACTCCAAGGTAAGTTCAAACCTCTTTAACTCGTTGTTGTTCAGCAAGGAAGGAAGAACAAATGATCCTGGTTTGTCCTTTTCTGCATTTTACTATCTCCCTATCATGTGTGTTCATTACTGGGTGGTTAGGCCCGTATGTCAATACTGGCACTAATGGCTTGGCCCACTAAGGTACAACTTCCAGATTAAACAAGTAAGCATCAGGAAGGTCATCTGATACTCCTTGTGGGGCTTCTCCCGATGTGAGTCTAGAGAGATGGTCTGCTCTCAAGTGAGTCTTGCCTTTTCTTACCACAACCTCAAAGTCATATTCCATTAGCAAGAGAAACCATCTTACTAATCTACCGGTATTGCATGGTTTGTTTACCAAGTAAAGTAGAGCTTGATGATCAGTAAAAAATTTAAACTTATTTGCAAGCAAGTAATGTCTAAACTTTTTAACTGCATATACCATGCCTAGTCCTTCTCTCTCAGTCGTGATATAATTCCGTTCAGTTGCATTCAATTGTCTACTAGCATAGGCAATTGGAAGGTCCATATTACCTTCACCAGTAGGTTGTGCAAGCACACACCCAATGGCATAATTGGATGCATCCACATGCACATGGAAGGGCTTATTCCAATCTGGTGTGGTCAAGATTGGTGCTGAACATAATCGCCGTTTGAGCTCATTGAAAGAGTTCTCACATTCCTCAGTCCACTCGAAGTTTGTCAGCAGTCCGTACAGAGGCTTTGCAATGATGGCATACATGTGAATGAAATGTCGGTAGTAACCACAATGCCCCATGAAAGCTTGCACTTCCTTGACATTCTTTGGCCTAGGTAGTTCTGCAATAGCTCTCACCTTCTCTTCGTCAGTGGAGATGCCGTTCTTTGAAACTATGTGTCCTAAAATCTTGCCTTGCCTGACCATGAAAACGCACTTTTTTGGGTTCAGGCAGACTTGATATTCCATACATTTGTCAAAGATTTGCTTGAGTTCAGGTATATGTGTTTGTCTAATGTTGGAATGAGCACAAAGATCATCAACATAGACTTCCAAATTCTTTCTCAGGAACTCTTTAAACACATGGCACATCAATCTCTGGAAGGTTGCGAGAGCATTGGTAAGCCCGAATGGCATTACCCTAAAAGCGAATATGCCCCACTCTGTGGCAAAAGCCGTCTTATGCTGATCCTCTGGAGCAATGGCTACTTGGTTGTAACCTGAGAACCCATCAAGGAAGCTATACACTTCCTTGCCGGCTACCCTTTCTAATAAATGCTCTGTGATAGGAAGCGGATAACTATCCCTGATAGTGGCTGCGTTAACCTTTTTCAAGTTAATGCATACACGTAGTTTACCATTCTTTTTGGGCACCACTACAATGGGGGACACCCATTCAGTGTGCTCAATTTCATAGATAAATCCAGCTTCAACCAAGCGGTCTATTTCTTCTTTGATCTTGGCAGCATAGTTGTCATTGTATGTGTATGGCTTTTGTTTAGAAGGTCCGGCCTCTGTGGTCATAGGAATCGTATGGGGGCATATGTCAGGGTCTACACCTTTCAAATCTTTGTAGCTCCAAGCGAATACATCTCTGTACTCTCTTAGCAAAGATATCAGCTCATGCTCCTCTTCCTCAGTGAGGTCATGTCCTATGTAAATGCACCTCTCTTCTCCTTCTTCTATGGCTACCACTACCTTCTTGGTGGTTTCTTTGTTATCATAGGCCTCTCCTGCTTGTGCATCGCGTTTTGGCATCCTTACCATGACTCTCCTATCTTCTATTGCATACTTCTTGAAATTTTCAGGGACCTCAAATAGGGATTCTTCCTTCTCTGGTGCGGCTTCTCTCTTTGTCCTTTTCTTTCCCTCACTCTTAGTGGTCACTTGTGTGGTTAATCTCACATCATTAGTGAGCTCTTCATGTCTCTGAGGGTAAACTTCTACTTCATAGAAATATTCTTCGTCTGATGTAAAGGGTGGGTCCATGATGATTGACTCAAGATCGGAGTCACTTGCATCTTCAAATGCATCAGGGCTAGGTTCGCATTCTTCTAAAACTGCATCTCCCATGATTGGCTCTATGGAGAAGACAGAAATGTCATAGCCATCCTCATCACAGTGAGGTGTCCATTGTTCTTCATTGATGGCTACATCCATTGTTGCTAGGATTTCTGCCCAGCCGTGAGGTTCAAATTCTTTGTCCGAAAATACTACAGGTGCATAGGATGGGTCTTGAACTGATCTATGTGTTTCCTTCGCACCTACCTCTCTAGCTTTTTCTCTTTTTTCCTCTTCCACTGCCACTTTACACATCCATAAGTGAGTATCTTCATGCATCCATGAGGATCCTGATCCCATGGAATGCACCGATTCCGTATCATCTTTGGCTCTATGGATGGGGTTCCATTGGATAGGAGGGACATCTCTATGAGAGTAATCCTTGAGATTGACTTTGGTTGTAACACCTAAGTGTTGCAAATACAAGGAATTGGTTCCCCAATCTTGTACCACTTGCAACTGCCGCACAAATGGTCTTCCCAAAATCATCTCATAGGCTTGATTTTTGCTAAAGTCACAGATAGCAAATGTGTGCTCAAACTCTACACCACAAGTAGTGAGAGTTATCCCCTCTAGTAGTCCTAAGGGTCTTTCTATGTGCCCGTCAGCCATCTACAATTTCATTCTCGTTGGCCTGAGAGCTGGCTTGCCCCATCGTTTCCATAAGGAAGTGGTAGCAATTGCAACGCCTGCACTTGAGTCCAAAATGGCCTTGGTTGTGTAGCCCTGATGAGTGATGGGGAGATATGTGTTTCCCTCTGCGCCCTCACTCATGTCTCCTATCTTATCCAAGGGTATTTCTGGCACTGTTCTCTAGGATCCTACCTGGGAACGCGGTTTTGCTACTTCGGACACTTGATTGGCTACATGTTTCCACACTTCTGGTCTAACCTTAAGCAGCTCTTCCAAAGTGAGATTGCACTGCACTTTGGTGTTCTTCACTACCTCCGTGTTCCTAGGTATGACTCAATCTTCGTTTCTTACCATGACGGTTGGTGCTCTCATACAAGTAGACTTAGCTTCCCATGGACCTGTGAAATGGGGTAGCTCTTGTAAGGAATTGGACTCGAAGTCGAATCTCTCTTGAGATTGGACGCTCTCCTGCTCTACATAAATGGACGGAAGGTCTTGTGGGAATTGATCGTGTGTGTCATCCACAAATTCAATGGGAGGAGGAACTTCACTCTCTTTAGCCCATTTCTCTTCTTGAATCTCTTGCAAGAATTCGGATGTGTATCGATTCATAGAAGAAGGGGTGTCTGGTTCAGTGGAGTTAGGCACATAAGCTTCCTTGGGAGGTATGCTTGTTCTAGCATTTGCCTTCTCCTTAGCCTAGGAGTTGGTTCCTTTTCCAGACTTTGCAATTAACATCTCCAATCTGTCTAACAGACCATCAAAATGCAATGGTGTTCTAGTGGAGCTAGAGCAAGTGAAAAGGCGACTGGTCTCAAACATGGCTTGGGCCAATTCGACCATTTTAGCACAAAGCTTTGTTCGCTCTATCTCTAGATCGGCTCTAGGATAACATTTCTCATGATCTGTTGCATTGGGCCCTTCTTGGATTCTGGCTTGATATGCTTTAAGCATCATGTCTAGATCTTCAGGAGTGGGATCGGCTAAGACTGATCCTACTCGGGGTGGTGGTTGGGTTACGTGTGGTGGGTAGGTGGGTGGAGGAATGGAGGGTGAAGGGGAGGGTAGTGGCGGGGATGTGTGAGAGTGCGTTTGAGATGTGATTTCTATGATTTTGGCTTTGGTTTCTCGTAGGCTTTCCTCAAGTTCGCTCATCTTTCTTGCCCATTTCCGTTTCATACGTTCACGGCTATCTCTCCAAGCTCTTGTCCTCTTCTTATTCTGGCTCTCAGTCTCGCTAATCTCCGCATTCTTTTCCTGGCCTAAGTCTTGGTTCTGCTTAAGTGCCTGAGCTCTCGTGATGACTTGTACTGGAGCTGTGAAAGTCACACTTCCTGTGGAGTCTACCACTAAGCCAATAACATTGATAGGAGCAATTTTTGGCATATTGGCGGGGTTCTTGGGACACTCTCGTAACAAATGCTCCTTTCCACAATCGGGACAAAAGCCTTGAATTGTCACAGATTGGGTTGGTGTCGGTGCAGGTAGAGGGCAATCACGAATGAGATGATCTCCCTGACAACGATAGCATGGCCCTCTAGGAAATGGAGGTCTCATCGGCCTAGGTTGGGATCTCGAGTTGGGATTGGCATACATGACGTTTGCGTATTCTGGCTCCCCACTAGATTCATTCGGTTCTTCATAATAATATGACTCACTATGCTCTGGTGATTGCATGTAGTAGGCCTGGGGGCTCTCAACATGGGTGGAGTCAAAACTATGATCACTTGGATCACTTTCTGAAAGCGAGGGTGTCACTGGCACTAAAGCTCTATTTAGATTTTCTTCTGCCGCTGCATACTTTACTGGAATCACATTGGTGGGGGCAGGAGGTTGTTGCGCTAGGACTGGTTGCGGTCTTTGTTGCCCTTGATAGGGTGGTTGATAGATTTGCTGGGGCCTAGCATACTGTTGTTGTGGGTACTGATTAGGGTACTTTCCTTGTTGTGGATATAGCTGAGAATAATTTTGTCTAACAGCTTGTTTGTTATAAGGACAGTCTTGTGCTGTGTGATTGGTGTACCTCCTTTCTATGGTGCAGTACTGGTTGTTAGGGTTCACTTGGGGTTGAGCCATGATGGGGCACACATTAGCCATATGGTCTCCTCCACAGGTATAACATTGTTTTCCGGGGGCAAATCTAGGAATCTGCTTGCTAGAGACACCTAATTTCTGAGCTACCTTTTCTGCTAGATCCTCAATTGATGTGGATTGTGAGGAAATGAGGCTACTAGAACTATCTGAATCTTTATAGATTTTTGAGAGCTCTAATTCCTCCCCTAGATTATCCTCAATGTCTATGCACATGCGTACACATTCTTCTATGGATCTAGGGTCCTTCAAGTACACATATGATCTCAGTTTGGTGCTTAACAATCCATCTAAAAATAAGGCCACTTGCTTGGCTGGAGTGGGTAACTCTGGGGCCGGGCATCTCTCTAGATATTTCCTAAATCTTCTGCTTGCAAGCCTCACTGTCTCTTGAGATGTTTGTTTGAAGCTGTATATCAGGGAGGATGTGTTATGTCTTATGCCACTTTTAGAGAATTCGATAATAAATGCCTCTAGAAGTTGATCTATGCTCCTAAACTGCCTCTCGTTTAGTGGCTGAAACTATGTCAGGGCGGTGTTCCTAAGGATTAGACCAAATGCATTGTACTGCGTGAACAGATCTTCAACTTGTTCAGCTCTCAAGACTTGCCTAAACTCAGCTACATGATCGTAGGGGTCTCCAATGCCATCTAAGTAGTTTTTCATGGACTTAACTAGCTGGGTCGGTCTCAAGGTCCTCGTGTGCTCTCTCGCTCTTGGCAAAGGGAAATCATTGGCATTTCTTCAGTTCCCTGGGGCTCTATGTCTCTCAGGTTCCACTCTATTTGTTTCTGTTCTCGTTCTTTCCCTTCCCCAAGAATTGGCAAAGCTTACCTCAGGTCTCTCTCTACTCCTTTCTCTTTGAGTCCCATGAGCTTGAGATGTTCCAGCTCCTTGGTGGCCATAAGACACATTGGATCGAGGTTGGGGAAAAACAAATTCTCCCTTCCACGTGTATGTGTGTCTTCCATGCTCAGAGACAACAAAGATTCTCTCAGAAGCATCATCTAAGTAGGTCACCTTGCCTGGGCTATCAGGATCTTTGAATTCGTAGATGGCAAGAGCTCGCACTTCATCAAAATTTTCAAGCTTGTACCTCCAAAAAGCCTCATCCGTTTCTTGGTTCCAGAGCAAGTCTATGCTCCTATTATCCTGGGGAACTAACTCTGGAGTGATTATCCTTGTTAGGACCGATTTGCCTCGAGGGGTTTTCGGCTCCTTTCCTAAGTTCCCTTGCTCTATGTCACCTAATTCAGGTTCAGAGATTATGTTGCCAAACTCATCTGTCCTTTCAGGTTGGCTGGTGACCACATACATTGTTCCTTCTTTATCTATGTATAGACCATTTTCAAACTTGACTACAGGGTGTTCTAGTCCAATGGGCTGATTCGGATTTTTAATTAGGACAACAGATCTTCGCAAACCATCCTCATAGATGCGTGCACCTAGGCAGTTGGTCTGGATGTATTCCAATTGAGTCTTGTAGGGACCTTCAGGTCTTTCTAGGTATGCCATTCTTGAGCTACCTACAGGTCTTTCCATGCTATACGACATGTCAGAGTCACTTGTTTCTGAGTCTAGGGCGTAGGGGTAATCACTCAATTGTTGGGCCCAAGATCTGGCTGTAGCCCTTTGTACGTTGCTGATCCTTTGGTACCAATCACTTGTTCCTTTTGAGTTCCTTTGGATGTGTTTTCTTGTTTTTAATTAAGCGTCGTCAGGAGCACTTAAGTGTGTCGTATTTGATGTTCCTCGTGTTGCGAACATTTGTTTTATGTAGGGTACAAGTTTCAAATTATGTAAATACCTTTGGGAAGTCTTCAAATACTTCAAGAAGGCTCATATTATTCATAAAATGTAGCAAAAATACCACGTGAGTTCTAGAACATGGTGAGTCAAATTAGTGAGTCACAAGGGAGCTTCAGTGGTGTCCTAGAGGAAGGTCGATGTGGCTAGTTCTCAAAGTCCATCAATACTTTGCTTATTTGAGCACTTGAGTCATGTAATACCACCATCCAAGTGTCTACCACGAATTTAGATGTATTAGGAAGGTTTTAGATTAGTTTTCCATGCTATAAAAAGAGGAGAAAAGTCGTGATCTTGTGGGATGTCCAAGAGAGTCATATGTGTATCTCTACACTACTGTAGTTTTGTATGCAGAGATTGCAGAGCTTGTATCTCCCTCATTATATATCCAAATTACATGTTTGATAGCTCATTGGAAAGCTCTTACTGTCTACGTTCTTCCTGTAAATTTTCATAATCATTGGATTTGTGAGCTGAGAGCAATACTCTCTGCAAGTAGTGTGTGTCCTCTGTTTTTTATCCCTGCTGAAGGTCTCCATTAAACCTCAAACTTGCAGAGGTCATATCTCCTTGTGTATGTATCCAAATCATGTGTTTCTTTGGCTTGTTAGAAAGCTCTTTAAGTCTACTTGTATTCTGGAAAGTTTCAAAGTCATTGGAGTTGTGAGTTGAGAGCAGTAGTCTCTGCAAGTGATGTGTGTCCTCAGGTTCATCTCTGTTTCAAGGTCTCCATTAAAGCTGCATATTGCAGAGATCATAGCTCATTGTGTATTTATCCATTTGAGGTGTTCTATATCTTGTTGGAAAGCTCTTAGAGTCTAGTTTATGTGTGTGAAACAGTTTTGGAAAATTCCAAGTGAGTAAAGAGTAATTTGCTCTGCAAGAAAATTGGTCTGTGCATACAAGTTTGTGAAAAAGTCAACTAGGTCCTGTTGGGTTTCACCTACTTCTAGCTGTACTTTGGAGATCAATAAACTCAAACATTGGTATCAGAGCAAGTACTTAGAGGCTTGGAGAAGGTTATCATACCTTGACGAAGAATTTGAAGCTATCAAAGAAGCAGTTCATCATCAACACTACACAAAGGTAGAAGAAGATTGCAAGGAGGCATCTCAAGCAACATCCAAGCAAAGAAAGGTGCACATACCTCACTTACAAGGTAAATATTATATTTCTTCTCATCACACACATTGGAAAGGAGGCTTAAAGGAGGAAGCTTAGCATTTGTATCATGGGAGACCAACATGCACAAATTGAGAAGCTTGATAAGACCAATTATCAGGCATGGAAGTTTAGAATCACAGCATACTTGCAAGGTAGAGGCTTGTATGGTTTGATTGACGGCACAGATATCAAACCCACATTACCAGAGGACCCAAATCAGCAACAATTGAGGGAGTTTAGACTTTGGAATGAGAGAGACAAAAGGGTTATATTCATTTTATCACAAAATATTCAAGATTCAATGGTAGGACACATACAAGATCTAGACACAAGTAGAGATGTTTGGCTTGCATTGGAAAGGTTGTATGCTACAGGTACAAGAGCAAGGAAGATTCAACTCAAAAATGAGTTGAATAACATAAAGAAAGATACAAGGACATCGGTCAATGATTACATATTGAAAGTTAAAGAGATTGCAGATCAACTAGGATCAATTCAAGCTCATGTGGAGGACGACGACTTGGTTGCACATACTCTCAACGGACTCAAAGATGATGAGAGATGGAAACCCTTCATTACTTCAGTTTATGTCAGAGGAGAATTACCAGATTTTGATCAACTTATTGCCCTCATGGTCACGGAGGAGATGAATCTAAATGGTTCTACTTCAAATCAAAAAGGATCTCAAGGACAAGCTCTTTATGTAGGATCATCAAGAGGTGGAAATAGAGGTGGAAGAGGTTCAAATAGAGGTCGAGGAAGAAGGAGTGATGATCAAAGGACTTCAAGTGGCTTCTTCAACACAAGAGGAAGAGGAAGATCAAGCGCTAGAGGTACGAGAGGCTACTACAACTACAACCAAAGACAAAGGAGTGAAGATAATAAGAACAATTGTTATATATGTGGAAGGTATGGACACTATGCCAAAGATTGTTATCAAAATGAAAATAATCAAGGTGGTAATCGAAGAGGAGGCTATTCAAGAAGAGATAAACAACAAGGAAATTATGCAGTTGAAGGTAAAAGTGATGATTATGATTCTCTTCTTATGATGAATGTAGAAACTAAGATGAATTGCAATAGCGATGTATGGTATGTAGATAGTGGTTGTTCTAATCACATGTCTCATGATGCTTCATGGTTTTCTAATATGCATAATCCGTCATGTAAAGGTCATGTTGAAACAGGAGATGATACAACACATAAGATTATGCAGGTTGGAGATGTTGTTATGCAGGATAAGAGCAAGAAAAATTGCTTGAAGGATGTACTTTATGTGCCAACGATCACTAAGAATTTGATGTCGGTTGGTCAAATGGTAGAAAAAGGTCTACAAGTGAGATTTAATCATGCAGGTTGCTTCATTGAGGATCCAAAGCAAAGGAGGTTAATTGCTAGAGGTCAAAAACAAGGTAGATTGTTTACATTCAAGGTAAACCCAAATCATACAAACTATTCCTCTTATGGTATGCATCGAATAGCACAGCTTGATCTATGGCACAAAAGGATTGGACACATGAATGTACACAGGTTAAAGGAGCTATCAAAGAAGAGGATTGTTGAAGGATTACCTGATCTTACTAAGCAACATATGGTGCATCTTTGTGAAGCATGTCAAATGGGTAAGCAGAGTAGACAACCTTTCAAGCATTCAAGCTATGTAAGTGATGGTTTGCTAGATCTCATACACATAGATGTGTGGGGACCTACTAAAGAGGCATCCTTGGTTGGTAATAAGTACTATGTATCATTCATTGACGATCATAGTAGAATGACATTTGTGTATTTTATTAAACATAAGAGTGAGGTCTTTGATTGTTTCAAGAAGTTCAAATCATATGTCGAAAAGCAAACAGGAAGGTATATTAAGAAGCTAAGATCCGATGGAGGAGGAGAGTATTTCTCTCAAGCTTTTACTGATTTTTTGTATGATGAAGGTATCAAAAGAGAAGTTACATGCAGGTATACTCCACAACAAAATGGAGTCGCAGAAAGAAGAAACAGAATCATAGCAGAAGCATCTAGAAGCATGCTTAATGATATGTGTTTGCCTAATTATTTTTGGGCTGAAGCTGTTAGCACAAGTGTTTACATTATGAATAGAGTTCCGACTGCTGGAGTTCATCATTTGACACCATATGAGGTATGGCATGGAAGGAAACCAAGTGTAAGTCATTTGAAAGTATTTGGCTGTGTATGTTATGTACATGTACCTAGTGAGGTGAGATCTAAACTTGATGCGAAATCAAAAAAATGTATATTTATTGGTTATGCAGATACTCAAAGAGGATATAGATGCTATAATCCTCATACCAATAAGGTTGTTGTGTCAAGAGATGTAAACTTTGATGAATCAATTTCATGGTATGCAGATAAGAATTGTTTGCAGGTCATGGATGAAAATGAAGAAGGTGTGGTTGAAGGAGATGAATGCATAGTTCAGCCATCAAGAAGTTTAAATGATGAAAGGAGTGGTTTAGATGAAGAAAGAGGATCACCTTTCAATGGAAGATTAAGGCAAGAGTCACCTCCAAGTGTTAAAAGTAAAGGTAAACTCAAACTTGTTGAAGTTAATGATGAAGGAGAGGAAATTAGTGATGTATGTGAGTATGGAGAATCATCAAAGGTTCCTAATAAGAAAGGAAGAGCATCTACATTGGAGGTAAGAAGAACTTCAAGAGTAAGTAAGCAACCTCAAAGGTATACTTATGAATCTTTCATGAATACTCATTATGCTTTTATGACAAAAGTTGAGCAGGAAAATGAACCCACATGTTATGATGAGGCCAAAGGAGATGAAAAGTGGGAGAAAGCAATGAGAGAAGAAATGGAAGCACTACAGGATAACAAGACTTGGAATTTAGTTCCAAGTACACCAAAGCAAAAGGTAATTGGTTGCAAGTGGGTTTTTAAGATTAAAAGAAATAGTGATGGTAGTGTGTCTAGATATAAGGCTACACTTGTAGCAAAAGGATATAATCAAACTCAAGGTGTGGACTATGAGGAAACATTTAGTCCAGTAGCAAATATGGCAACGGTGAGAACTTTGTTGGCTTTAGCTGCAAGTAAAAGGTGGAATATATATCAACTCGATATAAAGAATGCCTTTCTTAATGGTGAGTTAAATGAAGAAGTGTATATGTCACAACCAGATGGTTATGTGGATGCAAAATGTCCTAATCATGTATGCAGGTTAAAGAAGGCATTGTATGGTCTTAAGCAGGCACCAAGGGCATGGAATGCAAGGTTGGTAAAGTATCTTATGCTGCAAGGATACACAGCGAGTCATGCTGATCCTTCACTTTATGTAAAACATGTAGATGGCATGTGTGTCTATGTATGCATTTATGTGGATGACTTGTTGATTACAGGGAATGATGCAAAAGCAATTGATGAGATAAAAGGTAATTTGGGAAAGGAATTTAAAATTTCAGATCTTGGTTTGCTCAGATACTTTCTTGGGATTGAAATTGTGTATAGCGATGAAGGTATGTGGTTGATACAAAGAAAGTATATATGTGATATGCTGAAAAGGTTTGGTATGCAGGAATGTAAATTTGTTTCTACTCCAATGGAATGTAATGTAAAGCTAAGCGCAAAGGAAGGTGATGAGTTGCATGATATGAATGTATATAGATCCATGGTAGGATCTTTGATTTATGCAACAAAAACTACACCTGATATATGTTATGCAGTGGGAGTATTGTCACAGTTTATGCATGAACCTAGAGTACCTCATATGCATGCAGCGAAAAGAGTGCTTAGGTATTTGAAAGGTACCATGAACGAAGGATTATTTTATAGTCATGATGCTGATCTAACTCTTAAAGTCTTTAGTGATGCAGATTGGGCTGGAAGCAAAGATGACAGAAGATCCACAAGTGGATATGTGGTAATAGCAGGAAACAAGACATTAACATGGAGTTCAAAGAAACAGCCTACAGTTGCTTTATCTTCTACAGAGGCTGAGTATAGAGGTTTAGCATTGGCTACTACTGAGGTTATGTGGTTTAAAAAGTTGTTTCATGACTTGAATGTGCAGGTTGATGTACCACTGATATATGGGGATAACTTGAGCAGCATTCATATGACCTCAAATCCTATTTTTCATGCTAGAACAAAGCATATAGAGGTTCACTATCATTATGTTCGAGAGAAGGCCATGAACAATGAAGTGCAGGTTTCTTTTGTTGGAACAAAGGATCAAGTTGCAGATATCTTCACCAAATCCTTGGATGGACCAAAGCTTCAAAGATTCAACTATATTCTTGGCATGAAGGAAATACCCTTTGAAACTTGAGGGGGAGAATGTTGCGAACATTTGTTTTATGTAGGGTACAAGTTTCAAATTATGTAAATACCTTTGGGAAGTCTTCAAATACTTCAAGAAGGCTCATATTATTCATAAAATGTAGCAAAAATACCACGTGAGTTCTAGAACATGGTGAGTCATATTAGTGAGTCACAAGGGAGCTTCAGTGGTGTCCTAGAGGAAGGTCGATGTGGCTAGTTCTCAAAGTCCATCAATACTTTGCTTATTTGAGCACTTGAGTCATGTAATACCTCCATCCAAGTGTCTACCACGAATTTAGATGTATTAGGAAGGTTTTAGATTAGTTTCTCATGCTATAAAAAGAGGAGAAAAGTCGTGATCTTGTGGGATGTCCAAGAGAGTCATATGTGTATCTCTACACTACTGTAGTTTTGTATGCAGCGATTGCAGAGCTTGTATCTCCCTCATTATATATCCAAATTACATGTTTGATAGCTCATTGAAAAGCTCTCACTGTCTACTTTCTTCCTGTAAATTTTCATAATCATTGGATTTGTGAGCTGAGAGCAATACTCTCTGCAAGTAGTGTGTGTTCTCTGTTTTTTTATCCCTGCTGAAGGTCTCCATTAAACCTCAAACTTGCAGAGGTCATATCTCCTTGTGTATGTATCAAAATCATGTGTTCTTTGGCTTGTTAGAAAGCTTTTTAAGTCTACTTGTATTCTGAAAAGTTTCAAAGTCATTGGAGTTGTGAGTTGAGAGCAGTAGTCTCTGCAAGTGATGTGTATCCTCAGGTTCATCTCTGTTTCAAGGTCTCCATTAAAGCTGCATATTGCAGAGATCATAGCTCATTGTGTATTTATCCATTTGAGGTGTTCTATATCTTGTTGGAAAGATCTTAGAGTCTAGTTTATGTGTGTGAAACAGTTTTGGAAAATTCCAAGTGAGTAAAGAGTAATTTGCTCTGCAAGAAAATTGGTCTGTGCATACAAGTTTGTGAAAAAGTCAACTAGGTCCTGTTGGGTTTCACCTACTTCTAGCTCTACTTTGGAGATCAATAAACTCAAACACCTCGCCCCCTTAGTTTAATTTCTTTTCCTTTAAGTTGTCCCTCGACTACGATTTAGCCTATCCTTGCACTTGAGAAATTAAAGGCTCTTCAAACTTGAGTGTTCCTATCGTACCCCTAGTCAATCAGGACAACTACTCGCACTTAGCCTATGCTAAGAATGGACTGAGGGGGTTAAGAGATGTTCCAACCTCAAGTCGCTCCTCCTGTTTGCTGGTCTACCCAGGAAGCACGTTCCCAAGCTTGTTCGCCCTGGCACTTACTTTGCTTTCTCCAAAAGTTCTCGATGATCCTGTAAGAACCTTAAGTTTAGCTTCAATTTGATCCTTCGATTGACAGACAATTTATTTCAGACACTTTTTAATGATCCTTGTTCCCCCCTTTTGTATTGCTAAAAAATTCCCTCTAGAGCTCCCTTGGTGTACCTACCCCTCAGTGTGTCACGAGCTTTCCGACAAGCCCTAGAGCTCAAAAAATGGATTTCGTATGAAAAAGTTATGACCGTTCAGGGTTTAGGGGGTTATACAGACAAACAAAACCTTTCAGGAGTTTTAATGCATTTTTCTAAGGCCTTTGTAAGTATATGAGTATTTGAGTATGCAAATATGCCCAAGATTTAGCCTAAATTTCCAAGAAAATTACCCCTTATTTTTTTTGCCGAAAATGTCTGTCTATCGCGATAGACGGTGTATGTCGCGATAGACACAAGCTATCGTGGGGGCTGTCTGTCGTGATAGACGATGTCTGTCGCGATAGACGGTGTCTGTCGCGATAGATGGGTCTGTCGCAATAGACGGTGTCTGTCGCGATAGACGGTGTCTGTCGCGATAGACGGTGTCTATCGTCTGTCGTGGTTTTGGTCTGTCGCGATAGATGGTGTCTGTCGTGGTTTTGGTCTGTCGCGATAGACGGTGTCTATCGCGATAGATGGGTCTGTCACGATAGACAGTGTCTGTCGCGATAGACGGTGTCTGTCGCGATAGATGGGTCTATCGCAATAGACGGTGTCTGTGGCGATAGACGGGTGTCTGTCGCGATAGATGGGTCTGTCGCGATAAACTAAGTCTGTCGTGGAATTTGGTCTGTCGCGATAGACGGGTGTCTGTCGCGATAGACGGTGTCTGTCGCGATAGACTGAAAAAATGCAAATTTTTTGAGAAACTTAGTGATTTGGAGTGCTCTAATGGTGTAGGTTACCGTGCCAAACACGCATTCACAAAATATCAAGTTTTTCTGTCTGTCGCGACAGACAGAAGTCGTCGTCCCGGGACTTGTGCAGAGTCTGTCGTACTTGCGCAAGCTGCTGGAGATGGTGATACAGTAAGTTCCTGCAACACAAGCTCAAAAAACACACAAAAACAGATCGCATGCAAGCTCTCTCTCACAATGAAATGAGGGAAATGAGGTGGGGAGTGGAATATGACCAAAAAACTGAAATTTTTGTGGAGATGGAGATGGAGG
This sequence comes from Ceratopteris richardii, assembly GCA_020310875.1. Classification (NCBI taxonomy): domain Eukaryota; kingdom Viridiplantae; phylum Streptophyta; class Polypodiopsida; order Polypodiales; family Pteridaceae; genus Ceratopteris; species Ceratopteris richardii. Next base: position 60,761,388 of record CM035426.1, read on the forward strand.
TGGGAGATGGTGGGGATGATGATGGTGATGATGGTGATGATGGTGATGCAAAAATAAGAAAAAAATGAAGAAAAATAAGGAAAAGAAAGGATATTACCTATAACTCCAATGTCTCAACTCGACGTCTTACCATCACACGCTCGTCCTCGAAGCTCTCTCCCCGGCAACGGTGCCAAATTTGGTGTCACTCTAGCACAATGGTGAGTACCAACGTGAGAAGATTCACCTCATAATTGTCAATCCGTGGAGACGTGAGGACTAGTATGAAGACTATGAGCAAGTGAAGGCACAAGTGTGTGAGTGAGAAGCACACAAGCATGCACACACATACACACACACGCGCACACAAGGCAAGAACAAGGAGAGGAACAATGGAGTTCTTTGCATTAGTCAAAAAGTCTCTTACATAAGCTCAATTCACAAACAATATAACCTCAAAAATGAGCTCTCTAGCTCTTTTTATAGTTTTCTAACTAGCTTTGGTCTTGTCCAGACCTAGTGTCCGGCCTAGTTAAAAATTAGGTTCTAGAGCCTATTTGAGGGCTCAAACGGAGTCTAAAAATTATGAAAATTGATATGTAGATAGTTCTAATACTCCTCAAGCTTGAGGACTCCTCGGCTTGCACAAAATGGAGTCTATTCTACCAAAAATGGAATTTACAATGTTTGTGTAGTGATTAAAATCACTTGAGTTGTAAATGGTCCATGGAAAAAATGATTGGGCCTTGTTGTCGTATTGTGCATGACTGCTCCGTTGTGCTAGTATGCTCTTCATCTGACTTGTATGCCAACAGCTACCAATAGAGTTAGTGAGCGATAGAGGCACACACTTCTTGAATGAGGTCATTGAAAATCTTCTCCAAGAATTCTTGGTGATACATAAGTAGTCTGCCCCTTATCACCCACAAGCTAACGGACAAGCCGGGAGCACCAGTAAGATCCTCTGTAACGTATTGAGCAATTTGGTAAATAATAAACGCTCTGATTGGGACAAACAGCTTCATCATGTTGTTTGGGCTTATCCAGTTGCCTACAAAACGGTACTCAACACCACCCCATTTCAGATGGTCTTCACACAGAATGTTGTTCTACCATTGGACTTCCTCATCCCAGCCTTAAAAGTGGCACAAGAGCATGAGTGGAATGGACATGAACTGTCCTCTAGGATCTTTGATCTAGAATGCTTAGGTGAGACAAGGCTACGCGCGGCGGCAGGCATCTATGCTGCAAAGAAAAGACAAAAGGCATACTTTGATGCACACATCAAAGATAAAGGATTGAAAGAGGGAGACCTAGTGCTGGTTTATACGCTAAAGCAACATGCCCGTAAGTTGGAAAAAAGAGGATACGGACCCATGATCATTAATAGAATTTCCACTAGCGGTGCAGTTCAGTTGGCCACTCTAGAAGGAGATATCTTGCCAAACTATATTAGTGGATGTAGAGTCAAGTTATACCACAAACCTCTTACAGAGGATATGCTTACGAGACTCAACACTGCTAAGAAGTGAAAAGAAGAGGAGTTAAGGGTGAGGGAGGAAGCACAGGCAGAGGCCAGAGAGCGTATTAGGTGAAATAAGTTAAGGTGACTAGGCCTAGATGTCAACTCAAAAGCCCCAAAATATCACATGGATATGTGCCAAAAATCAGGCATAATTACTTCTTAAGTCATTGACTGACGTCCCTTCGTGACCATAGAGATAGGACAAGGAAAGGGTGCAAGGACTGTGAAAGCATTGATTGTCTCAGGTGTAGCAAGTAGTGCAGTTAGACTATCCTACTGCCAATACTTGCAGTTGAACATCAATCCCATAGAAGCTTATCTCATAGGATTGGGAGGTGTGGAAACCCCTTTTTTGGGCGAGGTGGAACTTCCCATCTACCTTCAAGATGTTCCAATGAAAGTCAAAGTGCTAGTGTGTCAAGATGAGAACCTTACAGAACCACTTGTCTTGGGTCAAGATTGGATCTATGACCATGCAGTTAACTTAAACCTAAGAAGTCGAATTCTTCAAGTTTGGGTATATGAACAATGCATTACATTAGGATTAGAGAATTGAATGCTCACAGATCATGGAGCCACACACTCTCTTTGTTCCTTTAAAACCAATCTTCACGAGCAAGATGTTGTATGTGTCAAAAGCTCTATGATCCAGAAGGACTCAATCATGGAAGGACAATTGCAAAGGCAAGCAAACCCTCCTTCTTTTTCAAAGAGTAAAGCATCCCCATTAGATCAACCTAGGAAGCAAGCACAACAATTCAAGACAACTACTATAGAAAATAGAAACACACCATTCAACAAGAAAGCAGTTCCAGGCATGATGCAGATCTGCGTACGCAAAGGTGAGCAACCTCCAACCTTGGCCCCACAAACCCCATCCAGGCAAGCCAACCAGGCCAAAAGACGAAGGAAGAAGCTCGGACAAGCTCAACCACAAGATCTCCAACAAATTTGGGTGCATAAGAAATTAGTTGCAGCTCAACAAGGGTGATTACACATGTGGGTACCCAGGAAGCTCTTACATCCACAACAAGCTATGCTCTCCCATACGCGAAAAGTCTCAACAAAGAAGCCAAGGTGAGGCAAAGGTCAGAACCAAACACCAAGAACAAAAGTAGACCAACTAACCTCTTCAACGCGAGTCAAGCGACCAGCCACAAAGGTATGGGTTTGGAAGCCAAAAGCATCAGCGGCCCCTACAAAACCAAAGCACCAACCACAAGGGACACAACAATCATGAAACCAGCCAAGGAGGAATAGGCCAAAGGTGCTCACTACACAGTCGCAAATCGTTCTCAAATGGATCCCCATAAGGAGGCATGATCAATTGTCGTTTCGAGATCCAATGGATACCTCCACGACAGATGGCATCAACATCCGCAAATAACATCGAAAGCCTCGACAAGCAACAACCATGTGCTCCCTGCACAACCCTGTCTTTTGCACCATTCAAGCCATGCATTTCCAAAGTATGCATTAACATAGGGCCACATTACATGGCCGTGCATAGACACAACTAAGAGTCCCATGCACAAGAGCACATTGACATATATCAATTATTTTTTCTGATACTAACATCTGTCGTCTTGTTTAGCTGTGGCATTGTCTCAAAAAAAAAAAGACAAGAGAGAGAGAGAGAGAGTTTGTTCCTAGGTTTGGCTCATGGAACGTGAATGAGTCATACTTAGTTGAAGGTGGAACCATTGATTACTGGGCATTTATTAGTTTTGATAGAAGTGTGTCTCGGCTAGCAGATGATATTATTGTTGCCTTATCTGGTAGATGTCAAGCACGTGGCATGAACATGGCATCCACAACTACTGTTTCCCCTTACCATGGTAGGAGGGAAGAGCTTGAAGGTCCACAACTTAAGCGATGCTTAACTATTGTATGTACGAGAGCATCCAAGGGGATATCTGCAAAGGGTAGTTTTGGTACACTGCAAATCCTTGTATGTATATTGGATGAGTAGACTCCTGCTTATGGTGAGCTAACAAGAAGATGTGAAACTAAGCTTGGTGTAGTTACCCAATGTCGTTTGTCAAGGAATATAAAGAAAATCAATTCTTAGTATTTGGCAAATGTTTCTTTGAAGAGAGCAGACAGGACCAGGCACTCAAAGAATTTCATCAGTGGTCCTCAACACGGACATTCATCAACAATGTCCATCACAAATGCCAGGAGCACAACAGGATGAGATAAACATCGATCGATGCTTCACCATGGTAAGTATCTTTTACCTTGGCAACACCATAACCATGATAGATTAGGAAACCTCTTTGTCAGCATACCCTTGAGCACTTAGCTCAAGACCCCAATTTTTGCACCATACTTCTTCCAATGCATTTTCCAAGTAAGCATGTATAGGGCTACATTACAAGGCCATGCACAAGGCACATATTTTCCTCAATCCATGCACGAACACACTTACCTATCATTCATTATGGGTTATTAGTACTTGGCGTGATTATTATGAACATCATCTTAAGAAGATCTAGAGGCCATCAATAGCAACTCACAACGACACAATCATGCTGGAATGCAAGGAAGGAGCACATACCAAGGGACAAAAACTTCCAAAGGCTTTTAGTGACAAATGAAGAACCGGACAACCAACTTTGCCACATTTGGAAGGTAGACGGCTCTTGTTCCTACCGAACAGACACTACCTCTCAAAGCACTACATGGAACAACCATTACAACAAGGGTCTGTCAGGGATGACAGACTCGAGGGGGTGGGTGTTGAAGCTGAAGGTCAAGGACAAAGCACGGGAGCACATCAAAGAGGTGGACACACAAGAAGAAGGAGCAAGTAAGGAGCTCCAAGAAGTGTATATCAAATTCAAGCCGAGGAGTCCTCAAGCTTGAGGAGTATTCAAAGTATCATCCTACCAATTTTCATAATTTTTTGACTTCATTTGAGCCCTCAAATAAGCCCTGGAACCTAATTTTTAACTAGGCCGGACATTGGTCTGGACAGGGCCAAAACTAGTCAAAAAACTATAAAAAGAGCTAGAGAGCTCATTTTGAGGGTTAGCTTGTTAGAGAATAGAGCTTTTGTAAGAGAACTCTTTTGCAATCGAAGCTTTCCATTGTTCCTCTCTTTGATCTTACCTTGTGCACGTGTGTGTGTATGTGTGTGCATGTTTGTGTGCTTTCACTCACGCACTTGTGCCTTCACTTGCTCGTGGTCTTCATACCGGTCCTCATGTCTCCGCGGATTTACAAGTAAAGGAGGTGATGCTTACGCTTGAGCTACAATGACTCTCAATGCTTTTGTAGGGTAGCGATTCAACACATAGTTTGCACACATGACCACTTCCATCCAAAACTTATCAGGAAGGTGCTTTCCTTTAACCATACATCATGCCATTTCAAGAAGAGTTCTATTTTTATGCTCAACAACACCATTTTACTGAGGTGTATATGGCACCATACATTGGTGTGAAATACCTCTTTCATGAAGAAGCATAAAATGCATGTGACATGTATTCACCACCATGATCCATGCATAGAGTCAAAATCTTTTGTGAAGAAAAATTTTCATCCATAGCTAAAAATGCTTTGAAGCAAGAAAATACCTCACTCTTTGCTTTCATTGGATACACCCAATTATGGCGAGTAGCATCATCAATGAAGGTAACAAAATATACATGCTTCCCAAAAGATGGAGTCTTGACAAGACCACATACATCACTATGGACAAGTTGCAATTTTCTTGTAGTGTGTGTATGACTATCTTTTGGAAAAGAAGCATGATGCATTTTTCCAAGAATGCAACCTTCACATGCATGCTTTTCAATGGACTCAAGTGTTGGAAAACCAATAAGCATGTCCTTATTTTTCAAGTAAAGCAAACTATTGAAGTTCAAGTGACCAAAATGAGCATGCCAAAGCTCTATTTCAACCATGGAAGAAGTATGAGCAATCAAGGCATTCGAGGAAGCCCTCTTGTATGTATCCATGTGATACGAACCATTACATAATGTACCGGACATCACAATAATATCACCATTGCTGAAATCATGAACCATACACTTATCATCAACAAAGTGTACATGAAGTCCAACTTTGGCAATCAACGGAATGGAAATTAAGTTCTTCTTGATATCGGGCACATACAATGCATGTTTCAAGAGAATCACATCTCCATTTGCAATCGTAAGCTCAATTTCTCCTACTCCAATGATAGGATAAGAGGAATTGTTTGTACACACCACATGTCCTCCTTTGGGTGCATCTTTCAACGATGCAAAAAAGCTTTTGCATGAACTTATGTGCTTGAAGCACCACTACCAAAGAACCAATCCGAATCAGCCTCACTCACAACCATACATTTAGAATGCAAAGATGCATCATAATGACATGTAACAACACATGCCCAAAAATCTTGAGCCATGTTAGCTTGATCATTCTTTGCATTTGCTGAATTTTTAGCAATAGACATGCTACATTCCTTCTTCTTTTCATTGTGTTTAGCAAGCTTTCTACACTCTCAATAGTATGACCAAGCTTTCTTCTTTTGCAAATCGGCATCATTAGAGGAATGAGTGGAAGAGGAAGGTTGAGGCTTTGGTTTTGATGAACCCAAAGCTCAACCATGCTTGCTTTTCCCCTTTTGTGAGATAGCAAGTGCTTGCATCCCCTCAATCAAACCACTCCTATTTACTCTAGGTTGCTCTTCTTGAAAAAGAAGAGACACAGCCTCATCAAATGTATACATATTGGGATTCCCTTTTGCAACCAAACGGAGTGTAGTAGCAAAGCTTTGAAAAAAATTGGGTAATCATTTCAACAATGTAGAGATGAGTGATGCATCTGTAATAATCTCATCTATATTTTCTAGTTGCTCTTTCAAGTCTTTGATGCATGTCACATACACATCTAGAGACTCATTTTCAGCCATACATACATCCCCAAGTTGCTTCCTAAAGTATGCAACATGTGCTTCATTACGCACGGCATACAAAGAAGCAAGAGTGCCCCATGCCTATCTTGATGTAGAACATGACCAAATGTGTGGAACTATATGATGCTTTACAAAAAGTGCAATCAGTGCATGAGCTTGAGCATCTTTTTTATCCCATCTAAGCTGCTCCTGTGTAGGTGGAGAAGGAGTAACCACTGTGCTTGAAGAAGAAGCTCCATCTATGATAGTGGACTGTGAAGTAGAAGAACCTGTGGGTCTTCGATCTACATCTGCCACTATGTTCCAAATTTGTTTTGCAACAAGAACGAGCACATCGGATAGTTGGTCCCATCAAGCTTATCTTTGACAAAAGCTGAAATGAATGCTGAAATTTCAGCTCACAAATCGTCACTCTGATGGAGATTTTGACTGCACGAATGGCTTCAAAATGGGGTAGGCCCCCACTGCAGTGCAACTGGTGGAAATGTTTCTTGGCTGCTGAAATTCACTATTCTATGCTCCGAAGTCGATTTGCATTATTAAAAGTGCACGCGTGTCGTGATGCGAAAAATCAAAACTTGAGAAGGATTCGAACCTGCTATGATACCACTATTGGGTGTGTGTAGAAGTGCGAGAGACACATGAGAAGCACACATAAGGAGCACAAATGCAGCAAGACACACGGAGAAGATGCATGGCTAGAATAGCTCTCTTTATTGATGATCATCTGAATTGAAGTAAGAGTTGAATGATATTGCTAAGTACAAAGTACCACCACATATGAGTGAATCATGTATGTGGTAACATGGGGAAAAAAGCTCTAGCCATCACTAGAGTAAAAAGTGCCCATGTATAGGGAAAAGGTTCACATCAAAGCTACTTGAGGAGCACATAAGTGTAACACGTGATGAAGGAGATCATTTCATTTCTAATGCAGATTTACATGATGCACTTGTTGATGATAGAACTGATATAGAGGTGATAAAGACTATGCCTAAATGGTTGGTGCAGACTTTGCAAGATAGCAAATTAAATGCACCTCTATCATATCATACTCGTTCAGGTGCTTATAGTGCTTCTTTTGCATCAAATTTTTATGCTATGGCTTCTTCTAGTCTTTCTAATGAGAATGAGCCTATTTTGTTTGATAAAGCACAAGATTCAAAAAATTAGATGGCTGCTATGGAATCAAAATATGATGCTATTATGAAAAATGGTACCTAGTCTTTATGTGACTTGTCTCTTAGCAAGAAGGCCATTGGCACTAAGTGGGTATACAAGTTGATGTGTAATTCTGATGGAACAATTGACATGTATAAGGCTAGGCTTGTTACAAAAGGTTATGCTCAAGAAAGAGGCATTGATTTTGATGAGACCTTTGCTCCTACATGTCGAATGACTACTATTTGTAGCATCTGTGCACTTGCAATTCATTGTGGTTGGAACATACATCAGTTGGACATTAAAACTGCATTTTTAAATGGTGACTTTCATGAAGAAGTGTATGTTTTTTGGCCCCGTGGTTTTGTGCAAAAAGGGCATGAAAACAAAGTATGCACATTGAAAAAGGCATTATTTGGTTTGAAGGAAGCACCACATGCTTGGTATGAAAAGATACATGCCTACCTGATTACAGATGGTTTTGAGAACAGACCAATTGAGAGCATGTTATATGTTAAGTATGCAAATGATGTGCTTTTGATCATTGTTGTCTACATTGATGACATGTTGCTTATTGGTCCTCATGAGAAGCATATTGCTGATTTTAAGGCTGACTTGCATGCTTCATTTGAGATGTCAAATTTGGGCATTTGCATTATTATTTTGGCATTTAGTTCATGAAAGTTGATGGAGGAATAGCTTTGTGTCAAAAAAATATATTGACACATTATTGCACCATTTTGGCCTTGAAGACTACAAACCTATTGCCAGTCCTATGAAAACAGGTTTACAATTGAGTCTTCATGATGCTCGAGATGCATTTGATGCTATTCTCTATCAGCAAGTTCTAGGATGCTTGATTTACTTATGCATTAAGCAGCCAGAGGTAGCTTTCAGAATGGTTGTTGAGTGTGTGTGTCTCAAATGCCTTATGGCTGATTTCTCTGTTGTAATTCTTATGCCACCACCATCTTCACTACACTCAAAGCACATTTACAGTTGTGAAGAACCCGGTGTTCGATGCTCGCACTAAGCACATTGTGCACTATCATTATGTAAGGGAGATGTTCTCTGTCGGAGAGATGAGTTTGGCATATGTGCCCACATAGGAGAACATTGCAGACCTTTTCACAAAGGCTCTGCCTAGGGGGAAGTTTGAAGCTTTCCGCAAAGCTTCGGGCTTACTTCCTTTTGCGGATTGATTCCACATAGCTTGGCACTTCCTTATAAATGAGTGCCAGCTCCTTGTTCACTACATCAGTCCGAGGGGGGCTTCGTTGATATATTTAGGTAGTGATGTGTGTGAATGCATTAGGACCATCGAACACTTTTCTCCCTCTTTAGGAGGGTTTTTTCCCCCGGCTTCTATATATGCCTATAACCCTAACAGGTCAGTTATCTTTGTACATTCTTGGTAATACCTGTAGTATTGTGTATTGTGCTCCAAGCTTCTTCTTCCTTGTGATTTTTGCTTGCTTCTATATAACTCAAACTCCAACAATACACACATATATATATATATACATACACATAGACATGCACATATGCACACACACACTCACATGCATACATACACACATATACATACACACATATACATATACACATATACATACACACATGTACATACACACACATATACATACACACATGCATATGCATGCATACATACACATGCATACACACACATATACATACATGCATGCACACACATATACATACATGCATGCACACACATATACATGCATGCATGCATGCATACACATATACATGCATGCGCATACATGCACACACATACACTTACATGCATATATACAAACACAAAATAGACACACATACACTGGCACACACATGTACATACACACATATATACATACACACACATATACATACATACGCATACACATAGACACACATACACATATATATACACATGCATACACACTTACACATGCACACACATATACATACACACACATACACATATGCACACATGTTATAGAGTTAGGGTTTTAGGGTTTTACATGCATACACACATATACACATACACACATATACATACACACATGCACACATATACATGTTTTCAGATTAGGGTTTTAGGGTTTTACATACATACACACATACATACACACATATACACACATGTATACATAGACATATATATACACATGCATACATACACATACACACACATGTCACATATACATACACACATACACACATACACACATATACATGTTTTACGGTTAGGGTTTTAGGATTAGGGTTTTAGGGTTTTACATACATACGCACATGCATACACACATATACACACATATACACATACACATATATATACACATGCATATGTGCACATACACATACACACACATGTCATATATACATATACCCATACACACATATCCATACACACACTTTTTCACACATACACACATATACACATACACTCACATGCACACATACATACACACATATATACATACATATGCATACACAAACACACACATAAATTCACATACACATACACACACATGTCACATATACATACACACATACACACATACACACAGATACATGTTTTAGGGTTAGGGTTTTATGGTTTTATGTACATACACACATGCATACACATATACATACACACACATGCACACATATACATCTTTTAGGGTTTGGGTTTTAGGATTAGGGTTTTAGGGTTTTACTAGAATGCATACAGGCATATACACATACACACATATATACATACATACACATACACACACATAAAGTCACATACACACACATATACACTCATGCCACATATACATACACACATATACATGTTTTAGGGTTAGGGTTCTAGGATAAGGGCTTTAGGGTTTACATATATACACACATGCATACACACATATACACATACAAACATATATACATACATACACATACAAATACACACACATAAAGTCACATACACACATGTCACATATACATACACACATATACATGTTCTAGGGTTAGGGTTTTACATACATTACACACATGCATACACACATATACACATATATACATACACATACACACACATAAAGTCACATACACATTCACATACACACATATATCACATATACATACACACATGCACACATACAAATGTTTTAGGGTTAGGATTTTAGGATTAGGGTTTTAGGGTTTTACACACATGCATACATACATATACACATACACACATATATACATACATACACATACACACACATAAAGTCACATACACACGCATGTCACATATACATATGAAGTATTTCGATGGCGATGCACCATAGTGCTCTCTCGTTCTCGCGAGCTCCATGACGATATCCTTGGAGTAGAAAACCAAGCTCCTAGGGCTGCACACGATACTGTGTGCAGAGGCTGTAGAATACACAGAAAACACAGTACATAGGGAGCATGAACACAGACCTCTTAGGTGTTACAAATGCGGTCGAACTTAGAGTCTGTGATTGACCATGCCAGTATATGTTTTACTAAAGAACATACACAAAGAAGTATCCGGTGGCCATTTGGCCTTTCACATGGACACTAACGGTAACAATCTCCCACTAAAGGCCAATATGGCCAAAGTAACTATGGGAGAAAAATAAACAATGATAAAGAATACCTGAGTGTAAGTATACAAACTATACCTCCCACCTGAGGGGCATGTTACATAGTATGTGTAAGATCATGAATCAAGTAAACCCCATCAAGTGACAACAGTGTCGAAAGCTATCTTGTGGTAAATCTTTAGTCAAAGCATCTGCAACATTATCTTGAGTGTGAACCTTCTCAAGAATAATGCGCTCAGTGGCTAAGCAATCTCTAATGAAGTGATACCTCACCTCAACGTGCTTGGTCTTTGCATGATAGACTAGATTATTAGCCAAAGCAATGGCATTCTAACTATCACTTAGCAAACGAGGTACATGCTGAGGTAAACCCATATCACAAGCAAGACAAGAAAGCCACAACACTTCCTTACATGCCTCGCTTGTTGCAACTACTCTGCTTCTATGGTGGAAATAGTTGTACATTCTTGAAGACGAGATCTCCAAGAGATAGCACCTCCAGCAAAATGAAAAATGTACCCTGATGTAGACTTACAATTGTCTACACAACCACCATAGTCAGAATCTATGTAACCAATAATAGATGCTTTCCCTCTACCTACGCATAGACACTTGTCCTTAGTGCCACTTAGATATCTCAAAATCATCTTGACCGCTTCCCAATGTTTCTTGCCAAGATTAGACATATATCTGCTCACAACTCCCACTGCAAATGCAATGTCTAGTCTTGTAGCTTCCATAGATACATGAGACTACCAACAATAGACTAATAGGGAATTTTGGTCATGAATTCCTTTTCCTCATCTGATTTGGGGCAATCATCCTTGCTCAATTTCACATATGTGGGTAAAGGTGTACTCAATGCCTTTCCACCTTGCATATTGAACCTGTGAAGTACTTTGGATATGTACTCTTTTTGAGACAAGTATATGCATCTTTTACTCCTACCACGAGTAATGCGCATGCCAAGGATATATTTGGCATCCCCCAAATCCTTCATATCAAATGTCTGACTCGACTTCTTTTTTAGAATTGACAAGTCATAAGAGGACTTCCCAACAATCAACATATCATCAACATAAAGTATCAAGCATATCAAGCTACCATCTGAGCATCTCTTTGTGTAGAGACAATGATCCTCATTGCTTCAAGAATAGCCTTGAGACTTCATAAAAGCATCAAGCTTTTGGTACCATTATCTAGGGGACTGTTTAAGTCCATACAAGATCTTCTTGAGCTTAGAAACTAGACTTTCCTTGCCAAGAACTACATAGCCCTCTGGTTGTTCCACATAGATCTCATCTGTAAGATCTCCGTGCAAGAAAGTAGTTTTCACGTCCATTTGGACTAGCTCTCAGTCCTCCATTGCAACGAATCCAAGCAACATCTGTAGGGTAGTCATCTTGACCAATGGAGAGAAGATTTCCTTGAAATCAACACCATTTTGTTTCTTAAAACCCTTTGCAACAAGTCATGCTTTATACTTTGGAGAAGCACTATCTGATGTGAATTTCAGCTTATATAACCATTTACATGGTAAAGCTTTCCTGCCCTTTAGCAAAGGCACTAAATTCCAAGTACCATTCTTGTGAATAGAATCCAACTCACTCTTCATGGCACGCTCCCACTTGACATGATCCTCTGTCTGCATAGCCATTGTAGCAAGAAGGCTCATCTGCATCTGTTAGCATAACAAAATCTAAACTTGCAACATATCTATCAGGTGGATGTGAGACACGCATAGAGCGTCTCAATGGTTGCTAAACATGAACATGTGCAAACTCATCTGATCGAACATTCTCTTGAACGTCCATAGGTGCAGCATTTTTATGCATGCTAACTAGAGGACTAGTATCCTCAAACACCACTCTTCTCACTTTAACCTCCTTAATGGGATGTTTATGCATCTTAGACTCATTGTGAGTTAAAAAACATAGTTTTGGCACAGTTAAGTGACGGAAAGATTATTTAACTATAAGCAAATACAATAGTGTAAAGACTGAAGTAAATCAGTTCAGATTTGAAGCTTGAAGGAAACGCGAAACTTTCTGTAAAGTGAATTTCAGTTTTTCACTAATACAGTTATAAAGTTTTCAGTTTCAGAAAGTTTGCTAAGCTACTGATGATTATAGAGGTGTTCTAACATCACTCTAGCTTAGTTTCTGTGGTGTAAGCAAATTCTGCAATAAGCGCTGCACCAACAGTGGTATCAGAGTAGGTTAACCAAATAGTGGTATCAGAGCAGGTTAACCAAAGAGTGGCATCAGAGCAGTAAGATCCACAAGTGGTACCAGAACACAAAAAGTTCTGAAGAGCAGAAAAAGTTTCTCAAAAGAAGACACGGGAAGAGAATTTGAAAATTCTCATAAAGAAAAGTGAAAGCTGAGGTGATCAACAGCAAACGGTGTTCAGAAGCGTTCCAAAGTCATTCTCAAGGTAAATGTTTACAAAAGGTAAAATCCTTTAACGATACACTCACCGAAAGTAACAGAAACAAGAAGATCATGATAGATCACATTTCTATTGACAAATTGGACAGAGATAATTATCCAGCATGGGTAATGCACATGGAAGCCTTACTTATGAGTAAGGACTTAATGATATATGTGACAGGAGAAGAAAAGAATCCAACGTTTGAAGATAATAGTCAACCGAAGAAAGAAGAATTAGAAGCCTTGAAGTTGTGGCAGAAGAAAGATGCAAGGGCAAGAGCATATATCTACAATACCTTTACAGATCATCTATTACCGCATATTAGAGGTCTGGAGAAAGCAGAAGATATATGGAGAGCATTGGAAGATCACTTCCAAAATACTACAAAAGCTAGAAAGGCTAGCTTATGGTCGGAGTTCACAACATTCAAGAAAAAGCAAAGTCAAAGCATTAGTGATTATGTCACTAAGATGAAGGACTTGGCAGATAGTTTTGGATCGATTGGTGAAGATATTGAAGACCACAGGTTAATAGCGCAAGTGCTTACAGGTTTGAGAGGAGATGAAAGGTGGAAAAAAGAACATAGTTCGGCTATGTACGCAAGGAATAAGAAGAAAGGTGATAAAGGTAAAGAAAAAGATGAAGAAGAAGTGGCTGCTCAAGCAAATTATGCAAGAGGAAGAGGTAACGTCAGGAAAAGAGGTAAAGGAAGAGGTAATCAGACTAATAACAAGAAAGCTTGCTGGATCTATGGATTAAGCAATCACTTGGCTCATGATTGCTGGCATAATTCACAAGGATCAAGTCAAAATCAAAATAATAATAGCAGAGGCAGAAGCGAAAGATATCAAAGAGGAAGACAAAGCCAAAGAGGCGGATATGGTAGAGGTGGAGCAAGAAGTTGGGGACAGAATCAGTCTCACAACACTACCTACTACAATTATGTGAATGATACGCAGAATGATGATCATATGACGTTGATGATGAACTCGATAAGTGTGTCAGAGAATGAAGACCTCAAGGTATTCTATATTGACTCTGGTTGTTCAAATCATTTGTCAAGAAATATAGAATTGTTGTCAGAACTTGAAGGAGGTATTTCAAATCATACAGTACAGACATGTGATAACACAAAACATAATGTAAGGTCAATTGGAAAGGTAAAATGTAAGAATGGAGCTGACCTACTAACAAATGTTTTGTATGTTCCAACAATTCCAAAGAATCTGATCAGTGTGGGTCAGATAGTAGAAAAAGGTTTTCAAGTCAGGTTTACAAATGAAGGAGTATTTGTTGAAGATCCAGAGAAAGGATACAAACAAATTGTCCGTGGTAAAAAGGAAGGTAGACTTTTTACTCTTAAAGTGCAAGGGAATGTTGGTCAAGCTTTAATCACACATGGTGATAAAGCATTTACAGAGTTGGACCTCTGGCATAAGAGGTTAGGACACTTTAATGAAAAAGGAATCAAAGGTATGGTAGAAAAACAATCCATGAGAGGATTACCAAACATGAAGAACCAACATATGATTCACAAATGTGAAGCCTCTCAGATGGGAAAAGCCCATAGGTTACCATTTCAGAAAAATGGTTACAAACATGATGGTGTGCTAGAGCTCATACATACAGATGTATGGGGACCAACGAAAGAAGGATCTATCAGTGGTTCAAGGTACTACGTTCTTTTCATTCATGATGCAACAAGATGGATAACTCTTTATGTTTTAAAAGAGAAATCAGAAGTGTTTGGAGCTTTCAGACATTTTCATGCATATGTTGAAAGACTTACAAGATAGAAACTCAAAAGACTAAGGTCTGATGGAGGAGGAGAATATTTTTCTCGAGAGTTCAATGATTATCTGTGGAATGCAGGTATCAAAAGAGAAATAACTTGCAGGTATACACCGCAACAAAATGGAGTAGCAGAAAGGAGAAACCGAACTCTAGTTGAGTTTGCAAGAGCAATGCTAAAGGAGAAGAATTGTACAAATTATCTTTGGGCATGAGGCTGTAAATACAGCTACATACTTGGTAAACAGATTACCATGTACAGCTTTAAATGGGATGACCCCTTATGAAGCTTGGTGGGGCAAAAAACCAACACTTGATCATTGTAAAGTGTTTGGATCAGTTGCTTATGCTTATGTACCATCACAGTTGAGACATAAGCTTGAACCAAAAGCTAAAAAATATGTGTTTATCGGATATGATGAAAAGCAGATGGGTTACAGGTTATGGAGTCCTTTAACCAAACAGTTTACTATTTCCAGAGATGTGACATTTGATGAAGGAAAGAGCTGGTATACAGATAAAGAGCATAGTGTTGAAACACTTGAAGAAGAGGTAAGAAGAATTGAAAAAGGTAAATCACATATGCAGGTGAATGGAGATGAAGATCATATGCAGGCAAGTACGTCCAGGATCGGATCAGGTATAAGAAACGAAGATGATTCGAGATTCGATGAAGATGTGTATTCAGATACGCATGAAGAGTTTGAACCAAGAAGGTCAAATAGAGTAAGGAAACAACCGACAAGGTATTCCTATGATACTTCTTATTTGACTCAGAAAAACTATGCTTACTTGGTAAAGGAGGATGAAGAACCTCTGAATTACAGTGAAGCAAAAGGTAAGAAAAATTGGGAAGAAGCAATGAAGGAGGAGTTCAATGCTCTTGAAGAGAACAAGACTTGGGAACTTGTTCCAAAACCAAATGGTAAGAAAGTGATTGGAAATAAATGGGTTTACAAAATTAAGAAACTTGCAGATGGAAGGATAGCCAGATACAAAGCTAGACTGGTAGTCAAAGGCTATGCTCAGACATATGGCATAGATTATGATGAGACGTTTAGTCCGGTGGCAAAGATGTCAACCATAAGGACATTGATTGCTATAGCAGCATCAAAAGGATGGAAGCTAAGTCAGCTAGATATAAAGAATGCATTTCTGAATGGATATATATCAGATGAAGTTTATATGGAACAACCTGAAGGGTTTGTAAGTTCCAGATACCCAAATCATGTTTGCAGGTTAAGAAGAGCTCTCTATGGATTGAAGCAAGCTCCAAGAGCTTGGAATTACAGACTTGTGAAGTATCTCAATGATCTTGGATACCAAAGTTCAAAGGCAGATGCAATTCTACTCATCAAGAGAACGGATGAAGGTATGATCTACATTTGTATTTATGTAGATGACATTATAATCACAGGTACCTCAGATGAAGGAATCAAGGAGGTAAAGAGACTGCTTGAAAAAGAGTTCAAGATCAGTGATCTAGGGAAGTTATCATACTTTCTTGGAATGGAAGTTACATATACAGATCATGGTATATATGTTTCGCAAGAAAGATATCTCCTAAACTTACTGAAGAAGTTTAACATGGAAAATTGCAGAGAAGCTTCAACACCGCTTGAAGTAAATCATAAACTTAGCAAATATGGTGGTGCAGAGTTTAAAGATATGAGAAAGTATCAATCTTTAGTGGGAAGTTTGATTTATGCTACACTAACAAGACCGGATCTCAGTTATGCAGTGGGAGTTCTCTCACAGTTTATACATTGTCCGAAGGATCAACATTGGGCTGCAGGACAAAGAGTTCTTAGATATATCAAAGGAACTATAAAAGAAGGATTTATATTATCCTTTTACATTAGATATAAAACTGAGAGCATACAGTGACTCAGACTGGGCAGGAAGTCAAGATGACAGAAGGTCAACACATGGGTATATGATATACCTGGGAGATAAGCTTGTAATATGGTGTTCAAAGAAGCAACACATAGTGGCTTTATCGTCAACAGAAGCAGAATATAAAGGACTTGTAGAAGCAGCGAAAGAAGTGATATGGATGCAGACCTTGTTCAACAGCATGGGTATTGATCAAGGTATACCTATCATACTTGGAGATAATGTGAGTTCGTTGTATCTTGCAGCAAATCCAGACTCTATAACTGTATTAGTGAAAAATTGAAATTCACTTTACAAAAAGTTTCGCGTTTCCTTCAAGCTTCAATTTTGAACTGATTTACTTCATTCTTTACACTATTGTATTTGCTTACAGTTGAATAATCTTTCCGTCACTTAACTGTGCCAAAACTGTGTTTTTTAACTCACCAAAATTCCACCGAAACTTCACCGGACTGTCACTGGACTATCATCGGAATCTTACCGGAATCAACTGCAATTCTGTTTGTAATTACTTCAAATGTGTATACATGAAGTAAGGAAGTAATACGTGAACTTCCTTCACTGAATGAACTCTATCTGAAGTTTAAGAAAAAACTTCATCAATTCTTTACGGTCAGACTTTGTACTGTGTGTACATATTCCTTTCCATCGAAATCTTTGATTAACTTATAGTAGAGACTTATAGCTACAAGATAAGCTATATCTCATACAAAACTTTACATTGTGCTGTGAGATCTAACTCTCAGAAGTACCGGAAAATGATTACTGAGAAAACTATAACTGTTAACTAACTTTCACAGTAACATGAAATCTCTGAGATTTCTTCACATACGAAGAATGTGCACAAACTTCCACATGAACATGTGTTTTCTATTAGAGAAGATGTGTACAAAAATAGCTTGGCCTCACTTTGCTCATAGCTATGGAAAACTCTCCTGCTCTGAGTAGTTATTCCTTACCATCTCTCTCAGATGAATACCCGACATTTCAGGTTCTATTATTCATCTCTACATACACGATCTCTGGCGTCTTCTACTCTCATACATATGCTATACGTGCACATTTGCACTCTACTCTCTCTTCTATTCCGGTTCTATGCTCTCTCTCTTATATACATTTTGATCCCGTAATTCTGGAAGTTTCTTCACCATATATTATAGACGTGAATTTGTCCCTTCACTAAGGCTTTGATTTTCTGAACACTTTGTTTCTACTTTCCTTCTTTCTTTATCTTTAGGTCTTTATGTCTAATTAGTGAGTGAATCTCCAACACGAATAAGTGTATCAAGGAGTAAATCGACCATTGTATAGTTGAAAAAACCAAAAATCTGGAAAAAAATTTGCCAGAGTATCCTCTGCAAAATGAGCATATGACCACTGTCAAAATATCATAAAACTGCAAGTACTGACATGTTTACCTGCATAGTGAATCACTAACTCCACTGCATATTATTAGTTACCCAATAGAAGCCAGTTAGGCTTATTGAGCACTTATGAACAACTATCATACATGTCCTATGGAGATGTTGGGTAAGTCTTCCACCTGCATCACCAAAGAGACCCCAACATCTAGGTGTCTCCAAGTTAAGAAAACCTCACCACGACCCTCTTTATCAAAACGTAAAATGTTTTATGCAAAAAACACAACCGCTATATCAATGACCACATGGATGTACATAAGTGATATCCACAGAAGCATACATGGTGTGTATGTGCTCAATATATGCAATAAAATGACACTAAAAGGCTTAATGCATAGCCCAAAAACTAGCCAACAACACTTGCAAGTGTTTGTCAACTCTAATGTTTTAGGCTCAAAAACCTGCACAAATTTGCAGCAGCTGCTCCCACCAAAACTGAAAACCTTTCAAGAAACATGTAGTTTTACAAGTGTGGCTGAAAACATAGCCCCAAAGGTTGATATTTTTTTTCAAAGAAGTACAACAAACACTCTTCTTGATGTTCTTGGACTTGTGTGAAGAGAACTATGTGCAAAACTACTCCAAAATGGCTCCAAAATACACCCCATAAATGCTTCAAAAATAGGCTTTGAAAGGAAAGTACGAAGTTTTGAGAGACCAATGCATGTTCAAGGTAATGTTAACCTTAGTCTTTCCCCTTCTTCAGACACCACGAGTGTAGCTTAGTGGCAAGAGATTGCCACGGTTAAGCGAGCTCCAAGGGGAATAGTACTGGGATGGGTGACCTCCTGGGAAGTACTGGGGACCTCTATCTTTCTTGATTGTTGAAGTCCTCCCTCACGCAACCAACGGCGCCAACGGTGACTTCGGTGACTCGGATGACAAGGTATGCCAAGGTCTATGCCTTGGTCGCTACCTTAGTCATAAGCTGTGGGTGGTTGGGCGTGAACAAATCTTTTGCATCAAAATGCTCTGATACTAGTGAAGTATTTCGATGGCGATGCACCACAATGTGCTCTTCTTCTCGAGAGCTCCACGATGATATCCTTTGAGTAGAAAACCGAGCTCCTAGGGCCGCACATGGTACTCTACACAGAGGCTGTAGAATATGCAGAAAACATAGTACACAGGGAGCATGAACACAAACTTTAGGTGTTACAAATGCGATCAAACTTACAGTCTGTGATTGACCATGCCACTGTATGTTTTATTAAAGAACATATACAAAGAAGTGTATGGTGGCCATTTGGCCTTTCACATGGACACTAATGGTAACAACAAACACGCATACACACATATACATGTTTTAGGGTAAGGGTTTTAGGATTAGTGTTGCAGACCCCAAAATTTTTAATTAATGGGCATGTTTTTCTTCTTCAAAATCTTAGGAATTCCTTAAAAAGCCATTTAAATACACTAGAGGAGTCCTCTAGATGCATAATCCCAAGTCATTGTAATATATTTCTTGTAAAATAGTAGGAGAATAGAAATTAGTAATTAAAGTGCCAGTCGCATGTGTGAAAGGACCATTTTTAGGGCACATGTATATAAGTCACTTTGTGACTCTTTGTAAAGACTTTTTTCCATTGTGAAGAAGGAGAACTCCTGAATTTCGAATTTGCTTCTTTCCTATAGATTTTCATCTTCTCCATGATCTTTTGTTTGTGTGTGAATCTTGGAATGTGTGTGTAAGACTGTTGTCTACCCCTCCCCAACACTTTTGAGCTGTTGTAGTGTGTATGTGTGAGCAAGCAAAAGTTGTGGAGTAAGTGTATATGTCTCTCGCCATTCACTATTTCTATCATAACTTGATTTATGGTTGTCAGAATTGAGTGATGCTACTCTAATAGAAGTGTCTCGTCGAGAGCTTTGAAATGAACCCGCTATTGCCCATATTCGGACTTCTTAGCTGGGAGATATCCTTGATTTAGTGAAAATTGTTGTAAGTGGTATCGCGGCAAGCACTTTCAACGGTTAAGTGAGATAGAGAGGTAGGTTAGTCTTTTCTCATGCATGATAGCTAAACCAATTCACTTTCCATCACATGCGCACATGTCATCATACGTTTGGTTTGGTCGGTTCGTCGGATTGATAATTAAGCATGTATCAATTCCCCACTATACGCACTTATGTGGCAAACGAGATTTAGTCTCTTTGGCACAAGTCCTTAAGGCTTTGTGACTTAGATACACACATTTTTGGTGTTGTTGCCAGGGAACACACTCGACCAAGGTGCCTTCGTGATGGTTATAGCTCTAGAGTGACGAAATCGTACTTGTAGGAGTGAATTCATTCAGTGGCAAGTAGTCCGACGCTTCAGCACTTGTTACTTCACATCCCGGAGGTGTGTGTAATGAGTTTTTAGGTTTAGGGTTTGGAGAGAGAGAGAGAGAGATGTTGGGACTTCACTCATTAATTAGACATGAATTTATGAAGAGATATGAAGAAAGAAGAAAGACAAAGAGAAGTGAAGGCAAAGCACTCAGAAAACTAAGCCTAAGTGAAGGGATAAATTCACTCTTGTAATTTAGTGAAAAATTAAAGTCTAGTCTTGACATAGAACTTAAAAGCTTACGAGTTTGAGTCTAGGAGTATGTAAACTATATGTATATACGTTAATTTGAGTTGAATAGTATAGAGAGAACTCAATTTTGTAATCCTTGAGTAAATAGAGAAAAGTCGGGTTTTTTCTGAGAGAGATGTTGAGGAGAAACTACTTAGAGTATGAGAGTTTTCCATGGCTATGAGCAGAATGAGGCCAAGCCATTTTGTACACACTCTCTCTAATAGTTAACACATACTTGTGTAGAAGGATTTGGTCTAATTCTTCTTGTGTGTTGAATCCTAAGTGATTTCATATCAGTGTGTAAGTTAGTTGATAGTTACGAGTTTTCTAGCGCAATTTTCCTTGATCTTCTTAAGGTCAAATCTCACAGTACAGTGTAAATTTTTTCATGAATGATAGATCATTTTAAAGCTACTACCTTCTACTACAATTTATCAAAAGATCTTTACAAAACGGGACGTGTACTCAGAGAGATGAGTCTAACAGTGAAGGTATGTCAAATCGATGAAGTCATTTTTCAGATTTCAGACATAGTTCAAATATTGAAGTGAAATCAAAAGTTTTTGATGATATTACTTGAAATTTTTGCTTGGTATGTGTTACTTAACATTATCAAGAACTTCTATTAGCAAGTGATCAAAAGAATTTACAAAGATCAAGCTAATACAGATCAGATTTGAAGCTTGAAGAAAAGGCGCAGATTTCTGAGAACTAAAGTTTTGATTTTCACTAAGTTTAGTGATAAAGTTTTCAAGTTCAGAGTATTGCTAAGCTAATGATGGTTATGGAGATGTTGTAATATCACTTTAGCTTAGTTCTTGTGGTGTTTTATACACCAACAAGTGGTATCAGAGCAGAAAGGTCCTCAAGAGTGAAAGGAGGAGCAGATACAAGAGAAATTGAAGAGTTCTTCATTAAAGAGGTGAAAGCTAAGGTGTTCAACAACCAAAACATCAGAGGAATGCTTCGAAGTTATTCTCAAGGGTAAAGATCTACAAAAGGTACCATACTTTAACCTTATACTCACAGGTTGCAGCAGAAACAAGAAGACTATGGCAGATCATGTATCTATTGACAAATTGGACAGAGATAATTATCCTGCTTGGGTAATGAGAATGGAAGCCTTACTTATGAGTAAGGATCTAATGATATATGTGACAGGTGAAGAAGAAAAGCCTAAATTTGAAGATGAGAGTCAACCAAGGAAAGAAGAACTAGAAGCTTTGAAGCTATGGAAGAAGAGAGATGCAAGTGCAAGGGCTTATATATATAACACTATCTCAGATCATTTGCTACCACATATCATAGGATTAGAAACAGTTGAAGACATATGGAATGCTTTGGAAGATCACTTCCAAAACACTACTAAAGCTAGGAAGGCTAGCTTATGGTCAGAGTTCACCACATTTAAGAAAAAGCAAAATCAGAGTATTAGTGATTATGTCACTAAGATGAAGGACTTAGCAGATAGTCTTGGATCTATTGATGAGGATATTGAAGATCATAGGTTGATAGCACAATTGCTTGCAGGGTTGAGAGGAGATGAGGGGTGGAAACCTTTTGTACTCTCAATTGAACTTTCATTAAATCATTATGTGCCATAATTAAATCAATTGCTTGGACTAATGTTCACATTTGAGCAAGACTTGAAGTCAGATGGAGATAAAGGATATAGTTCTGCTATGTATGCAAAGAATAAGAAGAGAAGTGAGAAAGGTAAAGCAAAGGATGAAGAAGAGTTGACTACTCAAGCAAATTATGCAAGAGGAAGAGGTATTGGTAGAGGTAAAGGTCAAGGAAATGGAAGAGGTAGAGGAAATCAGAACAATAACAAGAAGACATGTTGGATTTGTGGATTGAGCAATCATCTAGCCTATGATTGTTGGCATAACCAACAAGGATCAAATCAAAATCAAAGAAATAATGGCAGAGGAAGAGGTGGAAGGTTTCAGAATAAATTTCAAAGAGGAAGACAGAATTCAAGAGGAAGTTTTGGTAGAGGTGGTGGAAGAAATTGGAATCAGAATCAGTCTTATAACACTACCTATTATAACTATGCAAATGATACACAGAATGACAATCATACAACATTGATTATGAATTCAATAAGTATATCAGAGAAGGAGGATCTCAAGGTACTTTATATTGACTCTAGTTGTTCAAATCATTTGTCAGGTAATATAGAATTGTTATCAGAATTGGAAGAAGGTATTTCAAGTCATACAATACAAACAGGTGACAATACAAAACATAATGTGCATTCAGTAGGAAAAGTGAAGTGCAGGAGTGGAGCTGATTTGCTAACAAATGTTTTGTATGCCCCAACAATACCAAAGAATCTGATCAATGTGGGACAAATAGTGGAGAAAGGTTTTCAAGTCAGATTTACAAATGAAGGGGTATTTATTGAAGATCCAGAGGATGGATACAATCAAATTGTCTGTGGTAAAAAGGAAGGTAGACTTTTTACTCTCAAAGTGCAAGGGAATGTTGGTCAAGCCCTGATCACACATGGTGATGAAGTACTTACAGAGTTAGATCTCTTGCATAAGAGGTTAGGACACTTCAATGAAAAAGGAATTAAAACTATGGTGGAGAATCAATCTGTAATAGGGCTACCAAATGTAAAAAGCCAACATATGATCTACAAGTGTGAAGCTTGTCAAATGGGAAAGGCACATAGATTATCATTTCAGAAGAAAGGTTTCAAGCATGATGGTTTGCTGGAGCTCATACATACAGATGTATGAGGACCAACAAAAGAAGGATCAATCAATGGATCTAGGTATTATGTTCTTTTTATTGATGATGCTACAAGGTGGATAACCATTTATGTTTTAAAGGAAAGATCAGAAGTATTTGGAGCTTTCAAACATTTTCATGCATATGCAGAAAGAGTTACAGGTCAAAAGCTCAAGAGATTGACGTCTGAGGGAGGGGGAGAATACTTCTCCCAAGAATTCAATGTGTTAAATGCGCGTTGCCGTCTCAGGCGCGTTTAAACTCTTTCGGGTTCTTGGGGGGTATGCTTATAAGAGGCCTTATAACTTAATTTTCCCAATTAACGCATTTACTTCGTAATATGTTACCACAAAAATCTGCATACAAATTACTATCAATCCTCTGTTTCATTCTATCATAGAATTACTGTTCATACTCAAGTTAATACTTTCTCAGTACGTAACGCCGAAGTTATTCATTACCGTAACACAGACTTCATTACCGTAACTTAATGGAGCTGGACTAACCGCAAGTTAATGTAATCAAACAAAGACGAGAAAAAGACAGTACTACTCAGATTTCTCAACACAGCACCACGGCAACTTCATAGAATGCAATCGCCCAGACAGACAGTCTGGCAATTCTCCTGATTGTTATCAGAGCGTCCTTTCATTAGTTTATAAATAGATACAACTCTTCGCAACGACCTTTTGGTTCGTGCGGAATACGAAAAGTAAAGATTTACAAATGCCACACCGGCGGCTAACACTGGCACGGTGGACTTGAACTCGCAGTGATAAAATTTATGGCTCTTCTACGATACCCTGAATATACATGGTTCGGGCTAACTTAAAGGTTCTGGCAATTTTCTATTTCAGGCTATCCAGGATTTTCTTTAAAGTGTCTGGTTCAACTAATTGGGCGTCAGTATGAACAGAGCTTGCAACAATTACTTGTGTCATCAAAACGTCAGCCTGTGTCTGCAAAAATGCTTCCTGTAAATAAAAATCGTTCGCCAGAGCTGCATCACGGCTCAATTTCATGTCTTGAATTTGTTTATCAATTCTAGATAATCTTTCTGCTTGACAACCAAGGTGCTTTTCTCTTCTCTCCAGTTCGTGTGATTGATACTGAATGGTCTGGTAATAAGCATCTCGTTCCCTTCGAATCGCTGCAACCTCTTTCTAGAGTTGAGCGGTTAACATCGTCTACATTTTAAGAGCAGAATTTGCCTCAAATAGATTGGAATCTGCTCTCTGAAGTTCTTCATTAGTCTTCTGGGCTAAATCAACCATCTCCTATCCTTTCTGTACAACTTCATCCAACTGTACTCACATTTCTTCCAATAAGTTTCCAAGTGCTATACGGGCATCTTCCTTATCTTGGACTAACTATTTTAAATGGACAATTTCTACATCAGTAGCACTTAATAAATTATCTTTGTCTCTTAGTTCAGCCAACGCAGCATCTCTTTGGCGGATCAATGATTCCTGTTCGGCAAGTTTAGTCTGGAGTTGTTGAATCTGTATGTGCAGAGCATGATTTTCTGCTTTCACTGCATCCGCTTCTTCTTGCAATGGAATAATATCTGCTTCCAATACATCCACTTTGTGTTGTAATTCATGGCGGATATTGTCAGTGACCTCCTTCATCTGCATTGGAAGTTGCTGTGATAAACGGATCAGCATACATCCCATCGATTCTAATTCTGTAAACATAGGTATCGGAGGAAAATGAGGAGGAGGAAGTGGTTGGGATGAAGAAGCTGTCAAGAGGTGATGGGAAGAGGGCGGAGAATAATTAGGGGAAGAAGAAGAGGAATCTGGTGCTTCAGAGACAATAGGTGGAATGGGGACAATGGGCTGAATCGGAGGTATGGGTGGCGGAGTGGGTAGAAGAGTGTTGGCTACCATCAATTTTTCGATAGGTTGCTGCTTAGTAGCTTCAGTATGGGCAATTGTAGAATCCACTGCCGCAATCATTTCCTCGAAAATTTCTGCAACAATAACGTGCATATCTTCTTTGGACTGGTGCTGAGACTCCTCTCGAGAAGAAACTGCATCGGAGTTGGTGTTAGAAACACTTTGTTCTTGCTGCTCATCCATAGAAGATTGATTAGAAGACTCCACATGTATTGAAGTAGCTGTGTCGTGAAAGGTCTCTTCCTCATGTCCGGCGGTGGAACCTTGTACTTGACTCTTAGATGGGCTTATCCGTCTGCGTTTTTGGTGGAGAAGCTGGAAAAGGTCTTCATCATCCTCTTCAGTATCTTCAAGTATTTGAGCAGATTCCTCATGATATAAGATTGGAGCGTTTGGAGGCGGTTGCGCTGCTTGGAGGGTCGGAAACAAAAAAGTAAGGATGTGCGGAAGACGAGAGCGCGACAGATCTCCTTTGTTAACATACTTTATGACCATAACGCATTCACGATGAATGCGCCAGAAATAGAATGAAGCGAAATTAACAGGCTCCTGAGAAGCCATTTCAATCATTGAGTAGAACGGGCGTGAAATTCTGTAAGTGTGTTTCTGTAGATTCAATATGGCCACTAAGAATTGCAAAGCTGTTCGTTCAAGATCAGGTCAACACAAGATAGCATACTCATTCGATGAGTATCTTGGGAACAATTCAACCATAGTGGCTATCGGAAGGTTAGGACCATTTTCTCATCCTTCCAGAGAGAGTCGGAAAGCTGCAGCAAATGACTCTAAGCTGATTACTACACGAGATGGTATACATGTAATTGGCCAACGCTGCTCTGTAGCAGATGTGGCAGCAATGGCAGCGATAATTTGTGCATAATACGGATGACACTCCACTGAATGCCAAGGCAATTCAGCAAAGTTGGACAAACCTCGGATACGCAAGAATTCACTCACGTCCTGAGGGAGTCCATCACGGAAGGTAGAAAAATTTGCTAAGGCTTCCATGATGTGTACGCGAAAACACAAAGACACGAATACATAGGGATCACAGAAAATACAAAACACATAAAGCACACAGATACAATAGCAATTAACAGCGAAAAGAAGAAGATTAAGTAGATACGGGACAACGGGAGGTGATCGAAAACCTTAATCATCGTGCGGTGTTGAAATGATAACCTTCATAACTATGGCGTGCATGCATGTGCAGATCCATAATATATGGCGGCTTTTAATCATAATTAGATATCAAAACGAGGATATTACAGGCTTATTCAACTAACATGCAAAAATAAAAAGAAAGTAAATAACACGCGGAAAAACGAAGAACATGTCAGCGAGAATCAGGTGCTTGATGATACGGCCGCAACTTTGAACCATTGATCACTTTAGGAAGAGGAACTCCGGTCAAAGTAGTCAATTGAAAAGTAGCTGGGCCCACTTTTTCACAAATCCGGTAAGGACCAAACCACCATGATTTGAATTTTCCAACAGCACGGTTTGATTTAGCATTATAAAATAACACAAGCTGTCCCACCGAAAAAACTGGAGTTTTGAGATATCTATCATGGGTACGAGCTTGCCGCAACTGAACTTCTTGAAGAACTAGTAAACTTTCCCAGCGATGTTCATCCAAGTCTCTGAGTGCTTCCAACCGAAATGGCAAAGAGTCTTCAGGTAACAATTTCTGAGAGATGGCTACGCGTAAGCTTGGCACTACAATTTCCATTGGCGCTATTGCTTCCAACCCATAGGCAATCTTGAAAGGAGTCAGTCCGGTTGCTACTTTATATGTAGTCCGGTATGCCCATAATATTGCAGGTAGTAACTGATCCCATCTTTCTAGTGATTCCACAATCAGTTTACGAAGCATAGTAACAGCGTTTTGCTTGTACTCTCAGCTAAGCCATTAGCACGAGGATAATACGATGAACTGAATTTATGCAGAATCTGAAAAGTGTGTGTGAGCACTCGCATTAAATTGTTGACAAAGTGTGTCCCTTGATCTATCACAAGCTCCAAAGGTAATCCATAACGTGGAAACACGTCCTTCATCAGACATTTTGCCACCGAAACAGCTGTAGCGGACCGTAAGGCCCAAGCTTCTACCCATCTGGTAGCGTAATCTGTGCAGGTTAGGATGTAGCAATTGTTGTTGAGGGTCGCTGGTGGTGTGATTGGTCCAATAAAATCAAGACCCCATTTCTGAAAAGGTTCCAAAGGTAATACAGGTTGTAGAGGGAAGAAATGGCATTGTAAAGGCTATCTAGATCGCTAACAAGTATTACACTGCTGCACAAACCGAGCCACATCTTTATACATAGTAGGCCACCAAATCCCACTTTGCAGAATTTTCTGGTGCATTAAATCTGCTGCAAAATGTCCACCGAATGGTATTGAATGTGCCATAGCAATAACCAAGTTAACTTCATGTAGGGGAATACAACGAAGTAAGACACCAGTATGATCCATGTAGTACAACTGTCCGGCAATCAACGGGAATCTGCGACTGTAAACTGCAATTTTCCGCCTCATCGTAGGAAAAGTTTGAGGGGGAAGATATCCATTAGTAAGAAAGGTTAATAACTGATCATAGTAGGTAGGTGTCACAAGAGGTTTTGCAGATTCATCACTAGTCGTTTCAATAACATAAATTGTTGGTGTGGTGTCATCAACGCCCACCGGAGGTTCACCGGAATCTAATCGAGAGAGGAAATCTACTAATGCATGTGCAGTGTCAGGTCGATGAATCACATCATAATCGAACTCCTATAACAATAGAACCCAACGTGCCAAGCGACCACCTAAACGCTGTTGTCGGACCAAATACACTAGCGCAGCATGATCTACATGAAAGGTGAATTTTCAGCCTAACAAATAATGCCAAAATTTCTTTACAGAATACACCAAACCAAGACATTCTTTTTCTGTTACTGAATAATTTCTTTCAGCAGGAGCGAGTCGACGACTTGCGTAATAGACAGGCCTTAACCACTTATCAGTTTGCTGCATTAAAACACTTCCAATTGCTATGTCTGAGGCATCGACGAAGACGTGGAACGGGCATTCCCAATCTAGGGGTTGCAAAATTGGTGCCTGAGTTAATAATTCTTTTAAACGATCAAAGGCATTTTGACATTCTGGAGTCCAGTCGAACTGTAGTGGAGTGCTCGTCATGCGTCGATTAAGTGGTGTGGCGAGATGAGCTAACCACCGTAAATGGCGACCATGCCACCGAATCTGTCCCAGGAATCGCATAACTTCTTTTGGTGTGGTAGGCACAGGTGCTTCCAACACGGCTGCAACTTTGTCTGGATTAACCTGTATGCCTTGTGCAGATATAATATGGCCAAGTAGTTTACCACAAGAAACCGCAAAAATAGATTTTGTCGGGTTCAGGCAGAGTCGGTATTCACGGCATTTCTCAAAACAACACCGTAAATGATACAGGTGTGCCACAATCTTGCCAAATAAGGAGAAGTCATCTAAGTATACTTGCATAAAAGAAGTGAGGTAGGGTGAAAAGATTTCCTGCACACAACGCTGAAAGGTACTGGGAGCATTCCTTAACCCAAACCACATGACCGTACAAGCAAAAACACCCCAATTCGTAATAAACGTTGTTTTCGGTATATCTTGCTCAGCCATTCAGACCTGGTTATAACCACTATAACCATCCAAAAAGAAGTACATTTCGTGTCCTACCACTCTGTCCAGCATTGTGTCGAGAAAGGGAAGAGGAAACGGGTCAGGTACTGTGGTTGCATTCAATTTCCGGTAATCTACACAGATTCTCAGCTGCTTGTTTTTCTTTGGAACAATTACGATCGGTGATATCCATTCAGCGTGTTCTATTGGTACGATGAATCCCACCTTCAATAACCTATCGAGCTCTGCTTTGACCTGTGCTGCATAGTTGGGATTCATACGGTAACTGGATTGTTTAATTGGCTTTGCTTCCCGCTTGAGCATGACCCGATGTTGATAGATACGAGGGTCAAGTCCTTTCATATCGCGGTAATCCCAGGCAAAAACATCAAAAAACTCACGAAGAAGCTGGATTAAGTCTGCTTGAAATGCCTCGGACAATCCTGCCTTTATCTTGACAGGTCGTGGGTTCACTTCATCTCCCAAATTATAGGTGACTGATTGATCTTCGGGAACATAGCATTGCCGAGGTTTCGCCGAATCATCAGCTGACTGTAAAAGTTGCTGCAAAGTGGCTCCATCCATAGCATCCTTATCATCGGCATATGCATCTCCAGTCACGGGCACCACCGTACAGGCTGCTGGACTCCAGTTATCTGCGACATATTGCAAATCTACGGTCCCCAAGGAGATCAAATCTTTGTTATTCTTAAAAAATTCTTCTTCTTCGTCATCGGATAAACCATCCAACATGTGGACTGGCTCTGCTACATAAGGTCTGGCATGTAGTTCACAGGGCTGAATAGCATCTAGTTTGACAATATATTTACGGTGGTTGTCTTTGAAAGTCAGTTCCTGTGCTAACCAATCCTGTATGACTTTAGCCTGTTTCAGCCATGGTCGATCGAAAAGGAGATTATAGTCAAGACTGGACTCCGGTAATTCTAAGACTATGAAAGTCATCTTAAACATGGTACCCTGCAAAGTAATGGGGACATTCCGTACGAGTCCCACCGGATGGACTCGGGATTAGTCGGCCATTCTTACAAAAAATTAGACAGGCTCAATTTGGGTCCACCCTAACTTCTTGCAGAGAGCTGCAGTGGCTATGTTTACCCCAGACCCACCATCAATCAATACTTGAGTAATTTTGTGATTCTTGTGCCATACCATAATTAAGGGGACTTGCATGATCCACCGTAGAGTCAGCTTCCGGTTGTATTGTGGCAGTTGCTGGAGTACTGGGAGATCCAGGACAAAGCTATTGCTGGAATTGTTGTCGAACTCCGAGCACCAAGGCGAGTAGTTGCCCCAAAGGAAGTGTAATTGAAGCCTTCAAGAGAATATCCCATACCTGGTCTATTGGAATTGCACTCTTCACTGGTTCCGATGATGATTCTCCTATTACTGGGGTACAATCTTGTTCCTGCACTCCCACCTTTGGCAGGGGAACCTGTGTCACCAGAACTGGATCATGGAACACCGTAGGCTCTTTGGTGGTCCATTGGCTAGCTTTGTTATACATTCTCTGTTGTTCACAGATGCCAGGTTCAAACACTTCCGCTGTTGTTTGCAACTGCCTACCAGATCGTGTCTGGACCACTACTGCTTGAGTTTCCACTAGTGAAATATAGACCATATTGGTCATTGGGTTCTGGTGCTCTTTCTTTCGTTGGTCGTATTCGGCTGCATCCTTGCAGAATCTCCGGATGTGGCCAAGTTCACTGCAAAAGTGACATCGAGGTGGTGGCAAGGAAGTATTCTCCGTTGATGTATTGGCCTGCCATCGATTTGCATTGAAGTTGGTATTCCGCTGTCCCTGGTAATTTCTGTATCCTTGTTGTTGATTGTTTCGCATCTCCGGTGGCACGTAATGAGTAGCTGGATGCCCTGGTTCTTGTATAATAGCATTTACAGTTGCTGGTCCCTGCACTTTGGCGTTATATGCACAATTTTTGGTGGAATGTCCGGTGATGTTGCAGATGGCACAATACATCTGATTAAGGGCACAGGTAGCACTGGTATGCCCTGGATTTTTACATTTGGTGCAATACATGTGTTTAGCCGGATCCTCTGCAACGTTTCTATTGGCTTTCAGCCACTCCAAGTCTTCAGTGAATCCCCCAACCTTATGCTCTAGTTGTAGGGCCATCGCTATAACAGCATCCAGTGTCATAGCACCCACACAGCGGATGATCATGATTTGTTTAAGCTGTGGGGTCAAACCATTAATAAACCACTGGGTTATGACATCATCCGGTAAATTAGCATGTGCCGGAGGCAATTGTCTTAAATGAGTTCTAAATAATGTGGCATATTCCTGAACAGTTTGGTGCGGCTTCTGTCTTATCTTTGGAATGCAGGTATCAAGAGAGAAGTAACTTGCAGGTATACACCTCAACGCAATGGGGTGGCAGAAAGGAGGAATAGAACATTGGTTGAGTTTGCAAGAGCAATGTTAGAAGAAAAGAATTGTCCTAATCATCTTTAGGTTGAGGCTGTAAATACAGCTACATATCTTGTGAATAGGTTACCATGTGTAGCTCTAAGTGGAATGACCCCTTATGAAGCATGGTGGGGTAAGAAACCAACACTTGATCATTGTAAGGTGTTTGGATCAATTGCCTATGCTTATGTACCATCACAACTCAGACATAAGCTTGAACCAAAGGCTGAAAAATATGTGTTTATTGGGTATGATGGAAAGCAGATGGGTTATAGACTATGGAGTCCTCTAACGAAACAATTTATTGTTTCTAGAGATATGACATTTGATGAACAGAAGAGTTGGTATGTAGATAAAGATTGTAACCTTGAAACATTTGAAGAAGAGGTAAGAAGAAGTGAAAGAGGTAAATCACATATGCAGGTAGACCAAGGAGATCAACCAGAATGAGGAAACAACCTACAAGGTATTCTTATGATACTTCTTATTTGACTCAGAAAAACTATGCTTACTTGATTAAGGAAGATGAATAGCCTCAAAGCTATGATGAAGCAAAAGGTACGAGACAATGGGAAGAAGCAATCAAGGAAGAGTCTGATGCACTTGAAGAAAATAAAACTTGGGAACTTGTTCCAAAACCTAATGGTAGGAAAGCGATTGGAAATAGATGGGTTTACAAAATAAAGAAGCATGCAGATGGAAGAACAGCCAGATACAAAGCTAGATTGGTGGTTAAAGGCTATGCTCAAACTCATGGCATAGATTATGATGAGACATTCAGTCTTGTAGCAAAGATGTCAACCAGAAGGACAATCATTGCTATTGCAGCATCAAAAGGATGGACATTGAGTCAATTGGATATAAAGAATGCATTTTTTAATGGATATATATCAGATGAGGTCTACATGGAGCAACCTCAAGGGTTTGCAGATTACAAGTTTCCAAATTATGTTTGTAGATTGAGAAGAACACTTTATGGTTTGAAGCAAGCTCCAAGAGCTTGGAACTATAGACTTATGAAGTATCTTAATGATCTTGGATATCAAAGTTCAAAGGCAGATGCAAGTTTACTTATCAAGAGAATAGATGAAGGTATGATCTACATTTGTATTTATGTAGATGACATTATAATTACAGGTACTTCAAATGAAGGAATCAAGGAGGTGAAGAGATTACTTGAGAAGGAATTCAAGATAAGTGATCTAGGAAAATTATCATATTTTCTTGGAATGGAAATCACTTATGCAGAACATGGCATATATGTATCACAAGAAAGATATCTTATGAATCTTCTAAAGAAGTTTAATATGGAGAATTGCAAAGAGGCATCAACACCAGTAGAGGTCAATCATAAACTCAGCAAATATGATGGTGCAGAGTTCAAAGATATGAGAAAGTATCAATCTTTAGTGGGAAGCTTGATTTATGCTACACTAACAAGACCTGATCTTAGTTATGCAATGGGAGCTCTTTCTCAGTTCATGCATTGTCCAAAGGATCCACATTGGATTGCAGGTCAAAGAGTTCTTAGATACATCAAACAAACTTTGAAGGAAGGATTATATTATCCATTTACATCAGATACAAGGCTGAGAGCATATAGTGACTCAGATTGGGTAGGAAGTCAAGATGATAGAAGGTCAACACATGGGTATATGATATACATAGGAGATAAACTTGTGAGTTGGTGTTCAAAGAAGCAACATACAGTGGCTTTATCATCAACAGAAGCTGAGTACAAAGGACTTGTGGAAGCAGCAAAAGAAGTGATATGGATGCAAACCTTGTTCAAAAGCTTCGATATTGATCAAGGTATACCTATCATACATGGAGATAATATGAGTTCATTATATCTTGCAGCAAATCCTATATTTCATGCAAGAACAAAGCACATAGAGATTCAATATCATTTCTTGAGAGAAAAGGTAATGGAGAAGGAGCTTGAAGTGGTATACACTTCTACAAAAGATCAGATTGCAGATATTATGATAAAGAGCTTGGATGGAGTGAAGACAAGTAGATTCAAAGAGATGGCAGGAATAAAAGAGAAGAAGATTACATGAAGAAGTCAGAGCATGCTAATTAGTGATTGAGGGGGAGCTGTTGGGACTTCACTCACTAATTAGACATGAATTTATGAAGAGATATGAAGAAAGAAGAAAGACAAAGAGAAGTGAAGGCAAAGCACTCAGAAAACTAAGCCTAAGTGAAGGTTTAAATTCACTCTTGTAATTTAGTGAAAATTTAAAGTCTAGTCTTGACATAGGACTTAAAAACTTACGAGTTTGAGTTTAGGAGTATGTAAACTATATGTATATAAGTTAATTTGAGTTGAATAGCATAGAGAGAACTCAATTTTGTAATCCTTGAGTAAATAGAGAAAAGTCGGGTTTTTTCTGAGAGAGATGTTGAGGAGAAACTACTCAGAGTATGAGAGTTTTCCATGGCTATGAGCAGAATGAGGCCAAGCCATTTTGTACACATTCTCTCTAATAGTTAACACATACTTGTGTAGAAGGATTTGGTCTAATTCTTCTTATGTGTTGTGTGTTGAATTCTAAGTGATTTCATATCAGTGTGTAAGTTAGTTGACAGTTACGAGTTGTCTGGCACACTTTTCCCTGACCTTTTTAAGGTCAAATCTCACAGTACAGTGTAAAGTTTTTCATGACTGATAGCTCATTTTAAAGCTACTACCTTCTACTACAATTGATCAAAAGATCTTTACAAAATGGGACGTGTACACAGAGAAATGAGTCTAACAGTGAAGGTATGTCAGATTTCAGATTTTAGACATAGTTCAAATATTGAAGTCATTTTCAAATTTCAGACATAGTTCAAATATTGAAGTGAAATCAAAAGATTTTGATGATATTACTTGAAAGTTTTGCTTGGTATGCACAATGACATTTTACGAGTTAATAGATCCTAGAGTAACATACCTAGACAAGAACCAAAGAAGGTATTGGCTTGTCAATGCTTTGGATAGAGCTCGAATCAAGTATATGGGCTTGCCTATATTTCCACAGCAGGAGCAAGCAACCACCTCTCAGAATCCTTTTGGGACAGAGCAAGAGACGGAACATACGATGTCGGGACAAACAAGCCATCGGAGTGTTCCAAACAGAACACATGTACAATTTACAATGCCTGGAATGCAAGCACACAATCCGACACACCCTGGATTAGGCAACCAACACCGACCACTAGTAAGACCAAGACCACCACTAGGAGTGCAACCAAGAATACCCCCAATTAGACCAGCCATCCCCACATTCCGAGTAATGCCAAGACAGCCTGAGCCCGTAAGAAGATTAAGACCTATTCAGGTAGCCAAATGTGTAAGAAATCATTATGATGGATTGGGAGAACCTTACGACCACATTGCTAAATTTAAACAAGTTTTAAGAGCTGAACAAGTGGATGATTTCTTTGTGCAGTATGAGTCATTTGGACTCACCCTCACAAGAACGGGTCTGACGTGGTTCCAACCTCTAGATCCTAATCAATTTGGAAATATGGAGCAATTCTTTCAATAATTCATAGGAGAGTTCACTAAGAGAGGGATTAAACACAATTCATCGTCTTTAATCCATAGTTTTAAATAGAATCCTAATGAAACCGTGAAAACCGCTGCCCAAAGATTCAATCAATATGCGGATAGATGTCCTATAGCAGAAAGACCTACGCAACAAAAAATGATATCATTATTTTTGGACGGGTTAACGAACGGAACTCTAAGAACATTAGTCTATGTGAAGAGACTACAGACATTGAATGAATGTCTGCAAGAATGTATCGACTTAGAGGACAACCTAGCGGATGATCTCAAAAGTACAACCAGCCCTACTAAATCAGAAGACACTCGAAGCACAGTAACATCCAATTCTAGTAATGTAGAAGAATTAGCAGAGCTGGTAGCAAAGAAATTGGGAGTCCAAGGATAGAGAAATTGTCAACACCCAGCCCTAAGAGTACCCATGTTGCAGAGATGTAGCTCATGTGGAGGTGATCACCCCACTCACATGTGTGTTCGAGGAGGAACAGGCGTACCTCAGACATAGCCTTATAATAGACAGCCCCATCAAGGAACGGCCTTGTATTTTCACATAGAACAAAAATACACCAATCACACCATAGAAAATTGCCCATTCAATAGGAAAACACGGCCTCTACAACCACCTCAGTATCGACCATACAGATATCCACCTAGAGAGCCAGGCAGAGAAATGCCCAGGTACAATCCCTACCCAACACCACCAGGAGCACCTAGACCATATGACCAAGTGCAATATGGAAACCCTCAACCAGTATTAGGACCACAACCATCACTCCCACAACATGTGGTACCTGTCAAGTATACCCATCCAGAGGAAAACTTAGAAAGAGCCATAGTGTCGGCATCACCAATAGCCAGTGAACTGCCTTTTGATCCCATTCTCTTGTAGAAAATCTAAAAATTCTTTGGAGAAGTATTCTCCTCCACCATCAGACCTTAAGGTTTTGATAGACCTTCCTATTTCTTTTTCAACTTCAACTTTGAATCTTTTGAATATAGAAAACGCCTCTGATTTTTGCTTCATACAAAACAACCATACCTTTCTTGAGTGATCAGCAATGAAGGTGACAAAAAATCTGTTACCAGCCATTGATGCCTCTTGGGTTGGTCCCCATACATCCATATGTATCAAGTCCAAGACATTTGGGGCCACATAATTACTCCTCTTGAATGGCTGCCTCGTTTGCTTTCCTAGTTGATAAGCTTCACATAACTCATGTAGTCCAATGCTATTAAATTTTGGAAGACCTCTTACCACTTCATGTTTTCTCATGTCCTTCAGCTTTGGAATGTTGATGTGTCCTATTCTTTTGTGCCATAAGTCCAGCTTTGAAATCTTCTTGTTCCACCATTGAATGTACATGACCTTTCCATGTGGATGTTGGACATCCAAAGTGAACATCCTTCCTTCTCTTCTACCTCGAGCAATGACCTTGAATCCTTCCTTTGGATTCTTTATGAAGCACCCATTCTCATTTAATATGACATGATAACCCTTCTCTACCATTTGTTCTACTGAAATCAAGTTCTTTGAAATTGTAGGAACATGAAGAACATTAGATAGTACCTTTGCGCTGCTTGTATCTCCAAGCCTTATATCTCCAATATGTTCAATCATGTGTTGAGTATCATCACATGTTTCAACACATCCTTTTCCACTTGGTACCTGTAGATTAGTGAACAAACTTCCTTGGCATGACATATGGTAACTACAACCTAAATCAATGTACCATTTTTTGTCATCTTCACAAGAGCTTCTATACTCATGTCTCATTGCAAGTAGTGTGTCCTTGCTTCCTTCACTTGAGGTGCTTGCATAGTTGCTTTGGCTCCTTTGATTGCCTCCATTTGGTCTTCCATTCATCAGCCAACAATCACTAGCATAGTGTCCTACTTTACCACAATGATAGCATGTTATACCTTTATGAGAATTGTAGGAGCCTCGACCTCTTCCTCTACTTCTACATCGACCTCTTCCTTGTGTGTTGGCATTTGATGCATCCTTGTTGTCTTCTGAATTGTTTTGATTGTAGTTGGAGTTGTTGTGACCTCTTCCTTTTCCTCTTGAGCCGCCTCTTGAATTCCTTCCTTTACCTCGACTTGCATATAACATTTGGTTATGGCTGTCCTTTCCTTTGGGGCCACCAAAGCTAAGCTCTTCTGTGACAAGATGAGGGATTAGTTGTTCAAAACCTGGATATGCATCTTTCAAGTTAATGGAAGTTATAAAAGGCTTCCATCTTTCATCTTCTCTCAATCCATTGAGAGGATAGCACACGAGGTCTTCATCTTCAATCGTTGTGCCAATAGACGCCAAAGCATCACTTAGCTCCTTAATCTTCAAAGTATATTCAACTATGGATTGAATCAACCTTTCCTTGATTGTGTTCAACTCATTATTGAGTTGAAGTTTCCTAGCTTTGGTATTTGTTGAATACATCCTTTCAAGAGCTTCCCAAGCATCCTTAGCTTTCTCTAGATGTTGAAGATGCCCTACCATGGCATTAGTAATGACTTGTGAAATGAGGAAAAAGACTCTCATATTCCTCTCTTCGCATTCTTTTGCTTGCCTCCTTTGGACTTTGGTGGCCATAGTTTGATTGATTTGAGGTTGAGCATCATCGCCGCTCACAATACCCCACAAGCCTTTGCCCATTAGGTAGTTGTTCATTCTAAACTTCCACACGGGATAGATATCCTTATCCAATTTCTCTACTTGTTGACCCAAGTCAACCATTGAAGACTATTAAAAACTTTGAGAGTTACCTCGAATATTTATATTATCCTTTGCTCTTGTGTTTGTGAAGCTCCCCCTTGTTTTGTAGCTCCTTTTTTGTTTTGCTTCTATTCAAACTCTATTGATGAAGCTTCAGCACCAAGTTTGCTAAAACTGTGGAGAATAAGTTCTCTTATGCGCAACGAAAATGTGTAGTAAACCCTTGTATGTCTAACACTTGGACAAACAGCTACACCTTAGATAGCTTGATTCTCTCAATACAAAACTCAAATGGAAATATGGCTTTAGTGAATTAAAGTAGACAAAGAGAGTTTTCGAACAAGCTATAAATGACTTAATTTGGACAAGTTTTGATTAGGAAACATAACTCGCGAATATGAACTACCTATCCACACAAGTATGCTGAAGAATTGAACTTCACTCTCAAACTAATAACTCCCTAAATATATATCCTATGAGGAAGATATTTTAGAAAGAGAAAATGCACACAAATAGCTTTCCAACAAGCTAAAAATCAAGTAATTTGGATGAATTTTGGTCAAGAAATGCAACTAACCAAAATAGACCACCTGCACACACAAGTATACTAAAAAACTGGACTTCACTCTCTGATGGATATCTCCCAAAATATTAATCCTTTGAATGAGAAATTTGGTAGATAGAAATAAAATGAAAAGGATTTCCAATAAGATAAAAATCAAGCAATTTGGACAAGTTTTGGTTGGGAAATATAACTAACCAAAATAGACTACTTGTCTACATAGGTATGCTAAAAAACTAGACTTCACTATTTGACCGATATCTCACAGAATATATAAGCTTTGAAGGAGATCCTTGAGATAGAGAAAGTACACAAGATAAGCTTTCCAATGAGTGTTTAAACACAAGAAATGGTTACACACACATTGAGATATGAGCTTCACAACAGAGCTATGTACAAAATGACGTGCGGCTAGAAGGAGTCTATGGGAAGACAAAATGACAAAATGACTAGATCTGACTATTGGGAGCTCTTGCCTCTTTCTCTCCTTGTTTAGAACTTTCTCCCTTTCCACTTTTATAACCAATGACCATGTGAAGAAGTTTGTGCCTCCTTCTTAACTCATCACTTTGCCCACTACATGCCACTGATTACAAGGCAGATATTGTATCTTTTACTCATCATGAATTTTGACTAGACATTTTTTTTCTTTTTTTCTTTTTCTTCATTTCCTTTATCTTTATATTTGGTAAATTTATCCAAGCAAGCGCATATGAAAATGATCTTGTACATTTATCTTCAACATGGCAATGGTGTGCCAAGTTTTGTATTGGCTCATATATGGTAGTGGTGCACCACAGTTTTGTATTTGGTTCATATATGGCAGTGGTTTGCCACATTTTGTATTTGGCTCATATATGCCACAATTTTATACATAGTTCATTTATGTAATATCTCTTTTGTACATGGTTGATTTATCAAATATCTCTTTTGTGCATGGTTCATGGTTCATTCTACTCCTACATATCTCTTTTATGTTTGATGATGTGTTTTGCTTTATCGAATCTTATTTTGATTGCCAGTCATCTAAACCTTAAATTGCCAATCACTAGAGTATATTTCATGATATCTAATTGATTTTTTTTTGGGTAGAGTGTATTTTCCTTTGCTACACAACAACGTTGTCATGTTGTTGCAGCAAGAGACACTACACTCTGCCCAAAAAGAAATTTGCAGACATGCTCATCGGTATAGGCACCAGTATGAGCGTAGGTATGCCTAGGGTGATACCGACAATTTTACCCAAGGGCATACCGATGCTTATACCGATGGTTTTTCCCAAGGACATATCGATGCGTATACAATCGGTCCTACAGGTCAATACCGATGCATATACCGATGAGGAAATACCAGCATTCATACTGATGCTTGTACCAATGGTATTGAATACATACGGATGCTTATATCATTGCCCATACCAATGCTTATACTAATGTTATCATACGAACACTTATACTGATGCCGCATCCAAATTCTCCATGTGTATTTGTGCCGATATAAGGGCTGGTATGAGCCTCATATGTTGTAGTGTTGGATTGCCTTTCATCATCAATCAAAGAGTAGAAGAAAAACTCTGATATGAATCTGGAGGACCATTAAGAACAATCTGCACAAGTGAACTATCTAGCAAGACTTCATCAGGAAAAATCAACTGATCCTTCAAATCTCTGATATTTGTTAAAAACTTATCCATAGAATCAATCTCCTTCATTCATATGATCACTCTCTAACTGTTTTTGGATGTAAGCAACATAAGCCTGATTTCTTGCATGGTATAAAGTGGTTAGTGTATCCCAAGCATCATTTGCTTTTTTGCAAGAGAGAATGTGAGCAATAATGACAAGTTTGATAGTCAAAGCTATCAATGCATGTGCCTAAGCATCTATGCCATCCCAACAAAGTTTCTTTGTAGTAGGTGGAGCAATAATCGTAGCATGATCAAGAATTTGAATATCATCATCTTCAACACCATATGCATCACCTTTAATAACTATATTTGCAGGTGTAGTGGGCCATTTTTCAACACTTTGCACAATATCCCACGATCCTTTTGCTACCAATACATGATTCATCATATATGCCCACAATGGGTACTTAGTACCATCCAATCTATCCTTAGCAACCAACATATGGAGTGCATCATTTCTTTCAGCCATGGCCACTAACTAAAATAACCTGATGCACAAAAATGTCTATGTCTCAAAAAGTTGAGCAGAACCACCCTATTGAGCTCTGCTAGACCTATAGAAGACTTTGAGGAGCTCGTACTTGTGAGGTGAAACCTGTATATATGTTTGGTAGAAAAGGATGAAATTTCCTGCATTGTTGCTACGATAGTGCATTCGGAGGTCGAGACAAGCTCAAATAGAATTTTCAACACCACAAAGAGAAGTCATTTTGAAATCCTAATCGCCCTAAGTATGCTGATCAATTTTCATGTGACTTTAAGATTGTGACCGGACGGGTGTTGACGACACCCCAAATAAAGTGATGACCTACTCGGATACCAATTGTTGGAGTTTGAGTTATGCGAAAGCACACAAACAACATAAGGAAGAAGAAGAAACTTGGATCACAACACACAATACTGAATGTATTACCAAGTCAATGTACAAAGATAAGTACCCCATTAGGGTTATAGGCGTATATACAAGCCGGGGGAAAAAATATCCTAAAGAGGGAAAAAAGTGCCCCAACGATCCTAAGTGTGTTCACACATATCACTACCAAAATATATCAACAACTATAAGTTTGACCGCATCTATAAACAAAGGAAATATGTGTTCGCGCTTTTTTTGTATGAATGCGATTTTTGCATATTCTATAGGTCTTTGTGGAGTACTATGCATATCATGCAGAGCTTAGTTTTGTACTTTGAAAGCATCGCAAAGGTCTCTTAAAGACGAATCCATTGTGGTGAATCTCCATCACACCACTTCACTCGTATCAAAGCAATTCACAGCAAAGAGTTTTCTTCATTTTGTGAGGAGCAAGCACTACTACTTCTGAGCACTTTATGGCTTACAATGGCTTTCTCCAAGGCTGATTAAGGTGATGTTCAAGACATACCTTGTCATCCAAGTCATCAAAGTCACCATTGGCTACACGTCAGGCCTTAAATGATTAAGGAAGACAAAATACTAGTACTTATCGAGAGCTCACCCATTCGAGTAGTGTTCCCCCAAGGCTCACTTAACTAGCATGTTTTCTTGCCACTAAGCTCTAGTTATTTGGGTGATTGTAGGAGTGAAGATAATTAAAGTTACCATTGGAGCCTTCATAGTGTCTTCTTGGACTCTCTGCATCAATTTCTTAAGAGTTTCCTTGTGTGCAAATTTGGGAAAATTAGAAGCTCATTTTGCAATTCTGGGACAATTTTGGCTACACATGTGGAAAGATTGATCCAAAGATTAATCTTGGTGCTAGAGGCACTTGAGATTGTGTCTCCATGAAAATGTTTATTCAACTTTATTGCTGAATTTTCAATTGTTGAGTCATATAGGCTACTTGGAAGTTTTCAATTGTGGTGGGAGGAGAGACCACAAGTTTATGTTGTTTTTTTAATCTAAAGAATGGACTTGACAAAAACTTTTAGGTGTTGTTGGCTATTGTTTGGGCTAAAAATTCAGCTTTTTAGTGCCATTTTATTGCATATACTAAGCACATACACACTATGTATGCTTCTATAGGTACCACTTATGTATGCCTTGTGGGTCATTGATATAGTGAATACATTTTTGCATGAAGCCTTTGAAGTTGATGAAGAGGGTCGTGGTTGTTCATGAGTTCTTCTACCTCATTTCCATTTGTATCTGCATGAGTGCATCTCCATTTTGTATCTAGGAGACACACCATTTCATTTCATTTCATTTTATATTATATATCATTGTATTTGGGTACCTTACCAATTGTGTTTACCATTGTAT
This sequence comes from Ceratopteris richardii, assembly GCA_020310875.1. Lineage (NCBI taxonomy): Eukaryota > Viridiplantae > Streptophyta > Polypodiopsida > Polypodiales > Pteridaceae > Ceratopteris > Ceratopteris richardii. The sequence goes on from CM035426.1 coordinate 60,804,156, forward strand.
TCATTCACCTTCATGGGAATTATCCCAGATGTGATGCAATTTGGAGAGCCTCATCCAACTCTATATAAGGAGGGCCTCTCCCCTGCTTTGTACTTGGTTAGAAGCTTGTAAATCCTACTTTATGCTCTTGGCAAGCTCATTTCTAATCCATGTGAGCTTACCCATTTCTTGATCTACTTACTTCGAGTCTCTCACACTTTCATTTTGTGAATACACTCTTCTTTTTTTTTTGCCTCCATGTGTGTGGTCTCTACATGGTATCAGAGCTTAACATGGAGTTCTTGATAATGATTTTGATGGTCCTTTTGGTGGTGGTGTTTATTTTGATGGTAGTTCTTCCTTCTCATAGAAAGGAACCTTTAGCCATCAAATTTATGCTCATAGAGCATTTTAGGGATCAATACTATGCCCATTTGTTGACCCTCCCACCCCTTTCCATTTATCTTTTCCACCCTTCTTTCCATCCTCCCACCTTTGTTCTTGACAAGTTGGTGTTGCTTTATCGTCTTCCTACGTGATTTGATAGCGTTTATATCATGTGTCAGTTTTTTATGTGTTCATAAACACTTTGATGATATTTTTATGAAATCACCTTTCTCAACAAGTTGGTAGAGGATCTTATGATTCATAGTGTTTATAAACACTCTTTGGAAATTTGGGTGAAACTTTTGATTGCTTGAAGTCTTCATAAACACTCATTATCACATTGATGGCATAGTCACCACAAGGATAATGAACTACTGATGCTTCAACATAGACAAGGCATTGATCTCTCTCATGAAACAAGCTCTACAACCTCTAGTCAATAGTTGAGGAAGAGTTGAGCCCCCATTTGCATTTTTCAACTCATGTTCTTCAAAAGCAGAAGATCAGGTGTATTAGTGGGAACTCTATTGGCTTGTTCAAGAACTAGGATGAACATATGCATCCTACCTCTAAGGAGTAGTCTGAGCCTCTCTTCATATGTTGCATTGCCAAATGCAAAGGACATATTCCAAGGTGTTCTAGATTGAAAAGGAAACAGTGAAAGAAAGAGGTAGTTGTTTGTAAATTGCTCAGATGCACAAGAGAGAGAGAGAGAGTTGATGTTCCAGAGTTGAATACTACAACGAATATAGTTCACATGTCACTTTTTCCTGGAGAACATCGATAGCAAAAAGTGAGTGTTCCACTCATTTCTACTCCATATATCAACAAATTGTGCTCTATTCAAAATCATGGCCAAAGAATTGGTCAGATACTTTATGCTAACTGAGACCACCAAGTAGGAAGTGAAAATGATAATTCATTCATAAGGGCCACCATTGTATGTACCATTCAATATCGATAGTGGTCTCAAGTAGGAAGTGAAAATGATAATTCATTCATAAGGACCACCATTGTATGTACCATTCATTCAATATTGATAGTCACAAGCTGACAGTACATCTCAAGTGCAAACAGCCTCATGAGTCCTATCATGACTATCATTGAGAGACTGAATAGAAAATGGAACTTACAATGGAACCCACATCAGTGGAAATACAGATTTAAAAGTATGTGGTCTTTTCCCTCTACTGGTAAACAATCTAGTCTTTTATGGATGATCCTTCACAAAGGTTTGTGGACTAGTAGTAGAGCAAAGAGTTTAATATTGATGCAAGGTTATCTAGCTACTGTGACAAAGTGGAAGATTTAGCTCATATGTTCATACACTGTTGGAATGCACAAAGGTTCTGGAGAAGCATTAATTTGTTATGTTCAAGCAATGGTCTAAAGACTCTAGGATATAGAGAAATTCTGCTTGGAGAAAATAACAATATAGAGATTGTGTTGTGGCAAATGCTGAGAGATCATATTCTTTGGTGCATTTGGACGAGCGAGAATAGCAAGTTATTCTCCAGTACCCATAAGGATTTTTTGTTTTCATTTGGGCATCAAGAGAATCTTAAAAATTTGTATTTCATCTACTAAGGATGCCTTCTTAGACAACTTTAAGCCTATTATAGTTGTGAAAAATTATGGTTTTAATAGATGGAGGGAGAAATGCTCTCCCTATTCTCTGTATTTAGATTGAACATGATTCGGTTCTTGGACATGTATGTTAGATGCCATCCTTTGTAAAGGATTGCCCTTGATTTGTAACTTTTTCTTCCATCAATATTAAGCTTTTTCTGTTCTTGCTAAACAAAAAACCCGGCTAGGTAGGTCCTTACTTGCATAAGTTGGGTGGGAGAGGCATGTTTCTTCCTCACTATAAGTCGGGTACTCGAAATCTGTGTATGTTTGATGGCATACGTAAGCTGGGTGCTTGCTGCCTAGATGCTTGCAGGTTGCACGATGCATTAAAAGTATTCCCCATAGCAAGAAAAAAGAAAATGTTTCTTGATCCTCGACTTAGCATATCGCTAGAGAAATCTCTTTGCTTTCTACACCAAACCCAAAGATGCCTAAACTAAAGATTTTCTACAAGAGCTGCTTGCGATGCTTCCTAATCATTGTGGATGCTCCTCCATATGAGAGAAAAGTAATTTTTTTTGTCATATGATTTGGCATGTACAATGGCATTGTGGTATTGATCTTGATTTATACTATTAGATCTTGAGTTTGATCGTGGTTTTCCCAATGGATGTGTAGTGGCATTGTGGTCACCTTTTGGTTCATGCCACTATGGTTTACTTGCAAATTTCACATAGTTTGTAAGAGGCTGCTTGGATCTTGGTTAGTACTTAAGATCTTCTTTTTTCTTGCAATCAATCCACTAGATGATTTGATGATACAAAGACCTCCACCTTGGACACACATGTACAAGAGGAGTCGTGTGGACATGCATGAGCATACACACATAAGCATGGAAGCAAGCTTACTCACAAGCAAGACAAAAGAGCTCCCAATAAACTCACACTTGATTAGAAGAGAGAATGAACAAGAAGTCTTTACAAATTAGGGTTAGTTCACTTTTATAGGAAACTTATAGACCACGTATGTATGTACGTATCTATGTAATTATGGATTTATTTATGTATGCATGTATGTATGAAAGTATATATGTAAGTTATGTATTTATGGATATACGTAATTTATGTAGGTATGTAAGTTTGCATGTATGTAAGTAATGATTTATGTATGTATGTATGTATCCTCCACACTCTAATGTCTACCCTAATTAAAAATAGATCCTAAACCCCCATTTGGTGTCTGATTTTGGTGCAATTGATTCTGTTAAAATTTTGGAGGCTTAAAGAATCACTCCTCAATATCAAGCGCTCATGCTCTTGTACAAGTATGGACTAAACCATGAGAAATAGCTTCTAGACATATTTCTAGGAGGAGGGATTTTACATTTAAATGGCCGATTTGAGGGAAAGTTTTGGAGAAGTTGTGCCCGCCATTAGACCCTTTCTTTACTTGAGTGCATCCAACATGCTTCTTTCCTTCAGTTCTTCACAACCTTAGTCATCCTCTCTCTCTCTCTCTCTCTCTCTCTCTCTCTCTCTCTCTCTCTCTCTCTCTCTCTCTCTCTCTCTCTCTCTCTCTCTCTCTCTCGTGTCACCATTTGTGTGCAATGTTCCACATCTAACACATCCCCTCCCCCCTAAAACCGATCATCCCTAATAGATGATTGACATGAAAGTTGGTATTGGGGAAGCATGGTCATTGAAGTGCCTTGGAATTATCATCTATAGAATAAGTTTTTAAAGACATTGCAAGTGATATTTCTTTTTTTTCTCATGATGGTACATTCATACTACTTAGTATAGTACATGGGCAAAAAAGAAAGAAAGGTTCCTTGTGCACGACCTTGTAGGGTGATTCTATGCATGACTACTCTAGAAATGCAAAATGAAATGAATGCTACAAAATAAAAAGCGTTCTAGAGTAGGTTGCTTTTAGAAGACATGGTTGGAAATGAGTACATGGTTCTTGCATGAAGAGGCTCATCTTTCTCTAATGCAAATTCTCCAAATATGAGAGAAAATGTTGTTTTATTGCAACACTTGGATGGTCTCGTATCATCAATGTTGGTGTGATGGATGAGTGTGGCTTGACAACCCATTTCTTATGAGTCATAATGACTTTGGGTATCCACCATAGACTCTGTTTAGATTATGGAACTTCCTTACATTAATGTGGTCTTCTTCTATGGCCTTTTCTGTGGTAGCCTACACTTGTGGCTTCTTGGATTTGTACCTACATTCATAGCATGTGGTAGTAGGAATTTGATATCCATAATAATTTGTGATCATGAGTATGACTGAGTGTTCCTTTTGGTATCAAATTTGAGTGGTGCCTCATAGATTGATCTTGTTCCCTCATTGATTCATCTGCTTATAATCAAGGCTTAGTGTTGAACCCCCCTCCTTGACTTTGTTATCCATGGAAACATAAATTCTAGGAGAGGTGGATTGTGTAAATCGAACACTCGATCTAAATGTGGATGGATTTTTTGAATCATACAATGAGTGGTAATTGTGACTTACATAATCAAAATTATCATCAAGATGAGAATCTTCTACATCATAATAGAGATCTTTTCTGATGAACCGAGAACTAGATGTTCACAAAGATCAATGTCAAATGTTGTAGATCCTTTAATTAGATTCATTTCTAATTATGTGTGATGTGGTGACCTTAGAGAGGGATCAATACTAGGTGATTCATCCACCACTCCTTGTGCAGGAGTACACTATTGTGGCTCTCCTCAAGAGGTCATGAGATTAGTTCTATTGGTTGCATGTTGTGGAAAGCAAAGAATGAAGTTTGTATGGGGTTTTTCTCAATGATTATTCAAGTGTTGATTCGCCGCACACACTTAATTTATGTGCTACCAACACCGACAAGTGAAGCTTGTGTCTCTTGAACAAGAGAGACCCTTTGTGGAAACTAGTGATTGTTTGATGATACTATAGGAAGATATTGTGTCGATTGGGGATATGAACACATTCAAAGTGTCGAAACCAAGTTGGACTTTTATGAATGGTCATGAATATTCAAGTGATCCACATAAAATGTACATATAGAAATCTGATAGATGTCATCGAGCATATGAGATCTTGGTCCTTCATACCTTTGTCATATCCATGCTTTCCTCTTAGCAATATATTTTAGTGCCTCTATTTGTGGTTCTTCTCTAATTATTTTAGCCTTTGTCTTTTTATTTTCTACTTTTTGAAGTCTAGAAATCATTGCCAATGTGAGAGGTTACTGATAGAGCTTCACTCGACAATGAATAATATAGTTTGTAAACATATCACCATCAAGTGTGGCCAAAATAAATGCACTACTTGAAGCCACATGGTTGAAAATGAGCGGCACATGGCCCCTCTGTAAGCACCACCTCCTTTACTTGTCAATCCGCGGAGACGTGAGGACCGGTATGAAGACCACGAGCAAGTGAAGGCACAAGTGTGTGAGTGAAAGCACACAAGCATGCACACACATACACACACATGCACACAAGGCAAGATCAAAGAGAGGAACAATGGAAAGCTTCGATTGCAAAAGAGTTCTCTTACAAAAGCTCTATTCTCTAACAAGCTAACCCCAAAAATGAGCTCTCTAGCTCTTTTTATAGTTTTTTGACTAGTTTTGGCACTGTTCAGACCTAGTGTCCGGCCTAGTTAAAAATTAGGTTCCAGGGCTTATTTGAGGGCTCAAACGAAGTCTAAAAATTATGAAAATTGGTACGATGGTACTTCTAATACTCCTCAAGCTCGAGAACTCCTCGGCTTGAACAAAATGGAGTTATAAAAATAGATAATGGTATTTACAATGGTTTTTAGTGATGAAAATCACTATTTTTGTAGGGGATTCTTCTGAAAATTTGACATACACTTCTTGGAGCTCCCTACTTGCTCCCTCTTCTTCTATGTCCACTTCTTTGATGTGCTTCCATGTTTTATGCTTGACCTTGAGTTCCAACACTCCCCCCCCTCTCGAGTCTGTCGTCCCTGACAGACCCTTGTTGTAAGGGTTGTTCCATGTAGTGCTTTGAGAGGTGGTGTCCATCCTTTGTATGAGCTTGTTCCTTGGATTCCAGCAAGAATGTGTCGTTGTGAGCTTTCAAAACTGCAAGTTGCTCAAAAGAGGTTTTCAAGATTGATTTGGAGCAACTACTGGCTTCAATTTGCTTCCGAGATATGGATGTTGTTCCCATGACGTCCGCTAGCTCTTCCAAAGATGATGTTGAGAGCAGTCATGCCAACTACTCATAACCCATAATGAATGATGGGTAAGTGTGTTTGTGCATGGGTTGAAAAAAAAATATGTGACTTGTGCACGGCCTTGTAATGTAGCCCTATGAATGCTTACTTGGGAAATGCATTGGAAGAAGTATGGTGCAAAAATTGGGGGTCTTGAGCTAAATGCTCAAGGGTATGCCGACGAAGAGGTTTCCTAAGCTATCATGGTTATGATGTTTCGAAGGTAAAGATACTTACCATGGAGAAGGTCGATGGATGTTCATCTCTTCGTGTTGTACACTCGGCCTTTGGGATGGAACATTGTTGATGAATGTCCGTCTTGATGGTCCACTGATGAGATCTTTTTGAATGACTGATCATGTCTCCTCTTTTCAAAGCATCATTTGCCAAATACAGAGAATTGAATTTCTTTATATTCCTTGACCAACAACATTCGATAACTACACCAAGCTTAGTTTCACATATTCTCTCTAGCTCACCATAAGCAGGAGTCTTCTCATCCAGTATACATACAAAGATTTGCAGGGTACCAGAGCTACCCCATGCAGATATCTCCCTGGATGCTCTCGTACATGCAATAGTTATGCATCACTCAAGTTGCAGACCTTCACGCTCTTCACTCCTACCATAGTAAGAGGAAACCATAGTTGTGGATGCCATGCTCATGCCAAGTTCTTGACATCTATGAGATAAGGCAGCAATTAAAGCATCTGCTAGCCAAGACACACTTCTATCCAAACTGATAAATGCCCAGTAATCAACAGTTCCACCTTCAACTAAGCATGACTCATTCAGGTTCCAAGAGCCCAGCCTAGAGACAAGTTTTTTTTTTTTTTTTTTTTTTTTTTTTTTTTTTTGGAGGAACAATGTCACAAAACAAGAAGACAGAGTTTAGTATCAATCAATAAAAATCTTTGACATATGTCAATGTGCTCTTGTGCTTGGGATTCTCAAGTGTGTCTATGCACGGCTGTGTAATATGGCCCTATATTAATGCATACTTTGGAAATGCATGACCTGAATGGTGCAAAAGACAGGGTTGTGCAAGGAGCACATGGTTGTCGCTCGTCGAGGCCTGATGTCACCTGCAAATGTTGATGTCATCTTTGTTGGAGGTATCCATTGGATCTCGAGAGGACCACTGATCCTTCCTCTTGATAGGGACCCATTTTAGAACAGCATTTGGCACTGTAGAGATTACTTCAGGCGTCTTCCTCGTTGGATGCGTTCTGAACTGTGGTATCCAATGTGGTTGGTGCTTTGGTTTGATGAAGGCTACTTGTACTTTTGTCTTACAAACCCATATCCTTTTTGCACGTCTTCCTACTATTGTTGAAGAGCTGATTTGATCTCCTTTCGGTCTCTGTACGCGGTTCTTACCCTCTTCTCCTTTTGGCTTCTTTGTTGAGACCTTTCGCATGTGGGAGAACACAGGTTGTTGTAGATGTAAGAGATTCTTAGGTATCCACATCTGTAATCACCCTTGTTGAGCTTCAACTAATTTCTTAGGCACCCAAACTTGTTGGATACCTTGTGATTGAGCTTGTCCGAGCTGCTTCCTTCATCTTCTGACCTGGTTGGCTTGCCTGGATGGGATTTGTGGGGCCAAGGCTAGTGGTTTCTCTCCTTTTTGTACCCATATCTGCTTCATGCTCGGCACTACCTTCCTTTGGAAATCTCGTTGTCTATTTGATATAGCAGTTGTTCTGTTCGGTTGTGCTTGCTTTGTTGGTTGAGTTGTTGTGGTGGCTTTAGTCCTTGCCCCAGAGGAGGAGTCCGCTTGTCGTTGAGCCTGTTCTTCCATGATTGACTCCTTCTGCATCATAGAGCTTTTGACACATACAACATCTTCTTCCATATGATTAGTCTTAGAAGAGCTAAGAGAGTGTGTGGTGCCATGATCTAGGAGCATGCAGTTCTCTAATTCTAATGTAATGCATTGTTCATGTACCCAAACTTGAAGAATTTGACTTCTTAGGTTTAAGTTGACTGCATTGTCATAAATCCAATCTTGTCCTAGGACAAGTGGTTCTGTAAGGTTCTCATCTTGACACACTAGCACTTTGACTTTCATTGGAACATCTTGCAGGTAGATGGGAAGTTCCACCTCGCCCAAACAAGGGGTTTCCACACCTCCCAACCCTATGAGATAAGCTTCTATGGGATTGATGTTCAACTGCAAGTCTTGGCAGTAGGAAAGTCTAACTGCACTACTTGCTGCACCTGAGTCAATCGATGCTTTCACCGTCCTTGCACCCTTCCCTTGTCCTATCTCTATGGTCACAAAGGGTCTTCTGTCAATGACCTGAGAAGTCACTATGCCTGACTTTTGGCACATATCCATGTGATATTTTGGGGCTTTTGAGTTGACATCTAGGCCTAATCGCCTTAACTTATTTCGCCTAATACGCTCTCTGGCCTCTGCCTATGCTTCTTCTCTCTCTCTTAACTCTTCTTCTTTTCGTTTCTTAGCAGTGTTGAGTCTCATTAGCATGTCCTCTGTAAGAGGTTCTTGATATAACTTGACTCTGCAACCACTAATATAGTTTGGCAAGATATCACCTTCTAAAGTAGCCAATTGGACCGCGCCGCTAGTGGAAATTCTGTTAATGATCATGGGTCCATATCCTCGTTTTTCCAACTTACGGGCATGTTGTTTTAGTGTGTAAACCAACACTAGATCTCCCTCTTTCAATCCTTTATCTTTGATGTGTGCATCAAAGTATGCCTTTTGTCTTTTCTTTGCAGCATAGATGCCTGCTTCCTCTCGTAGCCTCGTCTCGCCTAAGCATTCTAAATCAAAGATTCGAGAGGACAACTCATGTCCATGCCACTCATGCTCTTGTGCTACCTTTAATGCTGGGATTAGGAAATCTAGTGGTAGCACAGCATTCTGTCCAAAGAACATCTGAAATGGGGTGGCATTGAGTACCGTTTTATAGGCAACTCGATAAGCCCACACAGCATGATGAAGTTGTTTGTCCCAATCAGAGCGTTTATTATTTACCAGTTTTGTCAATACGTTACAAAGGATCTTATTGGTACTCTCGGCTTGTCAGTTAGCTTGTGGGTGATAGGGGGCAGACTTCTTATGTATCACCAAGAATTCTTGGAGAAGATTTTCAATGACTTCATTCAAGAAGTGTGTGCCTCTATCGCTCACTAACTCTATTGGTAGCCCATATCTCGTGAACACATTCTCGAATAAGAACTTAGCCGTCGTCTGAGCATCATTCTTTGTTGTGGCGTTCACCTCTACCCACTTTGTAAGGTAATCTGTGGCTACAATAATATACTCTGCATGGGAGTTTCTAGCAGGGGGATTAATAGGACCTATGAAGTCTATGCCCCACTTGGAAAATACACGCCCTCCCATCATTGGCCTCAAAGGCATCTCGTCTTTTCTAACTGGATATTGTGCACGTTGGCATGTGTCACATTTCTTCACATAGGTATGTGCATCCATATGAAGAGTGGGCCACCAAAGTCCTGAGAATAGAATGGTCTTAATCACTCGGTCAGGACCAAAATGTCCACCTGCAACACCATTGTGTGCAGTCTCTAAGACCTTTAAATAGTCTGATTCATGAACGCACAGTCTTAAGTAACCATCTTTGCCTCTTCGGTATAAGTTGTCGCCTACTAAGGCATAGCCTTGAGCTTCTTGCTCCATGCTTCGTCTTCTTGCTAGACTAGCCTCTTTGGGTAATCTTCCCGACCTCATAAACTCTACCAATGGAGCACTCCAATCTGGAATTAATGACACTTGATAAAGGGTCGCATGCTCCACTGGGGGTCTCTCTCTGCACATTGGACAATTCTTAATCCACTCATGTATTTCTTTGTCCATGCTAGGCCAATACACTCCTAGATGCTTCAGATTCTGCAATGTTCGTTGTTTAGAATAGTGATTTCCTAGCAATCCTTCATGAGCTTGCTGCAACCAACTACTATGTTCATCATCCTCGACACAACAAGCTAATACACCCTCAGTATCTTGTTTGTACATGCTTCCTGCCAATATGTGATATTTTTGTGATCTTACAATTTCTTCTTGTGATGTTTTCACATTCTTATTTGCAGGGCCAAAGGTTAGGACTGGTACCAACTTATTTGCCCATTTGGGAACAACTTCCAAATTGAACAGATAAGCGTCAGGTAGTTCATCAGACACTCCTTGTGGTGACTCTCCTGAAGTAATGCGAGAAAGGTGATCTGCCTGAAGGTGGGTTCTACCTTTCCTGACAACAACTTCAAAGTCATATTCCATTAGTAAGAGGAACCATCTTACTAAGCGTCCAGTATTGCAAGGTTTATTGACCAAATATAACAAAGCTTGATGATCAGTGAAAAACTTGAACTTGTTGGCCAATAAATAGTGTCTAAACTTCTTCACAGCATATACCATGCCTAAGCCCTCTCGCTCAGTTGTGGTATAGTTCTGTTCAGCTGCAGTGAGCTGTCTACTAGCATATGCTATGGGCAAATCTAAGTTTCCTTCACTTGTGGGTTGTGCAAGCACACATCCTATGGCATGATTGGATGCATCCACATGGACATGGAATGGTTTATTCCAATCAGGAGTGGTCAGTATTGGTGCCGTGCACAAATGTTTCTTCAGTTCGTTGAAAGAATTCTCGCATTCGTCGTTCCACTCAAAATTAGACAACAAGGCATAAAGGGGTCTAGCTATGATCGCGTACATGTGGATAAACCTACGGTAATATCCACAATGGCCCATAAAGGCTTGTACCTCTTTAACATTCCTTGGCCTTGGTAGCTCCGCTATGGCTCGTACCTTATCTTCATCTGTTGAGATTCCATTCTTAGAAACAATATGACCTAAGATTTTACCTTGACGCACCATGAACACACACTTTTCTGGGTTCAGACACACTCGATATTCTCTACACTTGTTGAAGATTTGTCTGAGCTCAGGGATGTGAAACCTTCTTTCTTGGGAATGAGCACATAAATCATCCACATACACTTCTAAGCTCTTTCGCAAGAACTCTTTGAAGACATGACACATGAGCCTTTGGAATGTTGCAGGTGCATTGGTGAGCCCGAATGGCATCACACGAAATGCAAAGATTCCCCACTCTGTGGCAAAAGCTGTTTTGTGTTGATCTTCTGGGGCAATGGCTACTTGATTGTAACCTGAAAATCCATCAAGGAAGCTATAAACTTCCTTGCCTACAACACGCTCCAATAGGTGTTCTGTGATTGGAAGTGGATAACTATCTCTGATCGTAGCGGCATTAACTTTTTTAAGGTTAATACACACTCGCAACTTTCCGTTCTTCTTGGGCACTACTACAATGGGGGACACCCATTCAGTATGCTCAATCTCATAGATGAATCCAGCTTCAATCAACCTATCAATTTCTTCTTTTATTTTGGCTGCATAGGTATCATTATATGTGTAGGGCTTCTGTTTGGTGGGCTTGGCATCAGCAGTCATGGGGATAGTATGAGAGCAAATTCTTGGATCTACCCCTTTCAAGTCTCTATAGTGCCACGCAAACACATCCCTATATTCCCTTAAGAGAGCTACAAGCTCCATTTCTTCTCTTGCACTTAGGTCATCTCCTATATATGTGCATCTCTCTTCGTTCTCTTCAATGGTCACTACAATCTTCTTGGTCTTTTCTTTATTATCATATGATTCTCCTATGATGGCCTCTCTCTTAGGCATTCGTACCAAAATTTTGTGGTCGTCAACTTCATATTTCTTGAAGTTTTCTGGTACTTCAAACAATGATTCCTCCTCTTCTTCTTTCACTGCTTTTCTTTTCTTTTTCTTTTGACTTCTCTCACTTCCATCCTTCAAATTTACCGTCTTAATACTTGTGAGAGGTTCTTCTTCTTTCTGGGTGAACACTCCTATATGTTCTAGATAGTGCTGCTCTGAGTTAAAACAACTATCCATCACAATAGACTCCAGATCATCGTCATTCTCTTCTTCTTCTATGACATCACTAGGGTCACATTCTTCTAGCAAGGGCTGACACATGAACACTGAAATATCATAACCCTCCTCATCACAATGAGGTGTCCATTGTTCTTCATTGACAACAATGTCCATGGTGGCTAAGATTTCTGGCCAGCCATGAGGCTCAAATTCCTCATCTGGAAAGATCATCGGTGTATAGGCTGGGTCTTTAATTGGTCTATCTCCTGGCAAAGTTCCTTCTTCTCTTGCCTTTAAACGTTTTTCCTCTTCCTCTGCGACCTTGCACATCCACAAATGAGTATCTTCATGCAGCCATGATGGATCAGGTGAACTTTCAGAATGCACAGAGATGGAATCTTCTTTTGCTTTGTGGATAGAATTCCACTGTAGGGGTGGTACATCTCTGAAGGTGTAATCCTTCAAATTGACCTTGGTGGTGACCCCTAAGTGTTGCAAGTACAAGGAGTTGGTTCCCCAATCCTGTACTATTTGCAATTGTCGTAGGAAGGGTCTTCCTAGGATCATCTCATAGACGTTATTTTTCTCAAAGTCACATATAGCAAATGTATGTTCAAACTCCACACCACAAGTGGTTAGAGTTATCCCTTCGAGCAATCCTAGAGGTCTTTCAAAATGACCGTCGGCCATTTGAAGCTTCATTCTGGTTGGTCTTAATGTGGGTTTGCCCCATTGCTTCCACAAGGAGGTGGTCGCAATGGCAACACCAGCACCTGAATCTATGATTGCTTTGGTTGTGTAACCTTGGTAGGTGATTGGAAGATAGGTATTACCTTCTTCACCCTCACACATGTCCCCTATTTTGTCTAGAGGTATCTCTGGTACCCTTTGCTTAGAGCCTGCTTTTGGCATGTTGGAATCAAGTTCTGGAACCTGATCCTTCACATGATTCCATAGCTCAGGTTTTGCTTTGAGCAGCTCTTCTACAGTGAGATGACACTGAACCTTAGTGTTCTTCACGACATCCGTGTTCCTTGGAACCACTGATTCTTCATTTCTTACTAGTATTGTGGGAGCTCTAATTTGGAGAGATTCAGATTCCCATGGGCCTAGAAATTGAGGCAATTCTTCTAGGGTATTAGATTCAAAATCTAATCTTTCGTCTTCTTGTTGTTCTGCTTCATCTCCGTAAATAGATGGAATGTCTTGGGGAAATTGATCATGAAGATCATCAATCTCAGGAATAGGAGGGGAGTTACCCTTCTCCTTGGCCCATTTCTCTTCTTGTATTTCCCGCAAGAACTCTTGAGAGTACTGTTGAATTGAAGGAGGCATTCCAGCATCCGTGGAATTAGGAACATAAGCTCCCATTGGTGGTGAGCTTCCTCTCTCAATAACTAGTTGAGCCTATGGAGGTAAAGAAACTTGTGGTTTGTTTACCAACTGCTCTAATCTTTCTAGTAACCCTTGGAAATGCAAATCTGGTTTGACAGAGTTTGTCTGATTGAACTTTTGACTAGTCTCAAGTATAGCTTGAGCTTGTTCTACCATTTTCATGCACATTTTCATTCGTTCAATCTCTAAATCCGCTCTGGGGTAACTCTTGTCTAGGTTTGCAGTTGTAGGCCCTTCTTGAAGTCGAGCCTGGTAGGCCTTGAACATCATGTCCAAGCCTTCTGGGGTTGGATCTGCAAGAACAGACCCTGGTTGCGGTCTATTTACAATGGGTGGTGGGGTGGGATGAGGTGGAGTGGATGGAGTTTCAGCATGCGAGGGGCTTTGAGATGCAATGTCTTCTATTTTTGTTTTCGCTTCTTTTAAGCTTTCTTCTAGTTCCGATAACTTTTTATTCCACTTGCGATTGGCCTTCTCTCTGGTATCCTTCCATGTTCTTGTTTTCCTCTTACTAGGCTCTCCTGATTCACTCGACTCTGATTGTTCTGCTGGTTTATCCTGTTTTAAGGCTTATGCTCTAGTGACAGCTTGTATAGGAGCCACATTGCTACTACTTGAACTTGAATCTGCCACTAAGCCTACCACATTACTGGGTGTAATCTTGGGTGCACTGGAGGGGTTTCTTGGACAATCTCTGGGGAGATGGTCTTTGCCACAATCAGGACAAAAAGCCTGTATTGTGATAGCATGTCCTTGACTCGGAGATGGTGGATGGGGACAATCACGAAGGAAATGATCACCCTGACATCTGAAACATGGTCCTCTAGGGGCTTGTGGTCTTACTTGTCTCAATTGGGGCCTAGGGTTAGCATTTGTGTACATGACACTGGAGTATTCAGGCTCCCAATTTTGTTCCATAGGTGGTGCCTCATATTGATACGGATAAATCTCACTATGTTCAGGTGACTCTGTGTAATAAGCATGTGGACTACCTTCATGGGAGTAGTCTGAACTATGAGCATGAGAGTCATTCTCTGAGATCAGTGGGGTCAGTGGCACCAAAGCTCTATTTGGATTTTCCTCTCCCACAGCATATTTGACTGGAATCATGTTGGCAGGAGCTGGTGGTTGGTTTCCCAAGACTGGTTGTGGCCTATATTGTGCCTGATATTGCTGTTGTGGTCTATAATATGGCTATTGGTATTGGTTTTGATACCTACCTGGTTGGTAAGGTTGTTGATAATTCTGTCTAACAGCCTGCCTATTATAGGGACAATCTTGAGCCGTGTGGTTTGTATATTTTCTCTCAATTGTGCAATATGGAGCATTCCTTTCTCTCATGTTCTGGTTGTGCAATGGGCATACATTAGCCATGTGGTCGCCTCCGCAAGTATAACACCGATTCAATGGAGTGCCTCTCTGTGTTTGTTTATTTTGGAGTCCCAGCTTCTTGGCAACTTGCTCAGCTATCTCCTGTATTTCCGTGGAGGTTTTTGAAGTATGACTAGTAGAACTATCTGAATCCTTATAGATTTTGGATAATCCTAACTCCTCACCCAAGTTATCTTCTATGTCAATGCATGTCCGCACACACTCTTCTATGGATCTAGGCTCTTTCAAGTACACATATGATCTTAACTTTGTGCTCAGTAAGCCATCTAAGAACAAAGCCACTTGTTTGGCTGGTGTGGGTAACTCTGGAGTAGGGCATCTTTCTAGGTACTGTCTGAACCTTCTACCTGCTAGTCGCACTGTTTCTTGGGGTGTCTGCTTGAAACTGTGGATCAAGGATGATGTGTTATGCCTGATACCACTCTTGGAAAATTCTACAATGAATTCGTCTAGCAGTTGACCTATATTGTGATAGTTGCGACTACTCAGTGGTTGAAACCAAGCTAAGGCAGTGCCCTTAAGAGTCAGACCAAATGCCTCGTACTGGGTGAACAAATCCTCAACCTGTTCAGCTCTTAACACTTGTTTGAACTCGGCCACATGATCATAAGGATCTCTTGACCCGTCAAAATAATTCTTCATTGCCTTGATCACTTGAGTGGGTCTAAGGGTTCTTGGGTGCTCTCGGGGTCTAGGCAATGGAAAATCATGTTCATCTCTTTGTTGCCTATGTGCTTGATGTCTCTCTCTTTCAGGTCTTTCATTTTCAAATCCTGCTCTATTTCTGCCCACCGTGTGTGCAAAACTTACCTCAGGTCTCTCTCTAGTTCTTTCTCTCTGGGCTTCATGAGCTTGGGATGATCCTACTCCTTGGAGGCCATGGGAAACATTGGATCTTGGTGGAGGGAAAATCAATTCATTCTTCCAAGTATATGCATGTCTATCATGTTTTGTTATCGAGAATATCTTCTCTGATGTGTTATCCAGGTAGACAACTTTGCCTGGTATCTCAAGATCTTTGAATTCATAGATGATAACTATGCCCAATTGGCTAGGTTGATCTGGCTTGAATCTCCAAAAGGCTTCCTCTGTTTCTCTATTCAAAAATAGTTCTATGCTTTTGTTGTCTTGAGGGATCCAGTCTGGAGTGATCACTCTGGTCAAAACTGACTTGCCTCTAGGAGTCCGGGGTCCTTGTCCTACATTTCCTTGTTCTAGGTGTCCTATCTCATTATCATGAATGATATTTCCAAACTCATCGGTCCTATCTGGTTGGTTGGTAACCACATACATGGTTCCTTCCTTATCAATGTATGAACCCTCTTCGAACTTGACCACCGGGTGTTCAAGTCCAAAGGATTGATCTAGATTTTTGAGTTGGACCACTGATCGCCTCAGACCATCCTCATAGATGCGAGCACCTAATTGGTTGGTCCGAATATATTCCAACTGTGTCTTATAGGGACCTTCTGGTGTTTGTAGATGGGCAATCCCTGAGCCACCTGCAGGTATTCCCATGCTAAAAGACATTTCTGAATCACTTGTGTCTGAACTTAGTATAAGATGACCACTTAGTTGTTGTGCCCAAGACTTGGATGTATGGTTGACACTAGCCTCAGAAGATCTAATGCTTTGTTTATCCTTGCCTAAGTGTCTACCAGATCTCAGGTTCATAAGCTTTAGTCAAGAGTCCAAATTTTCCCTTTGGTATGGTTCAAAATTCTTTGGAGCCCCCTTGGTTCCCTAATCCCACTTGAGGGTCAACTTCAAATTATCCTATCTCAAAATCAACGCGTTATTCTTGAAAAAAACAGTTGAGATCATGTAGGATTTGAAACGAGCTTTCCAACGAGCTATAGAGCTCAAAAAATGGACTTCGGATGAAAAAGTTATGTCAAATCAGGCTCCTAGGGGTCAAAACAGGCAAACAGGACCTTTTAAAGAAAATCGTGATTTTGTGAACTTCAAGAAAATCGCGATTTTGTACCTTGAGAATCGTGTTCACAAAATCGTGTTTTCACAAAATCGTGTTTTGAAAATCACGATTTTGAGCTGAAAATCGTGTTTTGAAAATCGTGATTTTGGGCAGAGAATCGTGTTTTGAAAATCGCGATGTTGAGCACAGAATCGTGTTTTAGAAAATCGCGATGTTGAGCACAGAATCGTGTTTTTGAAAATCGCGATGTTGAGCACAAAATCGTGTTTTTGAAAATCGCGATGTTGAGCATAAAATCATGTTTTTGAAAATCGCGATGTTGAGCACAAAATCGTGTTTTTGAAAATCGCAATGTTGAGCACAAAATCGTGTTTTTTGAAAATCGCGATTTGGTCTCAGAGAATCGTGATTCATAAAATCATGTTTTTCACAAAATCGTGGTTTTCAGAATCGTGTTTTTGACATGAAAATCACGATTTTGCCTCACAGAATCGTGTTTTCACAAAATCCTGTTTTTGGCTGAAAATCGTGATTTGTGAGAATCGCGATTTTGAGCCCGCCGAAAATCGTATTCGCTCAGAATCGTGTTTTTGACATGAAAATCACGATTGTCAACAGGGAATCGTGTTTTCATAAAATCGTGTTTTAGAGAATCGTATTTTCTCATAATCGTGTTTTTTGGCTGAAAATCGTGATTTTTTGAAAATCGTGTTTTTGCTGAAAATCGTGTTTTTGCTGAAAATCATGATTGGTGAGAATCGCGATTTTGAGCAGAGAATCGTGTTTTTTTGAAAATCACGATTTTGAGCAAAAAATCGTGTTTACACAGAATCGCCTTTTTTCACAAAATCGTGTTTTTACTGAAAATCGTGATTTTTTGAGAATCGCAATTTTGAGTAGGGAATCGTGTTTTCTCAAAATCGTGTTTTTTGGCTGAAAATCGTGATTTGTGAGAATCGCGATTTTGAGCACACTCACAGAATCACGATTCTGAGAATGACCACAGAATCGTGATTCTTTCAGCCAACTTTTAGGCGGGAAAACAAAAATTCTTCTTCAATATATAACTTTTTAACATATGTCAGATCTATTAAGTCACGTCGATTTGTGTTGAGTATGCCCAATTCATTATTGAGTGTACATTCACCTTCTCATACAGCATCTCAACATAGTTAGAGATGTGTATCCTCATTCATCCATTCTGGATCACTATTATTGGCATCATGAATGGAATTGGAATCATCATTATCATTCTCTTTGTGGATAGGGTTCCATTGCAAGGGAGGAATATTTGTATAAGAAAAGTCAGGTAGGTTGACTTTTGTGGTTACACATACATGTTGTAAATAAAGAGAATTCCAACGCCAACCTTGCATAGCTTTCAATTGCCTTAAGAATGGATGTTCTAAAAGCATTTCATAATTATTGACTTTACCAAATTGGTAGATTTTTAAATGTTCTGAAAATCAACACCCACAAGTGGTGAGAAGGATGGCCTCTAAAAGTTCAATTTGTCTTTCCACATGTCTGTAAGCCACTTGCAATCACATATTATTGGTCTTAAAGCTAGTTTTCCCCATTTGATCCATAGTTTGATGGTTGCTATACTTACACCTACTCTAGAATCTATGATAGCCTTTGTGGTCACTCCATTGTACTCAATAGTGAGAATCATAATTCCTTCACCTCCTTCACTGCGTTCTCCCACTTTGTCTATAGGAACTAGAATGATACTTGAAGCAATGTAATGCTTCACATGCGTTTGTGGTGTGAATTCTTAGTCAATGTGAGTCTATTTCTTATGAAGATCTTATTAGGCTACACAATTGCTTGTTGATCTTAAGTTTGTGGAGGATCATAGGGCTTTTGTGATAAGATACTACACACCTAGTTTAATAAGATGATTATATCCACAAAGTAAGCTTTAGGATGAGAGGAAGGAAAATTTACAATACAAGATAGGGCTCTACTTAAAAGCACGTGTATGCTTTTCCACAGCTTTTTCTTGAGTATGTGCAACTTTTTGAAGTTACTTTATAATGAAGAGCCTATGCAGCACACAAACACTCAATTTTGAGAGCTAAACATGAGTAAGACTGGGGTGGAGATCTTCTTCATCCTTTTTGGAGGAGTGGATCTAGGGTTTCAACTTCTTTAAAGGAGACAAGCAGCTAGGGTTTATGGTTTTTCTTCTACAACAAGGAGGAGCTTATTTATACTTGGAGGAGATCATCTACACTTCATGGAGATTGTGAAGTTAGATATGTCGCAAAATGATGGATTTATATGCAATCCTTATGTTTCTTTGTAACATTCAAGTACTTCATATTTTGGAATGTATTGAATATATGTGGAGCTTTGCTCCTTCATCTCTCTATTGTCTTGTCTATTCTCTCTCATGTCTCTATTTCATTTTTTTCTCTATATTAATTACCGGCCTCAAAATTCATTAATTGGTATTAGAGCAGGTTGAAATAGTGTACAAAAAGTAGTTAGACATATTCTTAATACAATATTTTCATACAAGATGATGTTTATACTCACATTTATTGTATGAATCTATTGGACAGCTTGACTAAAAAGGGAATAGAACTTTACACATTTACGATATTTTTTAGTCAAGCTGTCCAATAAAGGGAATAGAACTACCATAATTTTTATCAATCTATTTTTATTGGACAGCTTGACTAAGAATATCGTAAATCCCTTTACATGAATAATCTAAAAATTTATCAGATTGGAAGAGATCAAAGTCCATCCTTTTACATGTACCCTTGTTTCATTGATGTTGGCAATAGCCAGGGTAGTCAAGGTGTCACAAGACAAGGAAGCCATCGAAGAGAGTCAAAGCAGAGGGAGAGTCAAGCAGGACCAAGGAGGTAGAGCAGTCAACGAAGATTCAACAACTAGGCTTATATAATTTTTTAAAGATAAATCTTGTTCAATAGTGATTTTCATCAATACATCAACACTGTAAATACGTTTTTGGTAGATTGGACTCCATTTTGTGCAAGTTGAGGAGTCCTCAAACATGATGAGTACTAGAAGTACCTACACACCAATTTTCATATTTTTTAGAGCTCATTTGAGCCTCCAAAATAGCTTAGGAACCTAATTCTTAACTAGGCTGGACAGTAGGTCCATACAAGACCAAAAACTAGTCTAAAACTATAAAAGGAGCTAGAGAGCTCATTTTTGAGGTTAGCAAATTGGGAATTTAAGTGAAAAAGAGCTTCTAATCGTGTTTTTTTTATGAATTAAAGATTCCATTGCTCCATCTCTTTATCCTGTTGTGTGTGCATGCGTGTGTGTATGTGTGTGCATGCTAGTGTGCTTCTCACTCACACACTTGTGCATCTCACTTGCTCACGATCGTCATACCCTCCTCACATCTTCCTGGATTGACAATTATGAGGTGGATCTCCTCACATTGGTACTTGCCATTGTGCTAGAGTGACACCAAATTTCTCTAGTGATCTATATTTCACTGGAAAGCTTGTTTCGAATCCTACGCAAACCTCAATTGGTTTTTGTAAAAATCATAGGTTGAGTTTTAGATATGGTATTTTGAAGTTCACCTTCCATAAGGATGAGGAAGCTAAGGGATCTCTAGAAAAGTCTTTCATAAAGACAAGTGAAAATTTGGTCTTTGAAACACATGAATGAAAATGGTCTGTTAATTCAATTAGCTTTAACTCTTGATCTAAGTTTGGGACTTTTATAGATCTATTGAGAGCATCGAAGGGCATCCATAGCAAAATTGTGTTGCAGGCTTGAAAACATGTGTCTTGAGCACTCAAGTGTGAGCAAAGGAGAAGTGTCTTGAGGTTGGAGCGTTCTCGATCCCCTCGGTCAATTTTTAGCTTAGGCTAATTATGGTTAAATGTATTAATTTATTAGGGCTACATTAAGCACGATACGAGTACAAGAAACCTAAATTTTCAAGTGCAAGCATAAATAAATAGTTTTGCGACAAACCCTAAAGTGAAAGGACATAAATCCAACGATCAACTCCAAGTGCAATAAAATTCGAGTATTCCTCACGACGAGCACTATTGGACAAGAAGCGGCTTAAGTAAAACAAAAAAGAATAAGTGACTCATACAAAAGAACTTTGCAACAAGGTTGTACTTGGGAAAATTGGGATAAAGTTCAAGGCTTATGAACCTTAGGTCAGGAAGATATTCAGGATGGGATAGACAAAGTCTCAAATCTTTTGAAGCTAGTGCCAATCATACAGCTAGGTCTTGGGCCCTACAACTGAGTGATTACCCATACGTTCTAAGTTTTGAAACGAGTGACTCTAAGATGTTGTACAACATGGAGAGATCCATAGGTAGCTCAGGAGTGGCATACCTAGAAAAACCAGAAGGACCCTACAAGACTCAACTTGAATATATCAAAACCAACCGATTAGGTGCTCACATCTATGAGGACGATTTAAGAAGATCCGTTGTACAAATCAAAAACCTTGATCAACATGTTGGACTAGAACACCTATACCAGAACTAGTACCCATCACAGTAGTATGTTAGACCCCAACAACCCTACTAGCCACCCAATCAAGCTCAACAAAGGCCTCAACTAGTGTTAGTTCAACAACCTCCACCTCCAGCCAATGTAATCCCAATAAACTATGCGGCGACTGAAGAAAATTCGAATAGAGCCTTAGTGCCAACATCACTATTGATCTCAGAAAGTGACCCGAATAATCATAGTTTTGACTTGGCTCAAATGGATAGTCCCCCGGCCTACTATATGCAATCATGAGAGCATAATGAGACTTACTCTTAAGAGGACCCTAATGAACCTAGTTGGGAGCTAGAATATGCTAATGAAATAATGTAATGTACACAAATCCTAATTCTAGGCCCCAACCTAGATAGGTAAGACCTGCTACACCTAAAGGACCATGCTATAGATGCCAGGAAGATCACTTCATTCATGATTGCCCTATAGCTACACCTATGCAACCCTAATCAGTGACAATTCAAGGTTTTTGTCAGGATTGTGGGAAGGAGCACCTTCTAGGAGATTGCCCTAAGAACCCAAAAAAATGTACCGAAGATCACTAATGCCATTTGGACTAACCAATGCACTTGCTACCTTCCAATGACTGATGTGCCATGTCTTCACAGAGTTCTTGAGGAAAAACTTGGAAGTCTATGTTGATGATCTTTGTGCTCATTCCAACATTAGACAAACACATATACCTGAACTAAGACAAATCTTTGACAAATGTAGAGAATATCAGGTTTTGCTTGAACCCAAAAAGTGTGTTTTTATGGTTAGGTAAGGCAAGATTCTAGGACACATAGTGTCAAAGAATGGCATATCCACTAATGAGGATAAACTTAGAGCCATTGCAAAGCTACCTAGACCAAAGAATGTCAAGGAGGTACAAGCTTTCATGGGGCATTGTGGCTATTATCAACGGTTCATTCATATGTATGTGATCATTGCAAAGCCTCTCTACTCCCTCTTGACCAACTTTGAGTGGACTGGAAAATGTGAAAAATCCTTTAATGATCTTAAGAGATGACTGTGTTCAACACCAATCTTGTCTACACTAGATTGGAATAGGCCATTCCATGTTCATGTGGATGCATCCAATTACACTATTGGGTATGTACTAGCACAACCTACTAGTGAAGGCAATATGGATCTTCCCATTGCTTATGCCAGTAGACAATTGAATGGGGTTGAACGAAATTATAAAACTACTGAAAGAGAAGGATTAGGCAAGGTATACGTGGTTAAAAAGTTTAGACATTATTTGCTAGCAAATAAGTTTAAATTTTTTATAGACCATCAAGCACTACTATATCCAGTGAACAAACCTTGCAATACAGGTAGATTACTAAGATGGTTCCTCTTTAAAGAAAAGTTGGAGAAGCTTGGAGAGGCTTGGAAAGATGAGTTGTCAAGTGGTGAAGTTGGTCCAACAAACAAGCATAGGACCAGCCCTAGCTCTTTGGATATGTAAAAGAGACCTTTTAGGCTTGTGGTTAGTGCAATAAAACCCAATAGGTACTTTGGAACAACAACAAGAACAAGTTGATGCAAAACAGATAACTTGCACCATGACTAGTTCGCAAGAACTTTCTAAAAATGAATACAAGTTGTGACTTCAAACACTCTGAGTAGCCAACACAATAAAAATTTGAAAAATTCCTCTTAGGGGAATGTCATACATAGGGTTGGCTTGATATAATGCATAAAATCCCTAATTTATATGAGGTATACAAGGAGCAATCACCTTAACACTAAATTGGTGTCATCTCAAAATTTCAGGGAGTTGCAGAGAATGACCTTGAGACTGAAAACTTTGATATCTTTGAAAATAATGAACCAAATGATGTACATTTGTATGCATAAACTAGGCAGTAATAGCTTTCAAATGAGTGCTTAAACACTAGATTTAGAGCTTTGTAGAGAGAGCATAAATCTTTGCAAGTTGATTGAGTCTAAGGAAGAAGGAGTAGTAAACTGAAGTGGCACCAAGAAATGAACAAGAAGTATATGTATTGCTTCAAATCATCATCCTGCTTAGTGTACAAATATTGCAGAGTCTTTATAATATAGACTCTTGAGTACATGGCCACTCCTTTTCTTCATCAATTTGAATTCGAATTTAGGCGGATTTGTTAGTTTAGATTGATTGGCATCTTTTCCTATAATCTAGGAAAAGGGAAATTTGAAATCACATCTACCTTTTGATTGATTGATTGACAATCAATCCAAACCACTTCTAAGTTGTGGCTTCTAGACCTTTTAATTTTCCATTTTACAAAGTTAAATGCTTTGCAACTTACATAAGAGGGTGATCCTATGATCAAACTCTCAATACAACAAATGAATGCAAATAAAACTCTACAAGGAGTATATGTGGCATCATTCCAATGATGAATTTGATGAAGATCATGTCCACCTCAAGCATAATGAAAGCTTGAGGTTCCAACAGCTCCCATCAAGCTAAAATATGTTTGAGTCTTCCTT
Source organism: Ceratopteris richardii (assembly GCA_020310875.1). Taxonomy (NCBI): domain Eukaryota; kingdom Viridiplantae; phylum Streptophyta; class Polypodiopsida; order Polypodiales; family Pteridaceae; genus Ceratopteris; species Ceratopteris richardii. The sequence goes on from CM035426.1 coordinate 60,827,974, forward strand.
TTCTGATAGATTGAGTACCTGTCATATCTTTGAATCTACAAAGCTTTATCCCATCAAGTGCCTTTGCCATCATGTATGCTATTTTGCTCAGTAGGAACAAATGAAATCTCAATTTCCTTTGTCATAAGCTTCTCTCTTACAAAGTAGTAATGGACTTCTATGTGCTTTTTTCTTGTATGAAAAATTGGATTTGTAGCTAGATGCATGGAACTTACATTATCTCCAAGTAAGTGAGGTTTTGAACTTACAAGTCTCAAATCCAAGTACAACTCCTTGAGCCATATTGGTTCTTGAGTTGTAATAGTAAGACCTCTATATTCTACTTTAGTTAAAGATAAAGCAACTATTGGTTGCTTCTTGGAACTCCATGACACCAATTTTGAACCTGCAAATGCTAAGTATCCAGAGGTACTTCTTCTTTCATCCTTTGCTCCTTCTCCTGCCCAATCTGCATCTGAATAGATTTTGATATCTAAATCTGAAGAGTAAGGATAATAGATACCTTCATTAAGTGTCCCTTTGAGGTACTTGAGTACTCTCTTTGCAGCATCCATGTGTGGCCTTCTAGATGAGTGCATGAACTGACTAAGCACTCCCACACTCTATGGTATGTCTGGTCTTGTGTGAATAGCATATATCAAGCTACCAACTAAGCTTTGATACTCTTTAGGATCATCAATCTGCTCACCTTCATAAACACTTACAAGCTTTGTGTTCTCCGTTATGAACTTGAGAAGTAGGACTTCAATGTATCTTCTCTGAGTTAGATACATCCCTTCATCTATATAAATCACTTGCATACCTAGGAAATATTTGAGCTCACCTAAGTCACTAATTTTGAACTCCTCGCATGTGTCTCATGATCCTTTGAATGCCATTTAGATAATCACCTATAACAATAATATCATCAACATATACACATAGATAGATAACCTCATTGTGATGTCTTTTGATGAATAGAGAAGGATCGGACTTGCTAGGTTTGAACCCTTGATCTTGAAGGTCTTGTTTCAATCCATACAATGCTTTCTTAAGTATGCAAACATAAGATGTATGATTAGGGTTTTCAAAACCTCGCAGTTGTGACATTTATACCTCTTCACTTATCCAACCATTTAGAAATACATTTTTCACATCAAGTTGGAGGAGTCTCCAATTCCTTGCAACATCTACACTTATCAATGTTCTGATTGTAGTCATCTTTGCAACTGGTGAGAATGTTTCCTCATAGTCTATACCATGAGTTTGTGAGCATTCTTTGGCAACTAATCTTGCCTTGTATCTGCAAACTGGTCCATTTTAGTTTCCTTTAACTTTATATACCCATTTGCAACCAACTACCTTTTGATTGGATGACATTGAAACCAAATCCCAAGTCTCCATCTCCTTCAATGCATCTATTTCTTCTTTCAAGTCCTTTTCCCAATTAGGGTTTCCCTTTGCCTCTTCATAGGTTGAGGGTTCCTCTGAAATTGAGTCCTTTGCCAAGTATATTGAATGCTTTGTAACAAATATGGAATCATATCCATATGTTTTTGGTTCTCTTTTCTCCCTTATTGACCTTCTAGGTGCTTGTTTGGAGCATCCTCCACACTCTTGCATCTTTGCTTTGCCTCTTGACTTCCATAGCTTGTAATCTTTTTCCTTTTCATCTTGGTCATCATTTGTATCACTCCCTGGATCCTGTACCTATGTATCATGCTTGATTCCTAATTGATGAGACTCATAATCAAGATCATATGGTAGATTTACCTTTTGTTTGTCTTCATCATACCAAGATATCTTCTTCAAACACAACATCCCTACTTGTGGTGAATTGCTTGGTTGAAGGATTACAAAACCTGTAACCCATCTGAGTTGATTCATACCCAACAAACACCACCTTTGTTGCTCTTTCATCTAGCTTACCTCTTATTTGTGATGGTACATGAACATAAGCTAAACAACGAAACACCTTGGAATGTCCAAGACTAGGTTTTCTTCCATAACATGCTTCATAAGAAGTCATACTTTGAAGGATTTGGATGGCAGTCTATTGACAAGGTACACAACAATCGAAATAGCCTCTGCCCATAGATAATGTGGCAACCTCTTCTCTTCAAGCATTGTTCTGGCTTATCCAACCAATGTCTTGTTTCTTCTCTCTACAATTCCATTTAGTTGAGGAGAGTACATGGTAGTCACTTTCCTTTTGATATCTTTATCCTACAAGAACTCATCAAACTCTTTGGAGAAGTATTCTCCCCCTCCATCAGATCTAAGCTTCTTGAGTGATCTACCTATATGATTCTCCATATGTGCTAGATACTTTTTGAAGTAGTCAAACACTTCATTCTTACTTTTGATAAAGTAAAAAATAGTCCATCTACTATGGTCGCCAATAAATGAGACATAAAACTTTGATCCTGCCAATGAAGGTTCTTTTCTTGGCCCCCATACATCTATACGTACTAGGTCCAATAAGTTAATGTGGATGTAACCTTTATGGTTAAATGGTTGTCTTTGTGCCTTTCCAATCGGACATGCATCACATTCGTTGATCATGTGTTGCTTTGATATATTTGGTAATCCAAGAACACTTTGATCCCTACATATATCCTTCAATGTTCTTTCGTTCATATGAGCTAACCTCTTAAGCCACACTTCAAGCTCACTTAGGGTTTGAGATCCAAAGTTGAATAGAGCTATGTTTTTTGTTTCTCCTATTTCAAAAGTAAAGAGCCTACCATGCTTCTCACCTCTAGCTATCTTCTTGAAGCATTGACATGGATCTTCCACAAAAGCTCCATGTTGGGTGAACCTAATTTGCAAGCCTTTCTCAACTATTTGGCCTAACTTATTAGGTTTTTTGTAATAATGGGAACATAGAATACCTTGCTCAAAATATTTGTCTTGCCATTGGAAGCTTTGACATTACCAATCTTCTCCACACTATGCTTTGTATCATCCCCTGTTTGAACTTCATGTCTATGCTTTGGACTTTTCAAATCAGATAACAGAGCTATGTTGCCTGCAACATGATTTCAACATCTTGAATCTATGTAGAATAAATGATCATCCTCTTTACCTTCCTTGTGGCTTAGATTCATCAAGAGCAATGAGTCTTCATGTTGTTGATAATCATAATAATTGTTGTACTCCCTTATGTTATGGCCTCTATTGTTATTGTTCAAGTTATGTCTGCCTCTATAGGTGCCATATCCACCTCTTCCACTTCCTTTCTGGGTCTTCTCATTGAACCAACAATTTTGAGTGATATGGTTGGTCTTATCACAAATGGCACAATATTGAACATTTTGGCCTTTGTTCTTTTCATGCTTTGGTCCTTTCTTCTTCCCTTTCCACTTGCTCTTGCCTGCAAAGTTGGCTTGGGAAGTCTCCTCTTCATCTTCTTCCTTCTTCTTGTGTTTCAACTTCTTGTCCTTCTTATCTGCATAGAGCACTAGTTGAATTACCACGATAGGAGTTACCTTACTTTATGCTATTGTTGGCTTCTTGATTGAAGAGTTTTCCAAGAAAGATGTTAGAGTGTAGAGTTTGCACATCCATGATGAGATCATAGGATATGGTGAAAGATTGCCATTGCTTGTCACCTCTAATCCCATTAAGAATTTGCCTCATGATGGCCTCTTCTCTCCAATGGATGCCAATTGATTAAGAACCTCCTTGATCTTTGTAACAAACTCAGTGATGGTTTGTTTTGGACTCTTCTTCATTTGGTTGAACTCATTCCAAAGATGGTTCTTCCTTGCTTTTGTACTAGCAAAACAAAAAGTCTCTAGGGCATCCCAAGTCTCTTGAGATGTCTTGTATCCTCTAATATTTGTTAATAGAAAATCAGAGATAGAATTGAGTATGTATGAACTTGCTTGAGCATCCCTTGCACACCAAAGTGTGAGTCTATCTATTTCCTCTTGAGTAGGTCCTCCTTTGGATCTTGGAATAGGCATTGCTTCATCACATGATACAATACCATATAGGTTTCTTCCTTGCAAATAAGCCTCCATTCTGATTTGCCAAGCAACATAATCATTTTTATCAAGCTCCTCAATCATTGATGGAAAGCCATCTCCCATCTTGAATTTGCTTTGATACCACTGAAAGAAAATTTGGAGAAGCTTGAAGAGGCTTGGAAAGATGAGTTGTCAAGTAGTGAAGTTGGTCCAAAAAACTAGCAGAGGACCAACCCTAGATCTTTGGATATGTAAAATAGACCTTGTAGGCTTCTGGTTAGTGCAATAAAACCCAATAGGTACTTTGGAACATCAACAAGAACAAGTTGATGCAAAACAAATAACTTGCACCATGACTAGCTCACAAGAACTTTCAAAAAAAGGATAGAAGTTATGACTTCAAACACTCAGAGCAGCCAGCACAGTAACAATTGGAAAAATTCATCTTAAGGGAGTGTCATACATAGGGTTGGCTTGCTATAGTGCATAAAAGCCCTAATTTATATGAACTATATGTTGATATATTTAGGTAGTGATGTGTGTGAACACACTAGGACCACCAGGGCATTTTTTACCTCTTTAGGAGGTTTTTTTCCCCCGACTTGTATATATGCCTATTGCCCTAATGGGCTACTTATCTTTGTACATTCTCTAGTAATACATTCAATATTGTGTGTTCTTCTCCAAGCTTCTTCTCCTTCCTTGTGTTGTTCGCATGCTTCCGCAGATGTTTATCTCCAACAATTGGTATCAGAGCAGGTCGTCGCTTCATCTAGGGTGCCGTCGACACTCCTCCGATTGCAGTCTGAGATTTACACGAAATTTGGTGAGCATACTCAGGGTGTCTCAGAGATCAAAACAGCTTCACTATGTGGTGCCAAAATTGCGGTCTGAGCTCGTTTCGGCCTTCGAACGCACTATCACAATGCTTGTGTAGACTATTTCGTCTTCTTGTGTCAAAGGTATATACTAGTTTCGGTTCGCCAATGTAAGTGTCTCGAAGTCTGCTACAAGTTTACCAAAACTCGTATGGGCAGTTCTGTTCAACTTTTTGATATACAGTCAATTTTCTGCATCAAGGTATTTTAGTCATCAGCCATGGCTGAAAGCAATGATGTATTTCGTATGTTGGCTGTTGAGGATAAGTTGGATGGTACCAACTACCCATTGTGGGCTTATATGATGTGACATGTATTGGTTGCAAAAGGACTGTGGAACATTGTGCAAGGTGTCGAAAAACGTCATATCACACCTGCAACTATTACAATTGTAGGTAATGAAGCTGATGCAAAAGGTGTCAAAGATGATATTCTGCATATTCCTATTCGTGCTGCGGTTTCTACTGCACCTACTGCAGAGCAGATTCGTTTGGATGGCAGAGATGCTCAAGCACATGCATTGATAGCTTTGTCTGTCAAACATGCCATTATTCCTCACATTCGCTCTTGTAGAACAGCTAAGGATGCTTGGGATACACTTAACACATTGTACTAAGATCGGAATGAGGCTCATGTTGCTTACTGCCGACAACAATTGGAGAGTGAGCATATGAATGAAGGTGGTTCTATGGACAATTTCCTAACAAAGATAAAAGACTTGAAGGAATAGTTGATTTTTGCTGATGAGGTTATACCAGATAGCTCACTTGTGTAGACCGTTCTGAATGGTCTTCCTGATTCATATAAGAGTTTTGCTTCTACTATTCGGTTGATGATGAAAGGCAATCCAAATGCCTTGTCATTTGAGGAGTTAGTCTCTATTCTATTGCAGGAAGATCAGTCCAGGCAAAACAGGTCCATTATGCGAGTTGCAGATCAAGCTTTCCTGGCTAGTCAGAAGGGCAAAGGAAAATGGAGCTCTTCAACTAGTAAGCAGAAATCTACCAATTCTGCACAATTGAAGAGGGAAGACAAAGATGAAAAGGAATCAGAAAAGTAGAAATTGTTTTGCAAGTACTATAAAGGAACTGGTCATATCATAAAGAACTATCCTAAATTGGCTGCAAAAGAGGCAAAGAAAAAAGAGGCAAGAATGGTTGTTATCGAGGCCTCTACTCCAAAAACAGAGTCTACTAATCTTGTGTAGGAAGAAGAATGGGCATTTACTACTGTCTGTAGTTTTGACCCATCTTCTCATGAGCAGTGCATGTCCGCAATAGACTCAGATGTTTGCCAGTACTTTGACAGTGGGGCAACCAAACATATCACCTCGCAACACAGTTTCTTCTCTTCACGGGGAATACTGTTACATGCACCAACAACTCCTCTTATCCTGTTATGGGATTTGGTAAGATCATTTTGACTACTGCTGATGGTAGTTCTTTCACTTTGTCAGAAGCTTTATTTGTGTCAGGGATCAAGAAGAACCTGCTATCAGTTTCTGCATTAGCCAAGATTGGTTTGGTTGTGAAATTTGTCGATGACAGGTGTACAGTTCATGATCTGTCAAATGGCGATGTGATTATTGCTTCTGACATTTTATGTCGTAGGCTGTATAAGCTCATAGACTATGAAAGATCTGTGAATGATTCGGCATGTGTAGTACATGATTCTCAGGCTATGTCAGATGCAAAGCTTTGGCATGCACACTTTGGTCATCTCAATTTTGCTTGTTTTGCTATGCCTGCAGAAATCTGAAATGGTGTCCTCTTTGCCCAAACATGAGGCACCTGGAAAACATGTTTGTGAAGGCTGTATTTTGGGCAAAATGTAGCGTTCCTCATTTCCAAAAGATGGTTCAGTTCGGGCTACTCTAAATTGCAGCTTGTACATAGTGATGTATGTGGTCCTATGCAGACACCTTCTTTTGGAAATTATCTTTACTTCGTGACTTTCATTGATGATTTTTCTAGGCATGCATGGGTATATCCATTGAAGGCAAAGTCCGAAGTGTTCATGTGCTTCAAATAGTTTTGGGTTTTGGTTGAAAATGTGTCAACATGTAAAATGTGCACCCTCCATTCAGATCGAGGGGGAGAATATATGTCTTCTGATTTTAATGCATTTCTGGTTGAACGTGGGATAAAACACCAGTGTACAGTGTCGTATACACCTCAACAGAATGGAGTTGCTGAACAAAAGAACAGGTCACTCATGGAGATGGCGAGGTGTATGGTCAAGAGTCAAGCTTTACCACATAGTTTTTGGCTTGAGGCTATCATGTGTGCAGCATATGTACTTAACAGGTGTCCCACTAAAGCGCTGCAGTCTATCACTCCATATGAGGCTTGGGATGATCGCAAGCCATCTATTGCTCATCTGCATGTTTTTGGTTATTTGACATACGCATTAGTGCCTGAACAACATCGCAAAAAATTGGATGATAAAGCAGTAAAATGTATTTTTTGTTGGGTATAGTTCAAAAAGTAAAGGCTATCATCTGTATCATCCACATACTAAATGCATTCTTGTTAGCCGTGATGTTGTTTTTGTGGAAGATGCTATTCAGCCATTGCTTTCATGTACTAAGGAGACATCTGTTAGCTCCAAAGACATGTATGATACTTTGCTACCTCTTTTTACAGGTGGACAATCTAGTGCTAGTCCCAATGAGGCAACTTCTCAACCTTTGCAGGTTTCATATGATCATGCAGATCATTCCATTTCTGATGCAAATTTACATGATGCACTAGTTGATGAGAGAGCTGATATTGAGCAGGCAAAAACTATGCCAAAATGGTTGGTGCAGACTTTGCGTGATAACAAATTAGATGCACCTCTATCATATCGTACTCGTTCAGGCTCTTATAGTGCCTCTTTTGCATCAGATTGCTATGCTATGGCTGCATCTACTCTCTGTGATGAGAATGAGCCTGTTTCGTTTGATGAAGCACAAAATTAAAAAAATTGGATGGTTGCTATGCAATCTGAATATGATGCTATAATGAAGAATGGTACTTGGTCTTTATGTGACTTGCCTCCTGGCAAGAAGGCCATTGGGACTAAGTGGGTATACAAGCTGAAGCGTAAACCTGATGGTACAATTGACATGTGTAAGGCTAGACTTGTTGCAAAGGGTTATGCGTAGGAAAGAGGCATTGATTTTGATGAGACCTTTGCACCTACTTGTCGAATGACTACTGTTCGTAGCATCTGTGCACTTGCAGCTCATCATGGTTGGAATGTACATCAGTTGGACATTAAAAAGCATTTCTGAATGGTGCCTTGCATGAAGAAGTGTATGTTTTTCAGCCCCGTGGCTTTGTGCAGAAAGGGCATGAAAACTAGGTGTGCAGGTTAAAGAAGGCATTATATGGTTTAAAGCAAGCACCACGTGCTTGGTATGAGAAGATACATGCCTATCTGATTGCACATGGTTTTGAGAACAGTCTAACTGAAAGCACCTTATATGTTAAGCGTGCTAATGATGTGCTTCTGATCATTGTTGTCTATGTTGACGACATTCTGCTCACTAGTCCTATTGAGAAGCATATTGCTGATTTTAAGGCTGATTTGCATGCCTCATTTGAGATGTCTGATTTGGGGCATTTGCATCACTATTTAAGACTGTAAGCCTATTGCCACTCTTATGGAAACAGGTTTACAATTGAGTCTTCATGATGCTGGAGATGCATTTGATGTTGTTCTCTATCAGCAGGTTGTTGGATGCTTGATTTACTTATGCATTACTCGTCCAGATATTTAGTTTGTTGTCTCACAGATGAGCAGGTTTATGCATTGCCTAGGAGTCAAGCATTGGCAGGCAGTTAAGCACATCTTTCGCTACTTGAGTGGTACTCAGCTACTTGGGTTGTTTTATCCCAAGGGGGGATCACTACTGCCAGATTTGCATGCTTTTTCTGACTCTGATTGGGCTGGTTGCTATGACACTCGTGTGTCCAGTAGTGGCTTTTGCTTCATGCTTGGTAGCTCATGTATATCTTGGTTGAGCAAGAAGCAACCTACTGTGGCCACTCAATTGTGAGGTTGAGTATAGGGCATCTTTCATAGCGACTGTTGAGTGTGTGTGGCTCAGATGCCTTATGCCTGATTTGGGTGTTGGTCAGTCTTCTGCCACCACCATCGCAGTATCACTATGTCAGGGAGAGGTTCTCTGCTGGGGAGATCAGCTTGGCATATGTGCCCACGCAGGAGAACATTGCAGACCTTTCCACGAAGGCTCTGCCTAGGGAGAAGTTTGAAGCTTTCCGCAAAGCTTTGGGCTTACTTCCTTTTCTGGAGTGATTTCCACATAGCTTGGCATTTCCTTGCACATGAGTGCCAGCTGCTTGTTCACCACGTCACTCCCAGGGGGGATTTGTTGATATATTTAGGTAGTGATGTGTGTGAACACACTAGCATCATCGGGGCACTTTTTTCCCTCTTTAGGAGGTTTTTTCCCCTCGGCTTGTATATACGCCTATTGCCCTAATGGGCTACTTGTCTTTGTACATTCTCTAGTAATACATTCTGTATCGTGTGTTCTGCTCCAAGCTTCTTCTCCTTCCTTGTGCTATTCACGTGCTTCCGCAGACATCTATCTCCAACACTATACAAGGAGCAATCACCTTAACACTGAACTGGTGTCATCTCAAAATTTCAAGGAGTTGAAGAGAATGACCCCGAGACTGAAAAACTTGAATATTTCTAAAATAAATCAACCAAATGATCTAAAAATTTGTATGAATAAACTAGAAAGCAATACCTTTCCAATGAGTGCTTAAATTTTGGATTTGGAGCTGTGTACATAGAGGAACAATCTCTGCAAGTTGATTGAGTCTGAGGAAGAAGGAGCAATAAACTGAAGTGGCACCAAGCAATGAACAAGAAGTATATGTATTCCTTCAAATCATCATCCTACTTAATGTAAAAATGTTGTGGAGTCTTTATATAGACTCATGAGTACATGAGCATGCCTTTTCTTCATCAATTTGAATTCGAATTTAGGCTGATTGGTTAGTTTAGATTGATTAGCATCTTTTCCTATAATCTAGGAAAAGGGAAATTTGAAATCACATCTACCTTTTGATTGACTGATTGAGAATCAATCCCAGCCACGTTTAAATAGTGGCTTCTAGACCTTTTACTTTTCCCTTTTACAAAGTTAAATGCTTGCAACTTACATAAGAGGGTGATCCTATGATCAAATTCTCAATACAACAAATGGATGCAAATAAATCTACACCTTTCTAGACTAACTTGAGGAGAGTCCCCTCCAAGAGTGTCAGATGACCTTCCTTATGCTTACTTGTTCAATCTAGAGGTAGTGCCTGAATGGGCTAAAAGTATTGTGCCTATTCTCACCTTTGGACCTAAACATCCTGTATTAAGAGCTAAAGATAAAGAAGTGGTGAGATCTCAAAAAATACCACATTATGGCAGGCAACATGTATAAATACACCGATCAAGGCATATTGGCTTGTTGTGTAGATGATGATGGGCATGCAAATTGTTTGCAACTGGCACATGTAGGTGCACTACAACAACATCACTCCAAACATTGAACTCTACAAACATTGTTTTCCGTTGTAGATCTTGGCAGGCATTTGCAATCAAAGTCCAAAACAATAAAGGGTGTTCCGATTGGATTAACTATCCTTATTTTGCTCCCCCCAAAGGGCCACACACTGTGGCTTATATGATATCTACTATATGCAACTGGTCGCAAGATTCAAGAATGTGTCGGACATTGCTGCAAAGATGTGTATGGAGATTTTTGAGCTGATGACGATAGTGTTCAAAACTTTTCAAAAAGTTCAAGCTCCATATATTTCGGCCCCAAGGTTTTTTGAAGGAAATCATGATGTAGCATATGATATGAGCCAAACCCCCTCCATCAACACCATCTATGCTTGGCATGCATGCATCAAGTACTTACTTGCTTGCTACAAGCAGACATTTGAGGAGATGTTCTCAATAGGGTTCTTGGAATACCACTTTGAAATTTTCATTCCCAAAACCACCCACCTGTTGCATCTGTTTGTAGTAGAACAAGCCATCCAAGCCATCCATGCTGATCAGCTATGACTGCCACATATGGACGTTCCAACTCTAGTAGATTGGGATCAACTGATGACAGATCTAGCAAAAGGATTGCAGTTGCAAGAACATTATCTAGCCATAGATGTCATCGAATATTACATCAAACACTCCTTACAACAAGGGTCTGTCGTGGACGAGAGACACGAGAGAGGGGGGTTGTGTTGGCAACAACCAGGGAAGTCAAGGCATCACAAGACAAGGAAGCGGTGGGAGAGAATCAGAGCAGAGGGAGAGTCAAGGAAGACCAAGCAAGCAGAGCAATCAACGAAGATCTGACAACTAGGCCTATACAATTTTTTAAAGATAAATCTTTTTCAATAGTGGTTTTCATCACTACATCAACATTGTAAATATCCTTTTGGTAGATTAGACTCCATTTTTTCAAGCTGAGGAGTCTTCGAGCTTGAGAAGTATTAAAAGGACCTCTGTATCAATTTTCATATTTTTTAGAGCTCGTTTGAACCTCCAAAATAGTCTATGAACCTAATTTTTAACTAGGCCGAACACTAGGTCTAGACAAGACCAAAAGCTAGTCTAAAACTATAAAAGGAATTAGAAAGCTCATTTTTGAGGTTAGCAAATCGGGAATTGAAGTGAAAAAGAGCTTGTAATCGTGTTCTTTTTATGAATTAAAGATTTCGTTGCTCCATCTCTTTGTCTTGTTGTGTGCATGTGCATATGTGTATGTATGTGCATGCTAGTGTGCTTCTCACTCATGCACTTGTGCATCTCACTTGCTCATGACCATCATACCCTCCTCACATCTTCCCAGATTGACAATTATGAGGTGGATCTCCTCACATTGGTACTTTCCATTGTGTTAGAGTGACAATTGATATTAGGATATGTGAATAAAAGAAAGTTGTCCAATTCAAAGCTGAGCATTTGGATGTTGCTATGTGCTAGATGATGGAAGGAACATTTCTTTAATTCTATAAAATATTTGTAGATTTTTTCTCACTACAACCATTAAATAGCTCTCTCATGAATAAAGTAGATTTAAATTTGGCATAAATAAATTCTTTTACATATGCACTATTAGTAATCCAAGGTATATTAACATTTGCAGCTTGTCTCATACAAACGGATTGATGGCCGTAAGTACAACGTATTGTCATTCGTAATTGAAGTTGTATTAACATTTTGTACCTTACTTGCTATATCATCTTGATTCTTCTGTTCTCTCTTTCTCTCTCTCTCTCTAAAATATGATACATGGGTGAATGTAAAATATAATACAATAGGTTACAATTAATTTTGAAAGATAATTATCAAGGATCATAATTTCAAGGTAAAAGTTTTGAGTATACAATTTTTGTGGAAGTTTGATCGTAGACCTACTTTTTGTAAGTGTTGAAACAAATGATGCAGGCTGGAACCTTTATCACCCACTTTTGTTTTGAAGGCTAAAAATATAAATTATGGTCCACGTGTATTAGTGTGGGTGGTTGGGGGGTGAGGGTTCAAGCTCTCTCTACCACAGAACATGTGTGTGGATTTAAAGCGAGTGTAATGCCTTTGGGCCATATTAAATCAGATGTCTTCAAGTAGTTCTTTTTAGCATTTGTCTTCGGGCAGTTTAATCCTTCGTGTGTGAGATACGGATGCCATGGGTACTATGGCCATTCACTTGTAGAGTTGTTCTTTCAATGGATCCAAGAAAGATTAAGCAAAGAAAAATTAAGCTTCGGCCGAACTTCCTCTTTCAATGGATTCAAGCAAAGAAAGATTAAGCTTCGGCCGAACTTCCTCTTTCAAAAAAAAAACATAAAAAAAATTTATGGATTTTCATGACCGGGATTCGGCACGGATGACCTTGGAAAATCAGCACTGTACCTGACTATCAAAGACCTAGACAGTCCACACTGCTCATCTGTGGTAGATAGAAGACTTGTGGCACAGTTTGAGACGTGTTACAATGGTGACTGCAAAGAAAGCGGTAAGTTCGACTCGTCCACTGATTGCGAATATTCGTTTTAAAGTGTCTCTCTATTAATTGTTGCGGCGATTGCCCGTCAGATGTGACACGTTATGAGATTAAGGATGCAATTCTAATGATAGTGGTGTGCGGTACTGCCATTCTACTTTTTCATTTTTGTTCAAGCAATATGGCTTCAGGATTCGCGTCGCTGATTCTATTGAAGTTTGGAATCTTTAGGGTGTTTTCAAGTGGGTTCAGGTGTGCTATTCATATTAGGAATTGCTATCTAACTTTTATGTATGCTAGAGTATTGGAATTGCTATCAGACTTTCATATATGCTGGAGAATTGCCTGTTATTTTTGTACAGTCTCTCAGAGCTGTATTGACTGCGTTGAACCGTTGTCCAGAGTATTGCGATCACTTATCCCTACAATTATTTTGGATCACGCATTCTTATAGTAACTAATTTAATGCTAGATCCTCAACATAACCAATGTTCTTGGCAGGGTCTTGGACAATGCATTAATTACCGTCGTGGTATAGATCTCATAGCTAATCGATATATATTGTTCCTCTAAGTCGTCCCTTGGCTTCTTTTATGGTCTAGTTTCAAATTAGCAGCTCCCAGCAGCCTCTCGAAAGCTGAACTGATGCCAAATTTCTTGATCATAGGTGTTTGTTTTTTGCAGAAGAAGGCGACGGAAAGCATCAATAACCGACTTCAGCTTGTCATGAAGAGTGGGAAGTATACTTTGGGGTACAAGACGACTCTAAAATCTCTGCGTAGTGGGAAAGGTAGGAATTTGTTGTAACATTCTGCTATGCCTGTCTAATTGCCAAATTCTATCAGTTATCATTTTATATTTCGCCTTTATGATTGCTGATCAGGGAAGCTTGTTATCATTTCTAACAATTGCCCTCCACTGAGGAAGTCAGAAATCGAGTATTATGCTATGCTGTCAAAGACTGGAGTCCATCATTATACAGGAAGTATGAGCTAAGCTTTCAGCAAATTCTTGATGCATGAATTCGTAAAACAACCAAATTGTACATCTGTTTTTTTATGCAGACAATGTGGATTTAGGTACAGCTTGTGGAAAGTACTACAGGGTCTGCTGCTTAAGCATCACTGATCCTGGTGAGGATCTGTATTTTGTTTCATCACAACTCTTGGTGCATTGGGTTCTGAAGTGCATATGGTGATTTGCTTTTCAGGTGATTCAGACATTATGCGAACCATGTCATCTGAGTGAGTTTTAGGATTGCCACGTCTCTCATTCAAGATGGCGATGATGGTGCAGCATTCAATTTTGGTAGATTAAACTTGGAGCAAACTGTGAAGATGAGAATGATGGCAGCAATGCCATTGCATAGCTTTCTTCTTGGAGGTTTTGCTATCTTTTTTTCTTTCTTGTAAAATTGAGCCTCTCTTATAGTCAAAGGGGATGATTGAGAATGCAAAGTAGGTCTGTCATGTCTTTGAACCTTCAATTTTAAGTTGCGTAGTTTGAATGGTGCTGAGGTTTTCAGTATTTATCGAAACTTTTTATAAACTTTCTTGTCCCCAAGTAAATTGAATTGTGAAGTTGCTCCAACTTTCACTTTGAGTTTTACTATTCCACTAGGCTGTAAAATTTGTCTTGTGATCTCCATTTGATGAATTAAAATTTGATCCTGTGGGATATGTTCATGATCATAGTTTTTTCATACTTTAACCATAGGGCAAACACATACGGGTACAGAAGTACGGAAAAAGTATGGTTGAAAATACCATACGTGACCATACGTGATAAAAAATTAGAGGTGGGAAAAATTTAGAGATAGGTGTTGTAAGAGTAATGCAATATGCAACATCATATAAAAATCAGATTTCCCACTTATACTACACATTAAATTACGACTCACGGTTAATTAAAATGACAAAACTCACACCATAGCTGCACCTGTTCGCGAACCGTTTGAAATGGTGCGTTTTTTAGGTGCGTTCAATTCGGTACGAACCGTTTCAAACGGTGCTCTTCAGCTGAACCTGAAAAAATTCTTTCGTCCAAAAACCCTCTTCTTCTCACACATTATGCACCAGAGTTTGAGGCTGCTTTTTGCAAGTGTTCTTTGCTTGAGACTTGAGTGATAGATCTTAAGAATGAAGCTTCAACCTTCCTCTTATGCCCTCTTGCTACATAGACTATAGTTCACCCACCTATGTGCATTATGCCTATGTCAAATTGTTAATTTTTTCTAGTCTTTTCATAAGAATAATGGTATGATGATTTTTAAAGTTTAATTCAAGTTCAAAGTCACAATTTCAAATGAATCAATGATGGATCATAAATATATATGTATTATGGATCATGCATGTATATATGAACATTGAATAATGATAACTTATATATATATATATATATATATATATATATATATATATATATATATATATATATATATATATATATATATATATATATATATATATATATATATATATATATATATATATATTTATATATATATATATATATTATGATGCACCTTATGCACCTTACCTCCCCATACCATTCGGTTCACGCACCTTACACGCACCGAATTGAATGCACCTAACGCACTTGACTGCTATGACTCACACCTATTGAATGCACCTAACGCACCTGACTGCTATGACTCACACCTATAAGTGAGTCTTTCTTCAATTCAATCATACTCCAGGATTGGAGAATGGAGTACGGAAAAAGTACGGAAAAGTATGGAAGAGGCAGAAGTCTGATAAGTGGGCATGCCCAATCCCACGGGTGGGAAAAAACTATGTTCATGATTATAGGTCGTGCTTCTAGTTTTAAGATTGTCAAAAGTCAATTTGAACTTCTTTGTGATGGAGCCGTGGCCAGGCTAAAATATGCTACTGATGTATGCAAGTGATGCTGTAAAAGACCTCAGTCTGAGCAGTAAGTTCTTAACACATTAACCCTGGACAGTTGTATGGAACGGAGCAGTAAGTTCTTAAAAATTAACGGTGGACAATAATATGGTACTGTAAAATTGAGTGTTGAAGGGCCTTGCTGTAAAGGATCTATCACTACCTGATTAATATAATCTTTCAAAAGGTGTAAATAACTTCTCAAATGTGTGCAATTAATTTGAAATGGTTTGGTAAGCAAGAAGTCATTTGAATGCATTTTTGAATGATTTAAAACTAAGAATTAGTATTCACTGGTTCTCAATTTATATGAATGTTACTCGTATATATCTTAGTTCACTGTAGATGGTGAATGTTGCTGGAGTCATTCTGTGGAAGGCCATGGTGAAGCTAGATGTTGGAAGAAGTCTGTATCAGCTATGAATGGTTTTAAAAGAAAAAAGTTAGAACAGAACTAGACGTCTATGCTCTATAGCTATTTGTTACAATACGATATTTAGTAGTTGCTCAAGTTAACACTGAGAGTTGAAATATGGCTTGATACAACAGGGAATGTGGTTATTTCAGTAGTCTGTCCATGGAATGTAAAGGGGAGAACTTTCACATTGCACAGTTTGAATCAGGATAGGGGTTCTTAGTGGGGATAATACATCTCATGATTAATGTCTTTGTAATATCTTTCTTCAATTATTATGGGGTATGGGAGTCCCATGGGTGTTAAATTCTTCACTTGTACAGTTGTTTTTAAATTCAAGCATCGGGAGATGTAATCCATAGGATTGAACTCCCCTTCAAGGCTTATTCAAATTTCTGACTAAAATTTTAAATTCAATTACGTTTCTATTCAAATTTCTATTTAAGATTATGTTTTGTATATAAAGGCTTATTCAAATTTTTGACTAAATTTTAAATTCTACTTTAAGAAGAGCCCAATCTTTTCATCTCTGTTTTATGTTGCACACCAAATAAATAGTGAGAGGTTACTCTAATTTTTTACTTAGATTTTACGTTTTTTTCCTGAAAAGAGCCTATTTCTGCAGTGTTATGTTTTGTGTTCAAAAGTCTCACATCAATGTACACCTTAAAAGTGGCGAATTATTCTTTTTGAGTATCCTACCTGAGGTGATGATCTCGATTGTGTCAGTGAGGTTCACTTTCTTTGTTCATGGAAGTGGTATCACCTGTGTTTCATGTAAAAAGCATTTCATCTTCCTTGAATAGATATGTATAGGTGATATTTTAAACAATGTAGAAGTTTGTTGATAAGTCTGGTTGCTGATCTTGTAAGATCGTACAGATGGGTGTAGAAGTTATTGATGGAGCACCTTCTTGATCAAAACTTTTTTCAAAGCTGGGTCAGTTGGTTGGGGCCTTTGCCTCTTATGCTGGAGGCAAGGCTTCAACCCCTGCCAGCGGTGGTGGACACCCCTCAGCATTCATGCTGAGATGAAGCAAGTTTGATCCATGTGTCGACCTTCGGGCAGCAAAACCAGCTAATGTGTTTGGCCTTAGGCCTGTCCTTCCCAGTTTCACCTTAGCGAGCCTCTGGGCTCTGTATCTTAAGCTGTGTGAAGTGTCTAACCTTTGATCTGTGAGATATGGGAGTCCCATGGGTACTATGCCCACCTTGTACTTTCATATCAATTCAAGCTTAATCAGAAGAGTAGATCTCAATGATCTGACTTCCTTTAAAATAGAAAAACTCTTTCAAAGCTGTAAATGTATGTTATATAATTGAATGTGGTTCTGATGTACCAGAACACCAGCTCTTATTACATCAATCTCGTGGCTTGGATACTTGGGAAAAACTCTTAAATTGCATGGAATTTTCACTGCTTCAGAACATCCATCCAAGTACGACAATGAGAAAACAAACAAAAGATTCAGACATCAATTTTAGGATGAACTTAGAATGGTGGCAATGGTGGTTGGGCCTCTTCATGTTATACACAGAAGGTGAAGTAAATAAATGAAGACAACAGGGTTACTATAGTGAAAAAAATAATATGAGAGATTGTGTTGTTAAGCATGTCCATTTGTTAGAGGTATATCATTGATCTTATCTGTAAGGCTGCACATAAACAAGAATGTGAGTAAGATAGTATTGTGTTATCATATTTTCTCCTCTTGAGTAAGACACAACAATAAGAAGCTCATAACATTTAACAGGTCTTACATGGGCACATTTGGAAGATATTGCAGAAGATGTGAATGAACTTTTCTGCTTGACAGATATGACGGCTTTTGGAGTAGAGACAGGTTATTGAGGTCACGTGTATGTTGACTGACTTCAAGATTGAGAATGAAACTGAGATGAATTCTATGACACTTTGATAACTGTAGTTTCTGGTAGAATGTTTGAGGAAGAAATAGGAGTCTTCCACCTGGATTCATGTTTGGAAGTTGAATTGATTTGAAAAGTGAGATGGTTTGGAAGTCGTTTGAATAGAATCTTGCTGGATTCATAAAAGAGCATAGTTATCATTGTGTAACAATTTTTGCAAGCAGGGAAGGTATTTCTCTAGTTGTGGTGAAGTTAATTGATGAAATTGAGACTTGAAAGCAATTTCGTCTTTATTAAATGTTGCTCTACTGATGTTGCATAGAAAAGCCTTCAAATGTTTTGTCTTTCTGTTCTTTATTTTTTTAATAACTTACGATCTTCTTTATGTATTGTAGTTAGAACTCTATGAACATTGGTACTCTTTGACATTGTGATCAGAGTTTCACTTAGGATGGGGGACTTTTCAATGACATTGGAATTGTTCTATTTTTCTTGATTATCATTGACACATGAAAAAATTGAAACATGACCATAGGTTGCTGAAGAATTTTTAACATCAACACTGAGAACTTGAGCCTTATGACTGTACAAGTTGCTGACACGAGGAGAAAACTCCTTTGCCTTTTTTTGGAAACTAAACTAAGAAAAAAATCAGGTTAAACAACATAGATTAGCTTTGTAGAGCTCCAGAAATTGTCTAATTGAAGCCAAACTTGTGTAGTTAATTGTAATGCGTCTATAATGTTTGGAATTTTCATTAAGGCATAATACATTGTTTGGATCTTTCACAAGACTTGTTGCCTATGACCATAAGTAATGACTAGGATTTGTGGTGCTTTTTTGGTTTGAATGACTTGGTTGTAGTTGGAAAATTTATACCATCCTGGCTTACAGCCTTTCATCCAATAAATGGTATGGACTATGGCTCATAGCTATATTTTTACTTTCCATCTGTTAAAGATAAAGTCCTTGTCCTCTTCACTTTCGGACATTGAGTATTTGTGGTGATGGTCTGGTAGTGTTGACTAAAAGAATGATTGTCTTCTTGAATTCTTTTACTTTCCAATTGATTGAATAGATATATCAATCTCGAATCTAGATAGCATGCTAAGATAAACCTTTTCTATACATTTGACTTTGTTTTCAATAAAAATTGATAGATAACTTTTGTGTCTGAATGCCATCAGCCAGAATTCACAAATGCAGTAAGGTTTAAATCAGATATGAGATGAAGCATAGCCATTGTTAAAGTCCATGGACACACAAAAGGATTAGCGAAAGAAGAACAGTAATGACACTATGAAAAATCATGGGAACAAAATGTAAAGTTAATGGTATGTAATCTGAATAAAACATTTCTACCAACTCTTGGAAGGCATAGGATCAATGCTTGGGACAACTTGAAGATCTGCCTCTTGAGTGGCCAGGAACCTCTTGGCTTGGAAGGTTTTGGTGGCAGATTGGCAACAAAATAGAGGATGCTTGGAGAAGTTGAAAAATAAAAAATAAAAAATAAAAATCTGAACTTCCATCACTTGTTTAACAAGAAGTGTTTGAACTGGTCTTGGATTAAATGGGAATTCAAGTTTGGCAACCCTTGGCACCCGCTTATTGAGAACAAGAAAGCGGTTTTTATGTGGCAAATTTTTCACAAGGGGGACAACTTGAAGATCTGCCTCTTGAATGGCCAAGAACCTCTTGGCTTGGAAGGTTTTGGTGGCAGATTGGCAACAACATAGAGGATGCTTGGAGAACTAAAAAAAAGGTCTGAACTTCCATCACTTGTTTAACAAGAAGTGTTTGAACTAGTCTTGGATTAGATGGGAATTCAAGTTCGGCAACCCTTGGCACTTGCTTATTGAGAACACGAAGGCAGTTTTTATGTGGCAAATTTTTCACAAGGGGGATATAGACTGATGTCAAAGCAAGTAAAATATGTGGTGCTCCCTTGTCATGTAAGCGATGTTCTAGTGGTAGGGAAGGCCTAGATCACCTCCTTTTTTATTGTCCTAAGATCATCTTGACATGAAGAGCCTCAACAAGCTCCTTTCATTGCCTCATCAAGTTAATTGAAAGCAAGCTTTGCATGGTGAAGCAATTGATTCCTCATCTACATTGTGGAATGTTGTAAGAAGTGAAGCACTTTGGACGGAAAGCCGTGTAGTCAATTTTGGAAAGCCTCCTAGGGAGTGGTTGATTGAGAAATCCCTAGTTTATCTAGATAGAAGGATCCTTGATTGTAAGAAATTCTCCTCCCCTCCCTTTTCCCCCCTTTAGGCGCCATAAGGTGTTCATTTTATAAAACAAGAAGCTAAAAAACAAATGGGTCCCCATGAAGGGGATCAAAAGGGTATAAATCTTCTTTGTAATTTTTTCTAACTTTCTTGTAAGTTTTTCCCTGTTTACAATTTAAAGCATCTTTCCCAAAAAATAATATCTACCAACTCTTTCTTTTAAAGGAAGTTTGATTGAAGCCTACAATATTTACCAATTTCGCATGGTGGTGAAGGTATGCAATTATTGACCCCCAAAATTTGATAAACAGGAGTGAGAAATCGTTGAATACAAAACTCGGTAAAGGTGCTAAAATATGGAAGGTGAATTATGTACTCAACTCTATTGAGTATCTCCATGTACTACATGATGGGGTACCCATTCCCCTTGAGGGTCATTGGCGGGCAGGGGTACGCTTTTGATTTTTGGACGATTAAATAAAAAATGATTGAAATATATAACCTGAATTGATGGGGGCATTCTTACTCTATAGAGGTGTATATACAAGGGGCACATGGATATCAAGGTGCATGTGGGTATGGAGTGACCCAAAGGTTGGAAGACACTGTGACATGGTGTTGATCTAGATGTTGAAGTGCTAGACTTGTGTGATTGGTGGCCCTTCATTTAGGCATATGAAAAGGGTATTTAGTTGTATTATTATTTTAATAATAAATAACTAATTGCAAGGCACTTACGGAATGGTTCTATGAGGAATGGTTCATCATTACCCAATCAAGTTTGACGGATTGTGCTCTACCCCCATGAACCATATCCCCTGATATTTCATCCAATCAACTACTTGGTATTAATGGGATTTCCTTGACCTCAAAAGCATGTGTCATATATTAGAATTGGCATTCAACATTGATATATAGAAAAGACGACCTGATACTAACTATCATTGACATTGAAGGTAGACTAGGCAATGAAGACGATAAAGAATTATTAAAAAGGTGATGGTAGAGAGATTGATACATTAACCAAAACATTATTATAGATATATTATTGGTCAATTTGAAATGTTGCTCGTGAGTGTTGTAAAACTTGCATTATTGTTTTTTAATATTTGTAGAACAACTACTTGTTATCATTTGCATCTATGTGAAAGGCTATCTATTTTGTTTATAATAAAACATATATTGGCTTGGTCAGCAACGAGATCCCCCGTTTGTAAAACTTGCATAAAACAAATTCATACTCTCTATTTTTTGTTTCATTTTTTAGAATTAATTATTATTTTTTTAATAATTAAATTTGCATAGGCAAATACAAAGAGCATTTGCGATGTTGACTAAAAAGATTATGTTATGGAGATCGAATGAGTTAGGCTTGATCACGAAGAGCCATATTATAAAGTTTAAGATCACTTTTAATCATTTCAATAAGTTCAATTTAAAAGACAAAAAGAAAACTTTTCAATCAATCCATCATAGATGTAAATATTTAATGATATTATGGAAAACCAAAATTATTATGAAAGGAGCACTTACCTTGTATTGCCTCCAAAGACTTACAATTAAACTTGACTTGCACAATTAATGAAGTAAAAATCTATCATGCAATAACTTGACATCTTCATCTTTATTTGAAACAATCTTAGATTGAATCTTTCAACCGAAGAGATGTGTGCTCAAAGATGGAGAATTTTATTGATGATCAAGAGAAGACTTGCATACAAAATTTCAATGAATCAAAAGATTCAACTGAAAGGGTGTACGGATTCTCATATGATTGACTATCAAGGGGTTGCTCATAGTGTCCCTATGGGCTCACTCAAGCTATGTACAAATAAAGCACAAGATGATTTTAAGTTTGATAGTGCCTTCGATTTTATAGAAAGTTTAATCTTTTTGATCCGTGCTTGATTTAAATGGATCAATAAAAAGTTATCAAATATTTCTTTACAACAAACTTTAGTGTTCTTGTATACAATCTTTCTACATGCACATAAGAGTTGTTATATATCCAAAATTGACTCTTCTCATTTTTTCTTATTCCTTTTCTTCATCTCGATCATTTGAGGTCTCTTGAAGACATTGAATTATGAACAAGAGTCTTCTTTCATGGTCCTTTTTTTTTTCAAGTTTTATTCTCTCTTCTTCATCTTTTCTTTCTTCATGTGATGAAAGGCATCCTTTTGATCATCTTTTAAGTAGAGTTATTCACATCAAGCCCTTGGACTTTTGAATGTCTAGTTTTGAAGAGGTTTCTTGATCATAAACCACTATGATACTGTGCTCTGAGGACCTGAGAAGCTCCACCTCACTGGTATCAGAGCAATTCAGCTCACACACACAAAGAAGGCATTACTTGGCATTTCCATGTTATCCTTGTAATCGAAATCATTGTGGGCGTCGTTGGTTGCATGCGAGGGAAGACTTCAACGATCAAGATTAATGAAAGAAAGACATCACTAATGCCAATATTGTCTTCCTTGGAGCTTGCTTAACCAAAAGTTTTGTTCCTAAGCAACTCCCACTTCGTGATTAAGGGGGTGAAAAGACATGGCTTGATGCATCATTTGGTTGTTCAAAGCTCTCTTGTTAACCTTGTAGAACTTATCTTAAAGAGTTTTGAGACCGATTTTGGAGAGAAATTGGAGTCTTTTTAAGTAGTATTTCCTATTCGGGTGACATTGAGATGTTGGAGTCTTTTTGATGATGCATGTGGAAGACTTTCCCTTAAGCATGCAATAACATATGTATGATAACAGATCCAAGGTGCTCGATAAACAAAGTTGGCCTCTTTCATTTTGGGTATATACAGTGAGCAATACAATTTCATGATACTTTGATGAGTTCATTGACAGTGGTTTGATGCTAATCAAAGTATCATGAAATTGTACTTTGATAAATATCAAACCACTATCATACAATTTCATGTTTGATGAGTTCATTGACAATGAGAGTGTTTCCAAGAAGTTATAACTTGCAAGGCAAAGATTTTTCAGGGGAGCTTGTGCCCTGTGATTAGATTAGATAAGATTTCAGAATTATACTTGTGATTGCAAGATCACCCACGTAGGGAAAATAAATCAAGAATATGCGACCGATATAAGAAGACCAACAACCTGGGATTGATAGGTATGGATAACTCTATGAGAGATGATATAAGAGATCCCACAATCTGGGCCCATAGGTATGAAGCAAGATATCGAGGTTACAATAACTCCCTTGAGGGAGATGACCTAGGTAATAAACAACTGGACAGGATCTCGTAGTACAAGATTACAAGAGGACAAGATGGGATGTCTAGAATACTAGACTTGACAAGACTAGAACAAGGAGAAAGGCAAGAATTAGATTTGGAACTTGGAAAGTATTGAGATCATGACTCAAGCTCTCAAGACTAGTATCCAAAATACCAAGGATATGAATGACCAAGCCCTGCTTATATAGGTGTTGAAGGGTGGTTACGCATTGATGATGTCATTGATGATACCATCACCTCAAAATAAGACCTCCGAATGCTAGAATATGCAAGTAGATAGGCCATCTCAGGGTTTTTACACATTCTGGACATGATGATAGGATTACTTTCTCCAAATTCTGAACCAATCATGCGATATATAAAGTCACATGAAATCAAAGGTCGAGCAGGGTTTATTTTGTGTCCATGTCATTACCTCATCGTCAAGTGAAACGTTCCACGAGGAGTGGCCATGTGGTCTTAAGATATTCTTGGATTTGAGTCTTCATATCTCTCAGTGTTTGTAGTGTTGTTGATATATGGTGAAAAACAAGATGATGATGTATATCCATCATGAAGCTAGCAGGGATTTGTAGTACATCTAGGTACAAAATCAACAACATGATTCTCATGATGGGATGTGTTCATCTTTTGACTTTTATGATGATTCTTTTGATATCAGATTGTGATTTTGGAAGTCCTAATTCCAAGTTGTTTCTTAGTTTTATGAAATTTGAATACCATATGATCATGATCTCCACAATAAAAGCATAATCCATTGCCTCAAGAATGCTTTCTTTCTCATGGTGCAAGTCTCTTGACCTTGATATTATCCAATTGCATGGGTTATGGTTGAGATTTTCAAACATATATTGTTGAGGAATCGAGGTAAACTTATACCGTGATCTTGAATACAAGTCTTCTTCTCTTCCTTTCTCTCGATCAATCTATTATCACACTCGATTGCTTGATTCATGAATTCATTTAAAGTGTTTACATTTGACATGGTTAACATGAGATCCTTGACATCATCTCATAAGCCCCATCAAAATCAGTTGATGAAATAATCCTCATGTATATTCTTCACATCAATGGTTGCCCTTCATTGGCCCTCAAAGATCGATGCTTAGGAAGTTGGATAAGGTCATCTTCATACTTCAATACATCTTAATCTTGAACTTGGTTGTCCTTGAATACTTGATTCTCACATTGAACCTCCTTCTCGATAGCCTCATCTAAAGTATTTACCTGATACATAGAGAGCAAATAATCATTTATTCATCTCTAAAACCACTTTGAAATTGATTAACTAGATATTCTTCTTGATATATAGATCCCTGAAATAAATTTTTGAAGTCTGATGCAAACTCTACAATTGAGCAATGATCTTATCATAATATCCTTTCAAAATCTTGTAGTTTTTGATACATATCTTTCAAAGTAAATTTGGTAATTTTGAGTATGGATATGGAATCCATCATTCTTGACACTCAATTGATGTGATAGTCTTGCCAAAATTTAAGGGGAGCACTAGATCATGCCATCTGACTAGAGTAGAGAAGATTTTGGAATTATACTTTTGATTACAAGATCACCCATGTAGCGAAAATAATACAAGAATATGCAACTCATACAAGAAGTTCCACAATCTATTGATAATTGGACTATTGGAGTTTGAGGTTTGGACAAGCACATGAACAACACAACGAAGAAGAAGCTTGGAGCACAATGCAATGCAATGCAAAATGTATTACCATTTGAATGTACAAAAATAAGTGACACATTAGGGTTATAGATGTGTATATAAAATAGGGGAAACAAAACTCCTAAAGAGGGAAAAAAGTACCCGGACGGTCCTAAATGTGTTCATGCACATTACTACCAAAATATATCAACAAATCCCACCTGGGAGTGATACAGTGAACAAGGAGCTGGCACTCATGTGTAAGGAAGTGCCAAGCTATGTGGAAAGAGATCGATCCATAAAAGGAAGTAGCCCAAAGTTTCGCTAAAAAATTTAAACTGCTCCCTAGGCAAAGCCTTTGCGAAAATCTCTCGAACATTATCCTATGTGGGCACATTAGCCAAATTGATCTCTCCAACATAGAACATGTCCTTGACATAATGATAGTGCACCTCAATATGTTTTGTGTGGGTTCCTCGTGAGTGCCAATGCACTTTGATTATCAGTGAAGATGGTGGTGGCAGAACATTGACCAACACCCAAATCAACCAAAAGGCATTTGAGACACACACTCGACAATTGCTATGAAAGTTTCCCTATCCTCAACCTCACAACTAGAAGTGATCATAGTAGGCTTCTTCTTGCTCATCCAAGCATGAAGTAAAAACCACCAGTGGATAGACGAGTGTCATGGCAACTAGCCTAGCTTGAGTTAGAATAAGCATGTAAATCTGGTGGTAATGATCTCCCGTTGGGATAAAACAATCTGGTGGTAATGATCTCCCGTTGGGAAATGCATAAACCTGCTCATTTGAGAGACAAAAAACTGAATATCATTCTACATTATGCATAAATAAACCTATGATGATAGAGAGCAACATCAAATGCATCTCTAGCATCATGAAGAATCAACAATAAACATGTTTCCCTGAGAGTGGCAATATGTTTGCAATCTTGAAGGCCAAAATGTTGCAATAATGTGTCAATGTGTTTTGTTTGACACAAAGCTATTCCTCCATCAACTTGCATAAATTGAATGGCCAAATAATGACGTAAATGCCCCAAATCTAACATCTCAAATTAAGCATGCAAATCAGCCTTAAATTCAAAAATATGCTTCTTGTTAGGACCAATGAGCAACATATCATCAACATATACTACGATGATAAGAAGCACATCATCTTCACATTTAACATATAAGCTACTCTCAATTGAATTGTTCTCAAAACAATGTGCTAGCTAGTAGGCATGTATCTTCTCATACCAAGCACGTGGTGCTTGCTTCAAACCATAAAAAACTATTTGCAATCTGCACACTTTGTTTTCATGCCCTTTTTGCACAAAACCACATGGCTAAAAAACATACACTTCTTCATGTAAATCACCATTCAATAATGAAATTTTAATGTTCAATTGATGTACATTCCAACCATGATGAGCTGCAAGTGCATGGTACAAATGATGTTCATTTGGCATGTGGGAGCAAAAGTCTCATAAAAATAAATGCCTCCCTTGAGCATAACCTTTGACAAAAAGCCTAGCATGATACTTTTCAATTGTTTGATTAGGCTTACATTTAAGCTCGCATACCCATTTAAAGCCAATTTCCTTTTTGTCTGGAGGAAATCACATAAAGAACAAGTACCATTTTTCATAATAGCATCATATTTTGATTGCATAACAACCATCCAATTTTCCGAATTTCGTGCTTCATCAAAAGAAACAGGCTCATTTTCATCACAAAGATATATATATATATATATATATATATATATATATATATATATATATATATATATATATATATGTGTGTGTGTGTGTGTGCGTGTGTTATATATATATATATGACTTACATATATGCATATTTACATGCTCAAAACCCCTAAACGCTAATTTTTATGTGTTTAGCTATGTATGCTTTTATAAATCCCTAAAACCTAATTTTTTGTGCTTAGGCATGTTTGCTTGTATAAATCTCTCAATCCTAATTCTGTATGTGCTTATGTATGCATCCTTGTATAAACCCTAATTTTTAATGTGTTTAGGTATGTATGCCTTTTAAATTCCTAAACCCTATTTTTTAATGTGTTTAGGTATGTATGCTTGTATAAATCAATAAACCCTAATTCTTTATGTGTTTAGATATGTACACATGTATAAATACACTCTTATTCTTTATGTCTTTAAGTATGTATACTTGTACAAACCCCTAAACCCTAATTTTAAATGTGTCTAGATAAGTATGCTTGTATAAATCCCTAAACCCTAATTCTTTATGTGCTAGGTAGAATTGTTGTTATATTTCGATAGTGATGTGTGTGAACACAGTTAGGACTATCGAGACACTTTTTTCCCTCTTTAGGAGGTTTTTTCCCCTCGGCTTGTATATACGCCTATAACCCTAAGGGGTTACTCATTCTTGTACATTCACTTGGTAATTTATTCAGTGTTGTGTTGTGTTTAGGTATGTATGCTTGTATAAACACCTAAACCCTAATTTTTCACATGTTTAGGTATGTATGCTTGTATAAATCCATAAAAGATATTATTTATGTGTTTGGCTATGAATGCTTGTATAAATTCCTCAACCCTAGTTCTTTGTGTTTAGGTATGTATGCTTGTATTAATCCTCAAACCCGAACTTTGTGCGAGTTTAGGTATGTATGCTTTTATAAAGCCCAAGTGAATGTACAAGAATGAGTAACCCCTTAGGATTATAGGCATATATACAATCCGTGAAAAAAGACCTCCTAAAGAGGGGAAAAAGTGCCCTGACAGTCCTAAGTGGGTTCACACACATCACTACCAAAATATTTCAACAAATCCTCCCTGGGAATGATGCAGTGAACAAGGAGTTGGTACTCATGTATAAGGAAGTGCCAAGCTATGCGAAAAGAGATCAATCCACAAAAGGAAGTAAGCCCAAAGCTTTGTAGAAAGCTTCAAAATTCTCACTATGAAAAAACATATGTACTTAACAGGTGTCCCACCGAAGCACTACAATCTATCACTCCATATGAGGCTTGGCATGGTTGCAAGCCATCTATTTCTCATCTTTGTGTCTTCGGTTGTCTGGCATATGCATTTTCCTAATTAACAATGTAGGAAATTGGATGATAAAGCATCAAAATGTATTTCTGTTGGGTGCATTGTTTTAATGGAAGATACAATTCAACCATTACTTTCATGTACTAAGGATACATCAAGTAGGTCCAAAGCTGTGTATGACACCTTGCTTCCTCATTTTACAACTGGACAATCAACTTCTAGTCCAAATAAGGTAATTTTTCAACCTTTATGGGTTTCACATGATGATTCAGATCATTCCATTTCTAATGCAAATTTACATGATGCACTTATTGATGAGAGGGTTGATATAGAG
This sequence comes from Ceratopteris richardii, assembly GCA_020310875.1. Taxonomy (NCBI): domain Eukaryota; kingdom Viridiplantae; phylum Streptophyta; class Polypodiopsida; order Polypodiales; family Pteridaceae; genus Ceratopteris; species Ceratopteris richardii. Next base: position 60,856,556 of record CM035426.1, read on the forward strand.
GAGGGAAAAACTAAACCATATGCAATGGCTATCTCTAGTCTTTGTGATGAGAATGAGCCTTCTTCTTTTGATGAACCACAAAATATATAAAATCGGATGGTTGCCATGCAATCACAATATGATGCTATTATGAAGAATGTTACTTGGTCTTTATGTGATTTGCCTCGAAGAAAAAAAGGCCATTGGCACTAAATGGGTATACAATTTGAAGTGTAAGCTTGATGGAACAATTGATAGGTATAAGGCTAGGCAGTTTGTTGCAAAAGGTTATGCTCAAGAGAAACGCATTGCTTTTGATGAGAACTTTGCATGAAATTGCCAAATGACTACCATTTGTAGCATATGTGCACTTACAGTTCATCATGGTTGGAATGTACATTAGTTGGACATTAAAACTACCTTTCTGAATGGTGAATTAAATGAAGAATATGTATCTCAGCCATGCGGTTTTGTGTAGAAAGGGTATGAAAACAAAGTGTGCAAGTTGAAGAAGTCATTTTATGGTTTTAAGCAAGCACCACGTGCTTGGTATGAGAAGATACATGCCTACTTGGTTGCACACAGTTTTGAGAATAGTGCAAGTGAGAGCACATTGTATGTTAAGCGTAGATGATGTACTTCTGATTATTTTTGTGTATGCCATTGACATGCTTCTCATTGATCCTAATACTAAGCACATTGCTAAATTTAAGGCTGATTTGCATGCTTCTTTTGATATGTTAGATTTGGGACTGTTGGGGGATTCTTGGACGAGAAGGAGTTTGAGGGTTTGTAGGAGAAAAAGGAAAGAATAAAGAAAGAAATGAGATGGGAAACTTCACAGAGGAAATAACCTTGGAAGCTTCTGCAGAAGCACACCTTGGAATCTTGAGTTCGATTACAGTAAAACAATTACAATGTTTGAGCACAATCCGAGTCAATACTTCTGTGCGCACTACAGAGGGTGCTTAGTTACAAAATACCAATTATCCCGAAGTCTTCTTGCAGTCGGCCTCCTCTGCACCAGTCCTCTCTTGCTTCAAGCTTATCCTTGTGCACACCTTGCACCAAGCTTCCACCAAGATGAGGAATGAGTATCTTCTGTCGGCATGCACACTGCACAGAGACCTTGAGGTCCTTGGGGTCTAGCTTCACACTCTCTGCCTTCTTCCTTAGCCACCTCCCTTGCACTCTTCACTTCCACCTCTCTGTGTCGTCGTACCCCCGATGTCTCTTGCACTTCTCTCTCTTTCTTACTTCCAGTGTTCAAGAATAGCCTTTTGTCTCTCTTTTGTTGAGTGCGCCGGTTCCGTGCACTCTAACTGTAATACAATCTTGGTGCCCTTTCAATGTCCCAAGATTGTCTTTTGAACTGGCCACCAACGACTCACTACTTTGTCCTGTAGTGACTTTAGACTTAGAACAAAATTTTGATTGGGCGGCCCTATTTCCACCTTTGCGTACACGGCCGCTTCCATACCTTCACCTTTCCTTTTAATTCTTTACTTTTGCACCTAAGACTTTAAATTCACCCTTTGAACCTTAAGAGAAAAAATACTTCTATGCACTTTGACCCTGGAAATTTGATACTTTACTCTTGCCTATGCATAGCTGTGACCTTGACTTTGTTAGTTTCAACCGGTTAGGGCTCAACAGATGCCCACCACCTAAAGTTCTCTCCGTCCCGGAGAGACAACAGCAATACAATACAGGTAGAACTCAAAGACAGTGGATAGGAGAAGAAAGAAACACAGCGAGGGCTGAGGCAGGAAAAGAGATAAAGAGTGCGTGTATTATTTAAGTAAGAAAAATCTTAAGGCACTCTACAAGAATTATTGACAAAATCAGAGGGATTAGAAAGTTATTGGCAAGGCGATAATGGAAGCTGAAACTAATAGCAATTATTATGAAGGGGAGGAGCAATTTATTGAGACTGTGGACGGCAAATTATTGTGAAGGGTGATTGAGATTCTCAGCCGGTGTTGGTGGAGAGGGGGGCAAAGGAGCAGAAGCTTGCTCAATCAGATGCTATAGCGAACTAAGGCATTGCCTAAGATTGTCCCGGTCCCGTCGGATACGTCTGCATGTAGGATTAGCACATAGCCCTAAGTTAGAGCGATTTTGAAGATCTTCTAAGGCTTTCAACGCAGAGTCGGCCATATCTCGATAGTGATCTCTCTCTTCTTTGAGCAATCGCGCCGTTTCATTGAGTGATTGCCATTGAGAAGTTGCCATGCGATTGATGTTGTCGATTGTGGAGATATACTGTTGATGAACCGATGCTGCCGCCGATACCGAATCCAAGGAAATCTGGGAGGCTTGAGCACTGCCAAGAGCAACTGCACTCGCGTCGCGGAGTAAATGTAAAAAGGAAGGGGTGGATGGGAGGTCAAATGGCGGAGTAGTGGAGGCAGGTGGATTGGGAGGGAGATTGGAAGGAGGGTTTACAGGCGGACTGGGAGGATGTGTTGTAGTTGGAGAAGGATCGGGTTGGTCACCGGTAGGTTGAAAAACAGAACTCGGAGGACGAGGGGGTGTACAGGTGGGGTTTTGCGGGTTGAGTTGGGTTTGAATGAGCGGGCGGAAGGATGCGGCCGAAGAAGATCTATGTGGGGGAACAGGGTCAGGAGTATGAATGGTGGCAGTAGCAGGAGATGTAGTGAGGAGAGGGGAGGCAGAGTGTGGATGAAGGGGAGGAATATCAGGTGGTGTGGAGGGCAGGGTGGGAACGGAAGTCGAGCCAATGGAGAGTGTAGGGGAGTGGGGAGGTCGGGATATGGAAGGCATAAGGTGATCTGTGTGGGATTGGGGTAGTGAATGATTAGCAAAATGCGCAGGGAGATGATATAACCAAGCTAGAAATGGAGCAGAATATATGGAAAAGGCACGAGATCGGCGAGTGATAGCTCCACGAAGTCTACTGGAGCGCAAGCTTAAGGAACTATAGAGGAGGGTGGCGTAAGGGTACGGGCGCGTAGTGAGGAAGCAGTAGAGTGGATCAGCAATGCGAATATCGGACAGTGGAAGTGGAGAGGTTGGGCTACGAAGTAAAAAGAAAAAGATGAAGGAATTAAGGATGGATTGCATTCGGAGGGAAAAACTTGCATGATTTTCAAAGCGAGCTTTACAAAAAGCAATTGTTTCAGAGGGGGACACTCCCGAATATAAGAATGGAGGGCTGCTGTAGTGAATGATGGAGGAGTGTATACTGGTGGCAAGGTCAGAGATGGTGAGAGTGCCGGTGCGAAAAGTGGGGAACAACCTGAGAGCTTCATAGACATCATTATGGTTGGATGGATCCTGCAAGAGAACGTTGGCCAAGCCCAAAAGTCCTGCAAACTGAAGATTTTCGACCGAGAAAAGATTACGGAGTTCAATGGGGGGAAGGGATAGATGAAGACGAATTTGGAGATTCAAATCCGGTGGAAGAAAAAGGCGCATGTAATCGCCTGAAGGCGAATTAGGTTGCGAGATCTGAGAAACAGAAGGAGAGGGAGAAGGGGAAGGGGGGCGAGGAAGGGAAGGTGGAGAATAAATATCGGTGGAATCAGAGCGAACGGAATAGGTAGGAATATTTAGAAGTGGGGGAGGAAATGGAGGATGAAGAGCGGAAGTCGAGGCATCTGGTGGGGGATAATGGGAGTCGGTAGATGCAGGAAGCGGGGTGGAAAGTGAAACAGGCAATGTCGGGACCGGGTAGACGAGGGTGGTAAGTGTTTGGGTACGCGAGGGTTGAGGATCTGAATGAGGGTCAGTGGGATTGGTCGTTTGTAAGGCCGAAGATGGGAATTCCGAAATAGCTTCTTGGGCGGAAGGATCGGCCATGGAGGACTGGAGCCTGAAGAGCTGGAAATGTTCCGGATTGCGATGGGTGGGAAGTCCCCAAATGGAGAGAAGGGGGGTTGGAGAGGGGGGGGCGGAGAGGGGGGCGCTTGCGGGTGTGGAGGGGGGTTGAATGGGTTAGCTTGGCGGGGGGGTTGGATGGGGTAGCGGGGCGGGGTTATGGGTGGCGCTGTCGGAGAAGTAGGGGGGGTTGGAGAGGCTCTGTCGAAGATGGGGGCGGGGGTGGACGGGTTGAATGGGGTAGGCGGGGGGCGGGGTGGAGGTGGGTTGAGGGGGGAGTTGGACGGGGTAGGCTGGGGAAGAGATGGGGTTGGGGGGTTGGATGGGGTAGCGGGGCGGGGTGAGAGAGGGGGGTTGGATGGGGTAGCGGGGGCGGGGGTGAGAGAGGGGGGGTTGGATGGGGTGGCTGGCGGGGTGAGAGAGGGGGGGTTGGAGAGGGGGGGTTGGATGGGGTAGCGGGGCGGGGTGAGAGATGGGGGGGTTGGATGGGGTAGCGGGTGGGGTGAGAGAAGGGGGGTTGGAGAGGGGGGGGGGGCGGAGAGGGGGGCGCTTGCGGGTGTGGAGGGGGGTTGAATGGGTTAGCTTGGCGGGGGGGGTTGGATGGGGTAGCGGGGCGGGGGTGAGAGAGGGGGGGTTGGATGGGGTGGCTGGCGGGGTGAGAGAGGGGGGGTTGGATGGGGTAGCGGGGCGGGGTGAGAGATGGGGGGGTTGGATGGGGTAGCGGGCGGGGTGAGAGAAGAGGGTTGGAGAGGGGGGGGGGGGAGAGGGGGGCGCTTGCGGGTGTGGAGGGGGGTTGGAGAGGGGGGTTGAATGGGTTAGCGGGGCGGGGTTATGGGTGGCGCTGTCGGAGAAGTAGGGGGGGGTCGGAGAGGGGGGTTGGATGGGGTGGCTGGCGGGGTGAGAGAGGGGGGGTTGGAGAGGGGGGGTTGGATGGGGTAGCGGGGCGGGGTGAGAGAGGGGGGGTTGGAGAGGGGGGGTTGGAGAGGGGGGGTTGGATGGGGTAGCGGGGCAGGGTGAGAGATGGGGGGGTTGGATGGGGTAGCGGGCGGGGTGAGAGAAGGGGGGGTTGGATGGGGTGGCTGGCGGGGTGAGAGAGGGGGGGTTGGAGAGGGGGGGTTGGATGGGGTAGCGGGGCGGGGTGAGAGATGGGGGGGTTGGATGGGGTAGCGGGCGGGGTGAGAGAAGGGGGGTTGGAGAGGGGGGGGCGGAGAGGGGGGCGCTTGCGGGTGTGGAGGGGGGTTGGAGAGGGGGGTTGAATGGGTTAGCTTGGGGGGGGGGGGGGTTGGATGGGGTAGCGGGGCGGGGGTGAGAGAGGGGGGGTTGGATGGGGTGGCTGGCGGGGTGAGAGAGGGGGGGTTGGAGAGGGGGGGTTGGATGGGGTAGCGGGCGGGGTGAGAGATGGGGGGGTTGGATGGGGTAGCGGGCGGGGTGAGAGAAGGGGGTTGGAGGGGGGGGGGGGGCGGAGAGGGGGGCGCTTGCGGGTGTGGAGGGGGGTTGAATGGGTTAGCGGGGCGGGGTTATGGGTGGCGCTGTCGGAGAAGTAGGGGGGGGTTGGAGAGGGGGGTTGGATGGGGTGGCTGGCGGGGTGAGAGAGGGGGGGTTGGATGGGGTAGCGGGGCGGGGTGAGAGAGGGGGGGTTGGAGAGGGGGGGTTGGATGGGGTAGCGGGGCGGGGTGAGAGATGGGGGGGTTGGATGGGGTAGCGGGCGGGGTGAGAGAAGGGGGGTTGGAGAGGGGGGGGCGGAGAGGGGGCGCTTGCGGGTGTGGAGGGGGGGTTGGAGAGGGGGGTTGAATGGGTTAGCTTGGCGGGGGGGGGGGGGGGGGTTGGATGGGGTAGCGGGGCGGGTTTATGGGTGGCGCTGTCGGAGAAGTAGGGGGGGTCGGAGAGGCTCTGTCGAAGAGGGGGGCGGGGGTGGACGGGTTGAATGGGGTAGGCGGGGGGCGGGGTGGAGGTGGGTTGAGGGGGGATTGGACGGGGTAGGCTGGGGAAGAGATGGGGTTGGGGGGTTGGATGGGGTAGCGGGGCGGGGTGAGAGAGGGGGGGTTGGATGGGGTGGCTGGCGGGGTGAGAGAGGGGGGTTGGAGAGGGGGGGTTGGATGGGGTAGCGGGGCGGGGTGAGAGATGGGGGGGTTGGATGGGGTAGCGGGCGGGGTGAGAGAAGGGGGGTTGGAGAGGGGGGCGCTTGCGGGTGTGGAGGGGGGTTGGAGAGGGGGGTTGAATGGGTTAGCTTGGCGGGGGGGTTGGATGGGGTAGCGGGGCGGGGTTATGGGTGGCGCTGTCGGAGAGTTAGGGGGGGTTGGAGAGGGGGGTTTAGAGATGGAGCTGTGGAGGGATGGAGGGGTAATAGTGGTTATAGGTTGGCGGGGGAAGGATTGAGGATCGTCGTCTTCTTCTCTTCATAGCGGACTTCTATCTTCATAGCGGACGCATGCACCTTGAGGGGTGGCTAAGATCAAGGTTCACGATCATAGCTGGAGCGCTAAGATGATAACAGTACTGATGCTGAGGGGAGCAAGAATGAAGGGAAGGCATATTATATAGCAAGGAGGAATGAGGGATCACCTCCTAATCAAGAATGGTTCACCATAAAAGGGTGCTCAAAAGAGAGGAGATGCAACTCTTAATCTTAGCCATTCAAGAGAGAACAAAGAAATGGGCATTAATGAAAGTTATTGTGCAGAACTAAGGGCCATCCAAAAAAAATGCGCCCAATTATATTTAACTATGAATTTTAATTGATTTAGTGGATGAAATAAACAACAAAGAAAGAAAAAATGGCGCCTAAAAAAATGCGTGAGCATTTTTTGCTGATTATTGTTACCTATTAAAGCAATCCAAAACAATCAGGAAACAAAATAAATGAAAATACAATGGTTATGACACTTTATAATAAGCCTTGAGTCTGGAAATGTTTACTAAAGGTAGGGTGTCGCCATCGAGGGTTTCCAATTGCACAGCACCCCAATGCAACGTCTTCAGCACGCGAAAAGGGCCTTCCCAATGAGGGATCCATTTCCCTTTTGCATTCGTATGAGGGTTAGGTTTATGGAGAAGAACTAACATGCCTGCTTCAATGTTGTTTTTCCACAGATGTCGATCATGTGCCTCCTTCCTCTTCATCTGAGTCTCTATCAATTGTTTGGTCGCTAGTAGACGAATCTCCTCCACTTTATGTAGTGCTCCTAGCCTCTGAGAGACATCACAATCCTTCTTTTTCTGCATGAATGCTATCTTAGGCGAACCATGTAAAAATTCAAAGGGCTCGATGGGTAATATGCCATAAACCAGTTGGAATGGGGAATATCCGGTGGCCTCTTTGTAGGCTAACCTGTATGCCCAAAGTGTACCTTGGTAAGCAATGCCCCATGAAGTGGGTTGCAACATACACTCCTTTCTTAACATTGAGATTAAAAACCTTATTTGTCGATTCAGCCTGTCCATTTGCTCGTGGATAGTAAGCACAAGAGGTCCTATGAAGAATTCTATACCTGTTGAAGATTTCTTGCAGGACTTTATTGACAAAATGGGTACCCTGATCAGTACAAATTTCAAGTGGACAACCAAACCTGCAAATGATGCTACTATAAATGAAATCAGCAGCAGTTTGGGCAGTGCAATCGGGGGAGGCAATAGCTTCAGCCCACTTTGTCGCATAATCTGTAGCTATCAAGAGATATTTTTCTCTTTTTGGAAAATTGGGAGGGTAGATGGGCCCTACAAAATCTAGCCCCCACTTCTCAAATGGTTGCCAGGAAGTGGAAACAACCAAGGAGTTATGTCTCTGCTTTGTTGGCTTAGGTCCACACCTCTGGCAAATGTCACATGCCTTTCCCCATTCATCGGCATCCCTAAATAGTGTAGGCCACCATAGACCAGCATCCAGTATCCTCTCACTCATAATATGTCCTGGAAGGTGCCCACCACCTGTTCCTTCATGTGCAGAGTGAAGGACTTCCCTCACTTCTTCTTCTTCCAAACACTTCCTGAATCGGTCATCCTTGCCCTGTCTATACAATTTATCTTCAATGAAGGTATATGGTCTACTCTTGATTAGCAGGCTCTTCTTTTGTACAACACTAGCCTTTTCTGGATATAATCCAGTTTTAATGAAATTTTTGATGTCGTAATACCAACCTTGAGCTTTTACAGCAAACAGATGAGCATATGGAAAGTCATCATTGATTCCACTAGTTTGATTCATCATATTTATTCTGGATAGGTGATCCGCCATAACATTTTCTTTTCCTGGTTTATGGACTACAAAAAAATCAAATTCTTGGAACAACAATAACCACCTCCATATTCTACCAGTGGCTTGTGGTTTGTTGAGTAGGTATTTTAGTGGTTGGTGATCTGTTATAATAATAAATTTTACCCCCAGTAAGTAATGACGGAATTTTTGGACAGCAAAGACCATTGCTAGGGCTTCCCTTTCGATAGTACTGTAATTCCTTTCAGCCTTGGTCAAGATTCTACTGGCATATTGAATTGGCCTGTCCACTTTAAATTCTACACTGGGTTGGGTCAAAACCGCCCCCACTGCATACGCACTGGCATCGACATGTATATGAAAGATTTTTGACCACTCAGGTGTGACCAAGATAGGAGCAGACACTAACCTTGACCGTAATGTTTGATATGCTTTTTCCTCCTCTTCTTCCCATTTAAAAGGTACTTCCTTACCTGTAAGTCTAGCCAGAGGTCTAGCTATCTCTGCATACATTTTTATAAACCTTCTATGGTATCCAGTATGCCCCAAGAAACTCTGAATCTCTTTAGGGGATTTAGGTTTAGGCAACTTTAATATAGAAATGATTTTGTCAGGATTTGGGGCCATACCTTTAGCCGATACCACATGTCCTAAGAGGGTTCCTTCTGTCACAAGGAAATGATATTTGTTTGGATTGAGCTTTAACTTAGTCTCCCTGCATCTTTTGAAAATATTCTGCAGCTGCCTCAAGTGGTGGTCCAAACAATCTAGATGAGTTTCCTTGTGAGATCCTGAAAACGAAGAGAAGTCATCCATGAAGATTCTAAGTGATTCCAGCAATAGGGGGCCAAAAATGAGATTGACCATTCTGTTAAAGGTGGCTGGAGCATTTCTGAGCCCAAATGGCATTTTTACATACACATATGTTCCCCAAGGTGGGATAAAAGCAGTCTTTTCACGATCCTCTGGATGTATTGATATTTGGTTATAGCCACTGAATCCATCCATAAAGCTATATAATGCATGCCCAACCACTTCTTCAATGATCTGTTCTGCAAAAGGCATAGGGAACCCATCTGGAATGGTCACCTTGTTGAGTGCTCTAAAGTCAACACAAATTCTGATTTTATTAGTATTCTTCTTCGGTACTATAACCATAGGTGAGAGCCACTCTGAGTGTTCAACAGGAATGATGATTCCTGCATCCTCCATCTTTTGGATTTCCACATAGACAGCTTTGGCATATTTTGGATTAAGTCTATAACTCCTTCCTCTGATGGGTTTGGCTCCATCAACCAGAGGGATTCTGTGCTCTCCATAAGTTGCAGGCACTCCTTCTAAGTCTTTATAATGCCAGGCAAAAACATCTACATACTGGGTCAAGAATGATTTTACCTTTTCAAGGAGCCCTGGGTGGCTCCACAACCAAGTGGTCACCAGAATTGGCTGATTATTGACTTGAGTGCCTAAGTGTATTTCTTGGACAGGATTTCTCGCTACCATATTATCTTCGTGTGCATCTGCTTCCTTGTCTTCTTCTACTAGCTTTTCGTGCATTGCTTCATAAGCAGGTGTATTTTGGACTTCAATGTGTTCCTCCTTGTCCTGCATCCATCCTACAGCGATTTCTTGAATTGGGAAAGAACATTCAACACCAGAATTTTTTACCTTGCTTTTAGCTTTAGAAACTTCTTTATCTGTGGTCGTCACATCCTCCTCCAAGTTGTATTTGAGGGGTGTCTTCCTGCCCCTTCTGTGGTCTGTGATGGGCTCTCGCAATCCATCAACCTGGACCTTTTCCTTATCTTCATCATAACCTTCAGTCGTGCAAGGATTATTAGGAAAAATTCCAAAACAAGAGGAAGAGTTGCCTGCTTGGAGCCAATTTAGAATATCCTCTTCTTCCTCAAAATCTATTTGGGGTTGATCCTCCGATTCTGTTTCCATGCAAATGCTAACTGTTTGCATCATACTAGTGTTTCTTTGAGTGTCTGGGCCCTCTTCTAAATGAATCTGTGTCAGCTCCTGCCCTTTCTTTTGTACCCACATAGTGTCCTTGCCCCAATCATGAATGACACTGGCATGCCTCAGCCAAGGTCTTCCAATTAAGAGAGGAAATCCTCCTTCAACCTGGGGCAATCTTAAAACCACAAAATCCAGAATGAATAGATTACCTTGTACTTCAAGTGGAACTTTTGGGATTACCCCCAAGGGCCTTACTTTGCTCTGATCTGCCAAAGTAACAGTGAAGTTTGCAGGTTTTGAAGGGTGGAGTCCAATCTTTTTCATGGTATGTTCAGGCATCAAGTTAATGCCAGAACCACCATCCACAATAACACCTTGAAATTCATGACCCTTGATTGATACTGTAAGCCGAGGACTTTTATAATCAGTAAGGGGTGCTTCCCCGATAATTATCCCTTTATGTAAAATAGCAGTCTTTGCCACTAAGCTTGTAGTAGAAGCCTCATCAATTATCTGCAATAATTCTGACCTGAATTTCCCATCCATCTTTATTAATTCAAAAATACTAATCTCCTTCTTCATAGACTTGAGTAGTTTTGAAGCCTCTGACTCTTTAATAGAATGAGCTTCATTTGCTTTGCCAAACTCTTCTTGAGCCTTGTTGAAGGCATGCCCAATGGCATCACTGGTGCCTATGAGATATTCCTTTTGGGTTGTGTCTGCACTTGTGGTGGCTTTGTCTTCATATGCAACTCTGTCTTTGTTCAATTCCCTAATTATTGATTCTTGATTTTCGTCCACTTGAGCCTTCCCCTTGCTTCTTGTCTGTACTGCAAAAGATTCAAGTTCTTCTAATTGTACCACCCTAGTAGACGGTGAGGGTTCATTGACCTGAGGTAATGTTTCCTCCTTGAATACAGAGATCATTTGGAGATGGGGTCCGGAAGTAGAGGCTTGATTCTTAGGACAACAGTTTGTATAGTGATCCCTGGCCTCTGGACAGTTCCTGCAAGGAGGGGCATTTTCTGGGAGAGTGCACCTAGATTGGTAGTGCCCGCACTCTCCACATCTGAAGCAAATGATGGGCCTTCTAGGCCCATTTGCAAAATTATTCCTTGGTCTAGGATTATAGTTGTTACCTTGGTTTGCTGCGACTGCCATTACATTTGCTGGTGGCAGAGGTCCTCCCTGTGTCCAGTATGTCGTTGCAGGCATTCCCCTGGATTGGCATTCATGGGCCTCATGGCCAACTTTCCTGCATAATTGACAAGTCACGTTTAGCAGAGGACATTCACTTACTATGTGCCCTTGCTTGCTGCACATGGAGCACCAGAGTCCACTCTTGATACCGCCTCCCTTGAGTTCTTGCAATTCCTGCCTCAGCTGAGCTAATTCTTCTGCTTGGGCCTCCTCCTCCTTTTGGAGCTTGAGTGCTTCAATCTCCCTTCTCAGCTGAGCCACAGAAGTCTCCTCTTCTGTGTAGGGCTTATTCCTTTTCAAGCCCTCCAGCTCCCTTCTTAACTGGATCATTGGGTCCTCCAATTCTGCATCATAGGTTGGTTGGGAAGAAGTTGCACCATACTGGTGCCTTATCTGCTCCAAGCGTGTGGCCGTATTGATGAACTCCTCAACAGAGGCAGTAGGTAACACTAACTCTTTTATTTTGCATTGGGTGACCACAGGTAGGGGTTTGGCTAACCACTTCTTGACAAAGAAATCATGCGGTGGATCTGGTAGTTTAGCCATTAGTGCTTTGGCCCTGGTCACAAACTCTGGGAATTTTTCTCCTGGACCCAATCTCAAGTTCTCTAGCTCTTCTATAATGATCTCCACAGTGTTGCCATGCTGAAACTGATTTTTGAAGGCCTCTTTCATCAAATCCCAAGAGGTAAAGTGGTTTTCAGCAAACTGGCTAAACCACTTGTCTGCCAATCCTTCCAATGTGGCCGGAAAGAGTATCAAGAAGGCATCTTCCCTACCCATTAGACCTCTAGTCTTGCTTAATGCCAGAAATCTTCGAATGTGCTCATCTGGATCCTCATGAGCTAAACCTCTGAAAGAGGGAAATTTTATGTTTAATCTGGAGAGTAAGGTTTCTAGGTCCACCTGTCCTGCCATGCTTCTTATCGATGAAGTTGATGAAAGTGGACTCGATGATCTTCTGATCGCCTTTCTTCTTGTCTGCTTGCACGTGACCCTCAAAGTTTGTGAACGGGTCGCGGTCATGAGCTGTTCATAGTTCACTTAATATGAGACACTTGATATAAGTATGTACCTCTTTAGTCAACTGGAATATTGTTTTCCAAGTGCAATAGATCTTCTCCTATGCTCAATTCTCCTTGGAGGTCCCACCGTGCGTGCCAAATTTGTTGGGGGATTCTTGGACGAGAAGGAGTTTGAGGGTTTGTAGGAGAAAAAGGAAAGAATAAAGAAAGAAATGAGATGGGAAACTTCACAGAGGAAATAACCTTGGAAGCTTCTGCAGAAGCACACCTTGGAATCTTGAGTTCGATTACAGTAAAACAATTACAATGTTTGAGCACAATCCGAGTCAATACTTCTGTGCGCACTACAGAGGGTGCTTAGTTACAAAATACCAATTATCCCGAAGTCTTCTTGCAGTCGGCCTCCTCTGCACCAGTCCTCTCTTGCTTCAAGCTTATCCTTGTGCACACCTTGCACCAAGCTTCCACCAAGATGAGGAATGAGTATCTTCTGTCGGCATGCACACTGCACAGAGACCTTGAGGTCCTTGGGGTCTAGCTTCGCACTCTCTGCCTTCTTCCTTAGCCACCTCCCTTGCACTCTTCACTTCCACCTCTCTGTGTTGTCGTACCCCCGATGTCTCTTGCACTTCTCTCTCTTTCTTACTTCCAGTGTTCAAGAATAGCCTTTTGTCTCTCTTTTGTTGAGTGCGCCGGTTCCGTGCACTCTAACTGTAATACAATCTTGGTGCCCTTTCAATGTCCCAAGATTGTCTTTTGAACTGGCCACCAACGATTCACTACTTGTCCTGTAGTGACTTTAGACTTAGAACAAAATTTTGATTGGGCGGCCCTATTTCCACCTTTGCGTACACGGCCGCTTCCATACCTTCACATTTCCTTTTAATTCTTTACTTTTGCACCTAAGACTTTAAATTCACCCTTTGAACCTTAAGAGAAAAAATACTTCTGTGCACTTTGACCCTGGAAATTTGATACTTTACTCTTGCCTATGCATAGCTGTGACCTTGACTTTGTTAGTTTCAACCGGTTAGGGCTCAATAGGGACACATCATTATTTGGGCATTCACTTTATGCAAGTTGATGGAGGAATAGCTATGTCAAACAAAATATATTGACACACTATAGCAGTGTTTTGGCCTCCAAGATCGCAAATCATATAAAAATAGTTTTATGGTTGAGTCTTCATGTTGGGAGATACATTTGATGTTGTTCTCTATCAACAGGCAGTTGGATTCTTGATTTACTTATGATCACTCGGTGCATCGGCAGGTGGTTAAGCACATCTTTTGCTGTTTCATTGGTACATGACTACTTGGATTGTTTATCCTAAGGGGGAGATCCATATTGCAAATTTACATGCTTTTTTTGAGTCTGACTAGGATGGGTTTTGCTTCATGCTTGGTAGCTCATGCATATCTTGGTTGATCAAGAAGCAGCCCACTATTGCCGTTTCTAGTTGTGAGGCTCAGTATAGGGTATCTTTCACAATGGGTGTTGAGTGTGTGTGGCTCATATGCCTTTTGGCTAATTTGGGTGTTGTTCAATCTGCTACCACCACCATCTTCACCGGTAGCTAGAGCATACTGGCAGTCGTGAGGAACCCTGTGTTCTATGCTGGCACGAAGCACATTGAGGTGCACTATCATTATGTCAGGGAGAGTTTCTCCGCTGGAGAGATTAGTTTGGCATATATGCTCACACGGGATAACATTGTAGATTGTTTCACAGAGGTGGTAAAGCCTGAATTTTGATCATACACCTTCCCTAAACCTCCAAAAACGTACTTACGGCATCTCCCGTCCTTTCTACTCCATGATCGACACTGCCCCCCAAGAAACTGCCAATTTCACGTCATTCTTTTTCCGGTGCATTCATCGTGAATGCCAAGCCCTTTCAAAGCAATTAGCCAAGAATGAGATCCCTAGGACGCGATTGTCACCCCTGCTCACCTTTCTCCTTCTGATGATCCAAGCAGAGCAACCACCCCCAGTGAACACCCTGTTATTACATGAGGAGTCTACAGAGATGATGGAGATTGATGATGATGCCGATCTTCTTCAATTCTTCCCAGAGAAATGCCAAAGATTGAGTCTGTCGCATAGTAAAGTTTTGTCGTCTTCCAACGTACAAGTGCAGGACACCGCTTTGTCAGCACAGAATCCTTCTCCTCCGTCATCTCGTCCAGCAAAAAACCTTCCAGATACCGTCATTGAAGAAGTACAACTTGCGGATAAAGTCGTGCCACCCGAGCCCAATTCACAGGAGATCATGCTCGATATGACCACCAAAACGATGCAACCTGCTGATCAACCGCAACCCGAGGAACAGACTGTACAACCAGATGATTCAACCACCGTGGTAACCACTCTTGCACTTCTCTCTTCCTCTCAACCATAGCCTTTTCAGGAATATGTAGAGATTGACCTTGAGATAGAAAAACTAATATTTCTCCCAATTTAATTAATCAAATTCTTTGAAAATTTTTAAGCATAAACTAGACACTAATACCTTTTACAATGAGCTATGTTGGACTCAATTTGAAGCTTTGTAGAGAGAGCACCAGCTGCTGGACGATTACTATTGGTGAAGAAGATGATGCAGAAAATTGAAGGAGCAAGACAATGATGGTCACAAGTGTATGTATATTGATTCCATGTATTGTAAAAGTGATTTCAAGTCTTTATATAGACTCTATGAGTGTTCCACGACTTCTACAAGTGGATTTTGAATTCAAATGAAGGTTGGAATGGTTGTTGGAGGGAATCAATTCACTTTCCTACAATCTAGGAAAAGTGAAGATCTAGTTTGATCTACTTTTAAGTGATTGATTGCTTGATTGAAATTGTGTAATTTGGGATCTATATTTCTATCTTTACATGTGTAAAGCTCAAAGATTTCACAATGGTAGAAGATCCATGAAAAATATTTTTTAACAAATACAATAAGTGAGCATAAGAAAAAGAACTCTCCAACGTATATTCTTTTGATGCGATAGCCTTTGATGTAGATCAAATCCACATGTTTGGCATCCCTCAAATCCTTCATGTCAAATGTCTGACTCAACTTCTTTTTGAGAATTGACAAGTCATAAGAGAACTTCCCAGCAATCAACATATCATCGACATAAAGTATCGAGTATATCAAGCTTCCATCTGAGCATCTCTTTGTGTAGAGACAATGATCCTCATTGCTTGGAGAATAGGCTTGAGACTTCATAAAAGCATCAAAATTTTGGTACCATTGTCTAGGGGATTGTTTAAGTCCATACAAGCTCTTCGTGAGGTTAGAAACTAGACTTTCCTTGCCACGAACTACATAACCCTCTGGTTGTTCCATATAGACCTCATTTGTAAGATCCCCATGCAGGAAAGCAATTTTCACATCCATTTGGACTAGCTCTAAGTCCTCCATTGCAATGAATCCAAGCAACATGCACAAGGTAGTCATCTTGACCACTGGAGAGAAGATTTCCTTGAAATCAACACCATGTTGTTGCTTAAAACCCTATGCAACAAGCCGTGCTTTATACTCTGGAGAAGCACTATCTGATGTGAATTTCAGCTTATATACCCATTTACATGGTAAAGCTTTCTTGCCATTTGGCAAAGGTACTAAATCCCAAGTACCATTCTTGTGAATAGAATCCAAGTTACTCTTCATGGCATGCTCCCACTTGACATGATACTCTATCTGCATAGCCTCTTTGTAGCAAGAAGGCTCACCAGCATCTGTTACCATAACAAAATCTAAACCTAGAACATATCTATCAGTTGGATCTGAGACACATGTAAAAAATCTCAATGGTTGTTGAGCAGGAACATGTGCAAACTGATCTGATTGGACATTCTCTTGAACATCCCTATGTGCAGCAATTTCATGCATGCTAAATAGAGGACTAGTATCCTCAAACACCACTCTTCTCACTTCAACCTCTTTAATGGGTTTTTTTATGCATCTTAGACTCATTTAAAATGACATCACTACTTTTGATCACTGATCGTATTTCAGGATCCCATAAAGTGATATCCAAATTGTCGTTCTTGACCATATCCAAGAAAAACGCATCTCTTTGACTTATGGTCCAACTTTTGTCTAAGACTCTTGGGTATATGAACATATGCTTCACACCCAAAAACTCAAAGATGATCATAATATGGTGGCTTCCTTGTCCATAACTCTTGTGCCACTTTCAGACCTTTGACAGTACTAGGTGAAAGGTTAATCACATGAACTGCAGTCAATACTACTTCTGCCCAAAAGCCTTGTGAGAGGTTTGCATGATGCAACATAGAAATTACTCTATCTTGAATAGTTCTATTCATCCTTTCAGCTACACCGTTTTGTACTAGGGTATAAGGAGCTATAAACTCTCTACAAATCCCTCTAGACTAACAAAAAAGGTTGAATTCATAGTGGGCATAGGACCACACACATCTGTATGAACGAGATCCAAAGGCTAAATTGAAGAATCAATGTGCATGCTATGCACATTTTTTGTTTGCTTTCCATATTGACAATGCTCACAAAATGAAAAATCAAAGAAAGATAACATAGGTAACTAGCTAGAACGAGAAAGATTTTCCATTCCACTACGAGATATATGGCCCAAACGACCATGCCAAATACAAGCCATAGGCTGTTCAGTAACAGCTAACAAGTGTTCTTTCTATGATACAAATAAAGGATAAAGTGGTCCAACTTTGCTTCCTTTTGTAATAACCATATTGCCCTTTGATATATGAAATGATTGAGCATAGAAGACCACCTTGTAACCAAGGTCATCAAGTTGACCAACTGACATCAAACTGTGTGATAACTGAGGTACATGGCATACATTATGCATCATAAATTTTGAACCATCAATGAAGTGCACAACCACATCTCCAATCCCCACAATGTCACATTGGTAAGAGTCACCAAGACTCACGGTACCAAGAACTTTGCTACATAATTAGAGAACCATTCTCTATGTGGTGTCACATGGAAGGAAGCACCAGAATCCAGCAATCACATGTGGGAAAGAGAATCAGCCATAAGAGCCTCAATTGGCATATTACTATCAAGTGTCAACACACTAGCATCATCAAAAATAGCATTAATTTCTTCAATCTTCACAATGGAAGTAGATGGAGCAGGTAACTGTTTAAAAGGCCTATTCATGAAAAATGGGAATTACACATGATTTTGAGACAATTTTTGTGTTCCAATGTTTTAGTTTTTGACTCATTCACACACAATAACATGTTATTATCTCTTGATTGGAGTATGTTAAATTGACACTTGAATATGAAGGATAATTTTATCATAAATGGGGTATCAAGGTTGGGCTCAAACTTAACAAGTTAACATAGTAAGTAATATAAATGGGACTTGAATAATTCCCAAATTTCTTGAATAGGCCTTTTAACATGCCCATTAACATTTTGTCCTTTACATTTAGCATTCTTTAATGCACAACAGTCTTTCTTCATATGTACTTTCTTATGACAATAATGGCATTCGATATCCCTCTTCCTTGATTTACTTCTACTCTTATTCTGTTGACCATTCTTTTCCTTGTTCTTGCTTCTGCCACATTGCTGGTTCTTTCCTTGGTAAGAATCAAGAACATTATATGCATCTCCACTCTGAGTGCCAACCATAGATTTTCTATGAATCTCCTCACTCAAGATTGCTCCACATATGTCATCATAGACAAGTTTACCACCATGTGTACTATTGCTAATAGCTATGCAAAATGTATCCCATGATGATGGCAGGGTGCATAACAGCAATACTGCTTTCATTTCATTATCCATATCCATT
Source organism: Ceratopteris richardii (assembly GCA_020310875.1). Classification (NCBI taxonomy): domain Eukaryota; kingdom Viridiplantae; phylum Streptophyta; class Polypodiopsida; order Polypodiales; family Pteridaceae; genus Ceratopteris; species Ceratopteris richardii. The sequence continues at coordinate 60,874,586 of CM035426.1, forward strand.
TTTTGAGCTCGTAACGGGGAGAATATAGCATCAAACTCATTTAGATGGGCAGCAACACTATCTGTGTCCTTCATGCGAAGTTCATATAATTTTCTCATCAGATACACTTTATTTGATGCCGTCTCTTTTTCATATGTATTGCATAACTTCTTCCAAACCTCGTTTGCAGTTTCACAGTCTAATACTATAAAGTAAACATTATCTGCCAAGTGCAAGTGAATGGTAGACCTGGCCATTTCATCTAACTCATCCCAATCATCTTCATCTATGTCAGTAGGCTTCTTTGAGATCCCATTTACTAGCTTCCATTGCCTCCTTTAAATCCACACACATTTAATCTCATTCTTCCATAGAGAAAATTTTGTGCCACCAAATTTTCGGATCTCAAAATGGTCTTTGCCCTATAAGTTATGGCTCCTCCTTGCTAGAGAATCCTTTGTGAAATGAGCATATGACCAGTGTCAAAATATCATGAAACTGTAAGTATTGACATGTTTTCCTACATAGTGAATCACTGACTCCATTGCATATAATCAGTTACCCAATAAAAGCTAATTAGGCTTATCGAGCACCTATGAACAACTATCATATATCTCCTATGGCGAGGCAAGGTAAGTCTTCCACCTGCATCACCAAAGAGACCCCGACATCTGGGTGTCTCACAATTAAGAAAACCTCACCACGACCCTCTTTATCAAATGTAAAAGGCTTTATGCAAAAAACATAAATGCTATATCAATGACCACATGGATGTACATAAACGATATCCACAAAGCGTACATGGTGTGTATGTGATCAACTTATGCAGTAAAATGACACTAAAAGGCTGAATGCATAGCCCAAAAACTAGCCAACAACACCTGCAAGTTTCTGTCAACTCTGATGTTTTAGGCTCAAAAACCTACATAAATTTGCAGTGGTTGCTCCCACCAAAACTAAAAAAACCTTTCGAGAAACCTGTAGTTTTACGAGTGTGGATGAAAACATAGTCCCAAAGGTTGATATTTATTGTCAAAGAAGTACAAAGAACTCTCTTCTTGATGTTCTTGGACCTATGTGAAAAGAGCTCTGTGTTTAAGGACTCCAAAATGGCTCCAAAAGACACCCCAAAAATGCTTCGAAAACAGGCTTTGAAAGCAAAGAATGAAGCTTTGAGGGACCAAAACATGTTCAAGGTAATGTTAACCTTAGTCTTTCCCCTTCTTGAGAGACCACAAGAGTGTAGCCTCTATCTTCCTTGATCGTTGAGTTCCTGCCTTGCACGCAACCAATGGCACCAACGGTGACTTCAGTGACTCGGATGACAAGGTATGCCAAGTTCTATGCCTCGCTCGCCACCTTAGTCGTAAGTCTTGGAGAAAGTCGAGGGGGGCTGCTCGCTTCACTCACACAAAAGGAACAAAGCTTTTGCATCGGACTGCTCTGATATTAGTCAAGTAATTCGATGGCGATGCACCACAGTGCGCTCTCCTTCTCGAGAGCTCCACGATGATATACTCAAAGTAGAAAACCAAGCTCCTAAGGCCGCACACAATACTCCGCACAGAGGCTGCAGAATACGCAAAAAAAACACAGTACACAGGGAGCACGAAGACAGACTTCTTAGGTCTTACAAATGTGGTCAAACTTACAATATATGACGGACTAGGCCACTATATGTTTCATTAAAAAACATATACAAAGAAGTTTTTGGTGGCCATTTGGCCTTTCACATGGACACTAACAGCAACAGTGACAGTGTGTGCAGCTATTTTGTCTTTTAGTGACAATAGGTTAGCATTCAATCTCCACCATCCAAATGAAATGTGATCCAACGGCTGAGATTAGGCACAAGTCGCGATATTTTCTTCTCTCTCTTCACGTGGTTGTTCTTATTTTGTCCTTTATTTCGAGAGACTGTGGTCTTATTTTGTCTTCTAGTCCCCATTCTTTTCCATTTGATCGTGCCCATACAATCAAGAAATCCAATGGCTAAAAATGCACACGAATTCTCCCTTTGAAATTCTTATTTTTTATTCTTTATTTTAATGGACAATACCAGTGGTGGTATTTTCCAACCTCTTAATCCACTTGATTAGACATTTTGATTCCTTAAAATTAGAAATCCTTACAAGGCTCATGTAGGGTTCAATTTTTTCCCTAATGTGGAGTGCACAATGACATCTACTATGGTGATTCTGGCTTTTTGGTCTAGGGAGTAGCAATTTTTCCAATCCGCTGTTTGCCCAAGTGTTCTTCCACACCCGTGAATATGTAATTTAATTAGAATCACTTTCTTGCCCTAGCACTTTTCTATCGCATTAACTTACCTGAAATTCATGCCACCAACCTTAAGTCTCCATCTACAATGCCCTTCATGGAGCATGAATCCAAGATTTTTGTATGATTTCCCTATGCGAAATGGACATTTCGAACAATCGCAGCTATCATGGTTCATTAAGGTGGCATAACAAAGAAGAATCGAAGAAGTATCATGGTGGGTTGAGAAGTTTGACAATATATAAGGAATTCTTTTGTAGCAAAAAGAGTTGGATCAGTCACTATTGGTACAAGTTCTATTGTAATCATGTCGGTACAGTAAAGTCGGTATATACACGTTACCTCCCTAGTCTGACGAAATAGCATCTGCTCTATACAATTGCAGACCTAGCTGTACAGACATATGCATCAGTATCTGGGCATTAAATTAATGTTATTTGATGGTGTCATCTCCTTGTGCCAACTAAATACATTGACACTGTATTGCAACATTTTAGCCTTGAACATTGTAAACTATTGCCACTCCCATGAATCATAGGTTTACGATTGAATCTTCCTGGTGTTAGAGATGCATTTGATGCTAGTCTCTACGTCAACCTATTGGATGCCTTATTTACGTATTCATCACTTTGTTATCTCTCATATGAGGAAAATGAGAAAATGTATGCATAGCCCAAAAGTTAAGCATCGGCAAGTAGTTTATCTTTCACTATTTATATGTTACTTGATAGCTAGGGTTGTTTTACCCTAAGGGGGGATTTGTACTGCTAGGTTAACATGGTTTTTCTGCCTCATATTGGGCTAACTATTATGAAATTTGTGTGTCCACAAGTGGTTTTTGCATCATGCTTGGTAGTCATGCATGTCTTGGTTGTGCAAGAAGTAACCTATTGTAGCCACTTCTAATAGTAAACATTGATTGAGACTTCCTTATACATGAATGTCAACTCCTTGTTCAAAATCACTCCCATAGAGCATTTGTTGGTATATTTTGATAGTGATGTGTGTGAACATACTTAGGACCACCATGGTACTTCTTTCCCTTTTTTTTAATGTTTTTTCTCAGCTTGCATATATACCAATAACCCTAATGGACTACTCATGTTCGTACGCTCACTCACTAATAAACTTTGTGTTGTATCTTGCTTCATAGGGATTAGCTACGACAAAAGTTGGGCTCACTCCATTGCCTTACGACAGCTCGTAAGTTACAAGAAACACTCTCCAACTAGGAGATTACAAAGCAAAGGCAGCAAAGAGAGTATAGTGAGGAGCCGTATTCATGTTTTGTGACCCTAAGTCACAAGAAATGTTTGTGATTTGAGGATTCCTAAGATTCGATTCACACTGAGAGAATGCCACACTTTTTTTTAAAATGGAGGTTCGGCCTAGGCTTACTCCCCCGGACTTTAACTTTGAAATTGCAACTGTACAAGGAAGGGCATAGTACCCATGGGACCCCCCTTATCCCACAAGAACAGGGGTTTACAATACTGGGTTAAACGGTGGTCAACACTACCGCAGGGATAGACAAACGGTGGCACTCAGCCACAATGCAACATCATTCCAGATTACATGTCCCTTGCATGTTGCTGCCAGGGATTGAACCCTCGCCCCCGCCTCAAGAGACGAGAGGCCCAACCACTAAGCCAGCCAACTGGGACAGAATGCCGCACTTTGTCGCTCACCCATATCCAATCATTAATTGACAAGTACACATATTATGTAATAACCCATTTCTACATGGGCTTTCGCTTTATAGTTGAAACTTTTTTCCAGTTGTCTAGCAAAAATAAATCTTTTTTTTATTATATAAGGATTTTTTAATTTGGACGGAATCAGGCACTTCCACCCTCAAGTGTGAATACATAGCTCCCTCACGTGTGAATACATAGCCGATGGAATAGTTTATTTTCTCCTATCCAGATGGAATTTGACCATTCCGCAGCCCCATTGTGAACTGAACTTGTGAAGCCAGCCTAAGCGAACGCAGCAGAATAGACCATAGTGAAAGAGCTCCTTCATTTTTCGTCCAGGAGATTCGTGCTCCAGCACGAACTTCATTTCAACTACACAGGAAAGAGCTAGCATAAACGTCAGGCCCGCACCATAGCGAAGGGGTAGCACATAAGTTACAAGAGAGGTTTCCAACTAGGAAACTCCAGAAGAGGCCGTAGCGAGCGGCAAACCGAGGGGAGGTCATGGTTACTTGAGCACTGTTCTTCCAGCACAGTCCTCATCCTTCTCTGACACCATGATCATCATGGTGGCATACCATGATCATCATGCCGTCAGTTCCTCGCAAGTTCCCTCTATCTTAACTAACAGAGAATAAGGATTTTTAACCACTCATGTGATGGTAGTAATAGTACTTTTGAAACCCTCGTTCTCATCAGATAACGTTACTGCTGATCAGGCAAGGCATGACTCGTCATTTCTGGGTCTTAGAATTGAAAACGTCTCCGGAAGAATCATGTTTCTAGAACATGATCTTATAACTTCGTACTGCTGTGACTCATCTTGCAGATGTTGTGTGTCAGTTCATACCAAGTTTTTCAATTGCTGAGCGCTTGAAAAGGCCGCCGAGCCTGCTGACTCTTTTGTTGATGTATCTGAAGGAATCGAATGCACGAACAATCGCATTTCGTCTTTTCACTATTCCAAATAACACAGATCAATGACTTATGAATCTTATTTAGTGACGATAGATGGCAGAATTGAAGACTGGCTCATCACGGTCTGTGAGCTCTCGATGATAGATACACAGAGATTAATCACTCACACATATTACTTCAGAATGAAAGATGGCAGGACTGGAAACTTGCTTATCACGATCCGTGGGTCTCCTGAACAGACAGGTATGGAGACCGAAGGTTTTACAGCCGATTCTTCACTTAAAATTGAGAAGAACGCTCTGAGAATTTTGTTACATCGAACCTATTCATAATTTCGTGGTATTGTGACGCAGTGCCCTGCAGATGTTATCTGTTAGTCAATGCCAAGTCTTTCAATGTTTCATATCCTGAAAAGACTTCCTCATCTGCTGATTCCTTTCCTGATGTATCTGCTGATTCCTTTCCTGATGTATCAGAAGTAGTGAAATTCATAGACAAACACATCTCGTGGTGGAAATTCTGCTTCCGCATTGTATTATTTAATATGATATAAAGTAGATATTTAATCTCAACCAAGCAGGTTTGCCCGAGTGGTTAAGGGGGGCGACTTAAGATCGCCTGCACTCAAGTGCGCGTGGGTTCGAACCCCACAGCCTGCATTCCCTTATAGCCAGGACTTTTATTTTTACTATTTCTATAGGAAAGAGATGAATCATGGATCATGATGCTCTTCCCGTATTCCTTCTCTCACTCTTTCTCATCTGCCTCCCATTTTCTTGTACGCCAGTTACCTCTCTCTCTCTCTCTCACACACACTTTCATCTCTTCCACACACACTTTCATCTCTTCCATTTTGTTTTCGCTATGTCTAATTTTAAGGATACGACATGATTGTCCTTTCCTTTCTTTTTATGAGCGACACAAGGAGCATTCGTGAATGACGAGAGATAAACAAGAGAACATCACGATTCATGTTGTGTCAATATAATTAGTGCACACAATAGGCATGGAAGTTATGGAGAGAGAGGAAGAAAGAAAAGGGCAATTATGTCCTTTCCTTAAAATTAGACATATATATGCATATACACACACATCTGTGAATGACAGACACAAGGAGCATTCGTGAATGGCGAGAGATAAGCAAGAGAACATTAGTGCACACAATAGGCATGGAAGTTATGGAGAGAGAAGAAGAAAGGAAAGGACAATTATGTCCTTTCCTTAAAATTAGACATATATATGTATAAGAAGAAAGGAAAGGGCAATGTCCTTTCCTTAAAATTAGACATATATGTGTGTGTATATATAGATAGCTAGATAGAGAGAGAGAGATATAGATATAAATATATACACACACACATCCGTGAATGAGAGACACAAGGAGCATTCATTAGTGATGATATATGTGATTGTCCTTTCCTTTCTTCTTCTCTTTCCATAACTACTACTGAATGCACTAATTCTATTGACACAAGGAATTTGATTCTCTCTCTCTTCATCTCAAACACTTCATAATTTTCTTGAAGTAGATAGATATATGCATGCTTGGAATATTCATCTATAAAAATCACAAACCTAGATAATCTCAGTGTTGGAACTATAGACATCATTATAAACAAGTTATGCTTTATAGTCATCTCTCCATGTATCATATTCAAAAAGAAAGAGAGAGCACTAACTTTTACCCGAGATATAACCCTCAAAGGAATTGTTAGAAGGTGCCTCAAGTTTATGTGGAGAAGACACTATTAATTTTTAGGAAATGCAATTATGCCCAACATATGCATGCCAAAGATTTACATATGAAATTCTTATGAATCTTGAACTACACATGCTAAATTGTTCATAGATTTTCCATAATGTGTAACAATAATATATAGATATGACAAAGATCATAAAATGTACACCGTGGTTTTTACGTGATTTGCCTCTATGCAAAAAGGCCATCGCCACTAAATGAGTATACAAGCCAAAACATAAGCCTGATGGAACAATCGATAGGTATAGGGCTAGGCTTGTTTCCAAAGATTATGCTCATGAGAGAGGCATTGATTTTGATGAGACCTTTGCTCCCACATGTCGAATGACCACTATTCATAGCATTTGTGCACTTGGAACTCATCACAATTGGAATCTGCATCAGTTGGACATTAAAATACATTTTTGAATGGTGACTTACATGAAGAAATGTATTTCAACCCCATGGTTTTGTGTAGAAAGGGCATCAAAACAAAGTGTGTTGGTCGAAAAAGGCATAATATGGTTTGAAACAAGCACCATGTGCTTGACATGAAAAAATAAATGCCTACTTCCTTGCATATCATTTTGAGAACAATCCATCTGAAAGCACCTTATATGCTAAGCGTGCAAATGATGTGCTTCTTATCATTGTTCTATATGTTGATGACATGCTTCTCACTGGTCCTAATGAGAATCATATTGCTAAATTCAAGACTGATTTTCTTGCCTCTTTTGAGATGTCAAATTTGAGGCATTTGCATCATTATTTGGGCATTCATTTTATGCAAATTGACGGGGGAATAGCTTTGTGTCAAACAAAGTATATTGACACATTATTAGAGTGTTTTGGCCTTGAAGATGGCAAATCCATTGCCACTCCCATGGAAACATGTTCATGTTGAGTCTTCATGATGTTAGAGATGCATTTGATCCTTTTCTAGAAGCAGGCTATTGGATGCTTGATTTATTTATGCATAACTCAACGTGATATTTATTTTTTTGTCTCTTAGATGAGCATGTTTATGCATTGCCCAGGTGTCAAGCATTGACATGAGGTTAAGTGCATCTTTTACTACTTGAGTTGTACCCAACTACTTGGATTGTTTTATCCCAAGGTAGGATCATTATCACCACATTTACATGCTTCTCGTGACTCAAACTCGATTGGTTGCTATGACATTCGTGTGTCCACTAGATTTGTTTGCTTCATGCTTGATAGATCATGCATATCTTAGTTGAGCAAGAAGCATCCTACTTTGGCCACTTCTAGTTGTTGAATGTGCATGAATCAAATACCTTTTGGAAGATTTAGGTGTTGGTCAATCTTCTACAACCACCATTTTATTGATAGTGAGATTGCAATGGCAATTGCGAGGAACCCTTTGTTCCATGCTCACATAAATCACATTGAGGTGCACTTTCATTATGTGAAGGAGAGGTTCTCTTCTAAAGAGATTAGTTTAGCTTATGTGCCCACACAGGATAATGTTGTAGACCTTTTCACAAAGGCCCTACCTAGCGAGAAGTATGGAGCTTTCCGCAAAGCTTTGGCCTTACCTCCTGTTGTGGATTTATTTCTTTCCACATAACTTGGCACTTCCTTTACATGACTACAAGCTCATTGCTCACTACATCACTCATAGGGGGGATTTGTTGATATATTTTGGTAGTGAAGTGTGTGAACACAGTTAGGAGCTCTAGGGAACTTTTTTCCCCCTTTAGGAGGTTTTTTCCCTCGACTTGTATGTAAACCTATAATACTTATGGGTCAGTTATCTTTGTATATTTCACTTGGTAAAACATTCTATATTGTTTTGTGCTCCAAGTTTCTTCTAGTTCCTTGTGTTGTATGTGTGCTTCCATAGACCTTGAACTCCAACAAATGGTCCATACAATGCTTGCATTATTATTTATAATTTTTAACTTTTTCTTATTTTTTCTTTCAATATTTGATTGTATTTGACATATTCTTTTTTTATTATTAGAGGAAGATCAATTGTTATCCTTATCCTTTTCAGTAGTATCCATAGAGTTATATCATTCGTGTGACCTATCTCCAATTATTTTCGAAAGCAAGAAAAATGAGCCACATTTCTTATTTAACATTAAATTTCAAGAAAATCCCAATCGTCCTTTAGCTATTTTACATGAGAGAATATGAGGGACAATCGCATGCATGACATGAAAAGAAGTCAAGACATGTTTTTTTGGATCTTACATCCTTACATACATAAGCACACACTTTAAACACATATGCATAATCACATACACACATAAACATGCATACATAAACACATAAAAATACACATAAAAATACACACATAAATGCACACACATACACACACATATACATATATACCTACATATAAACACACATAAACACCTGCACAAACATAAACATACACACATAAACACATACATACATAAACAAAAACACATAATTACATATATATACAAGCATAAACACACACACATATATATAGATCGATGTATACTTACATACACACATCCTTACACACACACATACATACATATACATACATGCACATGTACTTACATGCAAATACATACACACACATACACATGTAGACTCACACACATACATACAGACACACACACACATACATACACACATATATAAACATAAATATATACACACATATACATACATACACACACACATAGACACATAATCACACATGCATACATATGTAGACATACATACAAATACCTTCATACACACATATGCATAAATATACATATAGATAGAATGTTTTTTTTGTATCTAGAATGTGTTTTTTTTTTATACGATGTCTTTTCCAAGTGGAATGTATTTTTGTTAGTTATGGCATGGGTGCCTTTTTTTGCTTATGGCTCGCAATCTTTTTTTGCCTATGGCGTACGAACCTTTTTGGCTTATGGCATGTGAGTTTTATGGAGCACATATGCATACACACACACACATACAGATAGAATGTTTTTTTGGAGGTAGAATTGTTTATATATTTTGGTAGTGATGTGTGTGAACAAACTTAGGATTGTCAGACACTTTTCTTCATCTTTAGGAGGTTTTCTTCTTGGGCTTGTATATATGCCTATAACCCTAAGGGGTTACTCATTCTTGTACATTAACTTGGTAATTCATTCAATGTTGCGTTGTGCTTCCACATATGTCAAACTCCAACAATTGGTATCAAAGTACATAGCCGCTTCATCTAGGGCATTGTTGACACCCCTCTCGCCACAGTCTCAAAATCACATGAAAATTGGTGACCATACAGGGCATTTAGGAGTTCAAAACCGCTTCGTTTAGTGGCATCAAAATTTTGATATGAGCTCCTTCCACCTTCGAACCCACTATTGTAGAGCATGTGAAGGCAATTTCATCCTTTTGTGCCAAACATATATACAGGTTTCCATTTGCCAGTACAAGCAACTCAAAGTCTGCTACAAGTTTAGCAGAGCTTGACGAGGTAGTTGTACTCAACTTTTTGATATACAGTCATTTTTCTACATCATGGTATGTAGTTAAAGGCCATGGTTGAGAGCAAGGATGTGTTCCGTATGTTGACTCTTGAGGAAAAGTTGGATGGTACTAATTAACTATTATGCACATATATGATGCATCATGTATTGGTAGCAAAGGGGTTGTGGAATATTGTGCACGATATTGAAAAAATCCCTACTACACCTATGAATACAATTATTGAAGTTGATGCAGATGGCCTCAAAGATTATGATCTTCAGATTCTTATTCATGTTGTACCTACTATAGAGAAACTTTGTTGGGATGGCAGAGATGCTAATGCACATGCATTTATAGCTTTGTCAATCAAACATACCATTATCCCTCACATTTTCTCTTGTAAGATAGCAAAGGATGATTGGGATACACTTACAACCTTATACCAGGAAAGAAATGAGGATCGTGTTGATTACCTCCAAAAACAATTGGAGAGTGAGCACATGAATGAAGAAGATTCCATGGACAGTTTTTTGACAAAGATAAAAAACTTGAAGGAGCATTTGATTTTTTATGATGAAGTTTTACGAGATAGTTCACTTGTGCAGATTGTTCTTAATGGTCTTCCAGATTCATATCATAGTTTTGCTCCTCCTCTTCGATTGATGATGAAAGGAAATCCAGCTACCTTAACATTTGAGGATTTAGCCTATATTTTGTTGTAGGAAGAATAATCAAGGTAAAACATGTACATTATGTGTGTTGCAGATCAAGCTTTCCTAGCTAGTCGAAAGGGCAAAGGTAAATGGAACTCATCTACAAGTAAGCAAAAATATGCTAATGTTGCACATTCAAAGAAGGAAGACACAGACAAGAAGAATATAGAAAAACAAAATTTCTTTTGCAAATATTGTAAGGGAAATGTTCATTTCATAAAGATTTATCCAAAACTAGCTGCAAAAGAGGCAAAGAAGAAAGAGACTTGAATGGTTGTCATAGAGGTCTCTATACCTAAAACAGAGTCTACTAATCTTGTTCAAAGTGAAGAATGGGCATTTACTAATATATGCAGCTATGACCCATCTTCTCATGCGCATTGTATGCCTATAGTAGACTCCGAGGTTTGCTTCTTTGATAGTGGGGCAACCAAACATATTACCTCACAACGTAGTTTCTTTGGTTCACTCTAACCCTAATTTCTACTCAAAATGGTTTTTTTACCTTATTTGAATCTGTGGAAGCATGCAAATAGCACAAGGAAGAAGAAGAAGATGCTTGGAGCACAACACACAATACTGAATGTATTACCACTAGAATGTACAAAGATAAGTATCCCGTTAAGGCAATAGGCGTATATACAAGCCAAGGGAAAAACCTCCTAAAGAGGGAAAAAAGTGCCCCAGCGGTCCTAGAGTGTTCACACACATCACTACCTAAATATATCAAGAAATCCCCCCTCGGAGTCATGCGGTGAACAAGGAGCTGGCACTCATGTATAAGGAAGTGCCAAGCTATGTGGAATCAATCCACAAGAGGAAGTAAGCCCAAAGCTTTGCAGAAAGCTTCAAACTTCTCCCTAAGCAAAGCCTTCGTGAAAAGTTCTGAATGTTCTCCTGCATGGGCACATGTGCCAAGATGATCTCCCCAACAGAGAACCTCTCCCTAACATAATGATAGTGCACCTCAATGTGCTTAGTGCGAGCATGGAACATAGGGTTCCTCGCAACTGCCAATGCGCTCTGACTATCAGTGAAGATGGTGGTGGCAGAAGATTGACCAACACCGAAATCAGCCATAAGGTGTCTGAGCCACACACACTGAACAATCGCTATGAAAACTGCCCTATACTCAGCCTCACAACTCAAAGTCACCACAGTAGGTTGCTTCTTGCTCAACCAAGATGTACATGAGCTACCAAGCATGAAGCAAAAGCCACTAGTGGACACACAATTGTCATAGCAACCAACCCAATCACTGCCAGAAAAAGCATGCAAATATGGCAGTAGTGATCTCCCCTTGGGATAAAACAATCCAAGTAGTCGCGTACCACTCAAGTAGCAAAAGATGCGCTTAACCGCCTGCCAATGCTTGACACCTGGTGCAATGCATAATCTTGCTCATCTGTGAGATAGCAAACTGAATATCTAGCCAAGTAATGCATAAGTAAATCAAGCATCTAGCATCCTTCTAATAGAGAACAACATCAAATACATCCCCAACATCATGAAAACTCAATTGTAAACCTGTTTCCATACGAGTTGCAATAGGTTTACAGTCATCAAGGCCAAAAAGCTTCAATAATGTGTCAATATATTTCGCTTGACACAAAGCCATTCCACCATCAACTTGCATAAATTGAATGCCCAAATAGTGATGCAAATGCCCCAAATTAGACATCTCAAATGAGGCATGCAAATCAGCCTTAAAATCAGCAATATGTGTGTCATGAGGACCAGTGACAGCATGTCATCAACATACAAAACAATGATCAAAAGCACATCATTAGCACGCTTAACATATAAGGTGCTTTCAGTTGGACTGTTCTCAAAACCATGTGCAATGAGATAGGCATGTATCTTTTCATACCAAGCACGTGGTGCTTGCTTTAAACCATATAATGCCTTCTTTAACCTGCACACCTAGTTTTCATGCCCTTTTTGCACAAAGCCATGGGGCTGAAAAACATACACTTCTTCATGTAAGTCACCATTCAGAAATGTTGTTTTAATGTCCAACTAATGTACATTCCAACCATGATGAGTTGCAAGTGCACAAATGCTACGAACAGTAGTCATTTGGCATGTAGGTGCAAAGGTCTCATCAAAATCAATGCCTCTTTCCTGTGTATAACCTATCATCCGTTCCATCAGGTTTACACTTCAACTTGTGTACCCACTTAGTGCCAATGGCCTTCTTGTCAAGAGGCAAGTCACATAAATACCAGGTATGATTCTTCATGATAGCATCATATTCAGATTGCATTGCATCCATTGATTCTTCATGATAGCATCATATTCAGATTGCATTGCATCCATCCAATGTTCAGAATTTTGTGCTTCATCAAATAAAACAGGCTCAGTCTCACCACATAGACTAGATGCAGCCATAGCATAGCAATTTGATGCAAAAAAGACACTATGAGAGCTTGAACGACTATGATATGATAGAGGTGCATATGATTTACTGTCATGCAAAGTTTGCACCAGCCATTTTGGCATAGTTTTTGCTTGTTGAATATCAGCTCTCTCATCAACAAGTGCATCATGTAAATTTGCATCAGAAATGGAATGATCTGCATCACCGCATGAAACTTGTAAAGGGTGAGAAGTTGCCTCATTAGTTCCAACACTAGACTGTCCACCTGTAAAAAGAGGTAGCAAAGCATCATACATATCTTTGGAGCTAATAGATGTCTCCTTTGTACATGAAAGTAAGGGCTGAATAGCATCTTCCACAAAAACAATATCACGGCTAACTAGAACCCGTTTTTTCTGTGGATGATATAGACAATAGCCTTTGCTTTTAGAACTGTACCCAACAAAAATACATCTTATTGCTTTATCATCCAATTTTCTACGATGTTGTTCAGGCACTAATGCATATGCCAAACCACCAAAAACATGTAGATGAGCAACCGATGGCTTGCAACCATGCCAAGCCTTATATGTAGTGATAGACTACACTGCTTTAGTGGGACACCTGTTAAGTACATATGTTGCACACATAATAGCCTCAAGACAGAAACTATGTGGTAAAGCCTAACTCTTGACCATACACCTTGCCATCTCCATGAGTGAACTATTCTTCCGTTCAGCAACTACATTCTATTGAGGTGTATACCGCAGTGTACACTGATGTTTTATTCCATGCTTAGCCACAAATGCATTAAAGTCAGAAGACATATATTCCCCCCCTCGATCAAAACAGAGGGTGCCCATTTTATATGCTGACAAATTCTCAGCCAAAACTAGAAACTATTTGAAGCGCATAAACACTTCGGACTTTGCTTTCAATGGATATATCCATGCATGCCTAGAAAAATCATCAATGAAAGTCACGAAGTAAAGATAATTTCCAAAAGAGGGTGTGTGCATAGGACCAGGAACATCACTGTGAACAAGCTGCAATTTCTGAGTAGCTCGAATTGAACCATCTTTTGGAAAGGAGGAACACTACATTTTGCCCAAAATACAGCCTTCACATACATGTTTACCGGGTGCCTCAACTTTGGGAAAAGAGGACACCATTTTTCAGATTTCTATAGGCGTAGCAAACTAGCGAAATTCAGATGACCAAAGCATGCATGCCAAAGATTTGCATCTGACATAGCCTGAGAATCATGTACTGCACATGCTAAATCATTCACGGATTTTTCATAGTCTATGATCTTATACTGCCCATGACGTAAGATGCCAAAAGAAATAATCATGTTGCCATTTGATAGATCATGAACTGTACACCTATCATCAACAACTTTCACAACCAAGCCAATCTTGACTAAAGCCAAAACTGATAACAGATTCTTCTTGATTCCTGGCATAATTAAAGCATTTGACAAAGTGAAAGAACTACCATCAACAGTAGTCAAAATGATCTTACCAACTCCCATGACAGGATAAGAGGAGTTGTTGGCGCATGTGATAGTATTCCTTGTAGGGGCAGGCTCGAGTGAAGTGAAGAAACTACACTGCAAAGTAATATGTTTGGTTTCCCCACTATCAAAGTACCAAACATCTGAGTCTACTACAGAAATACATTGATCATGAGAAGATGGGTCAAAATTGCCAACCGTAGTAAACACCCATTCTTCATTCTACACTAGATTAGCAAACTCTGTTTTCGGTGTGGAGGCCTGTGCAACAACCATTCCAGCCTCCTGCTTCTTTGCCTCTTTAGTAGCTAGTTTTGGACAACTCTTAATAACATGATCATTTGCTTTATAGTATTTGCAAAACAATTTCTTCTTTTCTGATTTCTTCTCATCTTTGTCTTCCTTCTTTGAATGTGCAGCATTTGCAAATTTATGCTTACTAGTAGAAGAGATCCATTTACCTTTGCCCTTCTGACTAGCCAAAAAAGCTTGATCTACAACATGCATAATATACCTGTTTTGCCTAGGATGGTCTTCGTGCAACAAAACAGAAACTAGTTCTTCAAATGTTAAGGCATTTGGATTGCCTTTCATCATCAACCAAAGAGTAGAAGCAAAACTCTGATATGAGTCAGGAAGACCATTCAGAACAGTCTGCACAAGTGAACTGTCAGGAAGGACTTCATCTGTAGAAATCATTTGTTCCTTCAAATCCTTGATCTTTGTCATAAAACTATCCATAGAATCAGCTTCATTCATGTGCTCACCTCTCCAACTATTTTCGAAGGTAAGCAACACGAGCCTCATTCCTAGCCTAGTACAATGCGGTAAGTGTAACCCAAGCATCCTTAGCTATTCTACAAGAGTGGATGTGAGGAATAATGGCACGTTTGAGAGACAAAGCTATCAATGCATGTGCATGAGCATCTCTACCATCCCAACAAATTTTCTCTACAGTAGGTGCAATAAAAACAGCAGCACGAATAGGAATCTACAAAATATCACCATCTTCAACACCATCTTCATCAGCTTCAGTACCTATATTTGCAATACCTATGTTCGCAGGTGTTATAGGATGTTTTTCAACACCCTGCATAATATTCCACAGTCCTTTTGTGACCAATACCTGATGCATCATATAATCCCACAATGGATAATTGGTACCATCCAACTTATCTTCAACAGCCAACATACAGAATACATCACTACTTTCAGCCAGGGCCACTGACAAGAATACCTTGATTCCAAAAAATGATTGTATCTGAAAAAGGTGAATAGAACTACCCAAACGAGTTCTGCTAGACTTATAGTAGACTTCGAGACACTTATATTGGCAAACCAAAATTGGTATATATCTTTCACACAAAAAGATGAAATAGCTTGTAGAAGCATTGTGATAGTGCATTCGGTGGCCGAAACAAGCTCAAATTGCGATTTTGGCACGACATAGCAAAGCTATTTTGATCTCCTAAAAACCTTGAGTATGCATACCAAATTTTGTGCAATTATGAGACTATGATTGGAGGAGTGTCGACGATTCCCTAGATGAAGCGGCAACCTGCTCTGATACCAATTGTTGGAGTTAGACGTTTGTGGAAGCACGCGAACAGCACAAGGAAGAAGAAGAAGAAGCTTGGAGCACAACACACAATATTGAATGTATTATCACTAGAATGTACCAAGGTAAGTATCCCATTAGGGCAATAGGCATGTATATAATCTGGGGGAAAAAACCTCCTAAAGAGGGAAAAAAGTGCCCCGATGGTCCTAGAGTGTTCACACACATCGCTACCTAAATATATCAATAGAATCATCTCATTGATCTACTCAATGAAAGCGAACTCTCATTAGTAACTAATGCCTAGCATAATGACATCGCTTCTAGTTTGTCTCAAAAAAGCATAATTTTATGATTATGAAATCCTATCGCAATTTTTATTTAATCACATGTGAACATGCTTTTTCACTTAGATTTTATGCTTTTAAGGAAAAGCCATCGTGAGGGAAGCATAATGTTATGTCAGGATGGCCTAGGGTCATTTTGAAGTATCACACATTAATCGTTCAAGAATCATTTCATCATCGTTGAAGGATCAAGCAAGGTGCTTAAGTTGTCAGATGCTTTGTTTGTGCCATGGATCAATAAATTTTTTTTGTCGATTTTAGCCTAGCCAAGATCCACTTGGTTCTCAATTTTTATTTATGAAATATGTACAATTCATGATCTATCAAATGGCGATGTTATTATTTCTTCTATCATTTTATATCGTGGGATGTATAAGCTCACAGACTATGCAAAATATGTGAATGATTCATGATGTACAGTGCAAGATTCTCAGACTATCTCAGATGCAAAGCTTTGGCATGCACGGTTCCTTCATCTAAATTATGCTAGATTAGTACACTTGTAGAAATCGAAAATGGTATCCTCTTTTCCTAGACTTGAGGCACCATGTAGACATGTCTATGAAGGTTGTATTTTGGGCAAAATGCAGCATTCCTCCTTCCCAAAGATGGTTCATTTTGTGCTAGTCATAAGTTAAAGCTTGTTCATACTGATGTCTATGGTCCTTTGTAGATGCGTTCTTTTGGGAACTACCTTTATTTCGTGACTTTTATTGATGATTTTTCTAGACATGCATGGGGGTATCAATTGAAAGCAAAGAAGAATTGTTTACATGCTTCTAACAGTTTCTTATTATGGCTGAAAATATGTGAGCATATAAATTGGCCACCCTCCGTTGTTATTAAGGGGGAAATACATGTCTTCTTATTTTAGTGCATTTTTGGATAAACGTGGGATAAAACATCAATGTATAGTGTCGTATACACCTCAATAGAATGGAGTTGCAGAAAGAAAGAATAGGTGTCTCATGGAGATAACTGAAGGATGGTACACTTGGGTTCCGGACGACATAAGATGGCAAACTTGTTAGACGAGTGCCCGGGGAAGATTTCTTTCATGGTCACCATAGGAAGGAGAGGACCATCGACCAACCCCTCCTGAGGGAGGCGGAATCCCTCAGCGATGGTACTAAGTGTAACAACGACACGGGGGTTTAAACATGCCAGAGGCCAGCGTTGCTCTGTAGCAGGCATGGCGGCTATGTCAGAGATTATCTGAGCAACGAAAGGATGACACTCCACTGAATGCCAAGGCAATTCAACGAAGGCCACGAGACCACGAGCACGTAGGAACTCGCTCACATCCAAAGCGAGTCTAGCACGGAAGGTGACGATGTTTGCCAAAGCTTCCATGATGCAGGCAACAACACACAAGAGCACAATATCACAGAATACACTGGCACGCACGGACGCAATAGCAAAAATTAGCGTAAAGAATAGGATTAATTAAGAACACTTAAGTAATCATGCAGAAAGAAACAGAATCATCACGTATCGTAAAGCCCAGGCTTCGGCCCACCGAGTCGCATAATCCGTGCATGTCAGAATATATCTGTTACTGGTAAGTGTTTCAGGAGGTGTGATTGGTCCGATAAAATCCAAGCCCTATTTGCGAAAGGGTTCGAGAGGCAAAACTGGTTGGAGCGGAAAGTAATGGCACTGTAAAGGTTGACCTGAACGTTGACACTCATCGCACTGCCGCACGTACTCGGTCACATCTTGGTACATAGTAGGCCACCATAAGCCACTCTACAGAATCTTCCGGTGAATCAGGTCAACCGCAAAATGACCTCCAACTAGGGCAGAATGAGCCATTGCGATTACTGAAGCAATTTCATGTGGTGAAACACATCTGAGCCGCACTCTTGAGTGATCCATATAATATATCTGTCCGACAATTAGTTGGAATCATCGACTATATATGGTCAGTTTCCAGTGCGCAGCAGGAGAAGTTGTACCGGGAGGGCATCCACTGGTCAAGAAAAGCATCAAAGTGTCATAATAGGAGGATTTTACCGATAATTCTTGTTGATCATCTGGTACAGTATTAGTTGCATAAATAGCAGGTGTTGTATCATCAACTCCTTCCGGAAGTTCATCAAAATCCAACCGTGATAGAAAATCGGCAAGGGCATGTGCAGACCTTGATCGATGTACTACTGAATAATCAAACTCTTGAAGCAACAATACCCATCTGGCTAGTCTTCCTCCCAAATGCTGTTGGTGAACAAGGTACACCAAAACTGCATGATCGACATGGAAGGTGAAGCGGCGTCCCAATAAATAATGCCAAAATTTGTTCACCGAATATACTAAGCCAAGACATTCACGTTCAGTGACTGAATAATTGCGCTCGGCCGGAGCTAATATGTGACTCACATAATATACGGGACGGAACCATTTGTCCATGTGCTGCATCAGCACGCTGCCAATTGCAATGTCAGATGCATCCACAAAGACATGAAATGGCAATTCCCAATTTGGTGCTTGTAGAATAAGAGCTTGCGTTAACAGTGACTTCAACCAATCAAAAGAGAGTTGGCATGCCTCGATCCATTCAAACTGACGAGGAGTATTGTTTATCAGTCGCCTAAGTGGCATGGCCAGATGAGCAAGCCATTGCAAATGTCGTCCATGCCACCGGATTTGTCCCAAGAAGCACATCACTTCTTTGGGTGTCTTGGGAGCAGGTGCCTCCAGTACTGCCTTCACCTTATCTGGATCAACTTGAATTCCCTGTTTTGAGATGATGTGCCCTAGCAACTTGCCGCAAGATACAGAGAATACAGATTTATTTGGATTTAAGCACAAACGGTATTCTCGACACTTGAAAAACAGCACCGTAAATGGTACAGATGCGTCGAAGTATCACTGGATAAGGAGAAGTCATCCAAGTAAACTCACATGAATGTGGTTAAATAAGGAGAAAAAATTTCCTGCATACAACACTCAAACGTACTTGGAGCATTTCGCAAACCAAACCACATCACTGTACACACATAAACGCCCCAATTTGTTATAAATGCTGTCTTTGGAATGTCCTGATCTGCCATTCGTACTTGATTATAACCACTATATCCATCTAGAAAGGAGTACATCTCTCAACCTTCTACATCATCTAACATGGTGTCCAAAAACGGTAGAGGGAATGGATCAGATACTGTTGTTCCATTTCATTTCCGGTAGTCCACACATATCCGCAATTGCTTATTTTTTTTAGGGACTATGACGATGGGGGAAATCCACTCCGCGTGCTCGATAGGGACAATAAACCCAACCTTGAGCAATCGATCCAGTTGTGCTTTCACCTGGGCAGCATAGTGAGGATTCATCCTATAGCTGGGTTGTTTAATAGGCCGAGCATCTGGTTTTAGCATAACCCTGTGTTGATAGATACGCGGGTCCAACCCCTTCATATCCCGGTAATCCCATGCAAACACATCAGAAAATTCACATAGTAACTGCAGTAAGTTATCCTGGAAGGTCGCTAACAGTCCCGCCTTAATCTTCACTGGCCGTTGATTAACTTCATCACCTAAATTGTAGGTAACCAATTGGTCTTTTGGTACGTAAAATTGTCAAGGCATAGCAAAATCATCAACTAGCTAAAGCAATTGTTGGAGTGTCGAATCATCCAAGGTCTACGCTGTACTTTGTTCGGGTGCTCCGGTTAGTGGTACGACCATACAGGCTGCCGGACTCCAGTGATCTGCAACCATTTGTAAGTCCACAGTTCCGAGTGCCATCAGGTCCTTGTTGGCTTTGAGAAATGCTTCTTCTTCATCATCTGAAAGACCATCCAGCATATGTATAAGTTCGGCTACATATGGTCGCGCATGCAAGTCGCAAGGCTTCATGTCATCCAGGGGAACGACATATTTACGGTGGTTATTTTTAAAAATCAATTCATGTGTTGACCAATCTTGAACTACCTTAGCTTGTTTTCACCGTAGTCGTCCAAAAAGTAGGTTATAGTCAAGGTTGGATTCTGGTAATTCCAGAACAACAAAGGTCATTTTAAAGATGGCTCCTTGAAGAGTAATAGGAATATCTCTCACCAATCCAACCGGATGAACTCGGGATTGATCAACCATTCATACAAAAAACTGGACAGGTTCAATTTGCATCCATCCCATCCGTTGACAAAGTGCTGCCGTCGCAATGTTTACACCAGAACCTCCATCAATTAATACTTGAGTGATTTTATGATTCTTCTACCAGACCGTAATCAAGGGCACCGTATGATCCACGGTTGGATCAAGTTCAGGTTGAATTGTGCTGTCGAAGGAGCACATGAAGGTCCTAAACTGACCTGTTGGTGGAACTGTTGATTCACGACAGGAACCAAAGCCAACAGTTGTCCTAATGGCAGTGTAATGGACGCCTTGGATAAGACATCCCATACCGGGTCAAATTTTACTGTTTCTCGTACGGTATCCGGTGGGGACTCCGGTACTCTTTGGGTCAGGTTTTTGCCTTCCGATACTATTTGCAGTATACTTCGCTGCGTTACTGGAACTGGGTCAGGAAAAATAGCTTGTTCCTGTGTTACCCACTTACTTGCTTTAGTAAACACCTTCTGCTGTTCACGAATTCTAGGTTCAGAAATCTCCGCAGCTGGCTGTAATTGCTTTCTTGAGCGTGTTTGCACTACTGCTGTTGGAGTGTCGACTGCTGATATGTACACCATGTTTGCCATCGGGTGTTGTCATTCCTTTTTCCTTTTATCGTACTCCGCCGCATCTTTACAGTACCTGTGGATATGCCCTAATTCACCACAAAAATGACATTTAGGTGGTGGAGGAGATGCACCTTCATCTGATGGACCCGCATTCCATCGAGTTTGTCCAAAGTTAGTTGTCCGAGCTCCTTAATAATTCTTGTACCCTTGGTAAGGAGCATTCCTCATCTGTGGTGGTACATAATGACTGGCCGGTTGCCCTTGTTCATGAATAATGGCATTAACAACCGCTCTACTCTATACCTTTGCATTATAAGGGCAAGTCTCCATAGTGTGGTCCGTTGTATGGCAAATAGCGTAGTACATCTGATTCAAGGCGCATGATGAGTTGCTGTGCCCTGTATTTTTACATTTGGTAGAGTAAATTTGTTTCAGAGGGTCGTAGTTTGAATGCTTGGATGCCTTCAACCACTACAAATCTTCAGTGAAGCCACCCACTTTATGTTCTAACTGTAGGGCCATTGCAATTACAACATCCAAGGTCATTCCCCCCACACATTGTATGATCATGATCTATTTTAATTGGGGATTTAGTCCATTTATAAACCACTGAGTGATGATGTCATCCGGTAAGTTGGCATGCACTGGTGGAAGCTACCGTAAATGAGTCCGAAAGAGAGTGGCATAATCCTATACATTCTAGTGTGGCTTCTTCCTGTTATTCTACAGGTAATCAAAAATTTCTACTGGGTCTTTCTTTAACTGAAACCGTTGCAGAAAGGCATCCTTCACATCATCATACTGCCGAAAATGGCTCAAATCGTATTCAGTTAACCAAGGGACAACTTCATTAACCAGAGTTGACTGGAATACAATGGCTTTATAGGCAGGGTCTACTGGGTAATTCAAAACTACATAATTAATTTCAAATGTCCGCACATACGCATCGGGATCATCTCCGACTGGCACTGGACGCGGTGGAAAAATATTGTTGTTGTTGTTGTTCTTGTTGTTGTTGTTGTTGTTGTTGTTGCTGCTGCTGTTGTTGTTGGTTTTGTTGCTGTGAACTACTCATATTGCCTGATTTTTGGGGATGGATTTTTTGATGTTCCTGACCCGTATGGTCACTTTGCTAGTTTCTTGGTCCAAACATGTCTTTGGACTGATTATAGAGCTCAAAATCTAGCAGCCCTTTCTCAACCTTAGTGTCGAAATTGGTTAAACTTGCACCTAAAAACAGTGAATGCAGAAAATTCCTATCGAACAATAGCGCGCTATCACCGAAAATCATCGAATTGTTGTCGGAGAGCATGGAATTGTCATCGGACAAGACCAAACAGTCACCAAGAATCACTGAATTATCTCTGAACAATGCTTTGCATCAAATTTCTATGCTATGGCTGCATCTAGTCTCTGTGATGAGAATGAGCCTGTTTCGTTTGATGAAGCACAAAATTCAGAAAATTGGATGGTTGCTATGCAATCTGAATATAATGCTATAATGAAGAATGGTACTTGGTATTTATGTGACTTGCCTCCTGGCAAGCAAACCATTGGCACTAAGTGGGTATACAAGCTGAAGTGTAAACCGGATGGTACAGTTGACAGGTATAAAGCTAGGCTTGTTGCAAAGGGTTATGCACAGGAAAGAGGCATTGATTTTGATGAGACATTTGCACCTACATGTCGTATGACTACTATTCGGAGCATCTATGCACTTGCAGCTCATCATGCTTGGAATGTACATCAGCTGGACATTAAAACAACATTTTTGAATGGTGACTTGCATGAAGAAGTGTATGTTTTTCAGCCCTGTGGCTTTGTGAGAAAAGGGCATGAAAACCAGGTGTGCAGGTTAAAGAAAGCATTATATGGTTTAAAGCAAGCACCACGTGCTTGGTATGAAAGGATACATGCCTATTTGATTGCACATGGTTTTGAGAACAGTCCAACTGAAAGCATTGTTATCTATGTCGATGACATGCTGCTCATTGGTCCTATTGAGATGCATATTGCTGATTTTAAGGCTGATTTGCATGCCTCATTTGAGATGTCTGATTTGAGGCATTCGCATCACTATTTGGGCATTCAGTTTATGCAAGTTGATGGTGGAATGGCTTTGTGTCAAACGAAATATATTGACACATTATTGCAGTGTTTTGGCCTTGAAGACTGTAAGCCTATTGCCACTCCTATGGAGACAGGTTTACGATTGAGTCTTCATGATGCTGGAGATGCATTTGATGTTGTTCTCTATCAGAAGACTATTGGATGCTTGATTTACTTATGCATTACTCGACCAGATATTCAGTTTGCTGTGTCACAGATGAACAGGTTTATGCATTGCCCACAAGCATTGGCAGGCGGTTAAGCGCATCTTTTGCTACTTGAGTGGTACTCGGTTACTTGGGTTGTTTTATCCCAAGGGGGGATCACTACCGCTAGATTTGCATGCTTTTTTTGACTCTGATTGGGCTGGTTGCTATGACACTCATGTGTCCACTAGTGGCTTTTGCTTCATGCTTGGTAGCTCATGTATATCTTGGTTGAGCAAGAAGTAGCCTACTGTGGCTACTTCTAGTTGTGAGGTTGAGTATAGGACAGCTTTCACAGCTACCGTTGCGTGTGTGTGGCTCAAATGCCTTATGGCTGATTTGGGTGTTGGTCAGACTTCTGCCACCACCATCTTCACTGATAGTCAGAGCGCATTGGCAGTTGTGAGGAACCCTGTGTTCCATCCTCGCACTAAGCACATTGAGGTGCATTATCACTATGTCAGGGAGAGGTTCTCTGTTGGGGAGATTAGCTTGGCATATGCACCCACGCAAGAGAACATTGCAGACCTTTTCACGAAGGCTCTGACTAGGGAGAAGTTTGAAGCTTTTCGCAAAGCTTTGGGCTTATTTTTTGTGGAGTGATTTCCACATAGCTTGGAACTTCCTTACACATCAGTGCCAGCTCCTTGTTCACCGCATCACTCCCAGGGGGGATTTGTTGATATATTTAGGTAGTGATGTGTGTGAACGCACTAGGATGGCAGGGGCACTTTTTTCCCTCTTTAGGAGGTTTTTTCCCCCCGACTTGTATATATGCCTATTGTCCTAATGGGCTACTTATCTTTGTACATTCTCTAGTAATACATTCAGTATTGTGTGTTGTGCTCCAAGCTTCTTCTTCTTCCTCGTGCTATTCACGTGCTTCCGCAAACGTCTAACTCCAACATCACTCTCTAATCTAAAAGGCCCATGCAAGGTTCATTTTTTCCCCTAATGAATCTGCCTATCCAACGTATAGCAAGAAGAACCAAAGACACTGAACACCGGATTGAAGAAGTTCGTAGCCGATGAAATCAAGCATCAGATTGAAGAATTCTAAAATAGTTGTGAAACCTAAGACATCCTATTGGATATATAGTGCCCACTTCCAAAGTTTGCTCCACCCCGGAGTGGACAAAACAACTTGAGTCAAAAAAGTGAGGTGAAGAGAAGCTCTAACTAGACTTGAGGATTAGAAGAAGAAGATCAATGTGTTTTATTCTATATGTCTACTTCTTATTTAGAATTGAACTATGTATAGACAATGTGCTCCCTTTCATGTGTGGTGTAACTTGAGCCTAGATACATTTACCAAAGGTAAAGGCTCATCTTTTAGTGTGGCTATGCAAGCTTCTATTTTCCCATATCCCCATCCAAGTAAGGCTACGAAGTTTTTCCCCATACCAATGAGAGCCCAAGCACTAAAAAGCCCCTCACATATCCAACTTTTGATTGGAATCTGCTCTACCCATCCCTCCTCGTTCTTTGTAGGGTTTGGCAACTCAGATCGAGGACTTCCATTGTATAGGGCTGGCCTTTGTTTCCTTGGTTGTCTGAACTTAACTTTCCTTGCCTTGGTTGGCTGAATGATCTTCCTTGTATGTCGCTTTCTTATCCTATTTTGGCCTTGGCATTGTCTCGAAGGGTCTATTTCTATCCATGGTGATTGCACCCTTTCTCCCTTCCATGATGTATCAATCCCATGCTTTGATTGGATCAGACTCCTTCCTCATGTTTGCCAATGTTGCATGGACCTGTCATGCCTTAACATGCCCCAATCTTGTTAGGTTGCCGATCAGATTATTGTTATTTGTAATTTTTTCATATTTTTTGGTGAAGTGCCGTATTGGCTCAAGCATTGTAACTCATTTATGAATTAATACAAAGAAAGCTCATACCCATGTAGCCTTGGGGGCATGTGGCGAGTCTGTAAGACTGTGCATGGTGGAGCAGTGTGGTGTAGATCATTTTCTACTTATGCTATTATGCCTGGTACTATGGTAATTCTTGCTTATTGAATCAATTATCTTAAGTGTGGTGATTAACCAAGTTGACAAGCAGCACTATTAGGAGGTAGTGCGAAACAATATTGTGATTAATTTTGACAGTAACTGAATTGTTAACCTTGCACATGGTTGTTAGTAAGTGAATCTTATAGTAGAATTAGTTGATCAGACGATAAGTTGTGGAGGTATGTGTTATGAAATAAATCATATTTGGTACAAAGTATTGTAGAAGTTAGTACTGTGTAAATGTTCAGAGACGTATACCACAAGAGAGAAATTAATGGTAGTGTAATTCTATATTTTGATGGATTCGTTACCTTAAAATTGGGGAGTGGGAAAATATCACAGGAGTCTATCTATAGAATTCTACCATCTCAAGAACCCTATTAGTTACCATGTTCACTATAATCTTACCAGACACAGTCAGATTAGGAATAGAGGTTAACACTGGCAGTGCCTGTGGGAACACACCTGCACCGAAATGCATGCTAAAGCTATCCAGTGGGAGACTAAACTGGCAGTGACAAAGGAAGATCTTTTTCAAAAAGCCCAAGCCTTGACTGAAGAAATCGGTGTCTCCATCAAGTTAAAGAAGAGCTTGAAGCTACTTAGGAGTGGTAGGCATATTTTAAAACAATTGAATTTCAACCACAACAAATGTAGCGCTTGGAGAATCAGCTTGGTATTCAGATAGAGAAGTTTCAAAGAGTTGAATCTAAAGTGTTTAATCCGCCATCGAGTTGCTTTGAAAAATGATTTTTACTTACACAAAGCATTTTTGCTAGAGTAGAGTCAGTCTTTACTAAGTTAAGCTGCTATTGCAAGTTCCTCTACTCCCAATGCTCAATTACTAGATGCAGAGCATGTACAAAAGCTTCTCAAAGCATTACAGAAAAAGATCAAAAGAAGCTTTGAAGAGGCTCATACATTGTGTATACAGGGCATTGTAGATGATGATTTTTTTGCATAAGGGTTCGAGTCCACCATGCGTGCCAGTGTTAGGCTACCAATCGGATTATTGTTATTTGTAACTTTTCATATTTTTTGGTGAAGTGCCATATTGGTTCAAGCATTGTAACTCACTTATGAATTAATACAAAGAAAGGTCATACTCTTGTAGCCCCAAGGGTGTGCAGCGAGTTCATAGGACTGTGCATGGTGGAGCAGCATGGTGCATACCATCTTCTATTTATGTTGTTACGTCTAGTACTGTGGTAATTCTTGTTGATTGAATCAATTATCTTAAGTGTGGTGATTAACCAAGTTGACAAACATCACTGTTAGAAGGTAGTGCGGAACAATATTGTGATTAATTTTGATAGTAACTGAACTGTTAACCTTGTGCATAGTTGTTAGTAAGTGAATCTGATAGTAGAATAGTTGATCATACGATAAGTTGTGGAGGTATGTGTTATGAAATAAATCATATTTTGTACAGAGTATTGTAGAAGTTAGTAGTGTGTAAATGTTCAGAGAAGTATACCACAAGAAAGAAATTAATGGAAGTGTATTTCTATAATTCGCTGGATTAGTTACCTTAAAACTAAGGAGTGGGAAAATATCACATGACTCTATCTATAGAATCCTACCATCCCAAGAACCTTGTAAGTTTACCCTGTTCACTGTAGTCTTATAGGATACAGTCTGATTAGGAACAAAGGTTAATAATATCTAATTTTACCTCAAATAATCTTACTGTAGGTGACAATATATCAAGAAGGGCTTTTTGCATATACTTTTCCTACTAGATCAGATTTTTCAAATAGGCTATTCAACTCTGAGGAGTTGGTTCATTGATCATAAAATTTTGCTATTGAACTAGCGGCACCCACCTACGCATAATCTGGGCCAATTTCCATCTATAAGTGCTTCATTTTATCATGTTCATGGATCCATATATAGTTCCATCCCCAATCGTGAATGGCCTTTGCATGTTTGAGCCGCGGTCATCCGAGTAGTAAGGGAAAACCTCCAGATATAAGAGGGATCATAGTACAATAAAATATAAGACAAGTTTGTATCCTTGCATCATTAGTTCTACCCTTTCAACTATCCCAACTTGCTTCACCTTGCATTGGTCCGCTAGCATAACCGTGAATTGTGCTTCCTTAGATGGTTAGAGTCCTAATATCTTCATTGTTGATTCTTGTTGATATTTTTTTGTACTAATGTGTGAACACACTTAGGACCGCTAGAGAACTTTTTCCCCTCTTTAGAAGGTTTTTCCCCCAGCTTGTCTTTGTACATCCACTTGGTAATTTATTTAGTGTTTTGTTGTGCTTCAAGCTTCTTCTTCTTCCTTGTGCTGTTTGTGTGCGCCTAGCCAATTGGGCATAGTCATCATCTATGAATTCAAAGATCCTGAGATACTAGGCAAAGTTGTCTACTTGGATAACACATCAGAGAAAATTTTCTTGGTAACAGAACATGATAGACATGCATATACTTGGAAGAGTGAATTGATTTTCCCTCCACCAAGATCCAATGTTTCCCATGGCCTCCAAGGAGTAGGATCATCCAACGCTCATGAAGCCCAGAGAGAAAGAACTAGAGAGAGACCTGAGGTAAGTTTTGCACACACCGTGGGCAGGAATAGGTCAGGATTTGAAAATGAAATACCTGAAAGAGAGAGACATCAAGCACATAGGCAACAAAGAGATGAACAGGATTTTCCATTGCCTAGACCCCGAGAGCACCCAAGAACCCTTAGACCCACTCACGTGATCAAGGCAATGAAGAATTATTTTGACGGGTCAGGAGATCCTTATGATCATGTGGCCGAGTTCAAACAAGTGTTAAGAGCTGAGTAGGTTGAGGACTTGATCACCCAGTACGAGGCATTTGGTCCGACTCTTAAGGGCACTGCCTTAGCTTGGTTTCAACCATTGAGTAGTCGCAACTATCGCGATATAGGTCAACTGCTAGATGAATTCATTGTAGAATTTTCCAAGAGTGGTATCAGGCATAACACTTCATCTTTGATCCATAGCTTCAAGCAGACACCCCAAGAAACAGTGCGGCTAGCAGGTAGAAGGTTTAGACAGTACCTAGAAAGATGCCTTGCTCCAGAGCTACCCACACAAGCCAAACAAGTGGCTTTGTTCTTAGATGGCTTACTGAGCACAAAGTTAAGATCATATGTATACTTGAAAGAGCCTAGATCCATAGAAGAGTGCGTGCGGACATGCATTGACATAGAAGATAACTTGGGTGAGGAGTTAGGATTGTCCAAACTATACAAAGATTCGAATAGTTCTACTAGTCATACTTCAAAAATCTCCACGGAAATAGAAGAGATAGCTGAGCAAGTTGCCAAGAAGCTGGGAGTCCAAAATAGACAAACACAGAGAGTCACCCCATTGAATCGGTGTTATACTTGCGGAGGTGACCACATGGCTAATGTATGCCCAATGCAAAACCAAAACATTAGAGAAAGGAATGCTCCATATTGCACTATTGAGAGAAAATACACAAACCACACGGCTCAAGATTGCCCCTACAATAGGCAGGCTGTTAGGCAAACTTATCAACAACCTTACCAACCAGGTAGGTATCAAAACCAATACCAACAACCATATTATAGACCACAACAGCAATATCAGGCACAATATAGGCCACAACCAGTCTTGGGAAACCAACCACAAGCTCCTGCCAACGTGATTCCAATCAACTATGCTGTGGGAGAGGAAAATCCAAATAGAGCATTGGTGCCACTAACCCCATTGATACCAGATAGTGACTCATGCTCATAGTTCAGACTACTCCCATGAAGGTAGTCCACATGCTTATTACATAGAGTCACCTGAACATAGTGAGATTTACCCGTATCAATATGAGGCACAACCTATGGAAAAAAATTGGGAGCCTGAATATTCCAATGTCATGTACGCAAATGCTAACCGTAGGCCCAAACTGAGACAAGTAAGACCACAAGCCCCTAGAGGACCATGTTTTAGATGTCAGGGCGACCATTTCCTTCGTGATTGTCCCCACCCACCATCTCCGAGTCAAGGACAGGCTATCACAATACAGGCTTTTTGTCCTGATTGTGGCAAAGACCATCTCCCCAGAGATTGTCCAAGAAACCCCTCCAGTGTGCCCAAGATTACACCCATTAATGTGGTAGGCTTAGTGGAAGATTCAAGTTCAAGTAGTAGCAATGTGGCTCCTATACAAGCTGTCACTAGAGCACAAGCCTTAAAACAGGATAAACCAGCAGAACAATCAGAGTCGAGTGAATCAGGAGAGCCTAGTAAGAGGAAAACAAGAACATGGAAGGATACCAGAGAAAAGGCCAATCGTAAGTGGAATAAAAAGTTATCGGAACTAGAAGAAAGCTTGAAAGACGCAAGAACAAAAATAGAAGACATTGCATTTCAAAATCCCTCGCATGCCGAAACTCCATCCACTCCACCTCATCCCATCCCACCACCCATTGTAAATAGACCACAACCAGGGTCTGTTCTTGCAGATCCAACCCCAGAAGGCTTGGACATGATGTTCAAGGCCTACCAGGCCCGACTTCAAGAAGGGCCTACAGCTGCAAACCTAGACAAGAGTTACCCTAGAGCGGATTTAGAGATTGAACGGATGAGAATGTGCATGAAAATGGTAGAACAAGCTCAAGCTATACTCGAGACTAGTCAAAAGTTCAATTAGACAAACTCTGTCAAACCGGAATTGCATTTCTAGGGCTTACTAGAAAGATTAGAGCAGTTGGTAAACAAACCACAAGTTTCTTTACCTCCACAGGCTCAACCAGTTATTGAAAGAGGAAGCTCATCACCAATGGGAGCTTATGTTCCTAATTCCACAGATGCTGGAATACCTCCTTCAATTCAACAGTACTCTCAAGAGTTCATGCGGGAAATACAAGAAGAGAAATGGGCCAAGGAGAAGGGTAATTCCCCTCCTATTCCTGAGATTGATGATCTTCATGATCAGTTTCCCCAAGACATTCCATCTATTTACGGAGATGAAGCAGAACAACAAGAAGATGAAAGATTAGATTTTGAATCTAATACCTTAGAAGAACTGCCTCAATTTCCAAGCCCATGGGAATCTGAATCTCTTCAGATCAGAGCTCCCACAATACTGGTAAGAAATGAAGACTCAGTGGTTCCAAGGAACACTGATGTCGTGAAGAACACTAAGGTTCAGTGTCATCTCACTGTAGAAGAGCTGCTCAAAGCAAAACCTGAGCTATGGAATCATGTGAAGGATCAGGTTCTAGAACTTGAGTCCAACATGCCAAAAGCAGGCTCTAAGCAAAAGGTACTAGAGATACCTCTAGACAAAATAGGGGATGTGTGTGAGGGTGAAGAAGGTAACACTTATATGCCAATCACCTACCAAGGTTACACAACCAAAGCAATCATAGATTCAGGTGCTGGTGTTGCCATTGCGACCACCTCCTTGTGGAAGCAATGGGGCAAACCCACATTAAGACCAACTAGAATGAAGCTTCAAATGGCCGACGGTCATTTTGAAAGACCTCTAGGATTGCTCGAAGGGATAACTCTAACCACTTGTGGTGTGGAGTTTGAACATACATTTGCTATATGTGACTTTAAGAAAAATAACGTCTCTGAGATGATCCTAGGAAGACCCTTCCTATGACAATTGCAAATCGTACAAGATTGGGGAACCAACTCCTTGTACTTACAACACTTAGGGGTCACCACGAAGGTCAATTTGAAGGATTACACCTTCAGAGATGTACCACCCCTACAGTGGAATTCTATCCACAAAGCGAAAGAAGATTCCGTCTCTGTGCATTCTGAAAGTTCACCTGATCCATCATGGCTGCATGAAGATACTCATTTGTGGATGTGCAAGGTCGCAGAGGAAGAGGAAAGACGTTTAAAGGCAAGAGAAGAAGGAACTTCGCCAAGAGATAGACCAATTAAAGACCCAGCCTATACACCGATGATCTTTCCAGATGAGGAATTTGAGCCTCATGGCTGGCCAGAAATCTTAGCCACCATGGACATTGCTGTCAATGAAGAACAATGGACACCTCATTGTGATGAGGAGGGTTATGATATTTCAGTGTTCATGTGTCAGCCCTTGCTAGAAGAATGTGACCCTAGTGATGTCATAGAAGAAGAAGAGAATGACGATGATCTAGAGTCCATTGTGATGGATAGTTGCTTTAACTCAGAGCAGCACTATCTAGAAGATATAGGAGTGTTCACCCAGAAAGAAGAAGAACCTCTCACAAGTATTAAAACGGTAAATTCAAAGGATGGAAGTGAGAGCAGTCAAAAGAAAAAGAAAAGAAAAGCAGTGAAACCAGAAGAGGAGGAATCATTATTTGAAGTACCAGAAAACTTCAAGAAATATGAAGTTGACGACCGCAAAATTTTGGTACGCATGCCTAAGAGAGAGGCCATCATAGGAGAATCATACGATAATAAAGAAAAGACCAAGAAAATTGTAGTGACCATTGAAGAGAACGAAGAGAGATGCACATATATAGGAGATGACCTAAGTGCAAGAGAAGAAATGGAGCTTGTAGCTCTATTAAGGGAATATAGGGATGTGTTTGTGTGGCACTATAGAGACTTGAAAGGGGTAGATCCAAGAATTTGCTCTCATACTATCCCCATGACTGCTGATGCCAAGCTCACCAAACAGAAGCCTTACACATATAATGATACATATGCAGCCAAAATAAAAGAGGAAATTGATAGGCTGATTGAAGCTGGATTCATCTATGAGATTGAGCATACTGAATGGGTGTCCCCCATTGTAGTGGTGCCCAAGAAGAATGGTAAGTTACGAGTGTGTTAACCTTAAAAAAGTTAATGCCGCTACTATCAGAGATAGTTATCCGCTTCCAATCACGGAACACCTATTAGAGCGTGTTGCAGGCAAGGAAGTTTATAGCTTCCTTGATGGATTTTCAGATTACAATCAAGTAGCCATTGCCCCAGAAGATCAACACAAAACAGCTTTTGCCACAGAGTGGGGAATCTTTGCATTTCGTGTTATGCCATTCGGGCTCACAAATGCACCTGCAACATTCCAACGGCTCATGTGTCATGTCTTCAAAGAGTTCTTGCGAAAGATCTTAGAAGTATATGTGGATGATTTATGTGCTCATTCCCAAGAAAGAAGATACCACATTCCTGAGCTCAGATAGATCTTCAACAAGTGTAGAGAATATCGAGTGTGTCTGAACCCAGAAAAGTGTGTGTTCATGGTGCGTCAAGGTAAAATCTTAGGTCATATTGTTTCTAAGAATGGAATCTCAACAGATGAAGATAAGGTACGAGCCATAGCGGAGCTGCCAAGGCCGAGGAATGTTAAAGAGGTTCAAGCTTTTATGGGCCATTGTGGATATTACCGTAGGTTTATCCACATGTACGCGATCATAGCTAGACCCCTTTATGCCTTGTTGTCTAATTTTGAGTGGAACGATGAATGCGAGAATTCTTTCAATGAACTGAAGAAACGTTTGTGCACAGCACCAATACTGACCAATCTTGATTGGAATAAGCCATTCCATGTCCATGTGGATGCATCCAATCATGGCATAGGATGTGTGCTAGCACAACCCACAGATGAAGGGAATTTAGATTTGCCCATAGCATATGCTAGTAGACAACTAAAGCCAGCCGAAAGAAATTATACCACAACCGAGCGAGAAGGGTTAGGCATGGTATATGCTGTGAAGAAGTTTAGACACTATTTATTGGCCAACAAGTTCAAGTTTTTCACTGATCATCAAGCTTTGTTATACTTGGTCAATAAACCTTGCAATACTGGACGCTTAGTAAGATGGTTCCTCTTACTAATGGAGTATGACTTTGAAGTTGTTGTCAGGAAAGGTAAAACCCACCTTCGGGCAGACCACCTTTCTCGCATCACTTCAGGAGAGTCACCACAAGGAGTGTCTGATGAATTACCCGATGCTTATCTGTTCAATTTAGAAGTTGTTCCTAAATGGGCAAATAAGTTGGTACCAGTCCTAACTTTTGGCCCTACAAATAAGAATGTGAAAACATCGCAAGAAGAAATTGTAAAATCACAAAAATATCACATATTGGCAGGAAGCATGTACAAACAAGACACTGAGGGTGTATTAGCTTGTTGTGTTGAGGACGATGAACATAGTAGTTGGTTGCAACAAGCTCATGAAGGATTGCTAGGAAATCATTATTCTAACCAGCGCACATTACAAAATCTGAAACGTTTAGGAGTGTATTGGCCTAGCATGGACAAAGAAATACATGAGTGGATTAAGAATTGTCCAATGTGCAGAGAGAGACCACCAGTGGAGCATGCTACCCTTTATCAAGTGTCATTAATTCCAGATTGGAGTGCTCCATTGGTAGAGTTTATGAGGTCGGGAAGATTACCCAGAGAGGCCAGTCTAGCAAGAAGACGAAGCATGGAGCAAGAGGCTCAAGGCTATGCCTTAGTAGGAGAGAACCTATACCGAAGAGGCAAAGATGGTTACTTAAGACTGTGCGTTCATGAATCAGACTATTTAAAGGTCTTAGAGACTGCACATAGTGGTGTTGCAGGTGGACATTTTGGTCCTGACCGAGTGATCAAGACCATTCTATTCTCAGGACTTTGGTGGCCAACTCTCCATATGGATGCACATACCTATGTGAAGAAATGTGACACATGCCAACGTGCACAATATCCAATTAGAAAAGACGAGATGCCTTTGAGGCCAATGATGGGAGGGCGTGCTTTTTCAAAGTGGGGCATAGAGTTCATAGGTCCTATTAACCCCCCAGCTAGAAACTCCCATGCAGAGTAATTGAAAATCTTCTCCAAGAATTCTTGGTGATACATAAGAAGTCTGCCCCCTATCACCCACAAGCTAACGGACAAGCCGAGAGCACCAATAAGATCCTCTGTAACGTATTGACAAAACTGGTAAATAATAAACGCTCTGATTGGGACAAGCAACTTCATCATGTTGTTTGGGCTTATCGAGTTGCCTACAAAATGGTACTCCACGCCACCCCATTTCAGATGGTCTTTGGACAGAATGCTGTGCTACCATTGGATTTCCTAATTCCAGCTTTAAAGGTAGCGCAAGAGCATGAGTGGAATGGACATGAGTTGTCCTCTAGGGTCTTTGATCTAGAACGCTTAGGTGAGACGAGGCTACGAGCAGCAGCAGGCATCTACGCTGCAAAGAAGAGGCAAAAGGCATACTTTGATGCACACATCAAGCATAAGGGATTGAAAGAGGGAGATCTAGTGTTGGTTTACACACTAAAAAAACATGCCCGCAAGTTGGAAAAAAGAGGATATGGACCCATGATCATTAATAGAATTTCCACTAGTGGTGCAGTTCAGTTGGCCACTCTAGAAGGAGATATCTTGCCCAACTATATTAGTGGATGTAGAGTCAAGTTATACCAAGAACCTCTTACAGAGGATATGCTTACAAGACTCAACACTGCTAAGAAGAGAAAAGAAGAGGAGTCAAGGGTGAGAGAAGAAGCACAAGCAGAGGCTAGAGAGCGCATAAGGCAAAATAAGTTACGACGATTAGGCCTAGATGTCAACTCAAAAGCCCCAAAATATCACATGGATATGTGCCAAAAATCAGGCATAGGGACTTCTCAAGTCATTGACCGACGACCCTTTGTGACCATAGAGATAGGACAAGGTAAGAATGCAAGGACTGTGAAAGCATTAATTGACTCAGGTGCAACAAGTAGTGCAGTTAGACTTTCCTACTGCCAAGACTTGCAGTTGAACATCAATCCCATAGAAGCTTATCTCATAGGATTGGGAGGTGTGGAAACCCCTTGTTTGGGCGAGGTGGAACTTCCCATCTACCTTCAAGATGTTCGAATGAAAGTCAAAGCGCTAGTGTGTCAAGATGAGAACCTTACAGAACCACTTGTTTTAGGTCAAGATTGGATTTATGACCATGCAGTAAACTTAAACCTAAGAAGTCAAATTCTTCAAGTTTGGGTACATGAACAATGCATTACAATAGAATTAGAGAACTGCATGCTCCCAGATCATGGCACCACACACTCTCTTAGTTCTTCTAAGACTAATCATATGGAAGAAGATGTTGTATGTGTCAAAAGCTCTATGATGCAGAAGGAGTCAATCGTGGAAGACTAGGTTCGAAGGCGGGTGGATCTTTCTTCTTCTCCAAAGAATCAAGTAGCCACAGTAGTGAGTCCACCACACAAGCAAACACAACCGTTCACGACAACTGCTACATCAAATAGAAAGACACCATTCGATAAAAAAGCAGTTCCGAGCATGAAGTAGATATGGGTACGCAAAGGAGAGCAACCACCAGCCTTGCCCCCACAAATCCCATCCAGGCAAGCCAACCAGGCCAGAAGACGAAGGAAGCAGCTCGGACAAGCTCAATCACAAGGTATCCAACAAGTTTGGGTGCCTAAGAAATTAGTTGAAGCTCAACAAGGGCGATTACAGATGTGGGTACCTAAGAAGCTCTTACATCTACAACAACCTATGTTCTCCCACATGCGAAAGGTCTCAACAAAGAAGCCAAAAGGAGAAGAGGGTAAGAACCGCGTACAGAGACCGAAAGGAGATCAAATCAGCTATTCAACAATAGTAGGAAGCGTGCAAAAAGGATATGGGTTTGGAAGCCAAAAGTACAAGTAGCCTCCATCGAACCAAAGCGCCAACCACACTGGATACCACGGTTCAGAAAGCATCCAACGAGGAAGACGCCTGAAGTAATCTCTACAGTGCCAAATATTGTTCTAAAATGGATCCCTATAAAGAGGAAGGATCAGTGGTCATCTCGAGATCCAATGGATACCTCCAACAAAGATGATATCAACATCTGCAAGTGACATTAGGCCTCGACAAGCGACAACCATGTGCTCCTTGCACAACCCTGTCTTTTGCACCATTCAGGTCATGCATTTCCAAAGTATGCATTAATATAGGGCCACATTACACGGCGGTGCATAGACACACTTGAGAATCCCAGGCACAAGAGCACATTGACATATGTCAAATATTTTTATTGATTGATACTAAACTCTATCTTCTTGTTTGGTGATGTTGTTCCTCAAAAGGAAAAAAAAAAAAGAGAGGAAGAACTTGTTCCCACGTTTGGCTCATGCAACATGAATGAGTCATGCTTAGTTGAAGATGGAACTGTTGATTACCGGGCATTTATTAGTTTGGATAGAAGTGTGTCTCGGTTAGCAGATGATATAATTGATGCCTTATCTGGTAGATGTCAAGAACTTCGCGTGAACATGGTATCCACAACTATGGTTCCCTCTTACTATGGTAGGAGTGAAGATTCTGAAGGTCCGCAACTTGAGTGATGCTTAACTACTGTGTGTACAAGAGCATCCAAGGAGATATCTACAAGGGGTAGTTCTGGTACCCTGCAAATCTTTGTAGGTATACTAGATGAGAAGACTCTTGCTTATGGTGAGCTAAAGAGAATATGTGAAACTAATCTTGGTGTAGTTATCGAACGTGGTTGTCAAGGAATAAAAAGAAATTCAATTCTCAGTATTTGGCAAATGATGCGTTGAAAGGAGGAGACAGGATCTGCCACTCAAAAGATCTCATCAGTGGACCATCAACACGGACATTCACCAACAATGTTCCATCCCAAAGGTCGAGTGTACAACACGAAGAGATGAACATCCATTGACCTTTTCCATGGTAAGTATCTTTACCTTGGAAACATCATAACCATGATAGCTTAGGAAACCTCTTCGTCGGCATACCCTTGAGCATTTAGCTCAAGACCCCCAATTTTTGCACCATACTTCTTCCAATGCATTTCCCAAGTAAGCATTCATAGGGCTACATTACAAGGCCGTGCACAAGGCACATATTTTCCTCAACCCATGCACGAACACACTTACCCATCACTCAATATGGGTTATGAGTACTTGGCATGACTACTATGAACATCAACTGTGGAAGATCTAGAAAACATCAACGGAGACTCACAACGACACAGTCATGCTGGAATCCAAGGAAGAAGCACATACCAAGAGACTACAACTTGCAAAGACTTGCAGTGATAGATGGAGAACCAGACACATCTGAAAGTCAGACGGCTTTTGTTCATATAGAAGGGACACTCCCTCTCAAGGCACTACTTGGAACAACCACTACAACAAGGGTCTGTCAGGGATGACATACTCGAGAGGGGGGGGAGTGTTGAAGCTCAAAGTCAAGGAAAAAGCATGGAAGCACATCAAAAGGTGGACACACAAGGAAAGGGAGCAAGTAGGGAGCTCCAAGAAGTGTATGTCAAATTTTCAGAAGAATCCCCTACAACAATAGTGATTTTCATCACTAAAAACCATTGTAAATACCATTTTCTATTTTTAGTAACTCCATTTTGTTCAAGCCAAGGAGTCCTTGAGCTTGAGGAGTATTAGAAGTATCATCCTACCAATTTTCATAATTTTTAGACTTCGTTTGAGCCCTCAAATAAGCCCTGGAACCTAATTTTTAACTAGGCCAGACACTAGGTCTGGACAGGGCCAAAACTAGTCAAAAACCTATAAAAAGAGCTAGAAAGCTCATTTTTGGGGTTAGCTTGTTAGAGAATAGAGCTTTTGTAAGAGAAATCTTTTGCAATCGAAGCTTTCCATAGTTCCTCTCTTTGATCTTACTTTGTGCGCATGTGTGTGTATGTGTGTGCATGTTTGTGTGCTTTCACTCACACACTTGTGCCTTCACTTGCTCGTGGTCTTCATACCGGTCCTCACGTCTCCACGGATTGACAAGTAAAGGAGGTGGTGCTTGCGCTTGAGCTACAGAAGTCTTACCACATAGTTCACTTGTGTAGATTGTTCTTAATAGTCTTCTTGATTCATATAAGAGTTTGGCTTCTACTCTTTGATTGATGATGAAAGGCAATTCAAATGCCTTAACATTTGAGGAGTTAGTCTCTGTTTTGTTGTAGGAAGATCCATCTAGGTGGAATAGATCTATTATGCATGTTGCATATCAAGCTTTCTTTGCTAGTCAGAAGGGCAAGGGAAAATGGAGCTCATCTACTAGTAAGCAAAAATTTGCTAATGCTACAGGATCGAAGAAGGAAGACAAAGATGAGAAGAAAACAGTAAAGGAAATACTGTAAAGGAAATGATCATGTCATAAAGAGTTGTCAAAAATTGGCTGCAAAAGAGGCAAAGAAGAAAGAGGCTGGAATGGTTTTTGTAGAGACCTCTACACCAAAAACAGAGTCTGCTAATCTTGTGTACAATGAAGAATGTGCATTCACTACTCTATGCAGTTATGACCCATCTTCTCATGAGTAGTGTATTTTGCTAGTAGACTCAAATGTTTGGCACTTTGATAGTGGGGTAACCAAACATATTACCTTGTAGCGCAACTTCTTAAATTCTATTGAACCTGCCCCTATAGGGAATGCTGTCACATGCACAAACAAATCCTCATATCCTATAATAAGAGTTGGTAAGATCATTTTGACAATTCTTGATGGTAGTTCTTTCACTATGTTAGATGCATTGTATGTGTCAAGGATCAAGAAAAATATGTTGTTAGCTTTAGCATTAGCCAAGATTGGCTTGGTTGTCAAATTTTTTGATGATAGGTGTACAATTCATGATCTTTCAAATGGTGATGTCATAATTGCTTATGGAATTTTATGTCGTAGGCTCTATAAACTCATAGAGTATGAAAAATGTGTGAATGATTCAGCTTGTGTAGTTCAAGATCCTCAGGCTATCTCAAATGCAAAGCTTTGACATGCACGTTGTCATCTGCATTATGCTAGTTTGCTACGGCTGCAAAAATTTGAGATGGTGTCATCTCTACCCAAACTTGAGGCACCTTGTAAAGATGTATGTGAAGGTTGTATTTTGGGCAAAATGTAGCATTCTTCCTTCCCTAAAGATGGTTCAGTTAGAGTTGCTCATAAATTATAGATTGTTCATAGAGATGTCTATGGTCCTATGCAGACACCTCTTTTGAGAACTACTTTTACTTCATGACTTTCATTGATGTTTTTTCGGGGCATGCATGGGTTTATCCATTGAAAGCAAAGTCCAAATTGTTTGTGTGCTTATGGCTAAAAATATGTTAGCATGTAAATTGGGTACGTTTCATTGTGATCGGGGGGATTACATGTCTTTTGATTATAATGCATTCTTGGCTCATCATGGGATAAACATTAGTGTAAAATGTTGTATAGAACTAAAAAAAATGGAGTTGTAGAAAGAAAGACGAGGTATCTCATCGAAATGGCTAGGTGTATGGTCAAAAGTCACACTTTACCACATAGCTTTTGGCTTGAGGTTGTTATGTGTGCAACATATGTACTTAACATGAGTCCCACCAAAGCATTGCAATCTATCACTCCATATGAGGCTTGGCATGGTTGCAAGCCATCTATTGCTCATCTGCGTGTCTTTGGTTGTCTGGCATATGCATTAATGCATGAAGAACAATGCAGGAAATTGGATGATAAAGCAGTGAAATGTATTTTTGTTGGGTACAATTTTGAAAGAAAAGGCTAGCATTTGTATCATCCACAAACTAAACACATTGTGGTTAGCCATGATGTTATTTTTGTGGAGGATTCAATTCAGCCATTACTTTCATATATTAAGGAGACATCAATTAGCTCCAAAGATGTGTATGAAACTTTGTTGCCTCTTTTTACAGGTGGGTAGTCAAGTGCTGGTCCAAATGAGGCAATTGTTTAGCCTTTACACGCTCTACATGATGATGTCGATCATTCCATTTTTTATATAGATTTATATGATGCACTTATTGATGAGACGGTTGATATAAAGGAGTCAAAAGCTATGCCTAAATGGCTGGTGTAGACTTTGCAAGATAGCAAATTATATGCACCTCTATCATATTGTACTCATTTAGGATCTCATAGTGCTTATTTTGCATTAGATTACACAATTATAACCCTAATGGTGATGGAATTTAATTCATTTGATTTGGACAGTAGAAGTGAAATGAACCCAATACCTAGGTCCTCACACGCCTTTTCTGCTACCCTATAACAAAACTCTCATTCACCTACCTTACAATGCTCCAAATCACCTAAGCTTTTAGCCACACTTATTATTGTTCACGAGCTTTCCAACAAGCTATATAAAACCTCAAATGGATTTGTTTAGGGTCATCAGCAACTCTCTATAGAACAAACTATGTAGAGAAGTAAGATAGGAAAAAATTAGGGTTACAAAGATACACCAATTTCTCTGCACATAAAACTGATTTCAAGAAGCCCTCTTAGGGAAATTAAGAAACATATAAGCTCTAGAATGCACCTTGAATATCTTCAATTGGATATGTACACAAAGAGTTGCAACTGTTATAAGCAAACTATGTCTATAGCTACAAGAAACTAGAGGGGGTGTGGGCTTGATAGCTCATCCTTTCTCCTCCTATGTGCATGTATTGTCCTCCTCTGCATTTTTCCTAGATTGGATAGTTGTGTTTCAACTCCTTGAGCCTTGGATGACTATCTCCTTGAGCCTCCTTGAGTATATTTCTCCTAGTCTTCAATGACCTACAAGACTTCCATGCATTTTATGATTGTTCACCTTCTTTTATAGCTTTTGGATGCCTCTCCCGTATTTTCCACCACCTTAGGAATACCTTGCCTGACCTTACCCAACCTTGAGACTTCACTAATTGATTTGAGTCGTGACTTTTGTCCACATTAAGGTCTTTTGAGCCCTTTATCCACCTAAAGCTTGCATAGTTTACATTTTCAACACCCCCCCTCAAACTTAAGGTGGTACTGTCCATATCAAGCAAGTTCATAGCCTTCGAAAAATTTGTTAACTTGGTCACATCTTAAGTGTTGGTAGAAATCAATCACCAATTGATGTTTTGGATAGAGACTTGAAGTCAAAGGATGAAGAAAAGATCAACAATTGAAGATTGAAGATAGAGCATATTCAGGAAATGAAGACTTGTATACATATGTACATTAATTTGTAGTTAGCTCACATATACCTTTTGTATGGTCATGAGCTTGTACATATATGCCTATATATACAAGTAAAAATTCGGGGCAAGTACGAGAGAGAATGAGAAGTGATGAATTAAAAGTTGTAATAGTCATTTTTAGACATTTTAGAAGTGAGGAATAATTCTCTCATCAACAGATGTAAAACTTTTCAGAGAAGTAGAAAAATTGCGCCCGATCTTTTGTTGAGTACTCCTATGTTTAATCTTTTGTGAAAATATTTTGTACAAGTCTAAGTCTATAGTTGATTGACCTCTATACAAGTTTTCAGATCCTAATTGTGATCAGGCTGAGAGAATTGAGAGTAGGAACATTTACATGTGTAAATGTGAAGAAGTGAAGTTGCAACAGGTGCAAAATTTGATGCTAATGTTTTGGTCACTTCTCCTTCTACAGTGTAAAGTTTTGAGTAAGCAAGAAACTCATTCTTTAAGTTGGAAGGTAAGATATCTATGGCTAAAAGCATTTGATTAAACAGGTTGTACTTTGGGAGAACCATGCTTTAGAAGTTGTAGGTGTCAAAGTCGACTATACTATAGAACAGTTTCAGACATAGATGAACTGTTTGGATCATTTCTCAAATCTACTAAGTCTTTTGAGGTGATTTGACTTGGAGAAGGTGTGTAAACATTAGCCAAAACCTTGTACAAAGTTTCATAAGAAACTTTACACATTTGATTAGTCAATGAGTGAGTTATGTGTAGCAGACTTTTTTAAGAAATGACTTTCTTCACAGTTAGTTCAAAATTTTGATAATCTGATATTGATCCTCCAAATTGGTAAAGGTGTTAAACTATTCTTGATATAGATGTGCTCTAACATCAAGTATAACTTGTTCTTTTGGAGATTAACACTCTCCATTAGTGGTATCAGAGCCGGAATTATCAGAATAGAAGAAAGGAGGACCTCGACTGCTACAGTCATATAGAAATCAACATTTGAAGATTAAAAAGGTGAACGCCTAAAGAGAAAGCTTGAGAAGGAGGACAAAATCTATGAAGAAGATCAAAAGGAAATTCATTCAAAGTAAAGGTACCTTATTCCTCATAAAGCTTGAAGAATTTAATACACAGGTGAAGAAAGGTTCACATAGAGAAATTGGATAGAGAAAACTATCCAGCTTGGTCAATGAGGATGGAAGATATTGAGGAGGATAAATTGGTAAGGCAAATCCTCACAGGTTTGAGAGGAGATGAGAAACGGAAGCCATTCATTTTGTTTACTAAATTGTCACTAGATCATTTCACTCTTGATTTAAATCAGTTGCTAGGACACATGCTAACTTTTGACCAGGATGTCAAAGGTGACGGTGATAAGAGTGCAGGTCAAGCAATGTATTCAAAGGATAAGAAGAAGAATAGCAAAGGCAAGCAACAAGTAAATGAAGAAGAAGGTACAACTAGCCAAGCTAACTTCCTAAGAGGAAGAGCAGGTGGCAAAGGTAGAGGAAGAGGCAGAAGCAATAAAGATGGAGCCAAAGCTTGCTGGATTTGTGGTAAGAAAAATCATTTAGCTCATGATTGTTGGCATAATAATCAAAATAATGGAGGATATAATCAGAATTTTAATTCAAGAGGAAGAAGTGGCAGAAACCAAAGAGGTAATTTTAGAGGTAGAGGTAGTAGAGGTTACTTTGGAAGAAATGCAAGTAGAGGATTCCAAAGTCAATCCTACAACAATACCTACTATAATTATGCTTCAGATCAGAAGGAGGATTCAAATTTAATCATGAATGCAACTTGTGAAAGGCAAAGTGAAGACCAAAGAGTCTTCTACATTGACTCAGGGTGTAGCAATCACCTGAGTGGCAATATAGCTTTGATGATTGATTTCTAGAATAAGGTAACTAATCATGTAGTTCAAACAAGAGATAATACAAAGCACAATGTGAAGTCAATTGGATCAGTGAAGGCCAAGGATGGAAGTACTCTTCTCTTGTATGTTCCTACAATTCCAAAGAATTTGATAAGTGTAGGGCAAATTGTTGAAAAAGGTTATGAAGTAAGGTTCACTAATGATGGAGTTTTTGTGGAAGACCCTAGCAATGGATATAAACAAATTGTTTCAGGGAAGAAAGAAGGAAGACTCTTCACATTGAAGATTCAAGGTAATGTTGGTCATTCCTTGCTCACATATGGACATAAGATCTCTGAGTTAGATCTTTGGCACAAAGAAAGAGGTATTAAGGATATGGTTAACAATGGTTCAGTGTTGGGTTTGCCTAATGTTGTAGGTAAACATATGACATACAGATGTGAGGCATGTCAATTAGGTAAGGCTCATAAGCAACCATATTCTAAGCATGGTTTCATGTATTCAGAGAAGCTTGAATTGGTACACACATATGTGTGGGGACCATCAAAGGATTTCAATATGAATGGTTCAAGATACTATGTGATTTATGTTGATGATGCTACTAGGTGGATCACTATATATGTGATCAAAGATAAATCAGAGGTATTCAATACATTTAAGCATTTTCATGTGTATGAAGAAAGAATCACAGGTCAAAAGTTGAAGAGACTAAGGTCATATGGAGGGGGAGAGTATTTCTCAAATGAGTTCAGTGATTACTTATGGAATGCAGGTATAAAAAGGGAAGTTACTTGCAAGTACTCTCCTCAACAAAATGGTGTAGTAGAAAGGAGAAATAAAACTCTTGTTGAGTTTGCAAGATCAATGATGAAGGAGAAAAATTGTCCAAATTATTTGTGGGTTGAGGCTATAAATACAACTACATAT
Source organism: Ceratopteris richardii (assembly GCA_020310875.1). NCBI lineage: Eukaryota > Viridiplantae > Streptophyta > Polypodiopsida > Polypodiales > Pteridaceae > Ceratopteris > Ceratopteris richardii. Next base: position 60,918,885 of record CM035426.1, read on the forward strand.
TTGGTTAATAGGTTACCATGTAAAGCTTTGCATGGTATGAAACCATATGAAGCTTGGTGGGGTAAGAGACCTACCTTAGATCATTGCAAAGTGTTTGGATGTTTGGCTTATGCATATGTGCCATCTCAGTTGAGGCATAAATTGGGACCTAAAGTTGAAAAGTATGTATTCATTGGTTATGATGACAAGTAGATGGGTTATAGGTTGTGGAGTCCATCCACAAAACAATTCATTGTATCAAAGGATGTTACATTTGATGAGCAAGGTACTTGGTATGTAGGTACAATAAATATTCATGCAAGTGATGAAGAATTTTGGATCAGAAGAAAGGTAAATCAAAGGTTCAAATATTTGATGAAAAAGAGAGCAATGAATTACAAGTTGAGGTTGAAGAAGTGCCAAGGTTTGATCCAGAATGTGATGAACTAGAAACTTCAAGAAGTGGAGAACTCTGAAGGTCATCAAGACACAAATGACAACCTACAAGGTATAACTATGACACTTCTTTTTTTACTACTAAAGACTATGCTTACATGGTGAAAGCAGATGAAGACCCTTCTACATATGAAGAGGCAAAAGGTAAGGAAAATTGGAAGAAATCTATGCAGGAAGAGTATGATGCATTGATGGAGAATGAGACATGGGATTTGGTTCCTAAACCAAATAGTCAAAAGATCATTAGATGCAAATGGGTCTACAAGACAAAGAGGTATGCAGATGGAAGTGTCTCTAGGTATAAAGCTAGACTTGTTGTGAAAGGGTATGCTCAGTCATATGGTATAGATTATGATGAGACCTATAGTCCTATGGCAAAGATGACAACCATCAGGACACTTATAGCCATTGCTGCATGTAAAGGTTGGAGACCATGTCAATTAGATGTGAAGAATGCTTTCTTAATGGTTATATTCAGATGATGTTTTCATGGAGCAACCACAAGGATTCAGAGACAAAAGGTATTCAGAATATGTATGCAAGCTCAAGAGAGCTTTGTATGGTTTGAAGCACGACCCAAGGGCATGGAACTATAGACTTGTGAAGTTCTTGAAGGAACTTGGTTTCCAAGTATCTAAAGCTGATAGTAGCTTGCTTGTCAAAGCAAGTGATGATGGGTTTATTTACATGTGCATATATGTTGATGAAATAATTCTTACAGGTACATATGAGAAGGGAATTGAAAGCCTCAAGCAGCAAATGGAGAAAGAATTCAAGATTAGTGACTTGGGAGACTTGTCATATTTCTTGGGCATGGAGATCGCATATACTCAACATGGAGTGTATGTAACTCAAGAAAGGTATTTGAAGAACTTGTTGATCAAGTTTAAAATGGGAGATTGCAGGGTAGCACCTACTCCAATGGAGGTGAATCATAAGTTGAGCAAATATGGAGGAGAAGAATTCAAGGACATGAAGCTTTATCAGATTTTGGTAGGTATCTTAATTTATGCTACATTAACAAGGCCTGATTTTATCATATGTAGTTGGAGTGTTGTCTCAATTCATGCATTGTCCTAGGAAAGAACATTGGGTTGCAGGACAAAGAGTGTTGAGATACATAAAGGGTACACTCAAGGAAGGTTTGTATTATGGTTTCACATCAGATACAAACATCAAGATATATAGTGATACAGATCGGGCAAGTAATCCTGATGATAGGAGATCAACATATGGATACTTATGTTATGTGGGAGATAAGTTAATCTCTTGGTGTTCTAAGAAGCAACACACAATTGCTTTATCATCTATAGAGGCAGAGTATAAAGGTATGGTTGAAGCTACAAAGGAAGTCATATGGTTGAGGACTCTCATGAAGAGTTTTGACATCATTCAGAGTACACCTACTATTCATGGAGATAATTTGAGTTCATTGTATCTAGCTCCTAACCCTGTTTTTCATGCCAGGACTAAACACATTGAGATTCATTATCACTTTATTAAGAGAGAAGCTGATTGATAAAGAGATTGAAGCCATACATACTTCAACAAAAGATCATATTGCAGATATGCTAACCAAAAGCTTGGATGGACCAAAGCTACAGAGATTCAAAGACATGGAAGGTATAAAGAAGATAGACAAAACCTCAATTGATGATTGAGGGGGATCTATTGGTGCAAATCAATCACCAATTGATGTTTTGGATAAAGACTTGAAGTCAAAGGATGAAGAAAAGATCAACAATTGAAGATTAAAGATAGAGCATATTCAGGAAATGAAGACTTGTATACATATGTACATTAATTTGTAGTTAGCTCACATATACCTTTTGTATGGTCATGAGCTTGTACATATATGCCTATATACACAAGTAAAAAGTTAGGAAAATTATGAGAGAGAATGAGAAGTGATGAATTAGAAGTTGTAATAGTCATTTTTAGACATTTTAGAAGTGAGGAATATCTCTCATCAACAGATGTAAAACTTTTCAGAGAAGTAGAAAAATTGCGCCCAATCGTTTGTTGAGTACTCCTTTTGTGTTTAATCTTTTGTGAAATTCTTTTGTACAAGTCTAAGTCTATAGTTGATTGACCTCTGCACAAGTTTTCAAATCCTAATTATGATCAGGCTGAGAGAATTGAGAGTAGGAACATTTACATGTGTAAATGTGAAGAAGTGAAGTTGCAACATGTGCAAAATTTGATGCTAATGTTTTGGTCAATTCTCCTCCTACAATGTAAAGTATTGATTAAACAAGCACTCATTCTTTAGTTTCGAAGGTAAGCTATCTATGGCTAAAAGCATTTGATTAAACGGGTTGTACTTTAGGAGAACCATGCTTTAGAAGTTGTAGGTGTCAAAGTCAACTATACTGTAGAGTAATTTCAGACATAGATGAACTGTTTGGATCATTTCTCAGATCTACTAAGTCTTTTGAGATGATTTAACTTGGAGAAGGTGCGTAAACATTAGCCGAAACCTTGTACAAAGTTTCATAAAAAACTTTACACATTTGATCAGTCAATGAGTGAGTTATGTGTAGTAGACTTTTCTAAGAAATGACTTTCTTCACAGTTAGTTCAAAATTTTGATAATCTGATATTGATCCTCTAAATTGGTAAAGGTTTTAAGTTATTCTTGATATAGAGGTGCTCTGACTTTGGGGATCACTTTTAGGTGGAGCCATTCGAATTCGAATTCAAAACTCCCTCCAAGAATAGCTATAAAAGGAGCAAGAAGGAAGAGGCGATTAGCAAGCCTTGTACGTGACCACTTCATGTCATTTTTTAGAGATTGAAGAGCTTACTCCATAGCTCTATCATTCTACTCCCATTGTGCAAAGTTTCATTGCCAATGTGGTTGTAATCATATATGATTTTATACATTTATCATAATTCACTTCTCTGTTTTGTTCTCTGCTATACTCACTCAGAGCAATAACTTAAGAAGGTCATATCTCGAGTTCTACGGAACCTTTTTCAGTGATTTAATATGCGTTGGATAGCTCTTACTGTCTAGTTTTTTCCTATCAATTTTCAAGGTCATTGGATTTTTAATTGTGAAGATATCTGCAATTTACTTCTCATTGGTCTATCTCTCCAGAGCCCCTAGAATGGTGGGCATGTTCCAGAAATTGATGAAACTTGTTCTCAGTGCTCAGTCCATCATTTGAAGTGTTTTAACTTGGATTGGGAAGCTTGCTAAGTCTATTTGCTATGCCCAAAAGGAATTTTTCAAATTCCTACCAGGTTGAGAGCACTATTCATTTTTTCTAGCAGGTGTATGTCCAAAAATAGCAAGTTTTGGGAGCTAGTCATTTCGCAACTAGTCTGTCTTGACTTAAACTTTTGGGATACATGTTCCAAAATACTTGGCTGATATTTTGGTGGATTTAGGAAGCTTAAAGGGTCTACTAATCAACACTCTCAGTTGGCTGGTGTGAAGCTGGTTGTAGCAGCACCTACTCATCTTTGGATTGCATCCACCATCTCTCTTCACAGTGGTATCAGAGCATATTCAAGCAACATGGGAGATGGATTTCCATCAACAATTGACAAATTGGATCAAAACAACTACCCGGCATGGTCTCTAAGGATGGAAGCTTACCTTCAAGGGAGGAATCTATATGGATTCATATCCGGAGATGAAGCAATGCCAACCATAAGGAACAAAGGGCAACCATCACATGAAGAAGTGGAAGTACTTTCGAATTGGTGTTCGAAGGATGCACTTGCAAGGTCCTATATTCTAAACTCAATCTCTGATTTTCTTTTACCTCATGTTAAGGGATGCAAGACATCAAGAGAGACCTGGAATGCACTTGCTTCTTTCTTCTCTTCCAACACTTGAGCAACGAAGAACCAATTGTGGATGGAGTTCACAACAATGAAGATAAGCCCAAAGCAAAATGTGACTGATTATGTCACAAAGATGAAGGAGATTTCCGACCAACTTGGAAGCATTGGAGAGGTAACTGAAGAGTAGCAAATCATAAGACAAATCATGAATGGAATCAAAGCAGACGACAAGTGGGAGTCATTCACAACAGCCATGGATTTATACATGGATATGCATGTACCTAACCTCAACACAGTCATGGGCCAACTCTTCACTCATGAAGCAAAGATTAGCAAAGGTGGTGAGTCCTCAAGAGGTAATCAAACTTCTGCCTTATATTCTGATAAAGCTAAGGTCAAGGACAAGTCAAAGAATAGGAAGAATGAAGATGAAGGTAGCTCTTTCCAAGCAAACTTTGCAGGTAGAGGAAGAGCTAGAGGAAGAGGCAGAGGTGGAAAGCAAGGCAGGGGGAGATTCCAATCATCTCAACCTTGCAACATATGTGGCTTATCTAACCATACTAATGAAGAATGTTTCAGGAACCCGAGGAACTCAAGAGGAAGAGGATTCAATAGAGGTGGCTATGGATCAAGAGGTAGATACAATGGAGGCTACAACAACAATTACAACAACAACAACAACTATCAAAGTGGCCATAGAGGAAGAAGAGATTACAATAACTATGCAGAGAACCAAAGTAATGAAGATTCATTATTGATTATGAATCTATCAACGAAGAACGGTAAGGATGATGATCACATATTTTACATTGATTCGGGATGCTCGAACCATGTAGCAGGAAATTTGGCTTTACTTTCTGATTTGGAAGATCCTCATAACAAGCATGAAGTGCAGACAGGAGATGACACAAAGCACTCAGTGGAGAAGATAGGTAATGTGAAGACATCATATGGGAATATGAACCTCTTAAGCAAAGTCTTGTATGTCCCTACAATTACCAAAAATTTAATAACTGTTGGACAGATTGTTGAAAAAGGATTGCAGGTTAGATTCAATCGATTTGGAGCATATGTTGAAGACCCAAGGCAAGGCTTTCGAAGGATTGCCAAAGGAGAAAAGATAGGAAGGCTTTTCACTTTTGAAGTGAAAGATACAAAGAACATAGCTTTGTTTAGCTATGGATCTCAAACTCTAACAGCGTTGGGGATATGGCACAAAAGGCTTGCTCACATTGGTGAGAGGACACTCAAACAGATTTGCAGGGACCAAAGTGTACTTGGTTTGCCTAATATCACAAGGCAACACATGATTTATAAGTGTGAAGCTTGTCAAATCGGCAAGGCTCATAGACAACCTTTCAATAAGAAAGGATATATGTATCAAAATCCTTTGGATCTAGTGCACACGGATGTGTGGGGTCCAAGTAAGGAGCCATCTATATCAGGCTCAAGATGTTATGTGTCTTTCATAGATGATTGTAGCAGGTGGACCATTCTGTTTTTCATGAAGCACAAGGATGAAGTGTTTAATTGCTTTAAGAAGTATAGTGCTCTTGTTGAAAACCAAATAGGTAGGACTTTGAAACGACTCAGATCAGATGGTGGAGAAGAATACTTCTCTTCTGAATTTGATGCCTTCTTGCATGAAAGAGGCATTAAAAGGGAAGTCACTACAAGGTATACACCCGAACTCAATGGTGTAGCAGAGAGGAGGAACAGAGCTATTGTCGAAGCTGCAAGGTCCATGCTCAACGAAAAGGGATTGCCGAATTACCTATGGGCAGAGGCTGTGTCGACAGCCACATATCTCATAAATAGACTTCCATCTAAGTCACTAGATGGAACCACTCCATATGAAGTGTGGAATGGAAGAAGACCTAGTCTAGAGCATTGCAAAATCTTTGGATGCTTAGCCTATGCTCACATTCCTTCTCAAGTAAGAGGGAATTTGGATCCCAAGGCAGAGAAGTGTGTATTCATTGGTTATGATCAAAACCAAAAATGATATAGATTGTACAATCCAACCAATAAAGGATTTTCTGTGAGTAGAGATGTAATTTTTTATGAAAACAAATCATGGTTTGATGATGACAGGAAAGTGAAGCTGTCATATGACTTGGATGAAGATTTTCCATCACTTCAACCAAAGGAGCCAAAGCAGATTGAAGAAAGTGATTCGGAGATTGACCTAGAAGACTTGGAAAGACTAAAGCTATGGAAGAACAAAGGTAAAGCGAAGATGCAGGATGCTACATATGGACCCGAGAGCTCACATCAACCACTTAGAAGGTCTTCGAGGGAGAAGAAGAAACCAGAGAGGTTTGGTTATGATACTTCTTTGGTCACGAAGCACTCAATCTACATTGCAAAGGATTCAACCAATGAAGAACCTACCACATTCAAAGAAGCACAAAGCAAGAAAGCTTGGAGAGATGCAATGGATGAAGAAATGGAAGCCTTGAAAGAGAATGACACTTGGGAGCTTGTACCTAACAAGCCATCTATGAAGATAATCGGATCTCGATGGATATACAAAATCAAGAGGAATCGAGATGGAAGTATAAATAGACACAAAGCAAGGTTACTTGCTAAAGGGTTTGCTCAAACCCATGGTATTTATTATGAGGAGACTTTCTCTCCTGTTGCAAAAATGCCTACAATTAGGGTTCTCATTAGTCTTGCTGCATCTAGAAATTGGAATCTTTATCAACTTGATGTAAAGAATGCTTTCTTGAATGGATGGATTTGTGAGGAAGTGTATATGGCACAACCTCCTAGATATGAAGATGCACATCAATCCTAACTATGTATGCAAACTAAAGAAAGCTTTGTATGGATTGAAGCAAGCTCCAAGAGCTTGGAATTTCAGATTGGTGACTTATTTGCAGGACCAAGGATTCAAAGCTAGCAAGGCGGATACCTCTTTGTTCATAAAGAGGAATGGATCTGAAGTGCTCTATTTATGTGTGTATGTTGATGATATTATTATCACAGGCAATGATCTTGAAGCAATCAAACAGGTAAAGAGTCAAATGAAGGAGGAGTTCAAAATAACTGACCTCCGACCACTCACTTATTTTCTTGGATTGGAGTTGATCTACACAGATTCAGGTATATACATCACACAAAGGAAGTATATCCATGACATGCTCGTCAAGTTCAAGATGGAAAATACCAAGTGTGCAGGTACACCTATGGAGCAAAATCATAAGCTTAGTGCTTATGAAGGAGAGCCAATTGAAGACATCACAAGCTATCAAAGCTTTGGTTGGAAGTTTCAACTATGCAACACTCACAAGGGTGGATATATGCTATAGTGTTAGCATATTGAGTCAGTTTATGCATAAGCCGAGAAGACCACATATGGAAGCGGCCAAGCGAGTCCTCAAGTACCTAAAGGGGACCATGAATGAAGGTTTGTTTTATTCATTTACTTCAGATATTGAGCTAAAGGTCTACTCAGATGCAGATTGGGCCGGATCTAGAGATGATAGAAGAAGCACATCCGGGTATATATCATTTGCAGGTTCAAAAATCATTTCTTGGTCATCGAAGAAGCAACCAACCGTGGCATTATCTTCTACTGAAGCAGAATATAGAGGTTTGGCTAATGCAACTCAAGAAATCATGTGGTTAAAGTCTTTGTACACAGATCTTGGACTTCATTCTTCAACACCTCACATTTTTGGTGACAACACAAGCTCACTACATCTAGCAGCTAATCCGGTATACCATGCTAGAACCAAGCATATTGAAGTCCACTACCATTACGTAAGGGAGAAGCTAATGAGCAAGGATATTCAACTATCCTATGTCTCTACAGATATGCAATGTGCCGACATGTTGACTAAAGCTCTTGATGGTACAAAATTAAGTAGATTCAAGTTGATGATTGGCTTGCAGGAAATCAAGGACAATTGAAGACTTATTTGAAGGTCAAGCATGTTAGGCTTGAGGGGGAGCTGTTGGTGCATTTTACCCAAGCCTACATGCTTGATATATTTGATATCATCCTCATTTGTAAGTCACATGAGTAGTCATGTGAACACCTCTTGTAAAAGAGTTCATTTTTATCTCTTGTATTTGGAAAAAGAAAAAAGGAAAAGAATGGCTTACCTCATGCATGATGTAAAAGCAAATTCGTGGCTATAACTACCAGAATCACGAATTTTTGAGCTGAGGGAATATCTCCTAACTTTGGGGATCACTTTTAGGTGGAGCCATTCGAATTCGAATTCAAAACTCCCTCCAAGAATAGCTAAAAAAGGAGCAAGAAGGAAGAGGCGATTAGCAAGCCTTGTACGTGACCACTTCATGTCATTTTGTAGAGATTGAAGAGCTTACTCTATAGCTCTATCATTCTACTCCCATTGTGCAAAGATTCGTTGCCAATGTGGTTGTAATCATATATGATTTTATACATTTATCATCATTCACTTCTCTATTTTGTTCTCTGCTATACTCACTCAGAGCGGTACCTTAAGAAGGTCATATCTCGAGTTCTACGGAACCTTTTTCAGTGATTTTGCATGCGTTGGATAGCTCTTAGTGTCTCGGTTCTGCATATCAATGTTCAAGGTCATTGGATTTATAATTGTGAAGATATCTGCAATTTACTGCTCACTGGTCTATCTCTGCAGAGCCCCGATCCAAAAATTGATGAAACTTGTTCTCAGTGCTCAGTCCATCATTTGAAGTGTTTTAACTTGGATTGGGAAGCTTGCAAAGTCTTTTTGCTACGCCCAAAAGGGATTTTTCAAATTCCTACCAGGTTGAGAGCACTGTTCATTTTTTCTAGCAGGTGTATGTCCAAAAATAGCAAGGTTTGGGAGCTAGTCATTTTGCAACTAGTGTGTCTTGACTTAAACTTTTGGGATACATGTTCCAAAGTACTCGGCTGATATTTTGGTGGATTTAGGAAGCTTAAAGGGTCTACTAATCAACTCTGAAGTCTCAGTTGGCTGGTGTGAAGCTGGTTGTAGCAGCATCTACTCATCTTTGGATTGCATCCACCATCTCTCTTCACAGTGGTATCAGAGCATAGTCAAGCAACATGGGAGATGGATTTCCATCAACAATTGACAAATTGGATCGAAACAACTACCCGGCATGGTCTCTAAGGATGGAGGCTTACCTTCAAGGGAGGAATCTATATGGATTCATATCCGGAGATGAAGCAATGCCAACCATGAGGAACAAAGGGCAACCATCACATGAAGAAGTGGAAGGACTTTCGAATTGGTGTTCGAAGGATGCACTTGCAAGGTCCTATATTCTAAACTCAATCTCTGATTTTCTTTTACCTCATGTCAAGGGATGCAAGACATCAAGAGAGACCTAGAATGCACTTGCTTCTTTCTTCTCTTCCAACACTCGAGAAAGGAAGAACCAATTGTGGATGGAGTTCACAACAATGAAGAAAAGCCCAAAGCAAAATGTGACTGATTATGTCACAAAGATGAAGGAGATTTTTGACCAACTTGGAAGCATTGGAGAGGTAATTGAAGAGGAGCAAATCATAAGACAAATCATGAATGGAATCAAAGCAGACGACAAGTGGGAGTCATTCACAACAGCCATGGATTTATACATGGATATGCATGTACCCGACCTCAACACACTCATGGGCCAACTCTTCACTAATGAAGCAAAGATTAGCAAAGGTATTGAGTCCTCAGGAGGTAATCAAACTTCTGCCTTATATTCTGATAAAGCTAAGGTCAAGGACAAGTCAAAGAATAGGAAGAATGAAGATGAAGGAAGCTCTTTCCAAGAAAACTTTGTAGGTAGAGGAAGAGCTAGAGGAAGAGGCAAAGGTGGAAAGCAAGGCAGGGGGAGATTCCAATTATCTCAACCTTGCAACATATGTGGCTTATCTAACCATACTACTGAAGAATGTTTCAGGAACCCGAGGACCTCAAGAGGAAGAGGATTCAATAGAGGTGGCTATGGATCAAATAGAGGTAGATACAATGGAGGCTACGACAACAACAACTACTACAACAACAATTACAACAACAACAACAACTATCAAAGTGGCCATAGAGGAAGAAGAGATTACAATAACTATGCAAAGGACCAAAGTCAAGAAGATGCATTATTGATTATGAATCTATCAACGAAGAAGGGTAAGGATGATGATCACATATTTTACATTGATTCGGGATGCTCGAACCATGTAGCAGGAAATGTGGCTTTACTTTCTGATTTGGAAGATCCTCATAACAAGCATGAAGTGCAGACAGGAAATGACACAAAGCACTCAGTGGAGAAGATAGGTAATGTGAAGACATCATATGGGAATATGAACCTCTTAAGCAAAGTCTTGTATGTCCCTACAATTACCAAAAATTTAATAAGTGTTGGACAGATTGATGAAAAAGGATTGCAGGTTAGATTCAATCGATTTCGAGCATATGTTGAAGACCCAAGGCAAGGCTTTCAAAGGATTGCCAAAGGAGAAAAGACAGGAAGGCTTTTCACTTTTGAAGTGGAAGATACAAAGAACATAGCTTTGTTTAGCTATGGATCTCAAACTCTAACAGAGTTGGAGATGTGGCACAAAAGGCTTGCTCACATTGGTGAGAGGACACTCAAACAGATTTGCAGGGACCAAAGTGTACTTGGTTTGCCTAAGATCACAAGGCAACACATGATTTATAAGTGTGAAGCTTGTCAACTTGGCAAGGCTCATAGACAACCTTTCAATAAGAAAGGATATATGTATCAAAATCCTTTGGATTTAGTGCACACGGATGTGTGGGGTCCAAGTAAGGAGCCATCTATATCAGGTTTAAGATATTATGTGTCTTTCATAGATGATTGTAGCAGGTGGACCATTCTGTTTTTCATGAAGCACAAGGATGAAGTGTTTAATTGCTTTAAGAAGTATATTGCTCTTGTTGAAAACCAAACATGTAGGACTTTGAAACGACTCAGATCAGATGGTGGAGGAGAATACTTCTCTTCTGAATTTGATGCATTCTTGCATGAAAGAGGCATTAAAAGGGAAGTCACTACAAGGTATACACCCAAACTCAATGGTGTAGCAGAGAGGAGGAATAGAGCTATTGTCGAAGCTGCAAGGTCCATGCTCAACGAAAAGGGATTGCCAAACTACCTATGGGCAGAGGCTGTGTCGACAGCCACATATCTCATAAATAGACTTCCATCTAAGTCACTAGATGGAACCACTCCATATGAAGTGTGGAATGGAAGAATACCTAGTCTAGAGCATTGCAAAATCTTTGGATGCTTTGCCTATGCTCACATTCCTTCTCAACTAAGAGGGAAATTGGATCCCAAGGCAGAGAAGTGTGTATTCATTGGTTATGATCAAAACCAAAAAGGATATAGATTGTACAATCCAACCAATAAAGCATTTTCTATGAGTAGAAATGTAATTTTTGATGAAAACAAATCATGGTTTGATGATGACAGGAAAGTGAAGCTGCCATATGAGTTGGATGAAGATTTTCCATCACTTCAACCAAAGGAGCCAAAGCAGATTGAAGAAAGTGATTTGGAGATTGACCTAGAAGACTTGGAAAGACTAAAGCAATGGAAGAACAAAGGTAAAGCAAAGATGCAGGATGCTACATATGGACCCGAGAGCTCACATCAACCACTTAGAAGGTCTTCGAGGGAGAAGAAGAAACCAAAGAGGTTTGGTTATGATACTTCTTTGGTCACGAAGCACTCAATCTACATTGCAAAGGATTCAACCAATGAAGAACCTACCACATTCGAAGAAGCACAAAGCAAGAAAGCTTGGAGAGATGCAATGGATGAAGAAATGGAAGCCTTGAAGGAGAATGACACTTGGGAGCTTGTACCTAACAAGCCATCTATGAAGATAATCGGATCTCGATGGATATACAAAATCAAGAGGAATCCAGATGGAAGTATAAATAGACACAAAGCAAGGTTAGTTGCTAAAGGGTTTGCTCAAACCCATGGTATTGATTATGAGGAGACTTTCTCTCCTGTTGCAAAAATGCCTACAATTAGGGTTCTCATTAGTCTTGCTGCATCTAGAAATTGGAATCTTTATCAACTTGATGTAAAGAATGCTTTCTTGAATGGATGGATTTCTGAGGAAGTGTATATGGCACAACCTCCTGGATATGAGGATGCACATCAATCCTAACTATGTATGCAAACTAAAGAAAGCTTTGTATGGATTGAAGCAAGCTCCAAGAGCTTGGAATTTCAGATTGGTGACTTATTTGTAGGACCAAGGATTCAAAGCTAGCAAGGCGGATACCTCTTTGTTCATAAAGAGGAATGGATCTGAAGTGATCTATTTATGTGTGTATGTTGATGATATTATTATCACAGGCAATGATCTTGCAGGAATCAAACAGGTAAAGAGTCAAATGAAGGAGGAGTTCAAAATAAGTGACCTCGGACCACTCACTTATTTTCTTGGATTGGAGTTGATCTACACAGATTTAGGTATATACATCACACAAAGGAAGTATGTCCATGACATGCTCGTCAAGTTCAAGATGGAAAATACCAAGTGTGCAGGTACACCTATGGAGCAAAATCATAAGCTTAGTGCTTATGAAGGAGAGCCAATTGAAGACATCACAAGCTATCAAAGCTTGGTTGGAAGTTTGAACTATGCAACACTCAACAGGGTGGATATATGCTATAGTGTTAGCATATTGAGTCAGTTTATGCATAAGCCGAGAAGACCACATATGGAAGCGGCCAAGCGAGTCCTCAAGTACCTAAAGGGGACCATGAATGAAGGTTTGTTTTATTCATTTACTTCAGATATTGAGCTAAAGGTCCACTCAGATGCAGATTGGGCCGGATCTAGAGATGATAGAAGAAGCACATCCGGGTATATATCATTTGCAGGTTCAAAAATCATTTCTTGGTCATCGAAGAAGCTACCAACCGTGGCATTATCTTCTACTGAAGCAGAATATAGAGGTTTGGCTAATGCAACTCAAGAAATCATGTGGTTAAAGTCTTTGTACATAGATCTTTGACTTCATTCTTCAACACCTCACATTTTTGGTGACAACACAAGCTCACTACATCTAGCAGCTAATCCGGTATACCATGCTAGAACCAAGCATATTGAAGTCCACTACCATTACGTAAGGGAGAAGCTAATGAGCAAGGATATTCAGCTATCTTATATCTCTACAGATATGCAATGTGCCGACATGTTGACTAAAGCTCTTGATGGTACAAAATTAAGTAGATTCAAGTTGATGATTGGCTTGCAGGAAATCAAGGACAATTGAAGACTTATTTGAAGGTCAAGCATGTTAGGCTTGAGGGGGAGCTGTTCGTGCATTTTACCCAAGCCTACATGCTTGATATATTTGATATCATACTCATTTGTAAGTCACATGAGTAGTCATGTGAACACCTCTTGTAAAAGAGTTCATTTTTATCTCTTGTATTTGGAAAAAGAAAAAAGGAAAAGAATGGCTTACCTCATGCATGATGTAAAAGCAAATTCGTGGCTATAACTACCAAAATCACAAATTCTTGAGCTGAGGGAATATCTCCTAACATTGGGGATCACTTTTAGGTGGAGCCATTCGAATTCGAATTCAAAACTCCCTCCAAGAATAGCTATAAAACGAGCAAGAAGGAAGAGGCGATTAGCAAGCCTTGTACGTGACCACTTCATGTCATTTTGTAGAGATTGAAGAGCTTACTCCATATCTCTATCATTCTACTCCCATTGTGCAAAGATTCATTGCCAATGTGGTTGTAATCATATATGATTTTATACATTTATCATCATTCACTTCTCTATTTTGTTCTCTGCTATACTCACTCAGAGCAGTACCTTAAGAAGGTCATATCTCGAGTTCTACAAAACCTTTTTCACTGATATAACATGCATTGGATAGCTCTTACTGTCTCGGTTCCGCATATCAATTTTCAAGGTCATTCGATTTTTAATTGTGAAGATATCTGCAATTTACTGCTCACTGGTCTATCTCTGCAGAGCCCCGAGAATGGTGGGCATGTTCCAGAAATTGATGAAACTTGTTCTCAGTGCTCAGTCCATCATTTGAAGTGTTTTAACTTGGATTGGGAAGCTTGCTAAGTCTATTTGCTGCACCCAAAATGAATTTTTCAAATTCCTACCAGGTTGAGAGCACTGTTCATTTTTTCTAGCAGGTGTATGTCCAAAAATAGCAAGTTTTGGGAGCTAGTCATTTTGCAACTAGTCTGTCTTGACTTAAACTTTTGGGATACATGTTCCAAAGTACTTGGCTGATATTTTGGTGGATTTAGGAAGCTTAAAGGGTCTACTAATCAACTCTGAAGTCTCAGTTGGCTGTGTGAAGCTGGTTGTAGCAGCACCTACTCATCTTTGGATTGCATCCACCATCTCTCTTCACAGTGGTATCAGAGCATAGTCAAGCAACATGGGAGATGGATTTCCATCAACAATTGACAAATTGGATCGAAACAACTACCCGGCATGGTCTCTAAGGATGGAGGCTTACCTTCAAGGGAGGAATCTATATGGATTCATATCCGGAGATGAAGCAATGCCAACCATGAGGAACAAAGGGCAACCATCACATGAAGAAGTGGAAGGACTTTCGAATTGGTGTTAGAAGGATGCACTTGCAAGGTCCTATATTCTAAACTCAATCTCTGATTTTCTTTTACCTCATGTCAAGGGATGCAAGACATCAAGAGAGACCTGGAATGCACTTGCTTCTTTCTTCTCTTCCAACACTCGAGAAAGGAAGAACCAATTGTGGATGGAGTTCACAACAATGAAGAAAAGCCCAAAGCAAAATGTGACTGATTATGTCACAAAGATGAAGGAGATTTCTGACCAACTTGGAAATATTGGAGAGGTAATTGAAGAGGAGCAAATCATAAGACAAATCATGAATGGAATCAAAGCAGATGACAAGTCGGAGTCATTCACAACAGCCATGGATTTATACATGGATATGCATGTACCCGACCTCAACACACTCATGGGCCAACTCTTCACGCATGAAGCAAAGAATAGCAAAGGTGGTGAGTCCTCAAGAGGTAATCAAACTTCTGCCTTATATTCTGATAAAGCTAAGGTCAAGGACAAGTCAAAGAATAGGAAGAATCAAAATCAAGGAAGCTCTTTCCAAGCAAACTTTGCAGGTAGAGGAAGAGCTAGAGGAAGAGGCAGAGGTGGAAAGCAAGGCAGGGGGAGATTCCAATCATCTCAACCTTGCAACATATGTGGCTTATCTAACCATACTAATGAAGAATGTTTCAAGAACCCGAGGAACTCAAGAGGAAGAGGATTCAATAGAGGTGGCTATGGATCAAATAGAGGTAGATACAATGGAGGCTACAACCACAACAACTACTACAACAACAATTACAACAACAACAACAACTATCAAAGTGGCCATAGAGGAAAAAGAGATTACAATAACTATGCAGAGGACCAAAGTCAAGAAGATTCATTATTGATTATGAATCTATCAACGAAGAAGGGTAAGGATGATGATCACATATTTTACATTGATTCGGGATGCTCGAACCATGTAGCAGGAAATGTGGCTTTACTTTCTGATTTGGAAGATCCTCATAACAAGCATGAAGTGCAGACACGAGATGACACAAAGCACTCAGTGGAGAAGATAGGTAATGTGAAGACATCAGATGGGAATATGAACCTCTTAAGCAAAGTCTTGTATGTCCCTACAATTACCAAAAATTTAATAAGTGTTGGACAGATTGTTGAAAAAGGATTGCAGGTTAGATTCAATCGATTAAGAGCATATGTTGAAGACCCAAGGCAAGGCTTTCGAAGGATTGCCAAAGGAGAAAAGACAGGAAGGCTTTTCACTTTTGAAGTGGAAGATACAAAGAACATAGCTTTGTTTAGCTATGGATCTCAAACTCTAACAGAGTTGGAGATATGGCACAAAAGGCTTGCTCACATTGGTGAGAGGACACTCAAACAGATTTGCAGGGACCAAAGTGTACTTGGTTTGCCTAATATCACAAGGCAACACATGATTTATAAGTGTGAAGCTTGTCAACTCGGCAAGGCTCATAGACAACCTTTCAATAAGAAAGGATATATGTATCAAAATCCTTTGGATCTAGTGCACACGGATGTGTGGGGTCCAAGTAAGGAGCCATCTATATCAGGCTCAAGATATTATGTGTCTTTCATAGATGATTGTAGCAGGTGGACCCTTCTGTTTTTCATGAAGCACAAGGATGAAGTGTTTAATTGCTTTAAGAAGTATATTGCTCTTGTTGAAAACCAAACAGGTAGGACTTTGAAACGACTCAGATCAGATGGTGGAGGAGAATACTTCTCTTCTGAATTTGATGCCTTCTTGCATGAGAGAGGCATTAAAAGGGAAGTCACTACAAGGTATACACCCAAACTCAATGGTGTAGCAGAGAGGAGGAACAGAGCTATTGTCGAAGCTGCAAGGTCCATGCTCAACGAAAAGGGATTGCCAAACTACCTATGGGCAGAGGCTGTGTCGACAGCCACATATCTCATAAATAGACTTCCATCTAAGTCACTAGATGGAACCACTCCATATGAAGTGTGGAATGGAAGAAGACCTAGTCTAGAGCATTGCAAAATCTTTGGATGCTTAGCCTATGCTCACATTCCTTCTCAAGTAAGAGGGAAATTGGATCCCAAAGCAGAGAAGTGTGTATTCATTGGTTATGATCAAAACCAAAAAGGATATAGACTGTACAATCCAACCAATAAAGGATTTTCTGTGAGTAGAGATGTAATTTTTGATGAAAACAAATCATGGTTTGATGATGACAGTAAAGTGAAGCTGCCATATGACTTGGATGAAGATTTTCCATCACTTCAACCAAAGGCGCCAAAGCAGATTGAAGAAAGTGATTCGGAGATTGACCTAGAAGACTTGGAAAGACTAAAGCTATGGAAGAACAAAGGTAAAGCAAAGATGTAGGATGCTACATATGGACCCGAGAGCTCACATCAACCACTTAGAAGGTCTTCGAGGGAGATGAAGAAACCAGAGAGGTTTGGTTATGATACTTCTTTGGTCACGAAGCACTCAATCTACATTGCAAAGGATTCAACCAATGAAGAACCTACCACATTCGAAGAAGCACAAAGCAAGAAAGCTTGGAGAGATGCAATGGATGAAGAAATGGAAGCCTTGAAGGAGAATGACACTTGGGAGCTTGTACCTAACAAGCCATCTATGAAGATAATCGGATCTCGATGGATATACAAAATCAAGAGGAATCCAGATGGAAGTATAAATAGACACAAAGCAAGGTTAGTTGCTAAAGGGTTTGCTCAAACCCATGGTATTGATTATGAGGAGACTTTCTCTCCTGTTGCAAAAATGCCTACAATTAGGGTTCTCATTAGTCTTGCTGCATCTAGAAATTGGAATCTTTATCAACTTGATGTAAAGAATGCTTTCTTGAATGGATGGATTTATGAGGAAGTGTATATGGCACAACCTCCTGGATATGAGGATGCACATCATCCTAACTATGTATGCAAACTAAAGAAAGCTTTGTATGGATTGAAGCAAGCTCCAAGAGCTTGGAATTTCAGATTGGTGACTTATTTGCAGGACCAAGGATTCAAAGCTAGCAAGGCGGATACCTCTTTGTTCATAAAGAGGAATGGATCTGAAGTGATCTATTTATGTGTGTATGTTGATGATATTATTATCACAAGCAATGATCTTGAACGAATCAAACAGGTAAAGAGTCAAATGAAGGAGGAGTTCAAAATAAGTGACCTCGGACCACTCACTTATTTTCTTGGATTGGAGTTGATCTACACAGATTCAGGTATATACATCACACAAAGGAAGTATGTCCATGACATGCTCGTCAAGTTCAAGATGGAAAATACCAAGTGTGCAGGTACACCTATGGAGCAAAATCATAAGCTTAGTGCTTATGAAGGAGAGCCAATTGAAGACATCACAAGCTATCAAAGCTTGGTTGGAAGTTTGAACTATGCAACACTCACAAGGGTGGATATATGCTATAGTGTTAGCATATTGAGTCAGTTTATGCATAAGCCGAGAAGACCACATATGGAAGCGGCCAAGCGAGTCCTCAAGTACCTAAAGGGGACCATGAATGAAGGTTTGTTTTATTCATTTACTTGAGGTATTGAGCTAAAGGTCCACTCAGATGCAGATTGGGCCGGATCTAGAGATGATAGAAGAAGCACATCCGGGTATATATCATTTGCAGGTTCAAAAATCATTTCTTGGTCATCGAAGAAGCAACCAACCGTGGCATTATCTTCTACTGAAGCAGAATATAGAGGTTTGGCTAATGCAACTCAAGAAATCATGTGGTTAAAGTCTTTGTACACAGATCTTGGACTTCATTCTTCAACACCTCACATTTTTGGTGACAACACAAGCTCACTACATCTAGCAGCTAATCCGGTATACCATGCTAGAACCAAGCATATTGAAGTCCACTACCATTACATAAGGGAGAAGCTAATGAGCAAGCATATTCAACTATCCTATGTCTCTACAGATATGCACTGTGCCGACATGTTGACTAAAGCTCTTGATGGTACAAAATTAAGTAGATTCAAGTTGATGATTGGCTTGCAGGAAATCAAGGACAATTGAAGACTTATTTGAAGGTCAAGCATGTTAGGCTTGAGGGGGAGCTGTTGGTGCATTTTACCCAAGCCTACATGCTTGATATATTTGATATCATCCTCATTTGTAAGTCACATGAGTAGTCATGTGAACACCTCTTGTAAAAGAGTTCATTTTTATCTCTTGTATTTGGAAAAAGAAAAAAGGAAAAGAATGGCTTACCTCATGCATGATGTAAAAGCAAATTCGTGGCTATAACTACCAAAATCACAAATTCTTGAGCTGAGGGAATATCTCCTAACTTTAAGGATCACTTTTAGGTGGAGCCATTCGAATTCGAATTCAAAACTCCCTCCAAGAATAGCTATAAAAGGAGCAAGAAGGAAGAGGCGATTAGCAAGCCTTGTACGTGACCACTTCATGTCATTTTGTAGAGATTGAAGAGCTTACTCTATACCTCTATCATTCTACTCCCATTGTGCAAAGATTCATTCCCAAATGTGGTTGTAATCATATATGATTTTATACATTTATCATCATTCACTTCTCTATTTTGTTTTGTGTTATACTCACTCAGAGCAGTACCTTAAAAAGGTCATATCTCGAGTTCTACGAAACCTTTTTCAGTGATTTAACATGCGTTGGATAGCTCTTACTGTCTGGTTTCTACATATCCATTTACAAGGTCATTGCATTCATAATTGTGAAGATATCTGCAATTTACTGCTCACTGGTCTATCTCTGCAGAGCCCCGAGAATGGTGGGCATGTTCCAGAAATTGATGAAACTTGTTCTCAGTGCTCAGTCCATCATTTGAAGTGTTTTAAGTTGGATTGGGAAGCTTGCTAAGTCTATTTGCTATTACCATAAGGAAGTTTTCAAATTCTTACCAGGTTGAGAGCATTGTTCATTTTTTCTAGCAGGTGTATGTCCAAAAATAGCAAGTTTTGGGAGCTAGTCATTTCGCAACTAGTCTGTCTTGACTTAAACTTTTGGGATACATGTTCCAAAGTACTTGGCTGATATTTTGGTGGATTAAGGAAGCTTAAAGGGTCTACTAATCAACTCTGAAGTCTCAGTTGGCTGGTGTGAAGCTGGTTGTAGCAGCACCTACTCATCTTTGGATTGCATCCACCATCTCTCTTCACAGTGGTATCAGAGAATAGTCAAGCAACATGGGAGATGGATTTCCATCAATAATTGACAAATTGGATCGAAACAACTACCCAGCATGGTCTCTAAGGATGGAGGCTTACCTTCAACGGAGGAATCTATATGGATTCATATTCGGAGATGAAGCAATGCCAACCATGAGGAACAAAGGGCAACCATCACATGAAGAAGTGGAAGGACTTTCGAATTGGTGTTCGAAGGATGCACTTGCAAGGTCCTATATTCTAAACTCAATCTCTGATTTTGTTTTACCTCATGTCAAAGGATGCAAGACATCAAGAGAGACCTGGAATGCACTTGCTTCTTTCTTCTCTTCCAACACTCGAGAAAGGAAGAACCAATTGTGGATGGAGTTCACAACAATGAAGAAAAGCCCAAAGCAAAATGTGACTGATTATGTCACAAAGATGAAGGAGATTTCCGACCAACTTGGAAGCATTGGAGAGGTAATTGAAGAGGAGCAAATCATAAGACAAATCATGAATGGAATCAAAGCAGACGACAAGTGGGAGTCATTCACAACAACCATGGATTTATACATGGATATGCATGTACCCGACCTCAACACACTCATGGACCAACTCTTCACTCATGAAGCAAAGATTAGCAAAGGTGGTGAGTCCTCAAGAGGTAATCAAACTTCTGCCTTATATTTTGATAAAGCTAAGGTCAAGGACAAGTCAAAGAATAGGAAGAATGAAGATGAAGGAAGCTCTTTCCCAGCAAACTTTGCAGGTAGAGGAAGAGCTAGAGGAAGAGGCAGAGGTGGAAAGCAAGGCAGGGGGAGATTCCAATTATCTCAACCTTGCAACATATGTGGCTTATCTAACCATACTACTGAAGAATGTTTCAGGAACCCGAGGAACTCAAGAGGAAGAGGATTCAATAGAGGTGGCTATGGATCAAATAGAGGTAGATACAATGGAGGCTACAACAACAACAACTACTACAACAATAATTACAACAACAACAACAACTATCAAAGTGGCCATAGAGGAAAAAGAGATTACAATAACTATGCAGAGGACCAAAGTCAAGAAGATTCATTATTGATTATGAATCTATCAACGAAGAAGGGTAAGGATGATGATCACATATTTTACATTGATTCGGGATGCTCGAACCATGTAGCAGGAAATGTGGCTTTACTTTCTGATTTGGAAGATCCTCATGACAAGCATGAAGTGCAGACAGGAGATGACACAAAGCACTCAGTGGAGAAGATAGGTAATGTGAAGACATCAGATGGGAATATGAACCTCTTAAGCAAAGTCTTGTATGTCCCTACAATTACCAAAAATTTAATAAGTGTTGGACAGATTGTTGAAAAAGGATTGCAGGTTAGATTCAATCCATTTGGATCATATGTTGAAGACCCAAGGCAAGGCTTTCGAAGGATTGCCAAAGGAGAAAAGACAGGAAGGCTTTTCACTTTTGAAGGGGAAGATACAAAGAACATAGCTTTGTTTAGCTATGGATCTCAAACTCTAACAGAGTTGGAGATATGGCACAAAAGGCTTGCTCACATTGGTGAGAGGACACTCAAACGGATTTGCAGGGACCAAAGTGTACTTGGTTTGCGTAATATCACAAGGCAACACATGATTTATAAGTGTGAAGCTTGTCAACTCGGCAAGGCTCATAGACAACCTTTCAATAAGAAAGGATATATGTATCAAAATCCTTTGGATCTAGTGCACACGGATGTGTGGGGTCCAAGTAAGGGGCCATCTATATCAAGCTCAAGATATTATGTGTCTTTCATAGATGATTGTAGCAGGTGGACCATTCTGTTTTTCATGAAGCACAAGGATGAAGTGTTTAATTGCTTTAAGAAGTATATTGCTCTTGTTGAAAACCAAACAGGTAGGACATTGAAACGACTCGGATCAGATGGTGGAGGAGAATACTTCTCTTCTGAATTTGATGCCTTCTTGCATGAAAAGAGGCATTAAAAGGGAAGTCACTACAAGGTATACACCCGAACTCAATGGTGTAGCAGAGAGGAGGAACAAAGCTATTGTCGAAGCTGCAAGGTCCATGCTCAACGAAAAGGGATTGCCGAACTACCTATGGGCAGAGGCTGTGTCGACAGCCACATATCTCAGAAATAGACTTCCATCTAAGTCAGTAGATGGAACCACTCCATATGAAGTGTGGAATGGAAGAAGACCTAGTCTAGAGCATTGCAAAATCTTTGGATGCTTAGCCTATGCTCACATTCCTTCTCAAGTAAGAGGGAAATTGGATCCCAAGGCAGAGAAGTGTGTATTCATTGGTTATGATCAAAACCAAAAAGGATATAGATTGTACAATCCAACCAATAAAGGATTTTCTGTGAGTAGATATGTAATTTTTGATGAAAACAAATCATGCTTTGATGATGACAGGAAAGTGAAGCTGCCATATGACTTGGATGAAGATTTTCCATCACTTCAACCAAAGGAGCCAAAGCAGATTGAAGAAAGTGATTCGGAGATTGACCTAGAAGACTTGGAAAGACTAAAGCTATGGAAGAACAAAGGTAAAGCAAAGATGCAGGATGCTACATATGGACCCGAGAGCTCACATCAACCACTTAGAAGGTCTTCGAGGGAGAAGAAGAAACCAGAGAGGTTTGGTTATGATACTTCTTTGGTCACGAAGCACTCAATCTACATTGCAAAGGATTCAACCAATGAATAACCTACCAGATTCGAAGAAGCACAAAGCAAGAAATCTTGGAGAGATGCAATGGATGAAGAAATGGAAGCCTTGAAGGAGAATGACACTTGGGAGCTTGTACCTAACAAGCCATCTATGAAGATAATCGGATCTCGATGGATATACAAAATCAAGAGGAATCCAGATGGAAGTATAAATAGACACAAAGCAAGGTTAGTTGTTAAAGGGTTTGCTCAAACCCATGGTATTGATTATGAGGAGATTTCTCTCCTGTTGCAAAAATGCCGACAATTAGAGTTCTCATTAGTCTTGTTGCATCTAGAAATTGGAATCTTTATCAACATGATGTAAAGAAGGCTTTCTTGAATGGATGGATTTCTAAGGAAGTGTATATGGCACAACCTCCTGGATATGAGGATGCACATCATCCTAACTATGTATGCAAACTAAAGAAAGATTTGTACGCATTGAAGCAAGCTCCAAGAGCTTGGAATTTCAGATTGGTGACTTATTTGCAGGACCAAGGATTCAAAGCTAGCAAGGCGGATACCTCTTTGTTCATAAAGAGGAATGGATCTGAAGTGATCTATTTATGTGTGTATGTTGATGATATTATTATCACAGGCAATTATCTTTGAAGGAATCAAACAGGTAAAGAGTCAAATGAAGGAGGAGTTCAAAATAAGTGACCTCGGACCACTCACTTATTTTCTTGGATTGGAGTTGATCTACACAGATTCAGGTATATACATCACACAAAGGAAGTATGTCCATGACATGCTCGTCAAGTTCAAGATGGAAAATACCAAGTGTGCAGGTACACCTATGGAGCAAAATCATAAGCTTAGTGCTTATGAAGGAGAGCCAATTGAAGACATCACAAGCTATCAAAGCTTGGTTGGAAGTTTGAACTATGCAACACTCACAAGGGTGGATATATGCTATAGTGTTAGCATATTGAGTCAGTTTATGCATAAGCCGAGAAGACCACATATGGAAGCGGCCAAGCGAATCCTCAAGTACCTAAAGAGGACCATGAATGAAGGTTTGTTTTATTCATTTACTTCAGATATTGAGCTAAAGGTCTACTCAGATGCAGATTGGGCCGGATCTAGAGATGATAGAAGAAGCACATCCGGGTATATATCATTTGTAGGTTCAAAAATCATTTCTTGGTCATCGAAGAAGCAACCAACCGTGGCATTATCTTCTACTGAAGCAGAATATAGAGGTTTGGCTAATGCAACTCAAGAAATCATGTGGTTAAAGTCTTTGTACACAGATCTTGGACTTCATTCTTCAACACCTCACATTTTTGGTGACAACACAAGCTCACTACATCTAGGAGCTAATCCGGTATACCATGCTAGAACCAAGCATATTGAAGTCCACTACCATTACGTAAGGGAGAAGCTAATGAGCAAGGATATTCAACTATCCTATGTCTCTACAGATATGCAATGTGCCGACATGTTGACTAAAGCTCTTGATGGTACAAAATTAAGTAGATTCAAGTTGATGATTGTCTTGCAGGAAATCAAGGACAATTGAGGACTTATTTGAAGGTCAAGCATGTTAGGCTTGAGGGGGAGCTATTGGTGCATTTTACCCAAGCCTACATGCTTGATATATTTGATATCATCCTCATTTGTAAGTCACATGAGTAGTCATGTGAACACCTCTTGTAAAAGAGTTCATTTTTATCTCTTGTATTTGGAAAAAGAAAAAAGGAAAAGAATGGCTTACCTCATGCATGATGTAAAAGCAAATTCATGGCTATAACTACCAAAATCACGAATTTTTGAGCTGAGGGAATATCTCCTAACTTTGGGGATCACTTTTAGGTGGAGCCATTCGAATTCGAATTCAAAACTCCCTCCAAGAATAGCTATAAAAGGAGCAAGAAGGAAGAGGCGATTAGTAAGCCTTGTACGTGACCACTTCATGTCATTTTGTAGAGATTGAAGAGCTTAATCCATAGCTCTATCATTCTACTCCCATTGTGCAAAGATTCATTGCCAATGTGGTTGTAATCATATATGATTTTATGCATTTATCATCATTCACTTCTCTGTTTTGTTCTCTGCTATAGTCACTCAGAGCAGTACCTTTAGAAGGTCATATCGCGAGTTCTACTGAACCTTTTTTAGTGATTTAACGTGTGTGGATAGCTCTTACTGTCTAGTTTCTGCATATCAATTTTCAAGGTCATTGGATTTATACTTTTGAAGATATCTGCAATTTACTACTCACTGGTCTATCTCTGCAGAGCCCCGAGAATGGTGGGCATGTTCCAGAAATTGATGAAACTTGTTCTGAGTGCTCAGTCCATCATTTGATGTGTTTTAACTTGGATTGGGAAGCTTGATAAGTCTATTTGCTATGCCCAAAAGGAAGGTTTCAAATTCCTACCAGGGTGAGAGCACTGTTCATTTTTTTCAGCAGGTGTATGTCCAAAAATAGCAAGTTTTGGGAGCTAGTCATTTCGCAACTAGTCTGTCTTGACTTAAACTTTTGGGATACATGTTCCAAAGTACTTGGCTGATATTTTGGTGGATTTAGGAAGCTTAAAGGGTCTACTAATCAACTCTAAAGTCTCAGTTGGCTGGTGTGAAGCTGGTTGTAGCAGCACCGACTCATCTTTGGATTGCATCCACCATCTCTCTTCACATCTCTTTGATGGTCCTTATCCGTGCATCATCATCACTTGTCACAAGAAGATCATCTACATATATGCATATCAAACATATCTTGTCATTTTTCTTCCTCACATACAAGGATGGATCTGCATCAATTGGAGAGAAACCACATCTCTTCAAGAAGTCCACTAGCCTCTGATTCCAAGTCCTTGGGGGTTGCTTTAGACCATATAGAGCCTTCTTCAACCTATAAACATAGGTAGGATGTTGTAGATCTACATACCCTTGAGCTTGTTCCATGAACACCTCTTCTTGGAACTCACCATTCAAGAAAGCATTCTTTATGTCCATCTAGTAGATAGGCCACCTCCTTGCTGCACATAGGGTTATGAGAGCTCTATTGGTAGCCTTGTTTGCCACAGGGCCAAAAGTCTCCTCATAATCCACCCCTTGTGTCTGTGTGAAGCCTTTAGCTACTATTCTAGCCTTGTACCTTGCCAAGCTACCATCTGCATTTCTCTTGGTCTTGTACACCCACCTCTTTTGGACTATCTTCATGCCTTCCTTCTTTGGTACTAGTTCCCAAGTGTTTTTCTCCTTAAGAGATTTGAACTCTTCATACATGGCCTTCCTCCACTCTGCTTTGGCCTTTGCCTCGTCATAAGAATTTGGCTCTTGATCTGCAATGACATTCATCTTGTATGCATAGTGCTTTGCCATGAAAGAACCATATGTATACCTTTTTGGGGGTGCCTTCTTCCTTGTAGACCTCCTCTCTTGAACTTTGGGATATTGCTTCTTGAGTCTATTGAGATTTACATTAGGAGTAATGACCTCCTCAAGCTCTTCCTCTTCTGACTCCACTTAAGCTTCCCTAGTGCCATAGTTTGTCTCTTCCAACCCTCTACTCTTTGAAATAGGGGATGGTCCTTCATATTCATAAGTGTAAGAGTGATCATATGAATGTATCTTATATGTAGAAGCCTCTTGTTCACTGCTCGTGATTGACTCTTGAGGTTGAATCTGCACATCAAAGTCTGCATACTCCTTTTTCTCACTTCACTAGGAACATGAACAAAGCATAGACATCCAAATACCTTGAGGTGCTCCATGGTTGGTTTCTTGCCATAATAGACTTCTTGTGGATTCAAGTTGTGAACACCACCTATTGGAACCCTGTTCATCAAGTAACAAGTCGTATTCATAGCCTCAGCCCAATAAAGGAATGGTAACATACCTTCATTTATGAGACATCTAGCTATCTCAACCAAATGCCTATTATTCATCTTTGCAACACCATTTTGTTGAGGGTTGTACCTACATGTAAAGTGCCTCTTTATGCCATTTTCCTACAAGTACTTTGTGAATTCCGTGGAAAAATACCCTCCCCCTCCATCTGACCTTAGTGTCTTAATGTGTGCATCACGTTCTTTCTCAACAAGGGACCTAAACGTTTGAAAGCATGAAAAAACTTTTGATTTTTCCTTGATAACATATAGCCATACCTTTCTTGAGTGGTCATCAATGAAAGTGACAAAGTACCTAGCTCGTCCCAATGAAGCATCTCTGCTAGGGCCCCATACATCTGAGTGTATAAGCTCCAAGAGCTTAGAGGATCTGTACTCACTCTTTGGAAATGGCTTCCTTGCTTGCTTACCTAGTTGACAAGCATCACAAAACTCATGTAGACTTAGGCCTTCAAGACTTGGTATTCCCTGCACTAAACCTACTTTGCACATGTTTTTTAACTTGAAAATATTGATATGTCCTATCCTCTTGTGCCAAAGATCAATCTCTGCAATCCTTTTGTTACCAATCATCACATAACATACCTTGTTGCATGTAGGAGCAACATTTAGTGTGAATAATCTACCTTCTTTCCTTCCCTTGGCAATGACCTTTCCTCCTTGCTTCACCATGCACCCTTTTGCATCAAATATAACCTGCATACCTCTCTCTACCATCTATCCTATAGAGATAAGGTTCTTGGAAATAGATGGAACATGGAGCACATATTTCAGAGACTTGATAGATTTACCTTCACCTAGCTTCACATCCCCCACATGTGTAATGGGATGATCAGTGTTATCTCCTGTCTCCACTCAACCTTTTGAGCTTAAGACCTACATATGAACAAAATATTCCTCTATACATGACATGTGATTAGAGCATCCAAAGTATATGTACAACTTTGTGTCCTTGGGATCACTAGTGTAGACATGTCTCATGGCTAGGAGGGTCCTAGTTCCCTTACTCCTTCTTCTTCTTGCCTTTGTCATCCTTGAACTAGAAATTTGAAGAAATATGATTCTACTTACCATATATAAAACAAGTTTTACCTTGATGAGGGTTGTTCTTCCCTTTGACATTCTTGTCCTTCCTTGAAGATGATGCCTTGCTATCTCCTTTTGAATCTGAATATTCTTCCTTGTACGACTTCCATTTGATTTTTCCTCTTTTCCCCATCTTGCCACACTTGCCTTTACCTTTGCTAGCATATATGACTTGTGAGTGACCATCCTTCTTGGATGTGTCTCCTATGGCAACCTCTTCTGCCACTAGGTGTGGTATCAACTCCTCAAGAGTTGGTACATGATCTCTATACAAGATGGTAGTAATGAGGGGTTTCCACTTGTCTTCCCCTCTCATCCCATTGAGAGGAATCTACACAAGCTCTTCCTCATCTACTTTGCAGCCAATGGATGCCAATTTCTCCCTCAACTCCTTCACCCTCAAGGTGTAGTCAACAATAGATTGACCACTACCCTTCTTCAAGGAATGGAGTTCATTCTTAAGATCCATCTTTCTGCTTCTTGTGGAAGTGGCATATATCTTCTCTAAGCCTCCCAAACATCTCTAGCATGATCAAAATCTGATATATGACCAATCATAGTGTTAGAGATTACCTGTGATATGTAGAAGATAGCCCTCCTATTCCTTTCCTCCCAATCCTTCAACATCTTCCATTCTTGATTGGTGACCTTTGGATCTTTGGGATCCACATTAGGCTTTTCTTCATCTCCACACACAATAGGCCATAAACCTTTGCTCATGAAGTAGTTCATGACTCTGAACCTCCATGGTTGATTGTTGTCTTTGTCAAGCATCTCCACTTTTTGACCTAGATATTCCATAATGAATGGGAAATTAGGGTTGCACTAAAATGTACCTCTTAGCCTTGATGTCCAAGCTTTTGTGTCCTTCTCCTAGAGTCTTCAAAGGATGTTTCCTGCTCTGATAGCAACTTATGGAAATTAATCCCTCTAATTTGCACACTAGAAGTTCAATGAATCCAATAGCTAGGTCCCTTCATACACCTTTTCTATTACCCTATAGAAAAACTCTAATTCACATACCTTAAACTAATCCAAATCACCTAAGAGTTTAGGCACACTTAGTGCATTTCATAATCTTTCCAATAAGCTATATAATAGCTCAAATGGATCTGTTTAGGTCAATCAACAACTTTGTACAAAATAGACTATGTAGAGAAGTAAGATATGCAAAAATTAGGGCTATAGAGATACACAAATTTCTCTACACATAAAGCTCATTTCAAGAAGCCCTAGGGAAAGTAAGACACATATATAAGCTACATAATGCACCTTAAATCTCTTGAATTGGATATGTACACAAAGAGTTACAACTATTATAAGCAAACTATGTCTACACCTATAAGAGACTAGAGGGGGTGTGGGCTTGATAGCTCCTCCTTAATCCTCCTCTATGCATGTAATGTCCTCCTCTGCATTTTTCCTATCTTGAACAATTATGTTTCAGCTCCTTGTGCCTTGGATGAATATCTCCTTGAGCCTCCTTGAGTATATGTCTCCTAGTCTTCAATGACCTACAAGACTTCCATGTATTTGATGACTCTTTACCTTCTTTTATAGCTTTTGGATGCCTCTCCCGACTTTTCCACCACCTTGGGACTCCCTTGCCTGACCTTGCCCAACCTTGTTAAAACTTGAGACTACCCTAAGTGATTTGAGTCATGATGTTTTTCCATTATAAGGTCTTTTGACCCCTTTATCCACCTAAAGCTTGCATAGTTCACATTTTCAACATACGGGTCACTTATCTTTGTACATTCACTTGGTAATTCATTTACTATTGTATTGTGTCTTCTTCATCCTTGTGCTATTTGTATCCTTGCCCAAACCTCAAACTCCAGCAATTTGGCATTGAGTTGATTATAGATCCACCATATTTGATTACTCCTATATTTTTTTGTCTGACAACCTTAATTGCTACATGTGAGTTGTGATAGTCAGTTAATGGGGCATGTGTTATGAAGCAATTACCTAGACCACTATTCATAGAAATTGGTGCTCCCAATGAAGCGACAATGCTTAGCATTTCACTTGAGAACCATGCTTTGAAACACAATAGATCATATAGACTTACCTACTAGTATGTATTTCTTAGAACCTGGCCTACTAAGAAAGGGGTTGTTGGTGCACTTACGATGAGTTTCAGTGCCACACACTTTAACTCTTGTTGGGTTGTCTGGTAAGCATCTTCGATTGTTCCTTCTTTCTTCTATTCTTTTTCTTGATCCTTCCGCAATTCTGGTATTTGACTTGACACCGAAATGTCTGGACTTTACAATCCCGTTTCAACATTCCTTGTCAACTCTCCTTGCACTTTGTATAAGGTGCTTTTATCTTGCTAGGTTCCTTTTCTAACTTATTAGACTTTGAATTCTTCTCAGGTTCCCTTGTATCATCCTTTTTCTGCTAGTATGTGGGAGTTGTTCTCTCAAGACTAGCCACTCCACTCATTTCACTTCCCTACTACAATCTAGCACCCTTGTTTTCGAGTACCTCATCCTTTTCTTTTGTTACCTTCTGAGCTCTAGTCCATATTCTCAATGGGGAGATTTCTCTTAATTGCACTACATTAGCCATTGGCAACCATGGTGGTGCATTGTGGTATGAGAAGCATTATTTATTGGATTTTGGCTTGCAATAGCCCACTTCAGGCAGTCTCTTGTATAGTGATCCCTTGACTCTAGAAAATTAGAGCAAGGAGGTGTGTTTTCACGTAAGAGGTAGCGATCTTGCACCATATTCTTTTCATCAAAAAAACATTATGGGCCATCGAAGCCTATTCCTACATGCTGAGGTCTGATAATTCATGTGTTTTTACACACCAATGCTAGCAAGATAAGAATAGAAAGTAGGAATTGCAGGAATATTACTGGGAACATGTCCTAGTACTATTGCCATTCGCTACATTATTGAAACGATGGGCAGTGTTGGTCTAGCTAGTTGCCCCCACTATGGGTGCTGCAATTCAAACATACCTTTTAGATAATATAATTGTAGGATTCATGCTCCCATTTACCACAAAATTGGAAGACTACCTTATTCGGACATTCAATTTGCAGGTGCCCTTGTTGATGGCAAATATTTCACAAGAGAGTCTCTTTTGTCTCTCGCTCCCTCAGTGCCTCGATTTCCTTCCTTAGCCTTGCTACGATATCATTTTCAGCATTTGTGAATCGTCGTTGTTCAAGGATGTTAGAACATCGCTTAGAATGAGACATAAAGCCATTAATATGGACTCTAGCGTACTCAATCCTTATGGCCATAATGACAAAATCTTTTATTGGAGGACTTGGTTGTGCCTTGTGCTCATTGAAAGTTCCTTTTCTATCCATTTAATTGATTAAAAAATCACTTGGTTCCTCTGATAGTTTTGCAACTAACGCCTTCCTTCTTATCATCAGCTCTGGGAAGGACTTGTATTTCCTTAGGTCTAGATTCTTGAGCACATCTAAGACTTGCTCTGTAGAGTTTCCTAGTCGAAATGCAGAAGAAAACTCAGTCTTCATCTCCTGCCATGTTGCAAAATGATTTCCCTCAAATTTGTTGAACCACTTATCATCAAGTTTATCAAATGTTGCTAGACCAGAATAGACTTTCCATGGGTCATTGTATATATAGATTTTACCACTGACATGATTACAAGCGAGCTTGTATTAATAATGACTAATTCCACATATATAATAGGAAGTGAACTAATTTGAAAATATTGTATTATAGTCAAAAGGAATTACAGAGTTGAACCGAGCCACCAAGAAATGTGTAAAAAATCATAGGAAACCTTCTTGACATAGAACATAATAGAAAAGTATGGATGTTTGGCCCTACAATGGATCAAGTGTCACAACTATATCTACTTTCCTCAACCTTGGAGACTCTTCAGTTGCACGAATCTTCAACAAGAGACACCAAGGAAGGAGGAATCACCAGAAGGTCTTGGAAAAGTAGAATTGAAAACCAAATGACTTCCTCGAATCTGTGAGAACTAGAATGCGAAAGATTTGTGAATGATGTGTGTGCCACTCTCCTCCCATCCATTATATCCCCTTGTATTCAAAATAGCAATGATATGGAATGGTGTAGTGCCGACATGTGGCCATCATGCAACACTCATGCCCATTACCATTGGATACCTTGGGAGATCCCCTGAGCTTGGGACCTTGGCTATGGCTGGCCCTTATCCCACACACACATGGAGTGGTGTCTGTGGACCAATGTCTGATAGAATCCTGGTCACTGAGTGATCACCTCTGATGCTAGCCTTCTGTAGGATCACCACCTTGCCAATCCTCAACCTATCGGGGTTCCCTGAAGATGCATTGTTATCGGTAGATAAACTACTCACAGCCTTAACCACCACAACTTCCAAGCACAAAAGTTCAAATCTGACACTTGTCTTCTTCTTCCCAATGGTGATGCCTGAATCTTTAGTTGTCACACTTTACTCTAAGCTTTCTCCACGTCTTGAGATGCCTAGTTACCAGATTTTGACCTTCTCAATCAGCACTTATTAATCACCATTAGTTTTTTTGTATTCAGCTTCCATGCGGCCAAAAATTTCTTTAATCCTTCCTAGAACATAGGCTGAGAAGTTTCTTCACTAGAAGATACATTTGGTTGTCCTCTATTTAAAAGAGGCAATGATGTATCATATATATATAAATATATATATATATATATATATATATATATATATATATATATATATATATATATATATATATATATATATATATATATATATATATATATATATATATATATATATATATATGTGTGTGTGTGTGTGTGTGTGTGTGTGTGTGTGTGTGTGTGTATATATATATATATATATATATATATATATATCGGTTGAACTCATTGATGTCTCCTTGATACATGAAGGTAAATGCTGGATGGCATCCTCCAAAAAAACCCACATCAGGACTAACCAATTCATTTACATTGTGGATGATCTAGATGACAACCTTTGCTCTCAAAACAATGGCCAACAAAAATACATTTCACCACCTCATCATCTAATTTCTTGCATTGTTACTAAGGCACTAATGCATATGTCAAGCAACCAAAAACATGAAGATGAGCAAAAAATGGCTCGCAAATATGCCAAGTTTCATGATTTTTTAGGACACCTATTAATGACAAATGCAACAGGCATTATGACTTCAACAAAGAGACGTTGATGTAAAGCCAAACTTTTGACCATACACCTTGCCATTTCCATGAGAGACTTGTCTTTCCTCTCTATAACACCTTTTTTTTGTGAAGTTTATGGCACTGTAAATTGGTATTTTATCCTATGATTATCCAGAAATGAATTAAGTTCAAAGGATATGTACACCTCTCACTCAAAACAGAGGGTGCCCATCTTACATGTTGATAAAATTTGGGCCATAACCAAGAAACTTTTGAAGCACATAAATAATTTGGAATTTGACTTTAATGGCTAGACTCATGCATGTCTAGAGAATTCATCAATAAATATAATGAACTAAAGGTGATTTCCAAAGGATGGTGTCTTCATATGACCACATACTTCATTGTGAACATGCTTCAATGTTTGTTCAACTGTTACCACACCATCTTCAAGAATGAAGAACACTATATCTTACACAAAATATGGCTTTCACATAAAATATTTGGATGGTTCCTCAATTTTAGGCAAAGGATACATCTGAATTTGCGTGCATAAGAAACTTGAAAAATTTGGATGCCCAAAATGTGCATGACAAAGTTTTGCATATGAAATAGATTACAAGTCTACTACACATGTAGAATCATCCATAAATTCTTCATAATCTATGAGCTTATAGAATCAATGACATAATGTAATAACATTATAGATGCAATAATTTTGTTTCTTTAGAAAGATAAATAATTTTATATCTATCATCAATAAACTTTAACACCAAGCTAAGTTTGGCTAGTTCTGACACTGATAACATTTTCTTCTTGATCCTTGTCACATATAGGGCATCTGACAATGTGAATGCACTACCATTGGAACAAATGAGCACCATTATTCTGATTCCCATGATAGGATATGAGGATTTGTTTGCACATGTGACTTCATTCCAATTGAGGTCAGGAATCAAGTGAGGTGAAAAAATTTCTATGAGAGGTGACATGTTTGGTCTCACCACTATCAAAGTACTAAACATCTGATTCCATAGTTGACAAACAATGACCATGTGTTGATGGTTCATAACTGCATAAAAGGCATGTTTTGCCTAAATTGGTGTTTTGGCAACAAATGTATAATAACCCTCAAAATTCAAAAACATATGAATGAATCACCTTCATTCATATGATCATTCTGTAATGTTTTTTGAGGTAAGAAACATGAACCTCATTTCTTGCGTGATATGATGTGGCAAGAGTACCCCAAGCATCCTTTGTTGTTTTGCATGCACAAACATGAGAACAAGCGCATGCTTGATAGATAAAGCAATCATATGCATCTTCACCATCCAATAAAAGTTTCTCCATAGTGGTTAGGGTGGTAATGGGGTACTTGATGTCATAAAAAATGGATTTTTAGGCGGACTCAAAAATAGGAACTTAACCAAAACTCAAACCTACAACAACATTTTGAACATTTGTAGATGTGATAGGGCATATTTCAAGACCTTGAACAACATTCCACAATCTTGCTGCAACCAATACATGCCTCACCATGTATACGCATAATGGGTAGAGGCACCATCATCAAGAATCTTCTTGTCTAGCGCTTTGCATGATGGTAAGTTTTCACATGAGGTGTGTGTTTCTAGTGTTTTTTGCTTGTGATTTGGGCACACATTCATCATCCTTTGCACTTAGTTTATTTACTTAGATAGATAGAGAGGTAGAAATAGCGTTTTTTTATTTTATGGTTAGGATTTATAAAGTTTCCATTAAGCTCATAATTGTGTTCTTCTTCTCCATCATTTTCTACTTATTCTACACTTATTTATCTTCATTTCCTTGTTCTCCACCATAGTTGGGCTATAGTAGTCCATAATGTAGGGGCTTCAAAGACCAAAAAATAGAGCCCAAATCTATGTTTTTGGAGCTCTCTGGAAGGCTAAAAGTCGCCTTACAAAATGGACATTTTGTACAAGAACGAGGTAAAGCCTCTTATTTGCTTATTTTAATCTCTAAAGAAAGAGTGAGGGAAGGTGAAAGGATACCTACATAAGGGTATAGGAGCATAAGATACAAAAACACCAATCCCTAGAAGTAAAAAAAGAAAATCAAGAAATATCTTAATTATCTAAGATATGAGAGATTCAAATACAATCCAAGCCTTCCCCTAATGTACTTGATCCCTTCCTCATCATTTCAAGTGACAAGAAAGTCCTCAACATACACACAAAGATAGAGCGGCTTGTTATCTTTCAACCTTATGAATAGAGATGTGTTAGCTTTGCCTTTGTTTGAAGCCGCACTTCTTCAAGTACTCCATTAATCTTGTGTTCAAAGCTTTGGGAGCTTTCTTGAGACCATGTAGTTCTTTGTTGATCTTGCATACATGTGTTGTACATCAACAATTTTGAAACCCCTCAAGTAGACCCATATAGACAATTTCTTCTAGTTCTCAATCAAGGACATCATTCTTCACATCCAATTGGAATATGTGCCAATTCTTTCTTGATGCAATTGCTATAAGACTCCTAATGTATGTTGAAGAGGAGTTTCCCAAATCCTCTCAAAGTGGCTTATCTTTTTGCATGGTGTTGCAATGCTCCTCTGTACCTTCTCTGCAAAAAAAATTGTGAACAAAGAGTATGAGTTCATCTTATGCATGCTTCACAAGTGGATGGTCCCAATGCATTTTTCTGGCTAAGTAGACCACTATATGCTTTATTAGAACATACATATAAAAGATTGTCCTACAACCATTTGGCCTTTCACATAGACACTAATGATAATAATACGTAACAATCTGCCATCAAAGGACAATGACTTGCTATCTCACAAAAGGGGAAAAGCAAGTATGGTTCAGCTTTGGGTTCATCAAAACCAAAGCCTCAAGCTTCCTCTTCCACTCATTCCTCTAATGATGCTGATTTGCAAAAGGAGAAGAGATGCAAATATTGTCGAATGGTTGGTCATACTATTGATGAATGTAGAAAGCTTGCCAAATGCAATGAAAAGAAAAAGGAATCCGGCATGTCTATTGCTGAAAATTCAGCAAATGCAAAGAATGATGAAGCTAACATGGCTCAATATTTTTGGGCATGTGTTGTTACATGTCATTATGATGTTTCTTTGCATTCTAAATGTATGGTTGTGAGTGAAGCTAATCCGGATTGGTTCTTTGATAGTGGTGCTTCAAAGCACATAACATCATGCAAAAGATTTTTGGCCTCTTTGAAAGATGCACCTAAAGGAGGACATGTAGTGTGTGCAAACAATGCCTCTTATCCTATCATTGGAGTAGGAGAAATTGAGCTTACGGCTACAAATGGAGGTTTGATTCTCTTGAAAAATGCATTGTATGTGCCCGGTATCAAGAATAACTTAATTTCAGTTCTGTTGATTGCCAAAGTTGGACTTCATGTACACTTTGTTGATGATAAGTGTATGGTTCATGATTTCAGCAATGGCGATGTTATCGTGATGTCCGGTACATTATGTAATGGTTTGTATTGCATGGATACATACAAGAGGTCTGCCTCGAATGCCGTATTTTCTCATACTTCTTCCATGGCTGAAATAGAGCTTTGGCATGCTTGTTTTGGTCACTTAAACTTCAATAGTTTGCTTTACTTGCAAAAGAAGGACATGGTTATTGGCTTGTCTACACTTGAGTCCATTGAAAAGCATGCATGTGAAGGTTGCATTCTTGGAAAAATGCATCGTGTTTCTTTTCCAAAAGATAGTCATACACACACTACAAGAAAATTGCAGCTTGTTCATAGTGATGTATTGGTCCCATCAAGACTCCATCTTTTGGGAAGCATGTATATTTTGTTACCTTCATTGATGATGCTACTCGCCATACATGGGTGTATCCTATGAAAGCAAAGAATGAGGTATTTTCTTGCTTCAAAGCATTTTTAGCTATGGCTGAAAATTTTTCTTCACAAAGGCTTTTGACTCTACGCATGGATCGTGGTGGTGAATACATGTCACATGAGGTTAATGCTTTTCTTCGTGAAAGAGGTATTTCACACCAATGTATGGTGCTATATACACATCAGCAAAATGGTGTTTTCGAGCGTAAAAATAGAACACTTTTTGAAATGGCACGATGTATGGTTAAAGGAAAGCATCTTCTTGATAAGTTTTGGTGGAAGCCGTCATGTGTGCAAATTATGTGTTGAATCCCTACCCTACAAAAGCATTGAGAGTCATCAGTCCTTACGAGGCTTGGAATGGTCATAAGCCTATGGTTAGTCATATGCGTGTGTTTGGTTGTTTGGCATATGCTCTTGAGCCATCACAACAACATCACAAACTTGATGACAAGGCAAAGAAATGTATATTTGTTGGTTATAATGCTGAAAGTAAGGGATATCATTTGTACCATCCATTGACGAACATAATT
The DNA here is from genome assembly GCA_020310875.1 of Ceratopteris richardii. Classification (NCBI taxonomy): domain Eukaryota; kingdom Viridiplantae; phylum Streptophyta; class Polypodiopsida; order Polypodiales; family Pteridaceae; genus Ceratopteris; species Ceratopteris richardii. The sequence goes on from CM035426.1 coordinate 60,956,056, forward strand.
ATCGTGAGTCAAGATGTGGTATTTGCTAAAAATTCAGTTTTTCCTCTACTCGAATGCAAAAAACAGCCAACAGTTAGCTCACAAGATGTGTTCGATACACTCATGCCTTTGTTCCAAAATGATGCGCTTGACTATGGCCATGTAGATCAGCCAAATGAGGCTCAAAGGGCTGAAAAATTCCAGCCAAATAGGGCCGAAAATGCAAAGAATTTCCAGCCAAACATGACTGAAAAATTTCAGCCAAAAATTATCAAAACTGCTGGAAATTTCCAGCCACATATGGCTGAACATTTGCATCAAAATATGGCTGAAAATGAGCATGAAAGTTAGCCCACGCATGATGTACATGTTGAAGATGTATTACATAATGAACGCATGTCTATCAAGAGTGCACAATCTATGCCAAAGTGGCTGAAACAAACTTTGCAGGACAGCAAACTGAGTGCACCTTTACTTGGTAGAACAAGATCAAGCTCTCACCATGCATCAAGTAATTTTGTGGATTATTCTCTTATTGCAACCACATGTAATGAAGAGCCACTTTCTTTTGAAAATGCATGTGACAATCCACAATGGATGAGTGCTATGCAATCAGAAATGGATTCCATACATAGGAATGGTACTTGGGAGTTATGTGAATTGCCAAAAGGAAAGAATGCCATTGGTACGAAGTGCGTTTACAAGATTAAGAGAAAATATGATGGTAGCATTGATCGATACAAAGCTAGATTGGTTGCCAAAGGATATGCGCAACAATATGGCATTGACTATGAGGAAACTTTTGCACCTACTTCATGCATGACTACCATTCATACCATGGTTGCATTGGCTGCCCATCGAGGTTGGAAAAAGCATCAGTTGGACATAAAAACAGCCTTCTTGAATGGTGATTTGCAAGAAGAGGTTTATGTGAAGCAACATCTTGGATTTCCTATGAAAGGGAGAGAACATATGGTTTGTCGCTTGCATAAAGCCTTGTATGTTCTCAAGCAAACTCCACGTGCATGGTATGATAAAATCCATAAGCACTTGATTGCTCTTGGCTTCATATGTAGTCAGATTGAAAGCACACTCTATGTACACAAAAATGGGGTTGATCTTATAGTGCTTGTTCTTTATGTCGATGAAATCCTCTTGATTGGGTCATGTGATGCAAAACTTGACATTCTTATGGGTGATTTGCAGCATACTTTTGATGTCACTTATCTTGTTCTTTTGAGCTACTATCATGGCATCCAATTTGTATACGTTGAGGGGGGAATTGTTATGCATCAAGCAAAGTAGTTTGAAAAACTACTTCAACGTTTTGACTTTGAGGATTGCAAGCCAGTTTCCACACCAGTTGAGATAGGATTCAAGTTCTCAATTGAGGATTCCAGTGATGCATTTGACACTTCTCTTTATCAGCAAGCCGTGGGATGTCTTATATATGCATGCAACACAAGGTCGGATATACAATATGCAATTTCCCAGTTTAGTCGATTCATGCATAGCCCTAGCACTAAGCATTGGCAAGTGGTGAAATGTGTGTTTAGATGTCTTTGAGGCACTTTGAGCTTAGGTCTCTTTTATGGAAGAGATATTCAGCCATGCTTGCATGCTTTTACAGATAGTGATTGGGCTGGTTGTTATGATACTCGCGTATCCACTAGTGGTAATTGATTTTTCCTTGGAGACTCATGCATATCTTGGTTGAGTAAGAAGCAACCTAGAGGGGCGACTTCAAGTTGTGAAGAGTACAGGGCAGTTTTCATAGCTACAGTGGAGTGTATATGACTGAGACACCTATTGATGGATCTTTGCATGGAGATTGATGCTACTATGCATATTCTCAATGATAGTTAGAGTGCTTTGGTTGTTGCAAGAAATCCAGTGTTTCATGCACGGACCAAACATATTGAGGTGCATGATCACTATGTGAGAGAGCACCTTCATGCAAGAGATATTGATTTGGTATATGTGCCTACACAAGATAATGTGGCAGACATACTCACCAAAGCTCTTCCACGGGAAAAGTTTGAAGCTTTTCGCAATGCTTTAGGCTTATTACCTTGTGGGGGTTGATCTGTCACTCCTTGTATGTGTTCACATCATTCACTCCAGGGGGGTTTGTTACACTTATGTGTTCCTTGAGTAGCTTTGATGTGAACCTTTTCCCTATACATGGACACTTTTTACTCTAGTACTGGCTAGAGGTTTTTTCCCCATGTTACCACATACATTATTCACTCATATGTGGCGGTACTTTGTACTTAGGGATATTATTCAGCTCTTACTTCAGTTCAGTTCATCGTCAATAGAGAGAGCTATTCGAGCCATTTTCTTCTCCGTGTGTCTTGCTGCGTTTGTGCTCCTTGTGTGTGATTCTCGTGTGTCTCTCGCACTTCTACACACACCCAACATGCAGTGGCTGCTCCCACCACAACTAAAAACTTTTCAACAAACATGCAGAATTATTAGTATGGCTAAAAACATAGCCCCAAAGTTGTATATTCATTTTCAAAGAAGTACAAAGAACACTCTTCTTGATGTTCTTGAACCTATATAAAGAGAACTATGCATGGAATTCCTCAAAGATAGCTCCAAGAATAACCCCAAAAATGCTTCAAAACAAGCTTTGAAGGAAAAGAATGAAGCTTTGAGGGCCCCCTCCTCAAACACCACAAGCATGTAGCTTAGTGACAAGAGATTGCCAGTTAAGGGATCTCCAGAGAGAATGGTACTAGGATAGGTGACCTCCTAGGAAGTATTGAGAACCTATATCTTCCTTGAAAATTGATGCCCTCCCTCATGTGCAACCAATGGTTCCAACGATGACTTAAATGACTCATATGACAACCGTTTCTTCTTGGCCTTAGTGCTTGAAGAGAAGAATGATTCAATTGCATTGTAGGTCTCTTGTGAAGTTTTAGAGCCCTAACCTGTGGAAGTAAGAAATCTGAGATAGATTTTAAGATATATGATCATGGCAAAGCATCTTTTGCACACCATGTTTTCAAACTTTCTTGTTGTTCTTGAGTTGGTTGTCCTTTGATCCTTACCATCCACATCAAGTCATCTCCAAAGATATACCATAGAGATCTCTTCCTTGGAGATATGCTTCCATCATTAGAGACCATGATGAGTAACTACTAAGATCCAATTTGTCAATTGAAGAAGGAAAAGCATCACCCATAATGTGTAAACTATGATGATGTTTTGATACCACTGTGAGGAGGTGATGGCAGAGTACAGAGATGACAAAGTCTCTGCAAAATTCTGACCTAGACCTACCTATTTCTTGCTTGGACACACTTATATACTTTGTAAGTTTGCAAATGATGCATAAATTTTATGATCATATTGTTTTGGAGAAATGATCTCAAAAGTTTGTGCGAAGACAAATAATTCGAGATTTTGAGCATGGAGAGAAAACCTTCTTTTTATGGAAGAAGGCACTCAAAAACATGTTTAGTGCTCCCACCTACTATGAATTGAGTAAAATCCTTTTGCACAACTTTCAATAGAAAGCTCATTCAGCTATTCCAAGTTTTAGATTGAATTTAGACTATCTAGAATGTGAGAAATATACTTAATAATCACACAAATTCAATAATCAAATCCTTGCATATGAAAGCTCGCAAGGATTTTATCTTCATGATCCATGCATTCGATGAGAGAATGAGACTATAGGTTCACTTCATTGACTATAAGAAGTCAAAAGACTTGAACAATACATAGTCAGTAGTACACAATAGCTCAAGAGGATGATGAAACTTCAAGCATATGTATTAATATGTAAAATAGAATTCTTTGAGATGTTGGAGGAATCATATGGCTATGTTGTAAGGATTATAAACAATATTAAAGTACATGAGAGCTCAATGTCTATCTACGACTTCTTCACTGAAGTATATATAAGCTTTTTCCCATGATTCTACCTGGCAAGTGTTGTTGACTCTACCAAATATTCCAATAAACTTTTTAGCTACTTATTTGAATTTGAATTTAAATATGACTCATGGTATTTGGCTCCTTTTAGAATTACTTTGAGCCTTGAATTAAAGTCTTTAAACCTTTTACAATAGGTAAAATAAGTTAACAGTTTTCCTTAGGTGTGAACTAAGGATAAATGTATATGCACATATGTGACCCTCATAGTCCAAATTAGTCCAAAGATATGATCAAGCTCTTAGGCTTTCCATATGTGCCAACAATTTGCTCCATAGAAACAAGAACATAGTGAAACTATTCCAAAGTTGAAACAAGACTTTTATTCTAATGAATCCAGGAAATATGATTTATCATAGATATCAATAAATTATTGCAAAGAGCTTCGTGTAACATCATTCATGCATCACCCCCTATAACGAACACCTTCCACCATAGAAAAGATGAATATCTTACCAACCATCTCTTATATAACTCTAGAAAAAGCGGTTGAGAAACTTGAGCTACTTGAGGTTGGGATGTGCATGTTTATAGAACTTATGACATTCTTGCAAGATACAAAAAGATAAAGATACATATTTTTAACCTAGATCAATATTAGACCTAAGCTTTTATGATGCATCTACCAATGATCCTAGTGTGTTCACACAACACTACCAAAATATATAAACAAATCCCCCTTGGGAGTGATGCAGTGAACAAGGAGCTAGCCTTCATGTATAAGGAAGTGCCAAGCTATGTGGAAACAATCCACAAAAGGAAGTAAGCCCAAAGCTTTGTGACAGAATTCAAAATTATCCCTAGGTAGAGTCTTTATGAAAAGGTCTACAATGTTCTCCTATGTTGGCACATATTCCAAACTGATCTCTCTAGCAAAGAGCCTCTCCCTAACATAATCATAGTGCACCTCAATGTTCTTAATGCGAGCATGGAACATAGGGTTCCTTGCAAGTGCCAAAGTGCTCTGACTATCAGTGAAGATGGTGGTGGGAAAATATTGACCAACACCCGAATCATCCATAAGGCATCTAAGCCACACGCACTCAACAGTCGCTCTAAAAGTTGCCCTACACTCAACCTCACAACTAGAAGTGGCCACAATAGGCTACTTCTTGCTCAACCAAGATATGCATGAGCTACCAAGCATGAAGAAAAAAACCAATGGTGGACACATAAGTTTCATAGCAACCAACCCAATCAGAGTAAGAAAAAGCATGTAAATCTAGAAGTAGTGATTCCCCCTTGGGATAAAACAATCCAAGATATCCGGGTACCACTCAAGTAGTGAAACGTGCACTTAATTGGCTACCAATGCTTGACACCTGGGCAGTGCATAAACTTGCTCATTTTTGAGATAGCAAAGTGAATATCAGGCCGAGTTATGCATAAGCAAATCAAGCACCCAACAACCTACAGATAGAGAACAACATCAAATGCATCTCCAACATTATGAACACTCAATCATAAAACTATTTCCATAAGAATGGAAATACATTTGCAGTCTTCAAGGCCAAAATGCTAAACTAATGTGTCAATATATTTTGTTTGACACAAAGCTATTCCACCATCAACTTGCATAAACTCAATGCCCAAATAATAATGTGAATTCCCCAAATCCCACATCTCAAATGAGGCATGCAAATCAGCCTTAAAATCAGCAATATGTTTCTCATTAGGACCAGTGAGCAACATGTCATCAGCATGTACAACAATGATCAGAAGCACATCATTTGCAAGCTTAACATATAAGGTGATCTGAGTTGGACTATTCTCAAAACCATGTGCAATCAAGTAGGTATGTATCTTTTCATTCTAAGCATGTGATACTTGCATCAAACCATATAATACCTTTTTCAAATTTCACACTTTGTATTCATGCCCTTTTTGCACAAAACCATAGAGTTGAAAAACATACATTGCTTCATGTAAGTCAACATTTAGAAATGTAGTTTTAATTTTAAACTGATGTACATTCCAAACATGATGAGCTACAAGTGCATAGATGCTATGAACAGTAGTCGTTTGCCATGTGGGAGTAAAGGTCTCATCAAAACCAATGCCTCTTTCTTGAGCATAACCTTTTGCAACAAGCCTAGCCTTGTACCTGTCAACAGTTCCATCAAGATTATGCTTCAACCTGTATACCCACTTAGTGCTAATGGTCTTCTTGCCAAGAGGCAAATCACATAAAGAGAAGGTACCATTCTTCATAATAGCATCATATTTTGATTGCATAGTAGCCATCCAAATTTTTGAGTTTTGTGCTTCATAAAACAAAAAAGGCTCATTCTTATGAGAGAGACTAGAGGTATCCTTATCATAGCAATGTGATGCAAAAAAAGCACTATGAGAGCATAAAGGAGTACGATATGACATAGCTGCATCATTTTTGCTATCTCGCAAAGTTTGCACGAAGCATTTTGGCATAGTTTTTGCCTCCTCTATATCAATTCTCTCATCAACAAGTGCATCATGTAAATCTACATAAAAAAGGGAAGGATTTGCATCATCATATGAAACTTGTAAAGGCTAAGAAATTGCCTCATTCAGACCATCACTTGACCATCCACATATAAAAAGAGGCAGCAAAGTGTCATACACATCTCTAGAGCTAATAGAAGTTTCCTTGGTACATGAAAGTAATGACTGAATTGCATCTCCCGCAAAAAAACATCATGGCTAACCAAAATGCGTTTGGTCTATGGATCATACAAAGGATAACCTTTGCTTTTTGAACTGTATCAAATAAAAATAAATTTCATTGCTTTATCATCCGATTTCTTGTGTTGGTCTTTAGGCACTAATGCATATTCCAAACAACCAAAAACATGCATATGAGCAACAGATGTCTTGCGACCATGCCAAGGCTCATATGGAGTGGTAGACTACAGTGCTTTGGTGGGACACTTGTTAAGTATATATGCTGCACATGTAACAGCCTCAAGCCAGAAGCTATGTGGTAAATCCTGACTTTTAACCATACACCTTGCCATCTCCATGAGTGACATGTTCTTCCTTTCAGCAACTCTATTCTTTTGAGGTGTATACGAAACTGTACACTGATGTTTTATCCCATGTTCAGCTACAAATGCATTAAAATCACAAGACATGTATTCTCCCCCTTGATTATAATGGAGGTGCCCATTTTGCATGTTGATAGATTTTCAGCCAAAACCAAAAACTATTTGAAGCATATACACACTTCGGACTTTGCTTTAAGTGGAGACACCCATGCATGCCTGGAAAAATCATCAATGAAAGTTACAAAGTAAAGGTAGTTCCCAAAAGAGGTGTCTGCATATGACCACATACATCATTGTGAACAAGCTACAATTTTTGAATAGCTCGAACTAAACCATCTTTTGGGAAGGAGGAATGCCACATTGTCCCAAAAATATACCCTTCACAAACATGTTTACAAGGTGCATCAAGTTTGGGTAGAGAGGACAAAATTTCAAATGTTTGGAGGCGTAGAAAATTAGCATGATTCAGATGACGAAAGCATGGATGTCAAAGCTTTGCATCTGGCATAGCATGAGAATTTTAAACTGCACATACTAAATTATTCATAGATTTTGCATAATCTATGAGTTTATACAGCCCACAACATAAAATTCTCAAAGAAATAATAACATTGCCATTTGACAGATCATGAATTGTACATCTATCATCAACAAATTTGACAACCAAGCTAAACTTGGCTAATGTTGAAACTGACGACATATTTTTCTTGATCCCTAGCACAAACAAAACATCTGACAATGTAAAAGAACTACCATTAGTAGTAGTCAGAATGATCTTTCCAACTCCCATTACATGATAAGAGGAGTTATTAGCGCATGTGATAGTGCTATCTATAGGGGCACGCTCAAGTGAACTGAAGAAACTATGTGTTGGCAGCAGTCAAGGCACCCAAGGACCCACAAGACAAGGAAGCCAAAGAAGGGAGTCGGAGCAAGGATCAATCAAGCAAAGTAGTCAACACAGATCTGGCAAATAGGCCCTTAAATTTTTCCAAATATTTCCCAAATAGTGATTCTAGTCACTCCACACCATTGTAAATATCATTCCACCTTTTGTAGCTCCATTTTGTGCAAGCCAAAGAGTCTCTGAGCTTGAGGAGCATTAGAAGCACCTACCTATCAATTTTCATAATTTTTTGAGCTCGTTTGAGCCTCCAAATTAGCCTAGGAACCTAATTTTTAACTAGGTCGGACACTAGGTCTGGACAGGACCAAAGCTAGTCAAAAACTATAAATAGAGCTAGAGAGCTCATTTTTTGGGTTAGCTTGTCGTAGATTTGAACTTGTATGAGAACTCTTTTGCAATAGAAGTTACTCCATTGGCTCTCACTCTTTGTTCTTGCCTTGTGTGTGTGTGTGTGTGCATGTAAGTGTGCTTCTCATTCACACACTTGTGCCATCACTTGTTCGAGGTCTTCATACCATCCTCATGTCTTCCCGGATTGACATTAAAGGAGGTGCTACTCATCACTGAGCTACACCAAATTTTGGTGTCGTTGTTGGGGATCGAGCTTTGAGGAGGAGCGTGTTAGGGTAAGACGTAGAGTTGAGACGTTGGAGTCATAGGTATTTTCTTCACTTTTATCTACTTCCTTTTATTTTCATCACCATCTCCCACCTCCATCTCCATCATCGCGAAAAATTTCAGTTTTTGGTCATATCACCATACCCATACCATTCCCCTCATTTCACTTGTGAGAGAGAGCAAGAGCATGTTTGCATGTTTGTGCTGTTGCATGTTTTTCTGAGATTTTTTGCAAGAACCAGCATCCCCAGTAGCTGTACCAGCTCCAGCAGGTAAATTTTTTTATTGTACAGGTCCCAAGGCATTGACCTTTGTCAATCATGACCGACAAAAAGATTGACCTTTTTGCAAAACAAAGTGCATAACCATGATGTGTAGGCCTAAGGCATCCTAAATCTGTCTTTGAAATTTTGAAATTCCTCTGTTTTCTATCAATTGCGATCGACAAACGACGACGAACACTTATCGACGGATCTATCAATCGCCACCGACACATCGATCGCGACCGATAGAGTCAATGACCGACTGACCACGATCGACAGAGCCTACGCGTGCCATGTGTTAATCGCGATCAACTCAATCGCAACTGACAGCCCCGTTGGACCTGTCAATCGTGATTGACTAAGTCAATGACCCTTTGACCACAATGGACTGAATTCTTGACTGACCCATCAATCATGACTGACAGCCCCGACGGACCTGTCAATCACGACTGACCCAACCAACGATTGTTTGATCACGACTGACTGAATTTTTGGGCGACGTGTCAATCGCAATTGACCCATCAATCGCGACTGACAGCCCCGACGAACCTGTCAATCGTGACTGACCCAGTCAATGATTGTTTGACCATGATTGACTGAATTTTGAGTGACGTGTCAATCGCAACTAACAGCCACGACGGACCTGTCAATCGCGACCGACACGTCGATCGCGACTAACCTATCAACTGCGATTGACAGACCTTTCAATCGCGATTGACGGGCAATTTCACTTCGGAGAGGGTCTTTGTGGTCTCAGAACATGGTAGACATGCCTACACTTGGAAGGGTGAATTTATTTTTTCCCAACCAAGATCTAATGTCTCGTATGGCCACCAAGGAGCTAGAACATCCCAAGCTCATGGAGCTCGTAGGGACAGAAGTAGAGATAGACCAGAAGTAAGTTTTGCCAACCCCTTGGGAAGAGAAAGGATGAGAACAGAGACGGATAGAGAAGAAACTGAGAGACCTAGAGCCCCAAGAAACCAAAGAAATGCTAATGGTTTTCCTTTGCCAAGGCCTAGGGAACACACTAGAACCTTGAGGCCAACCCAGCTGGTTAAGTCCATGAAGAACTACTTCGATGGCACCGGACACCCCTATGATCATGTGGCCCAGTTTAGGCAAGTCTTGAGAGCTGAACAAGTTGAAGACCTATTCACGCAATACAATGCCTTTGGTCTAACCCTTAGGAACACAACCCTTACATGGTTTCAACCACTAAAAGAGAGACAGTTCCGGAGCATAGACCAACTTCTAGAGGCTTTCATTACCGAATTCTCTAAGAGTGGCATATGGCATAACACTTCCTCACTGATTCACAGCTTCAAGTAGACACCTTAAGAGACCATTAGACTGGCAGGAAGAAGGTTTAGGCCATACCTAGAGAGATGCCCTGTTCCTGAGTTACCCACACTAGCCAAACAAGTGGCTTTATTCTTGGATGGACTGCTAAGTACCAAACTGAGATCATTTGTGTACCTAAAGGACCCTAGGACCATAGAAGAATGTATATGCATGTGTATAGACATTGAGGATAATCTAGCAGAGGAGCTGGAGCTTTCAAAAATCTACAAAGAGTCAGATAGCTCTTCTAGCCTCTCCTCCAGACAATCTACATCGATCGAGGAACTAACAGAGAAAGTGGCTCAGAAACTAGGTGTCTCAAGCAAACAGATACCCCGATTTACCCTAGTGAGATGATGCTATACCTGTGGAGCTGATCATTTGGCGAGTGTATGCCCCATTATGGCTCAACCCCAAGTGAATCCTAGTAGCGAGTATTGCATGATAGAGCAAAGATACACCAACCACACCGCACAAGACTGCCCCTATAACCAACAAACTGTGAGACAAAATTACCCTCAACCATATCCACAACAGGGCAGGTACCAGAACCAATATCCGCCACAGCAATACGGCAGGCCATAGCAACCTTATCAGCAATCCTACCAAAACTAGTAGAGACCTCAACCAGTTCTAGCACAACAACCCCCTGCTCCAACTAACGTAATTCCAGTAAAGTATGCCGCTACAGAAGAGAATCTAAATAGAGCCATAGTCCCAGTCACTCCATTGCTATTAGACGGTGACCCCAGTGATCAAAGTTTTGATTCTACACATATTGATAGCCCCCAGGCCTACTACATGCAGTCACCTGAGCATAGTGAGTCCTACTATTGTGAAGAACCAAGTGAACCTAGTTGGGATCCAGAGTACGCAAACATCATGTACACAAATCCTAATCCTAAACCTCAACCAGGCAAGTAAGACCCCCATTCCCTAGAGGACCATGCTACAGATGTCAGGGAGATCACCTTATTTGAGATTGCCCTATGTCGGCCCCTACACAACCCAAATCGGTGACAATTCAAGGCTTCTGTCAAGATTGCGGAAAGGAACATCTCTTACGAGATTGCCCAAAGAACCCCAATAACAATGCACTAAAAATCACTCCTATCAATGTCATTGGGTTAGTAGTAGACTCTACAGGAGGTGTAACTTCCTCTGCACCAGTGCAAGTGGTCACCAGAGCTCAAGCTTTGCAGTAGAACCAAGGTTTAGGCCCAGCAAAAAATGCCGAAGTTAGTGAAATTGAGAGCATAAACAAGAAACGAACAAGAGCCTAGAAAGATAGCCGAGAAAGGATGAAAAGACAATGGTCTAAGAAGATGAGCGAATTAGAAGAGAGCATAAGAGAAACAAGGGCCAAAATTATTGAACTCACCTCTCAAACAAACTCTCACATGCCACCACCACCACCTTCATCCCTACCATCACCTCATTCACCACCTTCCAACCTCCCGCAGACAACTCCACCAACCCCTAGAGTAGGATCAGTATTAGCTGACCCCACTCCTGAAGACATAGACATGATGCTTAAGGCATATCAGGCCACAATCCAAGAAGGGCCAAATGTTACAGATCACGACAAATGTTACCCTAGAGCTGATCTAGAGATAGAGAGAACCAAGATTTGTGCTAAAATGGTAGTGTTGGCTCAGAGCATGTTTGAAGCCAGTCGCCTCTTCAACTACTCTTGCTCAGCTAAGGCACAGTTGCACTTTGATGGACTGTTGGAGAAGTTGGAGAGCATAATTGCAAGATCCGATAGGGAAGCCATCTCCCAAGGAAGAGGTAAAGCAAGTAAAAGAATAAGCCTTCCCCCCCAGGAAGCTTATGTGCCTAATTCCACTGAACCAGACACCTCTTCTTCTATGAATTGGTATTCACCAGAATTCCTACGAGAGATTCAAGAAGAGAAATGGGTTAAAGAAAGTGAAGTCCCTCCTCCCATTGAACTTGTGGATGACTTGCATGATCAATTCCCACGAGACATCCCGTCCATTTATGGAGAGCAAGAGAGTACCCAATCTCATGAGAGATTAGACTTCGAGTCTAATTCCTTACAGGAGCTCCCCCATTTCACAGGCCCATGGGAAGCTAAGTCTACTTGTATGAGAGCACCCACTGTCATGGTAAGAAACGAAGATTCAGTCATACCTAGGAACACAGAGGTAGTGAAAAACACTAAAGTGCAGTGCAACCTCACTTTAGAAGAGCTCCTCAAGGTTAGGGCGGAACTATGGAAACATGTAGCCAATCAAGTGCCTGAAGTAGCAAAACCTCGTTCCCAGGTAGGATCTCATCGCACAGTGCCAGAAATACCCTTGGACAAGATAGGAGACATGAGTGAAGGAGAGGAAGGAAACACGTATCTTCCCATTACCCATCAGGGGTACACAACCAAAGCAATTTTGGACTCAGGTGCAGGAGTTGCAATTGCTACCACTTCCCTATGGAAGCGATGGGGCAAGCCGACACTCAGACCCATGAGGATGAAACAGATGGCTAATGGTCACGTTGGCTTCATTGCAGGCAACCTAGACCTGGTATATGACATGAGCACCACCCCCTCAATCAAGGTAATATATGCTTGGCATGCAAGAATAAAGTACCTCCCAGCTTGCTTCAAACAAACTTTCGAGGAGATGTTCATCACAGGGTTCTAGGAATATCACTCGGAAATATTCGTACCTAGACCCTCACATCTCCTCCAATTGTTTGCTGTGGAGAAAACCTTACAGTCAGATCAATTGCGGTTGCCACATCCGGACATTCCAGGGCCAGTAGACTGGGACATTTTATTAACAGACCTAGCACAGGGATTGCGGCTGGAAAGACATCATGTGGTTGAATACTATGTCCAACGCTCATCCAAACAAAGGTCTGTCAGAGACGACAGACGCAAGAGAGGGGGGGTGTTGGCAACAGTCAAGGCACCCAAGGAACCACAAGACAAGGAAGCCAAAGAAGGGAGTCGGAGCAAGGATCATGCAGGCAAAGTAGTCAACACAGATCTAGCAAATAGGCCCTTAAAGTTTTCCAAATATTCCCCAAATAGTGATTCTAGTCACTCCACACCACTGTAAATACCATTCCATCTTTTTGTAGCTCCATTTTGTGCAACCAAAGAGTCCTTAAGCTTGAGGAGCATTAGAAGCACCTACCTATCAATTTTCATAATTTTCTGAGCTCATTTGAGCCTCCAGATTAGCCTAGGAACCTAATTTTTAACTAGGTTGGACACTAGACTTGGACAGGACCAAAGCTAGTCAAAACCTAGCCTTTGTTCTTGCCTTGTGTGTGTGTGTGTGTGTGCATGTAAGTGTGCTTCTCACTCACACACTTGTGCCATCACTTGTTTGAGGTCTTCATACCATCCTCATGTCTTCCCGGATTGACATTAAAGGAGGTGCTACTCATCACTGAGCTACACTATGTTGCTAGGTAATATGTTTGGTTGCCCCAGTATCAAAGTACCAAACATCTGAGTCTACTACATGCATACACTCTTCATGAGAAGATGGATCATAACCACAAACAGTAGTAAACACCCATTCTTCATTCTGCACAAGATTAGCAAACTCTATTTTAGGTGTAGAGGCCTCAACAACACCATTTCAACCTCTTTCATCTTTGTCTCTTTTGTAGCTAGTTTTGTTAACTCTTTATGAAATGGTTATTTCCTTTACAGTATTTGTAAAACACTTTCTGCTTTTCTGACTTCTTTTCGTCTTTGTCTTTGTTTTTCGAATGTCCAAAGTTAACAAATTTTTGCTTACTAGTAGATGAGCTTCATTTACCTTTGCCCTTCTGACGAGCTAAGAAAGCTTAATCTGCAACATACATAATGGACATGTTTTTCCTGGACTAGTATTCTTGCAACAAAACAGAGTTTGACTTCTCAAATATTAAGGCATTTGGATTGCCTTTCATCATCAACTAAAGAGTAGAATCAAGACTCTGATATGAATATGGAAGACCATTCAGAAGAGTTTGCACAAGTGAACTGTTTGGCAAAGACTATCAATAGAAATCAACTACTCCTTCAAATCTTTGATCTTTGTCAAAAAATTGTCCATAGAATATCCTTCATTCATATGCTCACTCTTCAATTGTTTTCGAAGGTAAGCAACAAGAGCCTCATTTCTTGCCTGGTACAAAGTGGTAAGTGTATCCCAAGCATTCTTTGTTGTTTTGCAAGAGCGAATGTGAGGGATAATGCCACGTTTGATAGACAAAGCTATCAATGCATGTGCTTTAGCAATAGTCATAGGTTTTCCTTCCACCAATTTTCCTACAATTTTTAGACTATGACTAAAGGGGTGTCAATGACACCCTAGATGAAGCAACAACTTGCTCTGATACCAAAGATTGGAGTTTGACATTTGCAAAAGCATGCAAACAACACTAGGAAGAAGAAGAAGCTCGGAGCACAACACACAATACTGAATGTATTACAAAGTGAATGTACAAATATTAGTAATGCATTAGGTATATAAGAGTATATACAAGTTGAGGGGAAAAAACCTCCTAAAGTGGGAAAAAAGTGCCCTAGTGGTCCTAGTGTGTTCACACACATCACTAACAAAATATATCAATAATTGTTTGATGCTTGATTTAATTATGCATAAATCGCCTTCATATTGAGTTTGTTGTCCCTTAGATGAGCAACTTTATGCATTGTCTAGGTGTCAAGCATTGGCATGCGTTTAAGCACATCTTTTGCTAATTGAGTGTGGTATGAAGCTTCATAAAATTTTTATCCCAAATGGGGATCATGACCACTAAATTTATATGCTTTTTGTGGCTTAGACTGGGCTAGTTGCTATGAAATTCATATGCCCACTAGTGGTTTTTGCTTCATGCTCTGTAGCTCATGGATATCTTGGTTGAGCAACAAGAAGCCTAGTGTGGACACTCCTAGTTGTGAGTCTGAGTATAGGGAAGCTTTCACAACAACTAATGAGTGTGTGTGTGTGTGTGGCTCATACGCCTTTTGGCTGATTTGGTGCTCATTAGACTTCCACCACCACCATGTCTACTAACAATCAGAGCACATTGGCAATTGTGAGGAACCTTGTGTTCCATGCACACAAAAAGCAGATTGAGGTGCAATATCATTATGTCAAGAAGATAAGGTCCACTAGAGAGATTAGTTTGAATTATGGGCCCACATAGGATAATTTTGCAGACCTTTTCACAAAGGCTCTACCTATGGAGAATTTTGAAGCTCTTTGCAAAGCTTTGGGATTACTTCCTTTTGTGAATTGATTTCTTTCCACATAGCTTGGCACTTCCTTATGCATGAGTGCTAGCTCCTTATTCACCGCATCACTTCCAAGGGGATTTCTTGATATATTTTGGTAGTGATGTGTGTGAATACACTTAGGACCATCATAGCTCTTTTTCCCTCCTTAAGAGGTTTTTTCCCCATGGCATGTATATATGCATACTACCCTAAGGAGTCACTTATCTTTGTACATTCACTTTAATAACATTCAATATTGTTTTGTTCTCCAAGCTTCTTATTCTTCCTTGTGTTATTCGTATGCTTTGGTAAACCTAGAACTCCAACGTAGTAGAGAGTAAGATGCATATGCCAAATTTTGTTCTGAGAAGATGTAGCAACCATAGTAACTCACATCATGAATATGGCATCCACCTTAGGTATAAATCTACACCTTATGAGGCTTGATATATGAAGAATCATGACCTATATCATATGGAGTTATTTGAATGTATGAATTATGCATATGTGCCCAGTGAATTAAGGCATTATCTTGAATTTTTATAAGAAAAATGTATATTCATAGGTTGTGAAGTGGTGAAAAAGGTTTATAGATGTTTTAACCATAAAAAAAGAGAGCTAAAGCTTGAAGATATGTAAGGTTTGATGATATGTTATCGTTGATTTAGTTTATGTGAAGATATGCAAGTAGAAGAAGACAATGAAGTGGAGATGATTCATGTATTACTAAAGATTATGCATATGTGAATAGGATGATGAAGATTGAGGAACCAACAAACTTTGAAGAAGCAAACATAAGAACAGAGTGGATAGAAGCTATGGAAGAATAAGTAATAAACTCATGGAATGAAACATGGACTCTTATGCCAAGAAATAAGTACATGAAGATCATTGGAAACAAATAGGTATATAATTTGAAGTAGAATTTTGTTGGATGCATAGCAAGGTACAAAGCTAGACTTATTACAAAAGGTCTTGATCATAAATATGTGATAGATTATGAGGAAACATTTAGTCTTTTAGACAAGATGACAAATGTTACAGATTTTTATTATTTGTGTATGTGTAAAAGGCCAAATGACTACCAGACACTCTTGTATACATATGCTCACATATAATGGCCTACTCAACCATGAATTGCATTGAGGCCACACATTTTTGAAACTTGCATATAGTGAATTCATACTCTTTGTTCTCTATTTTCTGTAGGTCTACATAGACATGTGTAGAGGAGCATTGTGATGCCATCCAAAAATATAAGTCGTGTTGCGAGGAGCTAGGATGCTTCCCCTTCATCAGTATTAGAGTAGTTTTGCATGTGGATGTGTAGGTTGTTTCCGGTTTGCATGTGCTACCGAAACTTGCAACCTACAGAACACCTCAACAACTCCAAGGCTTACTACTAAGGCAATAACCAAGGCATGGAGCTTGGCATACCTTGTCATCCGAGTCACCAAATTCACTATTGGTGTTGTTGGCTGCATGAGAGGGAGGATCTCAACAAACAAGGAAGATGGAGGTTCTAGTACTTCTTGGGAGGTCACCCTCCCTAGAGCTGGCTTAACTGGCAATATCTTGCCACTAAGCTACACTCATGTGGTAATTGATGAAGGGGAAAGTTTAAGGTTGAAATTACCTTGGGTAAGTTTTGGGGCCTCAAGGATTTATTCTTGGCTTTCAAAGCCTATTTGAAATAGTTTTTGGGTGATTCTTGGAGTTGTTTTGAAGTTTCTTCATGCATATTTCTCTTTGTGTAGCTTCAAGAACCTCAAGAAGATTGAATTTTGTGATTCTTGGACAATGAATGTTCAATTTTGGGCTATCGTTCCATACATATTAGTGATTTTACACATTTTATGGACATGAATTAGTTGTGTGGGAGTAGCCATTACTTATCATTAGTTCATTGTCCTTGTCTAAGGCTATTTTTGGATAGGTTTTGAGCTCTTTTAGCTCACTCATTATTTGTTCATATATACTATTTGAGCACTCTCACTCTGTATGTCTTTATGGAAACCACCTTTGTATGATCATGTGATATAGCACATCGGTTTCTAGCAAGATCACCACCCCTAAGAGAGAGCACGTATCCACCCATCCAACTCCACCAATATATATACCTCTAGGTCAAGGGGGTGCATGTTCTTGGGCTTGTCCAAGTGTCCATCAAGTATCCTTGATGTGTACACTTTCCTAAGGGTCTTCACATGCCTTCTAATTTCCAAGGGATATCACATGCCTTCTAATTGAAAGAGGACCCTTCTCTCACATACAACCCCAGGTGGCACTTAAAGAAACTTTCCCAAGCCTAAGGTTTCCACACCTTAGGATAAATCAAGCCTAAGGTTCACAACCATTTAATCGGAAGCTGATATGAACAAACACTCCAAGGGTTAAAACCAAGGGTTCAACCAAAAGGTTTAAGCATGTGCAAAAGGTAAATCTAAGGCTAACCCAAGGCCAATATCTATCATATTCTAACACTTAGAATCCATATATTTAGACTTTTATACCGATGATTTATACAATGTTCTTCACCCCTTAAACATTTTTCTCCTTAAAAATGAGTAGATGTATAACATGTGGAGTATTCCCCCATGCACCATGATCTATACTCTAAGCATGGTCATCTCTCTCTTTCGATTTGTCTCCCTTAATCAGATAGGGGTTACTAATTTCATCATTTTGAAAGGAGAGGAATCACAATACCTACCCAGATTACTTTCTCTTAGTCCAATTGGATGTACATGTATACCTTGTACCTATGGACAAGTGAAATATGTGGATTTTCGTGGTGGTCTTAGCCTAATTTTCTCCATTTGTGCTTTAGAAATTCTCAAGATCCATAAAATCTTACATGCCATATGACCTTGAAGAAGATTTTCCAGAGCTTGGCAGAGAACATCAACAAAGATTGAAGAACAAAATGCTTTAGAAGATGATGAAGAAACTCAGATGGAAAAATCACAACATGGCTTAAGAAGATCTATAAGGGAAAGAAAAAAACCAGAAAGGTATGGGTTTGACACCTCATTAGTAACTAAACATTCTATTTACATAGCACAGGACATAAATCAAGAGGATCCATCATCCTTTGAAGAGGCCAAAGCAAAATCAGAATGGAAGCATGCAATGAAGGAAGAAATTGAAGCACTTGAGGAAAACAACACTTGGGATTTGGTGCCTAAGACTTCATCTATGAAGGTAATAGGCTCAAGATGGGTCATAAACTCAAGAATAATTCTGATGGTCCCATAAATAGGTATAACGCAAGGCTTGTAGCAAAAGGCTTTGCACAAACTCAGGGAATTGATTATGAGGAGACCTTCTCTCCTGTGCCAAAGATGCCTACTATTAGGGTTTTGCTTAGTATTGCCTCTTCCAAGAATTGGAAGATACTTCAACTAGATGTACAGAATGCATTCTTGAATGTTTGGATTACAGAAGAGGTATATATGGCACAACCACCTGGTTTTGAGTGTCAAGTTTATCCTGATTATGTGTGTAAACTTAACAAAGCTTTGTATGGTCTCAAGCAAGCCCCAAGAGCTTGGAATTTCAGACTTGTTTCATTCTTGCAGGAAAAAGGTTTTCAACCAAGCAAGGCAGATCCTTCACTCTTTATTAAAAGGAGTAACTCTGAGGTCATCTACCTATGTGTATATGTAGATGATATTATATTGATAGGAAATGATGCAGATGGTATGAAGAAGATCAAAGATCAGATGAAAGAAGAATTCAAGATAAGTGATTTATGTTCACTTACCTACTTCCTAGGTTTGGAAGTTGTTTACAAAGATCATGGTTTATTTCTCACTCAAAGGAAGTATATCAAGGATATGTTAGCAAAGTTCAAAATGGAGGATTGTAAAATTGCAGGTACCCAGGTCAACCATAAATTAAGCTCACATGAAGGTGAACTCATAGAGGACATCACATCATATCAAAGCCTTGTGGGTAGTTTCAACTATGCCACATTGTCAAGGGTAGATATATGCTATAGTGTGAGTGTGCTAAGTCAATTCATGCACACACCAAGGAAACCACACATGGATGCTGCTAAGAGGATACTCAAATATCTCAAAGGAACCATAAATGAAGGACTTTATTATCCTTATGTATCTGATTTAGGGTTGAAGCTATTTTCTGATGCAGATTGGGCTGGATCCAAAGAAGATAGAAGGAGCACTTCAGGTTATCTTACCTTTGCAGGTTCAAAGCTTATTTCATGGTCATCCAAGAAGCAACCCACAGTTGCTCTCTCTTCTACTGAAGCTGAATACAGAGGTCTTGCCATAGCTACACAAGAGACTATGTGGATGAAGACATTATTCAAAGATCTTGTATTGGAGTTTGGAACTCCAACTATTTTTGGTGACAACATGAGTTCTATTCATTTAGCTGCTAACCCTATTTTTCATGCAAGGACTAAACACATTGAAGTTCATTATCACTATGTAAGAGAAAAGGTTCTAAGCAAAGAGATTCAAATATCATATGTGTCCACTCATCAACAATGTGCAGATATTTTGACCAAAGCATTGGATGGTACAAGACTTTGCAAATTCAAGGACATAGACAACAATGATCAGAAGCACACCACTAGCATGCTTAACATATAAGGTGCTCTCAGTTGGACTGTTCTCAAAACCATGTGCAATCAGATAGGCATGTATCTTCTCATACCAAGCACATGGTGCTTGCTTTAAACCATATAATGCCTTCTTTAACCTGCACACCTGGTTTTCATGCCCTTTCTGCACAAAGCCATGGGGGCTGAAAAACATACACTTCTTCATGCAAGTCGCCATTCAGAAATTCACTTTTAATGTCCAATTGATGTACATTCCAACTATGATGGGCCACAAGTGCACAAATGCTCCGAATAATAGTCATACTGCATGTAGGTGCAAAGATCTCATCAAAATCAATGCCTCTTTCTTGTGCATAACCCTTTGCAACAATCCTAGCCTTATACATGTCAACTGTTCCATCAGGCTTACACTTCACCTTGTAAACCCACTTAGTGCCAATGGCCTTCTTTCCAGGAGGCAAGTCACATAAAGACTAAGTACCATTCTTCATTATAGCATCATATTCAAATTGCATAGGAGCCATCCAATTTTCTGAATTTTGTGCCTCGTCAAATGAAAATTTGGGGCATTTGCATCACTATTTGGGCATTCACTTTATGCAAGTTCATGGTGGAATGGCTTTGTGTTAAACAAATATATTGACACATTATTGCAGCATTTTGGCCTTGAAGACTGTAAGCCTATTGCCACTCCTATGGAGACAAGTTTACAATTGAGTCTTCATGATTATGTAGATGCATTTGATGTTGTCCTCTATCAGCAGGCTGTTGGATGCCTGATTTACTTATGCATTACTCAGCCAGATATTTAGTTTGTTGTCTCAGAGATGAGAAAGTTTATGCATTGCCCAGGTGTCAAGCATTGGTAGGTGGTTAAGTGCATCTTTTGCTACTTGAGTGGTACTCGACTACTTGTGTTGTTTTATCCCAAGGGGGGATCACTACCGCCAGATTTGAATGCTTTTTCTAACTCAAACTAGGCTGGTTGCTATGACACTCGTGTGTCCACTAGTGGCTTTTGCTTCATGCTTACTAGCTCATGTATATCTTGGTTGAGCAAGAAGCATCCTACAATGGCCACTTCCAATTGTGAGGTTGAGTATAGGGATGCTTTCACAATGACTGTTGAGTGTGTGTGGCTCATATGCTTTATGGCTGATTTGGGTGTTGGTTAGTCTTCTGCCACCACCATCTTCACTGACAGTAAGAGTGCATTGGCAGTTGCGAGGAACCCTGTGTTCCATGCTCACACTAAGCACATTGAGGTGCATTATCATTATGTCAAGGAGAGGTTCTCTGCTGGGGAGATCAACTTGGCATATGTGCCCACGCACGAGAACATTGCAGACCTTTTCATGAAGGCTTTGGCGAGGGAGAAGTTTGAAGCTTTCTGCAAAGCTTTGGGCTTACTTCCTTTTGTGAAGTGATTTCCACATAGCTTGGCACTTTCTTATACATGAGTGCCAACTGCTTGTTCACCGCATCACTCCTAGGGGGGATTTATTGATATATTTAGGTAGTGATGTGTGTGAACACTCTAGGACCGTCGGGGCACTTTTTTCCCTCTTTAGGAGGTTTTTTCCCCCGACTTGTATATCATAATGTAACCTAAATTTGAATCAGGAGAACAATATAAGAAAGAAGTGGAAACGAATAATCCGATGGAAAATTGTAATATCTTTTCCATGGAAGAATATCCAAAAAAAAACCGACCAAGGAGACTAATAAAATAGAGGAAAACATCAACAAGAGGAATATTTTGACCAGAAAACTTCAAAAGATACAAAGTAGAAGAAAGAAAAATCACTATTCAAATCCCTATGAAAGAGGCACAAGGAGTAGCATATGATAACAAGGAGCAAACGAAGAAGATCATATTGACCCAAGAGAATGATGAGGATACATACACTTTCATAGAGAAGGATCTATCCATAGAAGAAGAGAAACGATAGGTGGAGTTACTTCAATAGTATTGAGATGTTTTTGCTTGGACTTATAAAGTTCTAAAAGGAGTAGATCCAATGATTTGCTCTCATAGGATCCCTATGACTCCTGAAGCAAACCTTCAAAGCAAAGACCATACACATACAATGATGTCTATTCAACCAAGATCAAAGAAGAGATAGACAAGCTACTAGAAACTAGATTCATATACAAAATTAAACACACAAAATGGTTTTCTCCATTAGTGGTGGTACCCAAGAAAAATGGAAAACATAGGGTTTCTATTAACTTGAAAAACGTTAACACTACCACCATCAGAGATAGTTATCCACTACCTATCACTGATCATCTTTTGGAAAGGGTAGTAGGAAAGGAAGTATACAGCTTCGTTGATGGTTTTCTAGCATACAATCAAGTATCTTTTGCTACTAAAAATCAACATAAAACTATTTTTGCTATTGAATGGGAAGTGTATAGTTTTTAGGGTTATTCCTTTTGGCCTAACTAATGCCCTAGCCACTTTCCAAAGATTGATGTCTCTTGTTTTTAACCAATTTCTAAGGTACCTACTCTTCTCAACAATTTGCTCATATACTAGATTTGAGATGAATATTTTATAAATGCAAAGTGTGGAGTGTGTTTGAGTCTAGAAAAATGCATCTTTATGGTGAGGCAAGGTGAGAAACTTGGAAAAATAGTGTTTGAAAATGGTATCTCTACTCATGAAGATAAGATCAAGGTAATCCTCGAATTTCCCAGACCTAAGAATGTCAAGGAAGTGCAAGTATTTGGGCCACTGTGGATACTATCATCGATTTATCCACATGTATGCAATCATAGAAAAACCCTTGTAAGGACTCTTGACTCAATTTAACTGGAGTGATGAATGCGAGAAAGAATTCAATGAATTGAAAAGAAGATTGAGCTCAGCAACCATCTTGAAAGTGCATAGTTGGAATAAACTATTTCTTATTCATGTTGATGCATCTAATTGATTGATTGGATGCATATTCGCACAACCAGTTGTTGAAGGAAAATTAGATCACCCTATAGCATATGCAAGCAGGCAATTGAACCAAGCAGAAAAAAATTACACTATGACCGAAAGATAAGGACTAAGGATGGTCTATGTAGTGAAAAAATTTAGACACTACCTACTAGCTAACAAGTTCAAGTTTTTTATTGATCACCAAGCTTTATTGTACTTGGCCAATAAACCTTTCGACATAAGAAGGATAGTTAGATGGTTTTTGTTGTTAATGGAATTTGATTTTGAGGTAGTTTTCAAAAAGAGAAACACACATGTTAGAGCCAATCATTTGTCTAGAATGACCCATGGAGAACCACCAACAGGAGTAGCTGATGAATTGTGGGATACTTACCTATTCAATTTGGAAGTGTGTCCAATGTGGGCTGAAAAACTGGTGTCTATGCTCACACATGGACCTAGGCATAGAGTCAATTCAGTGAAAATCAAGGAGCTATGAAAAGTAAGGAACCTCTATATCATGGTAGGCAACTTATATTTAAAAGATTCTAACGGAGTGCTTCTAAGATGTGTAGAAGATGAAGAGAGAAAAAAAATGATTCATCAAGCTCATGAAAATAAATGGAGAATCCATAGAGTGTAAGTGGCACAACTCAAGAACTAAAGAGTTGAGTATATTTTCCAGATATGCAAAAGGATGTACACGAATATGTATCTAGTTGCAATTTATGCCAAGTCGCTACACTCAACGAGCATTCATCTCTATGCTATTCGACAATAACACATGAATGGAGCAAGCCACTAGTTGAGTTCTTGAAGTCACAAACATACCCAAAAGTAGCTAGCCAATCTAGAAAGAGAGCTCTATAAGAGAAAAGAAAAGATTGCGTGATCATGGGAAAACAATTTTTCAAGTGTGGAAAAGATAATCAATTACGAATATGTGTATATGAGGAAGAGTACCTTCCTATATTGGAAATGGATCATGCTAGAGTAGTTAGAGGACATTTCTCAGTTGATAATACCATAAAAATGATCCTTTTGTAGGCTTATGGTGGCTAAAGTATTTACTTGGCGATGCACGATGGTGGACTCTCCTTCTTGAGAGCTCAGCAACAACACCCTTGTAGTACAAACTCGACCTCCAATGCCACACATAGCACTCTACACAGGGGGTGTAGAATACACATAAAAACATAGTACACTGACCATGAACACAGATTTCTTAGGTTACACAAATGTGGTCAAACTTACAATCTATGGTTGACCAGGCCAGTATATGTTTTATTAAAGAACATATACAAAGGTGTTCAATGGCCATTTGGCCTTTCACATGGACACTAACGATAACAATCTCCCACTAAAGGCCAATATGGCCAAAGTGGGAGATTGTAAAGAATACCTGAGTGTAAGTATACAAACTATATCTCCCACCTAATGGGGATGTTATAGAGTATAAAAGTGATTGTGTAAGATCATGAATCAAGTAACCCCCATCAAGTGACAATAATGTTTTATCAACTATACAATGATTGTTTTACTCCTTGATACACATTCCGGAGCACATTTATTCTCACATAATCCTTTTGGTTGGTCATTATTGTTCATTGATTCATTTTTCTGGGAAGACTTCTGAATTCTCTCCTAGAATCTAACACTATGTCATCCTTCTTTGAGCCGTAGTTGTGTTTGGACTCTTCTAGCTCAATTATCATTCTATTTAGTTTTCTACCATCATGGCATCAGAGGTCTCATGCATGTCTGGTGGAGTAGGGTCTCGTGCTAGTGTTCCGAGGAGGAGCTATAACTTGGAGGTCAAACATCATTTTGAGACCCAAAAAATGTTATATGGAAGCAAGATGAGTTAGATGAAATGGCTAGGTCTACAATACAATTGACCCTTGCACATAATGTTTCCTTTACAATATTAGACTGTGAAAGTGTAGAGAAGCTTTGGAAGAAGTTATGCAATACATATGAAAAAGAGACATCATAAAATAAAGTGTATTTGATGAGAAAGTTATATGACCTTCACATGAAGGACACAGATAGTGCTTGTGCTCATCTAAATGAGTTTGTTGCTATATTTTGCCAGTTACAGGCTCAAAAAATGGAAATGGATAATGAAATGAAAGCAGTCTTGTTGTTATGCACCTTGCCATCATCATGGGATACGTTTTGCACAGCTATTAGCAATAGTGCACCTTGTGGTAAATTGGTCTATGATGACGTATGTGGAGCACTCTTGAGTGAGGAGATTTGTAGAAAATCTATGGTTGGCACTGAGAGTGGAGATGCATATAATGTTTGTAAGTTGGCTCACTTTATCCCTATTTGTATCATAGAAAGAACACTTGTTAGCTATTACTAAACAACCTATGGATTAAATTTGGCATGGTTGTTTGGACCATATATCACATAGTGGAATGGAAAATCTTTCTCGTTCTGGCTACTTGTGTTATCTTTCTCTTATTTTTCATTTTGTGAGCATTATCAATATAGAAAGCAAACTAGGAATGTGCAGAAGATGCACATTGACTCTTCAATTCAACCTTTAGATCTTGTTCATACAGATGTGTGTGGTCCTATGCCCACAAGGTCCTTAGGCGGTTCTCTTTACTTTTTCACTTTCATAGATGATGCTACTAGAAAAGACTAGGTATATCCTAACAAATCAAAGGATGAGGTATTCCCTACTTTCAAAAAATGGCTTGCTTTAATTGAGACTGAAAAACGAATTAAGCTTAAGGCTGTACTTTCAGAAATGGGGGTGAGTATACCTCACATGAATTCATCCTTTTCTATTAGTCTAGAGGAATCCACAGAGAGATTATATCTTGTTATACCCTAGTAAAAAATGTTGTAGCTGAAAGGATGAATAGAATTATTTAGGATAGAGTAGCTTCCATGTTGCATCATGCAAATCTTTCACAAGGCTTTTGGGCAGAAGTAGTATTGACTGCAATTCACATGATTAACATTTCACCTAGTAGCACCAAATTTCTAAAAGTGGCACAAGAGTTATGGACAAGGAAGCCACCATATTATGATCATCTTCGAGTTTTTGGCCGTGAAGCATATTTTCATATAACCAAGAATTTTAGATAAAAGTTGGACCATAAGTCAAAGAAATGCATTTTCATTGGATATGGTCAAGAAGGAAAATTTGGATATCACTTATGGGATCTTGAAACACAATCAATGATCAGAAGTAGTGATGTCATTTTCAATGAGTCTGAGATGCGTAAACAACCCATTAAGGAGGCTAAAGTGAGAAGAGTGTTGTTTGAGGATACTAGTCCTCTAGTTAGCATGCATAAAAATGTTGCACATAGGAATGTTCAAGAGAATGTCTGATCAGATTAGTCTACAAATGTTCCTGTTTAGCAACCATTGAGATGCTCTACATGTGACTCACATCTGCCTAATGGATATGTTCTAGGTTTGGATTTTTTTACGATAACATATGTTGGTGAGCCTTCTTGCTACAAAGAGGCTATGATGCTATGCAGATAACATATCATGTCAAGTGGGAGTGTTCCATGAAGAGTGAGTTGGATTCTATTCACAAGAATGGTACTTAGGATTTAGTACCTTTGCCAAAGGGCAAGAAATTGTTACCATGTAAATGGGTATATAAGCTGAAATTCACATCAGATAGTGCTTCTCCATGTTGATATATTTAGGTATTGATGCATGTGAACACACTAGGACCATGAGGGCATTTTTTTCCCTCTTTATGAGGTTTTTTTTTCCTGGCTTGTATATACGTCTATAGCCTTAAAGGGTCACTTATCTTTGAACATTCTAGTGGTAATAAATTCAATATTGTGTGGTATGCTCCAAGCTTCTTCTTCTTCCTTGTGTTGTTTGCGTGCTTTCATAGACCTCAAACTCCAACAATTGGTATTAGATCAAGTTGCCACTTCATCTAGGGTGTTGTGGACACCCCTCCAGTCATAGTCTCAGAATCACACAAAAATTGTTGAGCTCGTTTTGGCATCCGAATGCACTATCATAGTTCTTATGTAGGCAATTTCATTTTCTTGTGCCAAAGATATATACAAGTTTTGATTCATCAATATAAGCACCTCGAAGTTAGCTACAGGTTTAGTATAACTCGAAAGGGTAGTTCTGTTCAACTTTTTGAGATACGATCATTTTTTTGCATAACGGTATTTTAGTCAGAGGCCATGGTTGAAAACAGTGATGTAAATAGCATATGGTGGTGATGTACCACGTATATTGGTTGTTGAGGATAAGTTGGATGGTACCAATTACCCATTGTGGGCTTATATGATGCGTCATGTATTGGTTGCAAAAGGACTGTAGAATATTGTGCACGGTGTTGAAAAATGTCATATTTCTCCTACAAAGACAGTTGCTGAAGGTGATGCAGATGGCATTGAAGATGGTGATATTCTTCATGTTCTTGTTCTTGTTGCGATTTTTGTTGTACCTACTGTAGAGAAAATTCAGTGGGATGGCAGAGATGCTCAAGCACATGCATAGATAGCCTTGTCTGTCAAATGTGCCATTATTCCTCACATTCACTCTTGCCAAACAACTAAGGACTTACCACTTTACACGAGGCAAGGAATGAGGCTCATGTTGCTTACCCTTGAAAACAGCTGGAGAGTGAGCACATGAATGAAGGAGATTCCATGGACAATTTTCTGACAAAGATCAAAGATTTGAAGGAACAATTGATTTCTGCTGATGAAGTCTTGCGTGACAGTTCACTTGCGCAAACTGTTTTGAATGGCCTTCTCGATTCATATTAGAGTTTTGCTTCTACACTTTGTTTGATGATTAAAGGCAATCCAAATGCCTTAACATTTGAGGAGTTAGTTTATGTTTTGTTGCAGGAAGGTGAGTCTAAGCAGAACAGGTCCATTATGTGTGTCGTAGATCAAGCTTTCCTGGTGAGTTAGAAGGGCAAAGGTAAATGGAGCTCTTCTACTAGTAAGTAGAAATCTATTAATCCTACACAATCAAAGAAGGAAGACAAAGACAAAAAGAAAACAGAAAAGCAGAAATTGTTTTGCAAATATTGTAAAGGAAGTGATCATGTCATAAAGAGATGTCCAAAACTAGCTGCTAAAGAGGCAAGGAAGAAAGAGGCCAGAATGTTTGTTGCAGAGGCCTCTACACCAAAAATAGAGTCTACAAATCTTGTGTAGAATCAAGAATGGGTGTTTACCACTGTTTGTAGTTATGACCCATCTTCTCATGAACATTGTATATCTGTAGTAAACTCAGATGTTTGGTACTTTGATAGTAGGGGAACCAAATATATTACCTTGCGGTGCAGTTTCTTCACTTCACTCGAGCCTTCCCCTACATGGAATACTATCAGATGTGCCAACAACTCCTCTTATCTTCTCATGGGAGTTAGTAAGATCATTCTGAGTACTGCTGATGGTAGTTCTTTTATATTGTCAGATGCCTTATTTGTACAAGGGATCAAGAAGAATCTATTATCAGTTTCAGCTTTAGCTAAGATTGGCTTAGTTGTCAAATTTGTTGATGAGAGATGTACAGTTCATGATCTGTCAAATGGTGACATCATTATTGCTTCTAGCATTTTATGTTGTGGGCTATATAAGCTCATAGACTATGAGAAGTTTGTGAATGATTGAGCATGTGGAGTACATGATTCTCAAGGTTTGTTAGATGCAAAGCTTTGGCATTCATGCTTTGGTCATCTGAATTTTGCTAGTTTGCTATGCTTGCAGAAATCTGAAATGGTGTCCTCTTTGCCCAAGCTTGGGGCACCTGGTAAACATGTATGTGAAGGTTGTATTTTAGGAAAATTGCAGCATTCCTCATTCCCAAAAGATAGTTTAGTTTTAGCTACTAAAATATTGCAGCTTATTCATAATGATGTCTGTGGCCCTATGCTGACACCCTCTTTTGGAAACTATCTTTACTTCGTGACTTTCATTGATGACTTTTCTAGGCATGCATGGGCAGATCCATTGAAAGCAAATTCTGAAGTGTTTATGTGCTTCAATTAGTTTTTGGTTTTGGCTAAAAATTTGTCAGCATGTAAAATGGGCACCCTCCGTTCTGATCGAGGGTGGGAATATATGTCTTCTGACTTGAATGCATTTCTGACTGAATGTGGGATAAAACATGAGTGTACAATGCCATATACACCTCAACAAAATGGAGTTGCTGAACAGAAGAACATGTCACTCATGGAGATGGCGAGGTGTATGGTCAAGAGTCAGTCTTTACCACATAGTTTCTAGCTTGAGGCTGTTATGTGTGCAGCATATATATTTAACAGGTGTCCCACTAAAGCATTGTAGTCTATCACTCCATATGAGGCTTGCCATGGCCATAATTCATCTGTTTCTCACTTGTGTGTTTTTTATTGTTTGGCATATGCATTAGTGCCTGAACAACAATGCAAGAAATTGGATGATAAAGCAATGAAATGTATTTTTGTTGGGTATAGTTCTGAAAGCAAAGGCTATTGTCTATATCGTTCACACACTAAACACATTTTGGTTAGCCGTGATGTTGTTTTGTGGAAGATGCTATTTAGCCATTACTTTCATGTACTAAGGAGACATCAGTTAGCTCCAAAGACATGTATGACACTTTGCTTCCTCTTTTTACAGGTGGAAAGTTTTGTGCTGGTCCTAATGAGGCAACTTCTCTACCCTTACAGGTTTCATGTGATGATGCAGATCATCCCATTTCTGATGCAGATTTACATGATGCACTTGTTGGTGAGAGTGCTGATATATGCCAAAATTGTTGTTTTAGACTTTGCATGATAGAAAATTAGATGCACCTCTTCCATATCGCACTCTTTCAGGCTCTCATAGTGCTTCTTTTGCATTAGATTTCTATGTTATGGCTTCCTCTAGTCCTTGTGATGAGAATGAGCATGTTTTATTTGAGGAAGCACAAAATTCAAAAAATTGGATGGTTGTTATGTAGTTTGAATATGATGTTATAATGAAGAATGGTACATGGTTTTTATGTGACTTGCCTCCTAGCAAGAAGTTAATTGGAACTAAGTGGGTATACAAGCTGAATGGAAGAGTTGATAGGTATAAGGCTAGGATTGTTGCAAAGGGTTATGCTCAAGAAAGAGGCATTGATTTTGGTGAGACCTTTGCTACTACATGTCGAATGATTACTGTTTGTAGCATATGTGCACTTGCCACTCATCATGGTTGGAATGTACATTAGTTGGACATTAAAACTACGTTTCTAAATGGTGGCTTGCATGAAGAAGTGTATGTTTTTTAGCCCTATGGGTTTGTGTAGAAAGGGCATGAAAACCAAGTGTATATGCTGAAAAAGGCATTATATGGTTTGAAACAAGCACCGCGTGCTTGGTATGAAAAAATACATGCCGATCTGATTGCACATGGTTTTGACAACAATCTAACTGAGAGCACCTTATATGTTAAGTGTGCACACGATGTGCTTCTAATCATTGTTGTGTATGTTGATGACATGTTGCTCACTAGTCCTCATGAGAAGCATATTGCTGATTTTAAGGCTCATTTGCATGTGTGTCATATTTGAGGCATTTGCATCATTATTTGAGCATTCGTTTTATGCAAGATGATGGATGAATAGCTTTGTGTCAAACGAAATATATTGACACATTATTGCAGCGGTTTGGCCTTGAAGACTATAAACCTATTGCCTTTCCTATGGAGATAGGTTTACGATTAAGTCTTCATGATGCTTGACATGCATTTGATGTTGTTCCCTATCAGCAAGCTCTTGGATGCTTGATTTACTTATGCATTACTCAATGAGATATTCACTTTGTTGTCTCATATATGGTCAGGTTTATGCATTTCCCAGGTCTCAAGCATTGCAGGTGATTAAGCACATCTTTTGCTACGTGAGTGGTACCCAATTACTTGGATTATTTTATCCAAAGGGGGGATCACTACTCTTGGTGCAAATATACAAGCCTTCACATTTGGCTTATCATGGAAAAACATTATGTGGAAACATTTGATGGATCATGTGAATCCTAGCTTGTAACTTTTTGATCATTCACCATTGTAAAAGATTTTAACCTTGAGAGAATCTTGTAAATACATATATCTCATGGAGTTAGGAGAAGTATCAGCTATGAATCAAATTAAATGGAATAACTCCTAAATTATTGGAAGTATCCTTTTTTAAATGGAGCCAAGTTTGAATTCAAATTCAAACTTGGAAGAAACTCTTATAAAAGCCTTTGTAAAAACTCGCGGCTCAGTGGCCTCATTGATAGTACTTTTCTTGATCATTTGTAGTAGCTAAGTGACTTACATCCTAGCTCACTTAGACTACCATCATTTGGCATCATTAAAATGCCAATGATCTTGTACAATCATGTTTTATAATACATATATCACATTGATCATCTCTGTTTACTTCTCTGCTATGACTACTCAAAACAGTGAACTTTGTCTGATCATATCTCCGTGAGTTCTCAACCATCGTGCATGATCTATACCTTGTTGGAACCATCTTGAAGCCTAAGTTATGCTATATCAAAGTTTCAAAGCATTTGGTTCAGCCATTTGGGATAAATCATCGTCAAAGTACTTACTGGTCATCTATTGTTCAGTCCCTAAAAAGTCAGGGGTAAGCTTTGGATTGCTAAATTGATTTCTCAGAGCATAGTCTATCATTTTAGATGATTCCACTTGTGATCATTAGCTATCTAAGCTAATTGAATTCCCTCCAAAGGAATTTTATCAATTGTTAATGTACTATGAGCATTGAGCAAAAGAATCAGCAGGTGTGTGGACTAAAATAGCAAGTTTTGTGACACTAGTTATTTACAAAGTAGTCTGTTTTTTATTCAATTGTTTCAAGCATCAACTCCAAAGTACATAGGTAATTTCTTGGTGTCATTTGCAAGCTAAAAGGGTCCACTATCAAACTCTGAAGAAATTTAGGTCAAGTACAAAGCAGGTTTTAGAAGTACCACCTCACTTCCTTGAGGTATCCATCCATCTCTTCCAACAGTGGTATCAGAGCAAGTTGAGGTAAAATGGGAGATGGTTTCCCTTCTTTTATTGAAAAATTGGACAGGAATAATTATCCAGCATGGTCCTTGAGGATGAATACCTATCTACAAGTAAGGAGTCTCTATGGATACATATCACGAGATGAGGAAATGCCCATATTTAGAAGCAAAGGTCAACCTACAAGAGAGGAGCTAGAGAGACTCAACTCATGGTGTGCCAAAGATGCTTTAGCCAAGTCATATCTACTCAACTCTATTTCTAGATTCCTTCTTCCTCACATTAGGAATTGTAAAACTTCCCAAGAGACTTGGGATACTCTATCTTCATATTTCTCTTCCAACACAAGAGCTAGGAAAAATCAATTGTGGATTGAGTTTACTACTCAAAGGAAGCAACCTTAGTAGAATGTTTCAGAGTATGTGACCAAGGTAAAAGATGTGGTTGATCAATTGGTAAGCATAGGAGAGGAGATTGAAGAGGAGCAAATAGTGAGACAAATAATCAATGGCATCAAGGCAGATGATAAGTGGGAATCTTTCACAACTGCTATGGACCTTTACATGGACATGCAAATCCTTGATCTTACAACTCTCATGGGACAACTCTTTACCCATGAAGCCAAGCTCAAAAAAATGGAGAACCATCAAGAGGTAACAATTCTTTTGCCCTTTATACAGATAAAGGAAAGTCTAAGGATATTGGAAAGAGCAAGAAAGTTGAAGATGAAGATACTACTTCTCAAGCTACCTATGCAGGGAGAGGTAGGGGCAGAGGAGGTAAGCAAGGTAGGGGGGACCTTTTAACTCTTCCCCATGCAATATGTGTGGACTATCTAGTCACAGAATAGATGAGTGCTATAGGAACTTCAAGAACCAGAGAGGAAGAGGATCTCAAAGAGGTAGCTACTCATAATCAAGAGGAAGATTCAACCATAATCAAGGTTACAACCATGGTTACAACAACAATTATCAAGGAGGATACAAATCAAGAAAATACTTCAACAACTATACAGAGGATCAAGAAGATTCTCTTCTCATTATGAATATGACTTCAAAACAAGGTATGAATGATTAGCACCTCTTCTATATTGAGGCATGTTGTTCAAACCATGTACCAGGCAATGTAGCTCTCCTTTCTAATCTTGAAGAGCCCAAGGGAAAGCACCAAGTGCAGACAAGTGATGATATCAAACATTTAGTTGTTAAGGTAGGAGATGTCAAAACTTTTGATGGGAATAGGAATCTATTGAGAAAAGTTCTTTATGTACCTACTATCACAAAGAATTTGATGAGTGTTGGACAGATAGTGGAAAAAGGTTTGCAAGTCGGGTTCAATAAATTTGGAGCTTTTGTGGAGGACCCCAACATGGATTCAGAAGAATATCCAAGGGAGAACAGGTAGATTCTTTACATTTGAGCTTGAGGACACTAGAAACATTGCACTCTATAATTATAAGGATCAAACATTGTCTGAGTTAGAGATATGGTACAAAAGATTAGGGCACATTGGTGAGATAACATTGAAGCAGATATGTAGAGATCAATGTGTACTTGGGATACCTAATGTATCCAAGCAACACATGATCTATAAATGTGGTGCATGTCAGTGTGGTAAATCACATAGATTACGCTTTACAAAGAAAGGCTATATGCATGAGGATTATTCGGAACTGGTCCACAAAGGTGTGTGGGGACCACGCAAGGACCCTTCAATTTCAGGCTCAAGGTACTATGTGTCATTCATTGATGATTTCAATAGGTGGACTATCTTGTATTTCATGAAACATAAGGATGAAGTGTTCAGTTGTTTCAAGAAGTATCTTGCACTTGTGGAAAATCAAACAAGAAAAAGCTTAAAGAGGATAAGGTCAGATGGAGGAGGTGAGTAATTCTCCAATGAATTTGATGCATTTTTGTAGGATAGAGGTATCAAGAGGGAGATCACTACTAGATATACCCCTGAGCAAAATGGAGTAGCAGAGAGGAGGAACACATTGATTGTGGAAGCATCTAGACCAATGCTAAATGAAAAAAGTTTGCCAAATTACTTGTGGGTAGAGAGTGTTTCTACTGCCACCTACCTTATTAACAGGTTACCTTCTAAGTCCCTTGATGGGATGAACCCCTATGAGGCATGCCATGGTAGGAGACCATCACTTGAACATTGCAAAATATTTGGTTGTGTTGCTTACGTGCATGTTCCATCTCAAATCAGAGGTAAAGTAGACCCTAAGGTAGAAAATGCATCTTCATAGGGTATGATATAAATCAGAAAGGATACAAGTTTTATAATCCATCCAACAAAGGATTTACTCTTGGTTTGAAAGTGAATGCAGGAAGGTCAAATTGCCATATGACTTGGAAGAAGAATTTCCAAGCCTTACCAAGGAGGATCCAAGCACAATTGAAGACATCAAATCAGATGATGAGGACACGATCAACTTGGAAGAATTCAAAGCATGGAAATCAAAAGGCAAGGCCAAGATGAAGAGATTTAAGGAGATCACAAAGAGAGAGTAAGAAGCCAATCAGATATGGGTATGATACTTCATTAGTTACTAAGCATTCCATTTATCTTGCTACGAATTTATCACTTGAAAAACCTTCTTCATATGAAGAAGCAAGTACCAAACTAGAATGGAAGGAGGCTATGGATGAAGAAATAGAAGCACTCCAAGAGAATGCCACTTGGGAGCTAGTACCCAAGAAAGCATCAATGAAGGTAATTGGTTCTAGGTGGATTTACAAAATCAAAAGGAACTCCGATGGATCCATAAACAAATATAAAGCTAGGCTTGTGGCTAAGGGTTTTGCACAAGCCCAATGAGTAGATTATGAAGAAACTTTTTCACCTGTGGCTAAGATGCCAACCATCAGAGTCTTGGTAAGTGTAGTTGCATCTAGAAATTGGAATATGTATCAATTAGATGTGAAAAATGCTTCTCTCAATGGCTGGATTTCAGAAGAGGTTTACATGGCTCAACGTCCTAGCTATGAAGACCCAAGCAAAGTAAATCATGTATGCAAACTAAGGAAAGCTCTTTATGGTTTGAAGCAGGCACCTAGGGCATGGGACCATAGGTTAACAACCTATCTTCAAGACCAAGGATTTATGATGAGCAAGGCAGATTCTTCTCTGTTTGTCAAGAGAAGTAATGTCAAGAGAAGTAATTCAAAAATGATATATTTATGTGTGTATGTTGATGACATCATTCTTACAAGTAGTGATGCCAATAGCATCAAACAAATCAAAAACCAGATGATGCAGGAGTTTAAAATTAGTGACCTAGGGTTTTTGAAATATGTTCTTGGACTTGAGTTGGTATACTAACTCTGGAATCTACATCACTCAAAGGAAATATGTGCAAGACATGTTGAAGAAGTTCCACTTGGAGAATGCAAAAGTATCTAGCACCCCTATGGAGGCAAATCATAAATTGAGTGCTCATGAAGGTGATTTTCTTGAAGACATTGTAGGTTATCAAAGCATAGTTGGGATTCTAAACTATGCAACATTAACAAGGATTGGCATATGTTATGGAGTAAGTGTTCTGAGTCAATTCATGCATAAACCTACAGCACCTCACTTGGAAACAGCTAAAAGGATTTTGAAGCATCTCAAAGGTGCTCAAAATCAAGGTCTTTACTTCCCATAAACATCAGATTTGGACATTAAGGTATACTCAAATGCAGATTGGGTAGAATGTAAGGATGACAAAAGAAGTACTTTTGGATATTTATCTTTTGTAGGTGATAAGCCCATCTAATGGTCTTCTAAGAAGCAACCAATTGTTGATCTATCTTCAACAGAGGCTGAATACAGGCGATTAGAAAATGCTACATAAGAAGCTATTTGGATTAGATTGCTCTACAGATTTGTGACTTCACACTCATTCACCTATGATCTTTGGTGATAACACTAGTTCTTTACAGCTTGCAGCCAATCCAATTTATCATGCAAGAAACAAGTATATAGAAGTGCACTATCACTATGTTAGAGAGAAACTCTTGAGCAAGGAGATTCAATTAGTATATTTATCTACAAATATGCAATGTGTTGATTTGTTAACCAAAGCACTTGATGGTACTAAGCTTTGCACTTTCAAAACCATGATTGTATTACAGGATATTCATGAAGACTAATGAAGTAATGTAAGCCAAGATGTTTGGCTTGAGGGGGAGCTGTTGGAAAATATACAAGCCTTCACATTTGGCTGAGCATGAAAAAACATTATGTGGAAACATTTGATTGATCATGTGAATCCTAGCTTGTAACTTTTTGATCATCACCATTGTAAAAGATTTTAACCTTGAGAGAATCTTGTAAATCCATATATCTCATGGAGTTAGGAGAAGTATGAGCTATGAATCAAATTATATGGAATAACTCCTAAATTATTGGAAGTCACCTTTTTTAGATGGAGCCAAATTTGAATTCAAATTCAAACTTGGAAGAAACTCTTATAAAAGCCTTTGTAAAAACTCGTGCCTCAATGGCCTCATTGATAGTACTTTTCTTGATCACTTGTAATAGCTAAGTGACTTACATCATAGCTCACTTAGACCACCATCATTTGGCATCATTACAATACCAATGATATTGTAGAATCATGTTTTATAATACATATATCACATTGATCATCTCTGTTTACTTCACTACTATGACTACTAAGAACAGTGAACTTTGTCTGATCATATCTCAATGCGTTTTCAACCATTTTGCATGATCTATAGCTTGTTGGAACCAGCTTGAAGTCTACTTTATGGTATATCAAAGTTTAAATGCATTTGGTTCAGCCATCTAGGATAAATTATCGTCAAAGTTCTCACTAGTCATCTACTATTTAGTCCCTAAAAAGTCAGGGGTAAGCTTTGGATTGCTAAATTGATTTCTCAGAGCATAGTCTCTCATTTTAGAAGATTCAACTTGTAATCATTAGCTATCTAAGCTAATTGAATTCCCTCAAAAGGAATTTTATCAATTGATACTGTACTGTGAGCGCTGAGCAAAAGAATCAGAAGGTGTGTGGACTAAAATAGCAAGCTTTGTGACACTATCTATTTACAAAGTAGTCTGTTTTTTATTCAATTGTTTCAAGCATCAACTCCAAAGTACATAGGTACTTTCTTGGTTTCATTCGCCTTGAGGTATCCATCCATCTCTTTCAACAACTACCACCAGATTTACATGCTTTTTTAGACTCTAACTAGTATGGTTGCTATGACACACGTGACTAGTGGTTTTTGGTTCATGCACGGTAGCTCACGCATATCTTGGTTGAGCAAGAAGTAGCCCACTGTGGCCACTTCCAATTGTGAGGCTAAGTATAGGGTAGCTTTCATAACGGTTGTTGAGTGTGTGTGGCTTAGATGCCTTATGGCTGATTTGAGTGTTGGTCAATCTTCTGCTAGCACCATCTTCACTAACATTAAGAGTGCATTGGCAGTCACGAAGAACTCTGTGTTCCATGCTCGCACTAAGAACATTGAGGTGCACTATCATTATGTCAGGGATAGGTTCTCTACTGGAGAGATCAGCTTGGCATATGTTCCCATGCAGGAGATCATTGTAGATCTTTTCACGAAGGCTCTGCTTAGGGAGAAGTTTGAAGCTTTCCACAAAGCTTTGGGCTTACTTCCTTTTGTGGATTGATTCCTTATAGCTTGGCACTTCCTTATAGATGAGTGCCAACTCCTTGTTCACCACATCACTCCCAAGGGGGATTTTTTGATATATTTAGGTAGTGATGTGTGTGAACACACTAAGGCCATCTAGGCATTTTTCCCCCTCTTTAGGATGTTTTTTCCCTCGGCTTCTATATACACCTATAGCCCTAAAGGTTCACTTATCTTTAAACATTATAGTGGTAATACATTCAGTATTGTGTGGTGTGCTACAAGCTTCTTCTTCTTCCTTGTGTTCTTTGCGTGCTTCCCCAAACCTCAAACTCCAACACTCCAAATTATAAAGCATGACTTGTTGCAAAGGATTTTAAGCAACAACATGGTGTTGATTTCGAGGAATCTTGTCCCTAGTGTTCAAGATGACTACCCAACGCATATTGCTTGGATTCATTGCAATGGAGGACTAAGAGCTAGTCCAAATGGATGTGAAAACTACTTTTTTGCATGGAGATCTTATAAATGAAATCTATATGGAACAAGCAGAGGGTTATGTAGTTCCTCGCAAAGAAATTCTAGTTTGTAATTTCAAGAAGAGCTTATATGGACCCCCTAGACAATGATACCAAAAGTTTGATGATTTTATGAAGTCTCAAGGCTATTCTGGAAGCAATGAGGATCATTGTCTCTACACAAAGAGATGCTTAGATGGTAGCTTGATATGCTTGATACTTTATGTTGATGATATGTTGATAGCTAGGAAGTCCTCTTATGACTTGTCAATTCTCAAGAAGAAGTTGAGTCAGACATTTGATATGAAGGATTTGGGGGATGCAAAATATATTCTTGGCATGCACATTACGCGTAATAGGAGTAAAAGATGCATACACTTGTCTCAAAGTAAGTACATATCCAAAGTACTTCACAGGTTCAATATGCAAGGTGGAAAGGCATTGAGTACACCTTTACCCACATATGTGGAATTGAGCAAGGATGATTGCCCCAAATCAGATGAGGAAGAGGAATTCATGACAAAAATTCCTTATTTTTCTGTTGTTGGTAGTCTCATGTATGCTATGATAGCTATGAGACTAGACATTGCATTTGTAGTGGGAGTTGTGAGTAGATATATGTTTAATCCTAGCAAGAAACATTGGGAAGTGGTCAAAATAGTTTTGAGATATCTGAGTGGCACTAAGGTCAAGTGTCTATGCTTAGGTAGAGGGAAAGCATCCATTATTGCTTACACAAATTTTGACTAATGGAGTTGCTATCTCTTGGAGATCTCATCTTCAAGTATGTACACCTGTTTCCACCAAAAAAGCAGAGTATGTTGCAGCAATTGATGCATGTAAGGAAGCATTGTGGCTTTCTCATCTTGCTTGTGATATGGGTCTACCTCAGCATGTACTTCATTTGCTGAGTGATAGTTAGAGTGCCATTGCTTTGGCTAAGAATCCGGTCTATCATGTAAAGACCAAGCACATTGAGGTGAGCACCTAGCTCACAATCTCAAAATTACACCAAGCCCTACGAAATGAGAAGACACTAGAAGTACAGTGACATCTAACTCCAGTAATGTAGAGGAGATAGCGGAACTAGTAGCCAAGAAGTTAGGAGTTCACGGACAGCGGAACTACCAACATCCATCAATGAGAATACCCATGTTGCGAAGATGCAGATTATGCGGAGTAGACCATCCAACTCACATGGTCAATACACTCTTGAAGGCACTCGCTCAACGTCTGCAGCCGCTTCACATAGACCAAAGTTCTTTTTGATACATCTCTATCACATGCTAGTTCTAAAGGATGTTTAAACTTGTAAACCCCATTTCTATCAATGGGATAACTATTTTAAGTCTTGTTTGTCAGCCCGTCTAAGAATAGTGATATCATTTTTTGCTTAGTGGGTCTTTCTGTTGTTGGACATCTATCAACATATTGATTGAACCTCTAGGTAGTTGTTTTCACAGTTTCATTTGGATTTTGTTTGAAGCTATGGATTAAGGATGAAGAATTGTTTTTAATCCCTCTCTTGGTGAATTCTCCAATGAACTCCTGAAAAAATTGCTCAATATTTCCAAATTGATTGGGATCCAATGGTTGGAACCAAGTCAAATCCATCCCTATGAGAGTAAGTCCGAAGGAATCATACTGCACAAAGAAATCATCCACTCGCTCTGCCCGTAGAACTTGTTTAAATTCAGCTATGTGATCATAAGGTTCTCCCATCCTATCATAATGATTTCTCATACACTTATCCACTTGAATTGGTCTTAGTCTTCTTATGGGTTCCGGTGGTCTAAGTATGACAGGAATTGCTGGTCTAATTGGAGGCATTCCAGGCTGCACTCCTAGTGGTGGTCTTGGCCTCACTGGTGGCCGATGTTGGTTGCCTAGTCTAGGGTGGGTTTGATTGTGTGATTGCAGCTTGGGCACATCAGTTCAGTTAGGAATACTCCGTTGACTCGTCTTTCTCGACATTGTATTCTCTGGCTCTTGATGCGTCCCAAAGGGATTATGGGAGGTAGTTGCCTGCTCTCACGAAGGGAATACATGCAACCCCATATACTTCAATTGAGCCCTATCAACTGCATCTACTAGACAATACCTTCTTTGGTTCTTGTCTAGGTATGTGACTCTAGACTCCTCTTCAGGGTCTTTTAACTCATAAAAAGTCATTGGGCTTTCTTCCTGTCTGCGTGTGGGTGAATCAATTTGTAACAATAAGTCTGATCCATGGATCAAGTAGACCTCTAATAGGTAATCATCTTGAGGTATCAAATCCCCTCTCAAGACTCGAGTCACCACCAATTTGCCTCTTGGTGTAGTTATTAACTCTTCACGATCAAGTCTTCCGGAGTTTCCTTGTCCTTCCAATCCACCTCTCTCGTTGATCCGATCTGGGTGTTCTGTTACCACGTAGATGTGACCTAACTTGTCCATGTACACTCCTCCTTCGTACTTGACTGCAGCTGTGGGCACTATTGCCGATTCAGTTGAGTTCATCATCCTTTCTATAGACCTATTTAAACCATCCAAGTAGATAGGGATCTCTTGGGGATTATTAGACACATATTGCAAAGAGGTGCGGTATTCCCCCTCTACCGTTGACATGAAGTTCTAGAGGCTAGTAACATGGTGCTATAGGAGTAGTATGATACTTGCAAATCTCTTACAACATGCTTGAGTCAAAGATTCAGAACATGGACTAAGAATATATGAAACTAGTAGAACACATACAAATCAAACAAAACGTGAAAGTTACACACAACATGGCATTGTTGCAATGGCATTTAGAAGCTTCTCAAGAGGAGAACAAATAGCTACAATAATAGAACCAAGATAACCAAGAGGAAGCTATCAAGAACACATCAGAAGCACCCATCAGTTTGTCTAAGTTCTAGGCTATCCTGCCTGAGAACATTCACATCATCCTTGAAGAGTATGCTAAATTTTTAGAGTCTTACGACAAATTATCAGAGGAACTAGCTCAACTCCAACAAAAATAAGTAGCACAACCTGAACCACTTCCAGAATTCCATATAAGTACTGCCAAACCCACTGAATTAGTCGATAAAGGAAATTTGAGGAACTTTAAACGAAGCTCCTTCAATATGAAAGACCACCATTGCACCACGAAGTACCCAACATGGAAGAGACAATAGAGATTCCTGTTGAGCAATTCTTTGAAAAAGAATATGAGTCACAACCAATCCCAAGCGGCAAGGTTATACGTGAATGGCAAAAAATGTATGAAGCACCCAAACCCAAGTGGCTCAAGGAAGTCGAAGAGATCGGACAAGCCCATGATGATCGAGTAGCCATACAAGTTCAAGAAAGGCCCAATATGCCAGAAGTAATGCTCAGATCAGAATATTTCCAAAACTTTGTGCATGAACAATTGATCACAACCTCTAAGCTATAGTTTCAACCATACTTTGTCATCCTCACCAATTATAATGCTGAATTGACATGCATCATTGGCAAAGCTTTGACTTTTGCCACACAATTTCAACCTGAGAATCTATCAAAAATAGCAAGGAGGGGTAATATCTTCTAGCCAAATTGGCACACACACCTACTTGAAACATACCCTAGGATGTTCTGTACATGGTCAAATGCTTCATACATGGTCAAATGCTATGGCATAGTACCTAGGAGATGCTCATGGCCCACATTTTTTCCATCAAAGTCAAGAATAATCCATGATGCTCAGATTGGGTGAACTACCCATATCTAGCACCACCACAAGGTCCACTGAGCATCTCTTACATGATCACAACTATCAAACACTCAATTCCTCATTTGAAGCCAATGCCAGATGTTGCAACGATGCTTTTGAAGATATTTGACATGATGTTAATCATATTTAGGACACTCAAACATGTCAAAAGATCACACATCTATGCACTAGGATTTGAGAATGGTAATTATTATCTAATATACGATATGACAACTACATCAATTTGCATTGTATATGCATGACACATAGAAATAAAGTATCTCCCAGCTTGTTGTAAGCAAATGCTCAAACATATGTTTATGATAGGCTTTTGGCAATACCATTCTAAGGTGTTCATCTCTAAACTCACCTATCTACTTCAGTTATTTG
Source organism: Ceratopteris richardii (assembly GCA_020310875.1). Lineage (NCBI taxonomy): Eukaryota > Viridiplantae > Streptophyta > Polypodiopsida > Polypodiales > Pteridaceae > Ceratopteris > Ceratopteris richardii. The sequence continues at coordinate 60,998,161 of CM035426.1, forward strand.
CTTGTGATTAGTCAATGTATTCAAAGTTCTACAAAACATTGCACCCAAAACTACTAGGTGCTATAGATTGTTGACATCTACAACTTGATCTCAAAAGAGATTGAAACTACAAGAACACAAATTAACAATCCATGTCATCCATTATTATATGGAACAACCCACCTAGCAAAGGTCTATCAAGGATGATAGACTCGAGAGTGGGGGGAGTGCTTGCAGACTAAGCTGAAAAGGAAGCCAAAGAGGAGATATTAAAAGAGAAGACCAAGGTGGATTGAGTGGATATATTATTCAATGCATATCCACCAAGAAATAGGCCGAATTAATTTTTCAAATCAATTATTAAACAAAACAATGATTTTGACACTCCACTTCAATGTAAATACTTTTTTTGGTAGATTTAACTCTACTTTGTGCAAGCCAAGGAGTCTTCAAGCTTGAAGAGTGTTAGAAGAGCCCAGGTATTAATTTTCACAAATTTTAGAGCTTGTTTGAGCCTTCAAATTAGCTGAGGAACCTTATTTTTAACTAGATCAGACACTAGGTCTAAACTAGACCAAAAACTAGTCTAAAACTATAAAAAAGAGCTAGAGATCTCACTTTTGAGGTTTGATTTATGAAAAATTGTAATAAGAGCTCTTAAATGAAAGATTCCATTGTTCTACTCTTTGTTCTACCTTGTGTGCACATGTGTGTGTGTGTATGATTGTGCATGTTAGTATGCTTCTCACTCATGCACTTATGCATTCCTCTCACTCACGATTATCATACCCTTCTCACATTTCCATGAGGTAGATCTCCTCCACATTGGTATTTCCATTGTGCTAGAGTGACATTTATGAGGTAGATCTCCTCCACATTGGTACTTCCATTGTGCTAGAGTGACATGCATATGCCTGCTTTGAGATTGAGAAAAAGTAATTTGAAATATGAGTTAAATAAGTAAGCACAACCAGTAAGAAGTCACTTGGGAGTGCCAAAAGCAACCCAAGAGAAGAATAGTGACCAAAAAGTACTCTAGTCTTCAATTGCACATAAAGAACAACAATATATAGAAGAGCCAAAAGTTACTCTGATCCTATCCAATAAAATTGTGGCCCCAACAACACACCCACCTAAGCACATTTATATCATGAGAACTCCATCAGAAGACCCTGTAAATCCATCTATCATCCACCCAAAATTAGTAGGAAACTTTCAAACCCCACTTGTGGATAGTGAACTTACTTTATCTTTAAAAGTTTTAAGGACGTCTGGGTGAAAGATTCTAGTAGACCAAAAAAATAGACTTGTGTTATTTAGAGATCCCCTATTGTGTTCACCACCTACATTCAAGGACCTCGGAATCTATCGTGCAAATTTCCAATTACTGATTAGAGATATTTTCGTTTAGCTATGATTCAGAAGAAGTTTTAGATAATGTTGATCAGTTTAGCCCACTAAGAATGACAATAGAAGACATGACACTATGAGGTTCTTTCTCTATGGGGATGACATCAATTGAATTTGGCAGATTTCTTGGTGATGATCTACATGTCCGTGTTTGATCATTCAAAATAAATTGTGATGTTATGGAAAACCCACTAACACATGGATGACCAATACAAATCATGCATTTTCCAATCCATTATTGTTAATGAAGCAGCCAAGTGGTTCACAAAGTTCGAGCTTGAGCTTAATCACTTTCGTGCATACATAGTAGTAAAATATGTTTTTTCGCATCACTTCATAAAAAAGAAAACACCCACTCAAATCTTTGACTTTTTGCTAGAACAACAAGCAAAGATCACAACACGTCGTCCAAGATTATGCAATCGCATTCCAAACTCATTTACAAAAAAATCATGAACATAAAGTGGGTGGCAAATGATTTACAGTGGCTTCCAATAAAAACCTCAAAAACTCGCTATGAGGAATTGATGAAACAAGTTTTTTGTACAGTGTAGAATGTTGGCCATAGTATGGTCAATTGTGCTTTGAACCAGATGTATTGTGCGATGTATCAATGCATGGACCACATGGCAGAGGCTTGTCCTTATACTGCAAAAACTAACAAGTAACCAATTATAAATGTAGTCATATAGGATCCGTTGGATCCTTCCATAAGCTACATTCTACCACATCAGCGAAATCAACAATATCTAGATTATCCATCCTATAGACCATATGCTAACAAGAAATTCAATAATCCCAGATGGCATGTTATGTATAACAATAATGCTAAACAAGGAATATCAATGAGGTGCCACTTTTGTTGAAAACTTGGACACATAAGATGCAATTGCAAAGAATCACAAGAGTATGATAAAAAGAAGAAGGAAAGGTAAGGCCCCATGCCAAACATGGTGGTCATCACTTGAACAAAAGCAAAGTCATCAATTGTGCAAACTAGCTCCGAAAAAATGTTACAACCATCTATAGCAATATTTGAACCTAATTTTAAGGAGCAATAGGGAATTCCACCAAGATCATAAAGTGGGATTAGGAAGTAGTGCTTGTGTTCCAATAACCTATAATGATTATAGAACATGCCTTTACTAGTGCTAATTCACTAGTTCTATTGTGACAATAGAGTATAGATGAGAATCCCATTGCAGATAACAATGTTGGTCCTAGTTTGTGGGAATTTTTATCTCATGCACCAATTACATTACTTCTAGGAAAATTAGTTGCACTTGTGCTAAGCTTTCGATAGCATTTGGCTCAACAATTCAACCATATTTGTCACAACTACAATGAAATGCAACCAAAAACCAATGTTATTGTGGATCATGTGGTCCCATTAATTATTGTATGGTTTAATAATAATTGTATACCCAAAGTATTAATACACAAAGAATCTAGAGTTAATATAGCTATGGTCGCCCTCTATAAATAGAAGGGCTAACATAATGTTGAGCCTCTTAAATACTTTATCTGCATGATTGACTAGTCAAGAGTCCACCCCTTAGGGTTAATTTAGAATATACCTATCTCATTACAAGGAGAAACCTTCCCACATACCTTTTTGATCCTCACTATCCTAGATTTTTTCTTAGATTATAAACTCTCTTTTGGAAGAACCTAACTAAGGAGGTTAAATTTATGCAAGATTCATCCTCCCATCATTTACTTTTCAAATATAGTAATTTAAAATACATAGTACCCCTTGCCATGACACTGTGTGATTGTCATTCACCTCCTACAAGTAGCAAAACTAGTAAAAATGTTAGAAAGTCTGATTGATATTGAAGAGACAACATTCTTAGAAGCCAATAAGGATTTATTTTCACTTGGCACACACAATTTTTAGGTTGTATTTGACTAGTGAGCATTGAGTGCTTGCATTATAAAACCATAGAAGGACCAGACAATATTCTAGAGTCAACAAAGGAGTGTTGGATGTATGTACCAGAAGAGGAGACCATCGTGTATAATTCAGGCGTCCTTGATTCTCCTTGACCTATGAAGATCTGTGCAAATCTGACTAAGGAATTCCATTTATAGTTGAGTGGATTATTGAAGCACTTTATAAATGTTTTTTCCTTGGACTACTAAGATGTGAAGGGTCTAGGGTCACTTATTTACCAACATAAAGTTATTATGAATCTAGATGGATACCCTACTAAGTAGGTTAGTTATTGAATGAACCCAAACTATGCCTGGAAAGTAAAAGCAAAGATTCAACAAGTATTTCTTATCGTGCCTATAGACCATGCAGCATGGATCTCATCGATCATTATTGTTTCCAATAAGAACAAAGATTTATGAATCTATATAGACTACAAAAAAATAAATGTAGCTACCATACTAGATTTATTTTTGTTATTGAAGCTTTGAAGAAGGCACAAGCCATCACACAACACGATTTCTACCTACAAGAGGATCTTGTAGAGCAATTAGTTGTGGCCCAAGACAAGGCTATCTTATATGATGCTTCTACCATTGGGCAGTCTGATGCAGATGCAGTTACTATGGACTAGGCCACATTTAGTGATATGCTCAAAGTGGTGCAAAAAGAATTGCACAAGACCTTCATAGAGGCCAAAGAAGGATTTGGAGCTACAATACAGTAAGAACTTTCAAAGACAAAGCTTGCAGAAGATGATGATGATGACGACAAAGCTCCATTGGAGTGAGGATTAGTGGGTCAATGTCCTCCATGCATGCCAAGTGTTAGGCTGTCAAAATGACAACCCTGAATGATACTTCTTATTTTTATAGAATATGTATTCAGTAAATCACTGAAAGCATTTTGCCTACTCATAACAATGTAACTTTTCAAATGTAATATGACCTATCCATCAAAAGATTACACAAGAATATTCCCAAATAACTACCATCCAAACCCCTTCTGATAGGTTTTTACAACCAACTACAATTGTATATGATCCTAGATTAAGGAACAATAACGTGTCATTGCTAAAGCTGCTAGTTGGGCCAAGGAGGCTTCTCTAACTTTTCCTACTCCTTCATCTATCACATGGACACTGATTACTTTACCTCCGTTGGTGTCAACATATGTTGTGCCTATGGTGTAGTCAACTAATCCCCCTAAGCCCTAAACCTCCCTCTCCTTGGCCCACAACTCGTAATCCTATCCAACTATATTTGGATACAACAAAAGCTTCCAGTCCACAACAGTGGAATGTTCTAGCACAAGCTCCCATTACATTACCCTTAGGGTAGCTATTAGCCCTTATCTCAGCTTTTCGAAAGAATCTAATGAAGTTTTCTTCCTCAATTTCCACAAATTTATCCCCATTGGCTAATCCTACCTCTTCTATAGTACATTCTAAGATTGTCAATTGAGACAATTATGTTGTTCCTTTGATTAATGTGTGGTATCGTAACATTGAAGCAGATGATTTTTTTGTATGCATGACTAATCAATCCCGAGTACAACATATATCTTAATTCAAGATATTCTCATTTTGTTGCAAGGGGCAACCTTTTCTATTACTTTCATGGTTTTTGCACTAACAAAATCTAGTATAGATTATAATATCCTTTTTGGATGACCCTCATCAAAACAAGTTGTCTTACAAGATTGGCCCTCCCAGTAGCTTATCTTTTAGCATAATCATTTACATTACATGGTACCCATAGATAAATTAGTTATGTGTCACCCTCATGTGTTTCTATAATTTGTTAGACCTTTATACATGATTGATAGTTTAATATATGATGAGGAAATCACCTTTTTAAATGCTAATCAAGATTCACTCTCCATTGGTATTGTTGATTTTGAGCCTCTACTAGACATGTACAGGTTGCATCCTATCAGCACTTGTTTCATAAACCCCATTTTAGATTTTGCTGAGGACACTACTAGAAATAGGGGGTGTAGCGACACCCTCGAATTGAAAAAAAAAAGGGATCCATCGCTTTTGCGACGCTACCGTCGCATAAGCGACGGCCCTCATTTTTATTTTTTTTTTTTTACGAGTGTTCGTCGCATAAGCGATGGTAGTATCACTTATGCGACGCTAAAACTTAGCGTTGCAAATAGCATCGCTAATTAGCAACACTATTTGCAACGTTGGCAAATTGGCTGCAATGTTTTAGCATCGCATAAGCAACATCTTGTGTTCTAGAGCGTTGCATAAGCGATGCTCTGGAATGTTAAAAAAAAATTTTGATTTCTCCCGGCACATTTGTGTTGGGATTTGGACGCATAGAGAGAGAGCGAGAGAGAGAGAGAGAGAGAGCATGAGAGAGAGAGAGAGAACGGAGATCTTGAAGCCAGGTATGCATGCACACACACACATACATATTCATACACACACACATATACACACATAGACACACACACATACACATAGACACACACACACATACACACACAATGATGCATACACACACATACACATGCATAGACACACACACACACATGCACACACACATATATACATACACACACACATATGCATACATAATGCACATGCATACATACACATACATAATGCATACACACACATATGCATACATAATGCATACACACACATATGCATACATAATGCATACACACACATATGCATACATACATGCATACACATACACACATAGACACATACACACACATAGACACATACACACACATAAACACATACACACTCATAGACACACACACATACACATAGACACACACACACATACACACACACATATCCACACACACATACACACATACACACATAATGATGCATACACACACATACACATGCATACACACATACACACACACATACATGCACTCACATACATGCATACATACATGCTTACATTCATACACACACATATGCATACATAATGCACATGCATACATACACATACATAATGCATACACACACAAATGCATACATAATGCATAGATAATGCATACACACACATATGCATACATAATGCGCATGCATATGCATGCATACATGCATACACATACACACATACACACATACACACACATAGACACATACACACACATAAACACATACACACTCATAGACACATACACACTTACACACACACATCCATACACATTTACACACACACATACACATGAACACCGACACATATATATAGATACACACATATATACACACATAGACACACACACATACACACATAGACACACACACACATACACATACATGCACATATATATACACACACACTTACACACACACACATCCACACACATTTACACACACACATACACATACATACAGACACATATATATAGATACACACACATACATGCATATGCATACATAATGCACATGCATATGCATTCATAGATGCTTACATGCATACACACACATACACATACACACATACACACACACATATATGCGTTCACACACATAGAGAGACATACACACACATACACATACATGCATACATATGCATACATAATGCATATACATATGCATACATATGCATACATAATACATATACATATGCATGCATAATGCATATACATATGCATACATACATACTTACATGCATACACACACACACATATGCATACATAATGCACATGCATATGCATAGATACATGCATACACATACACATACATAGACACATACACACACATAGACACATACACACACATATGCAACATATGCATACATAATGCACATGCATACACACACATAGACACATACATACACATATACACATACACACACATATACACACAAATTTACACACACATACACATGCATACACACACATACACACACACATACACACACACATACGCACACATACACACACATGTACACACATAGACACATACACACATAATGCATATGCATATGCATACATACATAATTACATGCATACACACACATACACACACATGCATACATATGCATACATACATACACACGTAGAGAGACATACACACACATACACATAGACATACACACACATACACACACACATACACACACACATACACACACACACACATACACACACACATACACACACACATACACACACATATACACACACATGCATACATAATGCATATGCATATGCATACATACATGCTTACATGCATACACACAGATACATATACACACATAGACACACACACATAGAGAGAGACACACACACATACACATGCACGTAAAGAGACATACATATGCATACATAATGCATACATAATGCATATGCATATGCATACATACATACTTACATGCATACACAAACATACACACATATACACACACATATGCATACATACATACTTACATGCATACACACACATGTAGAGAGAGAGACACACATACACATGCACGTAAAGAGACATACACACACATACACATACATTCATACATATGCATACATAATGCATATGCATATGCATACATACATACTTACATGCATACACAGACATACACACATATACACACACACATATGCATACATACATACTTACATGCATACACACACACATGTAGAGAGAGACACACACACCTACACATGCACATAAAGGGACATACACACACAATACACATACATGCATACATATGGATACATAATGCATATGCATATGCATACATACATACTTACATGCATACATAGACATACACACATATACACACACATATATGCATACATACGTACTTACATGCATACATAGACATATAAACATATACACACACATACACACACACATATGCATACATAATGCACATGCATATGCATACATAATGCACATGCATATGCATAGATATATGCTTACATGCATACACATACACACATAGACACATACACACACATAGATACATACACACACATGGACACATACACACATATACACATAGATTTACACACACACTTACACATGTATACACACAGACATACACACATAGATACACACACACTTACACACATAGACACACACACATACACACATACAAACTTACACACACAGAGATACACACACATATATAAACAAACACATACACACATAGACACATACAGACTTACACACACACATACACACATACACATGCATATAGACATATATATACATATACACAATAGACACACACATAGACACACACATAGACACATACACACACATAGACACATACACACTTACACAAACTGAGTACGTTGGGCATCTTGTAACCAGGCAGTCCTCACTCTCTATCTCTATATGGTATATGGCACACTACCTCTCCTCTCAAGGAACTCCTCTAGCTCGACCCCTCTCGATCTCGAGATGATGTGATGAAACTCGAAGATGCCCAATGAGAACTCAAAGGTGGTGTGGTAGGTATGTTTGCATGAAGCGCGGAGTCTGAAAGAAGCCTTGGTCTGAGATCTCTAGAAAATGCTCACAGTAGCGGAGCATTTTCAGCGCCAATGTATCCTTCTGGCTGATCCATGTCCTACATATTTCATGAAAGAACCTATTCCTCTCCTCATGGGAGAGAGAATAGGTGGGGGCCTAGGGGTCATACTGTACTGGCGGTGGTCTCTCTATGTCAAATCCATGGTCTGTCAGCCACTCCCATGTCGATGCCTACCATGAGGAGGTGTCTCCTCCTAGTGCCATATTGCATGATGCCTCAAATCTGCAAGTGATGTACTCTGTGTCCATGCTCAGAAAGCTTCTTCACATATTCAAGGTGTTAGCAACCAATGAAACTTTTTGCTTTCTTAACATCAGCACATTCTGCAATTTCACATGCTTCAGTAGTTTACCGAACTTATTCACTATGGCTCAACAAACATGGACGTAATTATTTGATAGCCTTGTTTTGCATAATAATACCATTCAGCACAGTTGTACCCCTGTTGCATACTAGTGAATTAATCTTAAAATGTGGGACTAGAGGCATGCAACCTCATAAGCTTGTAAAATTATATGTAAAATTTCCACTCAAGGCATGTACAAATACACAAAACATTGAAACAGATGCAAAATAGCACACAAATGAGAACATAAAAGTGAGAAGATATTATTCCCGAGAAATTGGTTATAGTTGGCCTTACTCATATATATAGATACACTGCGGGACATAAATTTACCTCATTCCCTGAATCAGTAATAAGGACTTCATCTTCTATTCGAGTACAGATCCCTTGGCACCTACAATCATAGGACCAAAGAAAATCATTATAAACTTGCACTTTTATTTCCAAAATTCAAAACTTTGAATCATACTACAAAATTAATACATTTTCAAAACCGTTTATATCAAAGTCAAGATAGGAGGCATTAGAGCAATCCGATGTGTTTCCTCGAATGAATACAACATCAAATTACATTCATGGTCAGATGGCAGAGAATGCCAATGAGCTTTAATGCCACTAGATTTTCAATTCAGTACTATGTACCACCACACATCCACACACATTTACACACATACATACAAATGCATAGACACATATATATAGATACACACGTATATACACACAGACACACACACACATACACACACATGGACACATACACACATATATATGCATAGACAGACACATAGAGACATACACACAGATATATGCATACACATACATAGAGACACATACACACACACACATACACATGCATGCATACATGTGCATACATGTGCATACATAATGCATATGCATATGCATACATACATACTTACATGCATGCACACACACATGCATACACACACTCACATATACACCTACATACACATATATACGCATACATATGTACATATATATATATATATTGATTTCTAACCCATTTTGTTTTATATGTTAGGTATTATGGATCCTAGTAGAGAGAGAAAGGCAAAACTCACTCTCATAAAAAGTCTTATGAGAGCAAGAGTTCCACCTGATACTCTAGGGATTATCATGCATGAGTACTCAGAGATGCGTGATGATGAGCTGGATTATACGATCCAGATGCTTACCCAGCGATCAGAGGAGGGCTCTTTTGCGGCTCCACATGCAGGAAGACAGCTATCTGCTCATAGGTATTTTTTTTCGTAAACTTTTTTAATGATATTATAACACATATTTTTATTTATTTTTATCTATCTATTTTCAGGACACCTATACCACCTCCACATCATGATAGCATAGTAGAGTTGCCTATGAGGACATGCATAGGCACCTTAGGGCTAGAGTGTGATATAGAGCCAGAGGGGAACATTGTGTATATAGGGAATGGATTGGAGTTCAAGAGAAGAATGCGGGCATTATGTGATTCTTACTTGTGCCTTGTCCACTTACAGTGGAAGTAAGTATAAATTTTACATATAAATTGAAATAAATATCTTATGTTTTATTTACATGATTTTTTTTATTTTTGTAGTGAGTATGATGAGAGGGATAAAAAATACGTACTTAGTTCACTTAAGACAGAGTTTGGGACAGGATGGTCGCATAAGTGGTGTCTAAAAGAGATGCAGACACTTATGGCTCATCGTCGCGATAATGCATGGTACACATTGCTTTTATGTATATATACGTGGATATGAGTATGTGTGTTTATGTATGTATGTATGTATATGAGAGAAAGAGAGAGAGAGAGACAAAAGAGTGAGACTAGAGGTACAAATACATGCATACACACACATATACATCATACATGCACATTAACACACATATACACATACATGCACATTTATACATACACACACATACATGCACATTTTTACACACACACACACATGTATGCAGTTACACACATATAATGAATAGACACATACACATACTCACATACACATACACATACTCACATACACATACACATGCATAATCATATGTACACACACATAGACTCATATAATCATATTTACATGCATATATACATATACACATGCATATATATATATATATATATATATATATATATATATATATATATATATATATATATATATATATATATATATATATATATATATATATATATATACACACACACACAACACATGCATAGACACATATAGATACACATACATACACACATGCATACGCACATATAGAAACACATACATACACACATGCATGCACACTGATATATATATATATATATATATATGTATATATGTATATATATATATATATGTGTGTGTGTGTGTATATATATATATATATATATATATATATATATATATATATATATATATATATATATATATATATATATATATATATATACACTTAGATATCTATATATAAATAAATAAATCCTAATTTGAAAACACTAATTTTGATATTAGGGTTTTAAAACCCCTAATTTAAAAACTCTAATTCAGCCTTTTAGCCATATGATTGAAGTATATGTACACATTGCATCTATTTCTCCGATGTCCTACTAGAGAGATGTCTCTCCTCCCAACCTTATGCCTCTATATATAGCTACTCGAATCAACGAGGATCATAATATATATAACGATATATACACATCATGTAGATACACATACATAAATGTAAAATGGAGTAGATACATTCTGCATCACACATACATGCCTAAATGCACACATAAATATATATATATACATGCATACATAAATACATGTACACATTTACACATAGACACATATACATATATACATGTACACATCACATATACATGCCTACATGCACAAATGTATACTTATACATGCATACACAATTATAAACACTTGCATATATTACATGAATACATGAATATTTTACATAAATGCATATGCATATATACACATATGCATACTAACACATGTATACATATATCACACACATGCACACACATACATATACATGAAATACATATATATGCATACTAACATATGTATACATATAATACACATGAATACACACACATATGCATACGTACATGAAAAAAATTTGCTCCTCGAAGATAAAGTTATATATAAAATAGTTAGGCATACCCCTGAGCTTAATGTTCTAACTTAAAAGAACATGATTTCATGATTTCATTTCTCTAGTAGGATTCATCGTTATTCAAGTTGAATAAAGAATCTATTATCTGATATCCTTTCAGAAGCAAGATATATTCACAACTCTCCATATCTCTTGGAGATCGTCAATGAGAGGAGCAAGATATATATTCATATCTTTAACTTGTCTTTTGCCTGGGATTAAAAGTGAAAGCATTAAATGTTGCTTTTCAATTCTAAAATATGGCAGAAGATTGTAGTTTATGACTACCACTGGCCATGTTGACCATTTACTAGATTTCATGGAGAATGGATTAACCCCATCTAATGCAACTCCTAACTTTAGATTCTGTGGATTTTGTGCAAATTCGGGCCATGTAGAATGAATATGTTGAAAAGCAACACTATCATGAGGAATTCTGATTATTCCATCAGTACTTTTATGATCATGTCCCCATGTCAAAAGCTTTGATAATTCGGGGCTTTGAAACATATGTCTAATCCATGGAGCCAATGGAAAATGTCTCAATACCTTTTTTGGGATTTTACCTTCTTCATCCTTATATCGAGGAGATTGACATTTGGGACATGTCAAAGAGTCTGCATATTCACCTCTATATAAAATACAATCGTTAGGGCATGCATGTATACATTGATAATCTATACCAAGATTGTTGATTATCTTCTTCATTTCATCATGTGAGGTAGGAAGAATATTCTGACTTGGTAAAAAATTTTCAAATAATAACATGTAAGTTCATAAAAAAAAGATATATTAAAAAAAGTAAATAAATAAATATACATATATATATGCATATAATTTTATATATGTGTATATATGTATGTATATGTGTTTTATAGGTGTATATGTATGTATATATACGTATGCATATATGTATGCATATATGTATATGTATGTGTGTATACATGTGTATGTATATATGTATGTATGTATGTGTATATATGTATGAATGTGTATGTATGTATATGTATGTATGCATGTGTAGTTGTGTATATTTGATTTCGTTTTTAATTGTTTTTTGTATATTGTGGTTGCAGATTTTCATATCTAGACCATTGAATCGTCTGGAAGTTTCCCATTTTATAGTCAATCTATTACCTGTCTTGCTAAGCTGTTTACAAATATTAATTATTAGTTACCTATGAAGGTATTAATTCATATGTAAAATGGGAGGATCAAATTTATCGCGAATATTTTGAAAGATGCATTAATATTTTTAAAGGATAGGCGGACAAAAAGTGTCCATTCAATGCAAGTTCTTGTTCTTACCTTATATAAAGTAAGAATAAAAACCTGCATTCAATGGACACTTTTTTTCCGCCCATCCTTTAAAATTATTTTTCCATCCTTCAAAATCTTTAAGATAAATTTGCTCCTCCCATTTTACATATGACTTAATAGCTTCATAGCTAACTGATACTTAATATTTGTATGCAAAAGAGTTAGCAACACAGGTATTAGGTCGACTAAAATAGGAGAAACATATGTGTCAAGAAGATTCTAAAGGTTGGGTGGACAATTCTAAAGGCTAGATGGACAAAACATCTTCATTCGATACAGGTATGTATAATTTTACCTTACTCTCATAACATGTGTATGTGTTAGCATAAATGGATCCAGATATTATGTGTTGTTTGTTGATGATGCAACCAGATGAATTATATGTAATCAAGGATAAGTCAGAAGTGTTCAAGACATTCAAGCATTATCATGCTTATGTAGAAAGGATTACAGGACAAAAGCTCAAGAGGTTGAGATCAGATGGAGGGGGAGAGTATTTCTCTAAAGAGTTTGATGATTATTTGTGGAATGCAGGTATAAAAAGAGAAGTAACTTACAGATACTCCCCTCAACAAAATGGAGTTGCAAAAAGAAGAAATAGAACTCTTGTAGAGTTTGCAAGAGCAATGATGAAGGAGAAGAATTGTCCAAACTACTTATGGGCAGAAGCTATCAACACTGCAACATACCTTGTGAATAGGTTACCTTGTAAAGCTTTGGATGGAAGAACACCTTATGAAGCATGGTGGGGTAAGAAACCTACTCTTGATCATTGTAAGGTATTTGGATATTTAGCATATGCTTATGTTCCTTCACAATTGAAACATAAGCTAGAACCCAAAGTAGAGAAGTATGTGTTTATTGGGTATGATGATAGGTAGGTGGGTTACAGGTTGTGGAATCCATCCACAAAGCAATTTCTTGTTACAAAAGATGTTACATTTGATGAGCAAAGCACATGGTATACAGGGTCAACAAAGGATTATGCAGATGTTGAAGAAATATAAAGGAAAGGGAAGACAAAAGTAAGTGTATGAATGTTGAAGCTCAAAGTCAAGGACAAATCATGGAAGCACATCAAAAGGTGGACACACAAGGAAAGGGAGCAAGTAGGGAGCTCCAAGAAGTGTATGTCCAATTTCCAGAAGAATCCCCTACAAAAATAGTGATTTTCATCACTAAAAACCATTGTAAATACCATTATCTATTTTTAGTAACTCCATTTTTGTTCAAGCCGAGGAGTCCTCGAGCTTGAGGAGTATTAGAAGTACCATCGTACCAATTTTCATAATTTTTAAACTTCGTTTGAGCCCTCAAATAAGCCCTGGAACCTAATTTTTAACTAGGCCGGACACTAGGTCTGGACAGGGCCAAAACTAGTCAAAAAACTATAAAAAGAGCTAGAGAGCTCATTTTTGGGGTTAGCTTGTTAGAGAATAGAACTTTTGTAAGAGAACTCTTTTTGCAATCTAAGCTTTCCATTGTTCCTCTCTTTGATCTTACTTTGTGCGAGTGTGTGTGTATGTGTGTGCATGTTTGTGTGCTTTCACTCACGCACTTGTGTCTTCACTTGCTCGTGGTCTTCATACCGGTCCTCACGTCTCCGCGGATCGACAAGTAAAGGAGGTGGTGCTTACGCTTGAGCTACACCAAATTTTGGCGCCGTTGCCGGGGAGAGAGCTTCGAGGACGAGCGTTGTGATGGTAAGATCATAGATTTGCGACGTTGGAAGGTAAAAAAAAAAACTGTCATTTCAGTTCATTTTCTGTTTTTTCCTCTTCATCTTCATCATCATCATCATCTCCACCTTCTTCCACCTTCTTCTTCATAGAAAATTCTTGTTTTTTAGTGCATTTTCACCATCTTCATACCATTTTTCATGCATTATTGTGTGCGAAGGAGTTAGGAGAAGCAAGGGAGAGCAAGCGCTGTGTTTTTTTCATGATTTTCTGCTCATACGGAGCTCGCCATAACCGGCGCTCAGAAATTCGAATTTCCCGCCAAAAAACGCGATTCTGTGATGAAAATCGCGATTCTGTGAAAATTCAAAATTTTTGAAAAATCACGATTTTCTGTTTTCCCGCCTAAAAGTTGGCTGAAAAAATCACGATTCTATGGTCATTCTCAGAATCGCGATTCTGTGATTGTGCTCAAAATCGCGATTTTCATATCAAAAGAAACACGATTTTCTAAAAACACGATTTTCAGCGGGCTCAAAATCGCGATTCTCACAAATCACGATTTTCAGCCAAAAACACGATTTTGTGAAAAAGGCGATTCTGTGAAAACACGAATTGTCGCTCAAAATCGCGATTTTCAGAAACACGATTTTGTGCTCAACATCGCGATTTTCATGCCAAAAACACGATTCTGAGAAAATACGATTTTTAGTGGGCTCAAAATCGCGATTCTCACAAATCACGATTTTCAGCAAAAAACACGATTTTGTGAATCACGATTCTCTGAGTCAAAATCGCGATTTTCAAAAACACGATTTTGTGATCAACATCACGATTTTCATGCCAAAAACACGATTCTCTAAAACACGATTCTGTGCTCAAAATCGCGATTTTCATAAACACGATTCTGTGCTCAAAATCGCGATTTTCATAAACACGATTTTGTGATCAACATCGCGATTTTCAAAAACATGATTTTGTGCTCAACATCGCGATTTTCATGTCAAAAAACACGATTTTGTGATCAAAATCGCGATTTTCACAACACGATTTTCTACTCAAAATCGCGATTTTCAAAACACGATTTTGTGAACACGATTCTCAAGGTACAAAATCGCGATTTTCTCCAAAGGTCCTGTTTGCCTGTTTTGACCCCTAGGAGCCTGAATTGGCATAACTTTTTCATCCAAAGTCCATTTTTTGAGCTCTATAGCTCGTTGGAAAGCTCGTTTCAAATCCTACACGACCTCAACTGTTTTTTTCAAGAATAATGCGTTGATTTTGAGATAGGATAATTTGAAGTTGACCCTCAAGTGGGACTAGGGAACCAAGGGGACTCCAAAGAATTTTTGAACCATACCAAGGGGAAAATTTGGACTCTTGACTAAAGCTTATGAACTTGAGATCTGGTAGACACTTAGGCAAGGATAAACAAAGCATTAGATCTTCTGAGGCTAGTGTCAACCATACATCCAAGTCTTAGGCGCAACAACTAAGTGGTCATCCTTACGGACTAAGTTCAGACACAAGTGATTCAGAAATGTCTTTTAGCATGGGAAAAACCTGCAGGTGGCTCAGGGACTGCCCATCTACAAACACCAGAAGGTCCCTATAAGACACAGTTGGAATATATTCGGACCAACCAATTAGGTGCTCGCATCTATGAGGATGGTCTGAGGCGATCAGTGGTCCAACTCAAAAATCCAGATCAATCCTTTGGACTTGAACACCCGGTGGTCAAGTTCGAAGAGGGTTCATACATTGATAAGGAAGGAACCATGTATGTGGTCACCAACCTACCAGATAGGACTGATGAGTTTGGAAATGTCATTCCTGAGAATGAAATAGGAGACCTAGAACAAGGAAATGTAGGACAAGGACCCCAGACTCCTAGAGGTAAGTCAGTTTTGACCCGAGTGATCACTCCAGACTGGATCCCTCAAGATAACAAAAGCATAGAACTATTTTTGAATAGAGAAACAGAGGAAGCCTTTTGGAGGTTCAAGCCAGATCAACCTAGCCAATTGGGCATAGTTATCATCTATGAATTCAAAGATCCTGAGATACCATGCAAAGTTGTCTACCTGGATAACACATCAGAGAAAATTTTCTTGGTAACAGAACATGATAGACATGCATATACTTGGAAGAATGAATTGATTTCCCCCCCACCAAGATCCAATGTTTCCCATGGCCTCCAAGGAGTAGGATCATCCCTCGCTCATGAAGCCCAGAGAGAAAGAACTAGAGAGAGACCTGAGGTAAGTTTTGCACACACCGTGGGCAGGAATAGGTCAGGATTTGAAAATGAAAGACCTGAAAGAGAGAGACATCAAGCACATAGGCAACAAAGAGATGAACAGGATTTTCCATTGCCTAGACCCCGAGAGTACCCAAGAACCCTTAGACCCATTCAAGTGATCAAGGCAATGAAGAACTATTTCGATGGGACAGGGGATCCTTATGATCATGTGGCCGAGTACAAACAAGTGCTGAGAGCCGAACAAATTGAGGACTGGTTCACCCAGTACGAGGCATTTGGTTTGACCCTTAAGGGCACTGCCTTAGCTTGGTTTCAACCATTGAGTAGAAGCAGCTATCACGATATAGGTCAACTGCTAGACGAATTCATTGTAGAATTTTCCAAGAGTGGTATCAGGCATAACACATCATCCTTGATCCACAGCTTCAAGCAGACTCCCCAAGAAACAGTGCGACTAGCAGGTAGAAGATTCAGACAGTATCTAGGAAGATGCCCTGCTCTAGAGTTACCCACTCCGGCCAAACAAGTGGCTTTGTTCTTAGATGGCTTACTGAGCACCAAGTTAAGATCATATGTGTACTTGAAAGATCCTAGATCCATAGAAGAGTGTGTGCGGACGTGCATTGATATAGAAGATAACTTGGGAGAGGAATTAGGATTGTCCAAACTCTATAAGGATTCTGATAGTTCTACTAGTCATACTTCGAAAATCTCCACGGAAATAGAGGAGATAGCTGAGCAAGTTGCCAAGAAGCTGGGAGTCCAAAATAGACAAACACCGAGAGTCACCCCATTGAATCGGTGTTATACTTGCGGAGGCGACCACATGGCTAATGTATGCCCAATGCAAAACCAAAACATTAGAGAAAGGAATGCTCCATATTGCACTATTGAGAGAAAATACACAAACCACACGACTCAAGATTGTCCCTACAATAGGCAGGCTGTTAGACAGAATTATCAGCAATCTTACCCACAAGGTAGGTATCAGAACCAATACCAATAGCCATATTATAGACCACAACAGCAATATCAGGTACCATATAGGCCACAACCTGTCTTGGGAAACCAACCACCAACTCCAGCCAACGTGATTCCAGTCAAATATGCTGTGGGAGAAGAAAATCCAAATAGAGCATTGGTGCCACTAACCCCATTGATACCAGATAATGACTCTCATGCTCATTGTTCAGACTACTCCCATGAAGGTAGTCCACAGGCTTATTACACAGAGTCACCTGAACATAGTGAGATTTACTCGTATCAATATGAGGCACCACCTATGGAGCAAACTTGGGAGCCAGAATACTCCAATGTCATGTACACAAATCTTAACCCTAGGCCCCAGTTGAGACAAATGAGACCACAAGCCCCTAGAGGATCTTGTTTCAGATGTCAAGGTGACCATTTCATTCGTGACTGTCCCCACCCACCATCTCCGAGTCAAGGACAGGCTATCACAATACAGGCTTTTTGTCCTGATTGCGGCAAAGACCATCTCCCCAGAGATTGTCCAAGAAACCCCTCCAGTGTACCCAAGATTACACCCATTAATGTGGTAGGCTTAGTGGCGGATTCAAGTTCAAGTAGCAATAATGTGGCACCTATACAGGCAGTTACTAGGGCACAAGCATTAAAACAAGATAAACCAGCAGAGCAATCGGAGTCGAGTGAATCAAGAGAGCCTAGTAAGAGGAAAACAAGAACATGGAAGGATACCAGAGAAAAGGCCAATCGTAAGTGGAATAAAAAGTTATCGGAACTAGAAGAAAGCTTGAAAGACGCAAAAACAAAAATAGAAGACATTGCATCTCAAAACCCCTCGCATGCCGAAACTCCATCCACTCCACCTCATCCCACCCCACCACCCATTGTAAATAGACCGCAACCAGGGTCTGTTCTTGCAGATCCAACCCCAGAAGGCCTGGACATGATGTTCAAGGCCTACCAGGCTCGACTTCAAGAAGGGCCTACAGCTGCAAACCTAGACAAGAGTTACCCTAGAGCGGACTTAGAGATTGAACGGATGAAAATGTGCATGAAAATGGTAGAACAAGCTCAAGCCATACTTGAGACTAGTCAAAAGTTCAATCAGACAAACTCTATCAAATCAGATTTGCATTTCCAGGGCATACTAGAAAGATTAGAGCAGTTGGTAAACAAACCACAAGTTTCTTTACCTCCACAGGCTCAACCAGTTATTGAAAGAGGAGGCTCACCACCAATGGGAGCTTATGTTCCTAATTCCATGGATCCAGGAATACCTCCTTCAATTCAACAGTACTCTCAAGAATTCTTGCGGGAAATACAAGAAGAGAAATGGGCCAAGGAGAAGGGTAATTCCCCTCCTATTCCTGAGATTGATGATCTTCATGATCAATTTCCCCAAGACATCCCATCTATTTACGAAGATGAAGCAGAACAACAAGAAGACGAAAGGTTAGATTTTGAATCGAATACCTTAGAAGAACTGCCTCAATTTCCAGGCCCATGGGAATCTGAATCTCTCCAGATTAGAGCTCCCACAATACTAGTAAGAAATGAGGACTCAGTGGTTCCAAGGAACACGGATGTCGTGAAGAACACTAAGGTTCAGTGTCATCTCACTGTAGAAGAGCTGCTCAAAGCAAAACCTGAGTTATGGAATCATGTGAAGGATCAGGTCCCAGAACTTGAGTCCAATATGCCAAAAGCAGGCTCCAAGCAAAGGGTACCAGAGATACCTCTAGACAAAATAGGGGACATGTGTGAGGGTGAAGAAGGTAATACTTATCTTCCAATCACCTACCAAGGTTACACAACCAAAGCAATCATAGATTCAGGTGCTGGTGTTGCTATTGCGACCACCTCCTTGTGGAAGCAATGGGGCAAGCCCACATTAAGACCAACTAGAATGAAGCTTCAAATGGATGATGGTCATTTTGAAAGACCTCTAGGATTGCTAGAAGGGATCACTCTAACCACTTGTGGTGTAGAGTTTGAGCACACATTTGCTATATGTGACTTTGAGAAAAATAATGTCTATGAGATGATCCTAGGAAGACCCTTCCTACGACAATTGCAAATAGTACAGGATTGGGGAACTAACTCCTTGTACTTACAGCACTTAGGGGTCACCACCAAGCTCAATTTGAAGGATTACACCTTCAAAGATGTACCACCCCTACAGTGGAATTCTATCCACAAAGCGAAAGAAGATTCCATCTCTGTGCATTCTGAAAGTTCACCTGATCCATCATGGCTACATGAAGATACTCATTTGTGGATGTGCAAGGTCGCAAAGGAAGAGGAAAAACGTTTAAAGGCAAGAGAAGAAGGAACTTCGCTAGGAGATAGACCAGTTAGAGACCCAGCCTACACACCGATGATCTTTCCAGATGAGGAGTTTGAGCCTCATGGCTGGCCAGAAATTTTAGCCACCATGGACATTGCTGTCAATGAGGAACAGTGGACACCTCATTGTGATGAGGAGGGTTATGATATCTCAGTGTTCATGTGTCAACCCTTGCTAGAAGAATGTGACCCTAGTGATGTCATAGAAGAAGAAGAGAATGACGATGATCTGGAGTCTATTGTGATGGATAGTTGCTTTAACTCAGAGCAGCACTATCTAGAAGATATAGGAGTGTTCACCCAAAAAGAAGAAGAACCTCTCACAAGTATTAAAACAGTAAACTCAAAGGATGGAAGTGAGAGTAGTCAAAAGAAAAAGAAAAGAAAAGCAGTGAAACAAGAAGAGGAGGAATCATTGTTTGAAGTACCAGAAAACTTCAAGAAATATGAAGTTGACGACTGCAAAATTTTGGTACGAATGCCTAAGAGAGAGGCCATCATAGGAGAATCATATGATAATAAAGAAAAGACCAAGAAGATTGTAGTGACCATTGAAGAGAACGAAGAGAGATGCACATATATAGGAGATGACCTAAGTGCAAGAGAAGAAATGGAGCTCATAGCTCTATTAAGGGAATATAGGGATGTGTTTGCATGGCACTATAGAGACTTGAAAGGGGTAGATCCAAGAATTTGCTCTCATACTATCCCCATGACTGCTGATGCTAAGCCCACCAAACAGAAGCCCTACACATATAATGATACCTATGCAGCCAAAATAAAAGAAGAAATTGATAGGTTGATTGAAGCTGGATTCATCTATGAGATTGAGCATACCGAATGGGTGTCCCCCATTGTTGTGGTACCCAAGAAGAACGGGAAGTTGCGAGTGTGTATTAACCTTAAAAAAGTTAATGCCGCTACGATTAGAGATAGTTATCCACTTCCAATCACAGAACACCTTTTGGAGCGTGTTGCAGGCAAGGAAGTTTATAGCTTCCTTGATGGATTTTCAGGTTACAATCAAGTAGCCATTGCCCCAGAAGATCAACACAAAACAGCTTTTGCTACAGAGTGGGGAATCTTTGCATTTCGTGTGATGCCATTTGGGCTCACCAATGCACCTGCAACATTCCAAAGGCTCATGTGTCATGTCTTCAAAGAGTTCTTGCGAAAGAGCTTAGAAGTGTATGTGGATGATTTATGTGCTCATTCCCAAGAAAGAAGGTTTCACATCCCTGAGCTCAGACAAATCTTCAACAAGTGTAGAGAATATCGAGTGTGTCTGAACCCAGAAAAGTGTGTGTTTATGGTGCGTCAAGGTAAAATCTTAGGTCATATTGTTTCTAAGAATGGAATCTCAACAGATGAAGATAAGGTACGAGCAATAGCGGAGCTACCAAGGCCAAGGAATATTAAAGAGGTACAAGCCTGTATGGGCCATTGTGGATACTACCGTAGGTTTATCCACATGTACGCGATCATAGCTAGACCCCTTTATGCCTTGTTGTCTAATTTTGAGTGGAACGACGAATGCGAGAATTCTTTCAACGAACTGAAGAAACGTTTGTGCACGGCACCAATACTCACCACTCCTGATTGGAATAAACCATTCCATGTCCATGTGGATGCATCCAATCATGCCATAGGATGTGTGCTAGCACAACCCACAAGTGAAGGAAACTTAGATTTGCCCATAGCATATGCTAGTAGACAGCTCACTGCAGCTGAACGGAACTATACCACAACTGAGCGAGAGGGCTTAGGCATGGTATATGCTGTGAAGAAGTTTAGACACTATTTATTGGCCAACAAGTTCAAGTTTTTCACTGATCATCAAGCTTTGTTATATTTGGTCAATAAACCTTGCAATACTGGACGCTTAGTAAGATGGTTCCTCTTACTAATGGAATATGACTTTGAAGTTGTTGTCAGGAAAGGTAGAACCCACCTTCGGGCAGATCACCTTTCTCGCATCACTTCAGGAGAGTCACCGCAAGGAGTGTCTGACGAATTACCCGATGCTTATCTGTTCAATTTAGAAGTTGTTCCTAAATGGGCAAATAAGTTGGTACCAGTCCTAACCTTTGGCCCTGCAAATAAGAATGTGAAAACATCACAAGAAGAAATTGTAAAATCACAAAAATATCACATATTAGCAGGAAGCATGTACAAACAAGATACTGAGGGTGTATTAGCTTGTTGTGTGGAGGATGATGAACATAATAGTTGGTTGCAGCAAGCTCATGAAGGATTGCTAGGAAATCACTATTCTAAACAACGCACATTGCAGAATCTAAAACGTTTAGGAGTGTATTGGACTAGCATGGACAAAGAAATACATGAGTGGATTAAGAAGTGTCCAATGTGCAGAGAGAGACCCCCAGTGGAGCATGCGACCCTTTATCAAGTGTCATTAATTCCAGATTGGAGTGCTCCATTGGTAGAGTTTATGAGATCGGGAAGATTACCCAAAGAGGCTAGTCTAGCAAGAAGACGAAGCATGGAGCAAGAGGCTCAAGGCTATGCCTTAGTAGGGGACAACCTATACCGAAGAGGCAAAGATGGTTACTTAAGACTATGCGTTCATGAATCAGACTATTTAAAGGTCTTAGAGACTGCACACAGCGGTGTTGCAGGTGGACATTTTGGTCCTGATTGAGTGATCAAGACCATTCTATTCTCAGGACTTTGGTGGCCCACTCTTCATATGGATGCACATACCTATGTGAAGAAATGTGACACATGCCAACGTGCACAATATCCAGTTAGAAAAGACGAGATGCCCTTGAGGCCAATGATGGGAGGACGTGCATTTTCGAAGTGGGGCATAGACTTCATAGGTCCTATTAACCCCCCAGCTAGAAACTCCCATGCAGAGTACATCATTGTAGCCACAGATTACCTTACAAAGTGGGTAGAAGTCAAAGCCACAACAAAGAATGATGCTCATACTACGGCTAAGTTCTTATTCGAGAATGTGTTCACGAGATATGGACTACCAATAGAGTTGGTGAGCGATAGAGGCACACACTTCTTGAATGAAGTCATTGAAAATCTTCTCCAAGAATTCTTGGTGACACATAAGAAATCTGCCCCCTATCACCCACAAGCCAACGGACAAGCCGAGAGTACCAATAAGATCCTCTGTAACGTATTGACAAAACTGGTAAATAATAAACGCTCTGATTGGGACAAACAACTTCATCATGCTGTTTGGGCTTATCGAGTTGCCTACAAAACGGTACTCAACGCCACCCCATTTCAGATGGTCTTCGAACAGAATGTTGTGCTACCATTAGATTTCTTAATCCCTGTCTTAAAAGTAGCACAAGAGTATGAGTGGAATGGGCATGAATTGTCCTCTAGGATCTTTGATCTCGAACGCTTGGGTGAGACGAGGCTACGAGCGGCAGCAGGCATCTACGCTGCAAAGAAGCGGCAAAAGGCATACTTTGATGCACACATCAAGGATAAGGGATTGAAAGAGGGAGATCTAGTGTTGGTATACACACTAAAACAACATGCTCGTAAGTTGGAAAAAAGAGGATACGGACCCATGATCATTAATAGAATTTCCACTAGTGGTGCAGTTCAGTTGGCCACTCTAGAAGGAGATATCTTGCCAAACTATATTAGTGGCTGTAGAGTCAAGCTATATCAAGAACCTCTTACTGAGGATATGCTAATGAGACTCAACACTACTAAGAAGCGAAAAGATGAAGAGTTAAGAGTGAGAGAAGAAGCATAGGTAGAGGCCAGAGAGCGTATTAGGCGAAATAAGTTAAGGCGATTAGGCCTAGAAGTCAACTCAAAAGCCCCAAAATATCACATGGATATGTGTCAAAAGTCAGACATAGCGACTTCTCAGGTCATTGACCGAAGACCCTTTGTGACCATAGAGATAGGACAAGGGAAGGGTGCAAGGACGGTGAAAGCATTGATTGACTCAAGTGCAGCAAGTAGTGCAGTTAGACTTTCCTACTGCCAAGACTTGGGGTTGAACATCAATCCCATAGAAGCTGATCTCATAGGTTTGGGAGGTGTGGAAACCCCTTGTTTGGGCGAGGTGGAGCTTCCCATCTACCTTCACGATGTTCCAATGAAAGTCAAAGCGCTAGTATGTCAAGATGAGAACCTTACAGAACCACTTGTCCTGGGTCAAGATTGGATCTATGACCATGCAGTTAACTTAAACCTAAGAAGTCAAATTCTTCAAGTTTGGGTACATGAACGATGCATTACATTAGAATTAGAGAACTGCATGCTCCTAAATCATGGCACCACACACTCTCTTAGTTCTTCCAAGACTAATCATATGAAAGAAGATGTTGTATGTGTCAAAAGCTCTATAATGCAGAAGGAGTCAATCGTGGAAGACCAGGTTCGAAGGCGGGTGGATCTTTCTTCTTCTCCAAAGAATCAAGTAGCCACAGTAGTGAGTCCACCACACAAGCAAACACAACTGTTCACGACAACTGCTACATCAAATAGAAAGACACCATTCGATAAAAAAGCAGCTCCGAGCATGAAGCAGATATGGGTACGCAAAGGAGAGCAACCACCAACCTTGCCCCCACAAATTCCATCCATGCAAACCAACCAGGCCAGAAGACGAAGGAAGCAGCTCAGACAAGCTCAATCACAAGGTATCCAACAAGTTTGGGTGCCTAAGAAGTTAGCTGCAGCTCAACAAGGGCAATTACAGATGTGGGTACCTAAGAAGCTCCTACATCCACAACAACCTTTGTTCTCCCACATGCAAAAGGTTTCAACAAAGAAGCCACAAAGAGAAAAGGGTAAGAACCACGTACAGAGACCAAAGGAAGATCAAATCAGCTCTTCAACATTAGTAGGAAGACATGCAAAAAGGATATGGGTTTGGAAGCCAAAAGTGCAAGTAGCCTCCACCAAACCAAAGCGTCAACCACACTGGATACCACAGTTCAGAAAGCATCCAAAGAGAAAGACGCCTGAAGTGACCTCTACAGTGCCAAATGATGTTCTAAAATGGACTCCAATAAGGAGGATTACATCAGTTCGAGACTCAATGGATACCTCCACCAAGGTCGGCATCAACCTCCGCAAATAACATCGAAAGCCTCGAACGAGCAACAACCATGTGCTCCTTGCACAACCCTGTCTTTTGCACCATTCAGGTCATGCATTTCCAAAGTATGCATTAATATAGGGCCACATTACACGGCCGTGCATAGACACACTTGAGAATCCCATGCACAAGAGCACAGTGACATATGTCAAACATTTCTATTGATACTAACTCTTGTGTTCTTGTTTTGTGATATCCTGTTCCTCAAAAAAAATAAAAAAAATTATAAAAAAAAAAACGGGGTAGAAAGAAAAGTGGGAGAGAGCTGGTTCCCAGGTTTGGCTTATGAAACATGAATGAGTCATGCTGAGTTGAAGGTGGAACTGTTGATTACTAGGCATTTATCAATTTGGATAGAAGTGTGTCTCGGCCAGCACTGAGATTATGGCTGCCTTATCTGAGCATCCAAGGAGATATCTGCAAAAGGTAGTTCTGGAGGAGAAGACTCCTGCATATGGCGAGCTAAAGAGAATATGTGAAACTCAGCTTGGGGTAGTTACCCGATGTTGCTTGCCAAGGAATATAAAGCAATTCAATTCTCAGTATTTCCTGAACCAGTATGGAACAGTAGCACTGGTGAATGGTCTATGTCAATCAGCATGGTAATCTCTTAGAAACCGGCACGTGTCCAATATTCCTCTGAGTGTCAATATAGGGAAGTGAACGTGCATGAGCCCAAGCTCAGAAATGCACATTGTTAGTGACAAATGTTGCTTTGAAAAGAGGAGAGGAGATCCACCACTCAAAAGATCTCATCAGTGGACAATCAACATGGACATTCATCAACAATGTTCCATCCCAAAGGCCGAGTGTACAACACGAAGAGACAAACATCCATCAACCTTCTCCATGGTAAGTATCTTTACTCTGGAAACACCATAACCATGATAGTTTAGGAAACCTCTTCGTCAGCATACCCTTGAGCACCTAGCTCAAGACCCGCAATATTTGCACCATGCTTCTTCCAATGCATTTTCCAAGTAAGCATGCGTAGGGCTACATTACAAGGCCGTGCACAAGGCACATACTTTTTTCAACCCAGGCACGAACACACTTACCCATCATTCATTATGGGTTATGAGTAGTTGGCATGACTGCTCTCAACATCATCCTTGGAAGAGCTAGCGGACGTCATGGGAACAACATCCATATCTCTGAAGCAAATTGAAGCCAGTAGTTGCTCCAAATCACTCTTGACAACCTCTTTTGAGCAACTTGCAGTTTTGAAAGCTCACAACGACACATTCTTGCTGGAATCCAAGGAACCAGCTCATACAACGGATGGACATCACCTCTCAAAGCACTACATGGAACAGCCCTTCCAACAAGGGTCTGTCAGGGACGACAGACTCGAGAGGGGGGGAGTGTTGAAGCTCAAAGTCAAGGACAAATCATGGAAGCACATCAAAAGGTGGACACACAAGGAAAGGGAGCAAGTAGGGAGCTCCAAGAAGTGTATGTCAAATTTCCAGAAGAATCCCCTACAAAAATAGTGATTTTCATCACTAAAAACCATTGTAAATACCATTATCTATTTTTAGTAACTCCATTTTGTTCAAGCCGAGGAGTCCTCGAGCTTGAGGAGTATTAGAAGTACCATCGTACCAATTTTCATAATTTTTAGACTTCGTTTGAGCCCTCAAATAAGCCCTGGAACCTAATTTTTAACTAGGCCGGACACTAGGTCTGGACAGGGCCAAAACTAGTCAAAAAACTATAAAAAGAGCTAGAGAGCTCATTTTTGGGGTTAGCTTGTTAGAGAATAGAACTTTTGTAAGAGAACTCTTTTTGCAATCTAAGCTTTCCATTGTTCCTCTCTTTGATCTTACTTTGTGCGCGTGTGTGTGTATGTGTGTGCATGTTTGTGTGCTTTCACTCACGCACTTGTGCCTTCACTTGCTCGTGGTCTTCATACCGGTCCTCACGTCTCCGCGGATTGACAAGTAAAGGAGGTGGTGCTTACGCTTGAGCTACAATGAAGAAGATATTGATGATGTTGATTATAAAAATAAATTGCACGACAATGTGAAGATGGACCAAGATTTGATCCAGAATCTAATGTGGCTGAGACTTCAAGAAGTGCAGAGGTCAGAAGATCTTTGAGAGAAGAAAAGAGCCTATCAAGTATAGCTATGATACATCTTTCTTAACAACAAAAGATTATGCTTACATTGTGAAGACAGAAGAAGATCCAACCACATATGAAGAAGCTAAAGGTAAATAGAATTGGGAGAAGGCAATGCAAGAGGAGTATGATGCCCTACTTGAAAATGAAACATGGGAATTGGTGCCAAGGCCAAAGAATCAGAAGGTCATTGGATGTAAGTGGGTGTATAAAACAAAAAGGTTTGCAGATGGAGAAGTTTCTAGATACAAGGCTAGACTTGTGGTTAAAGGTTATGCCCAAACTTATGGGGTAGATTATGATGAGACCTTTAGTCCTGTTGCTAAGATGTCTACAATTAAATCATTGGTTGCTATTGCTGCTTCTAAAGGATGGAAGTTATCACAATTTGATGTGAAGAATGCATTTCTGAATGGATACATTACAGATGAAGTGTACATGGAGCAACTAGAGGGTTTCATGGAGTCAATTGGATCAGATTATGTGTGTAAGCTCAAGAGAGATTTGTATGGTTTGAAGCAGGCTCCAAGAGCATGGAATTACAGGCTTGTTAAGTTCTTGAATGAATGTGGATATCAATCATCAAAGGCAGATAGTAGCTTGCTAGTGAAGGCAAGTGAAAATGGATATATATACATTTGTATTTATGTTGATGATATTATTGTCATAGGTACAGATGCTCAAGGAATCAACGAGCTTAAGAAACAAATAGAGAAGGAGTTTAAGATAAGTGATTTGGGAAACTTATCTTATTTCTTAGGAATGCAGATTGTGTATACTCAACATGGAGTATATGTTACACAAGAGAGATATTTAAAGAATCTTCTGGTCAAGTTCAACATGGAGGATTGCAAACCTTCAAACACACCCTTGGAGGTAAATCATAAATTGAGCAGATATGGAAGTGAAGAATTTAATGACATGAAGAAATATCAGAGTTTGGTAGGTAGTCTAATCTATGCTACCTTGACAAGGCTAGACCTATCATATGCAGTAGGTGTGTTATCACAATTTATGCATTGTCCAAAGAAGACTCATTGGATTGCAGCTCAAAGGGTACTCAGATATATCAAGGGAACTCTGAGTGAAGGTTTGTATTATGGATTTACTTCTGATACAAGAATCAAAGTGTTTAGTGATGCAGATTGGGCAGGTGATTCAGATGATAGAAGATCTACTCATGGGTATCTTTGTTATATTGGAGATAAACTAGTTTATTGGTGCTCGAAGAAGCAACATATAGTTGCTTTGTCATCCACAGAAGCTGAGTATAAAGGAATGGTAGAGGCTTCAAAAGAAGTGATATTGTTAAAGACTTTGTTGAAGAGTTTTGGAACTGATCAGAGTACTCCGATTATTTTTGGAAACAATATGAGTTCATTACATTTGGAAGCTAATCTTGTTTTTCATGTCAGGAATAAGCACATAGAGATTCAATATCATTTCTTGAGGGAAAAGGTACTTGATAAAGAAATTGAAGTGATGTATACTTCAACAAAAGAGAAAGTTGCAGATATTTTGACAAAAAGCTTAGATAGACCTAAGCTACAAAGATTCAAAGAGATGGAAGGAGTAAAGAAGAATGGAATAATCACAATTAGTGATTGAGGGGGAGCTGTTGGAACAAAACAATCCCAAATTGATGATTACAAAGAGCTTAAAGTAAGTCAATGGTCAGATTGAAGTGAAAGAGGTCATTTGAGAAAGAAGATATTTCTGAATGGTAGCTTGTATACATATGTACATTACAGGTGGAAATCCTTGTACTATGAGTATAGGTAATCCTTAGGATGATAATGAGTAATGTAATAGACATGAGATAAGTCTAGAAACATATGTATATAAGTCAATGATGTAAAGAAATAAGAGAGAGATTCATTAGAAGCCAATTGTCAATAAGGTGGATGTGTAGAGAGTCATCTTCAGAAAATAGCGACGAGTATTTCTCTGATTTATCTCAGCCTGATCATGTGGATCAAGAAATCTTTTGTACACATCTAATTTAGAAGCTAATGAAGCTATGCTCAAAGTTTCATGGCCTAATTCTTTTCATGTTGTGAGTATCATCAATAGGAACATGTGTATGTAAAGTCTGCAGGTAGACCTCTCAGAGTCGCGCACTTTTTCATGTCAATGGTTTGCTTGGATCTTAGTACAAAGTGTAAATTTTTTTATGAATGAGCATTCAAAATCTAAGTTAGAAGGTAAGGAAGCTATGGCTAAAAGCATTTAGCAAAATGGGATTTGTGCTGTGAGAAATCAACCTTAGAAGTTAGTTATGTCAAAGTCGCTTGTTCAAGAAGACAGTTTCTGACATACTTTTGATCTTAAGGATCAAATTAAAGTTTTAATGATTCTTTTGAAGAATTAATGGTTGATATGATTGCACAAAGGTAGCATGAAGATATGTGCATCATTAGTTTGAAGAAATCTTAAGATATATGCAGGTAATGAAGTGAATCTTTGAAGCAGACTTCTTGAAGAAGAAAGATTTTCACTCAGAGAAGTGATAGAGGAAGATTTGGTAAATGAAGGTAACATTTGTATAAATTTTGGTCCATAACTGATATAGAGGTGTTCTTAAATTAGTATAGATCAAACCTTTGGAGATTTAGAGGTCTCCAATAGTACTACAGTCATAATCCCTGTTCTCAATCCCATTCCTTTAAAAATTCGATGCTATAATTCACTGAAGTAGAGTATTGTCCAAACATTTGGTGACCATGATGGGATGGGGTCTGTGAAATCATAGCACAAAGTAGTTTGATGCCATTGGGAAGCAGTAAGAAGTACCTAATAAGTAATTCCCATCATGAGTATTTGGATGAGTTCATTCAATAGACTATAGCACCCAAATCTAGAAGATATTACCCTTGCAGACATAGTCACTATCTCGGAAGAATTGCTATATTGGGTGGAAAATGGAGTGTTACCTCCAAAACTCCTACAAGAATGGATCTTTGAGTGGAGAGATGGCAAGTTAGTTGAACAGTAGAGCCACCAACAGGAAGGAGAATACCTTGCAAAAACAGGCCAAAGCAGGAGTAGCGAACCCCACCCAGACTTGGCTTTAGCTCTAGTTCCTTCGACTCAATTCGGTACCTTACAAGGAGTTTAAGGACCCGATAGTGCATAGAAATCAATTGCCAAGGTTGAATATATTCATTTTTATGGGAGAATAGACGAAGACCGAGATGTGCTTGTGCACACATATGAAAATCAATTTATCTATAATCATCGTAACTTACAAGATGATAAACATAAGTTTCAGGTATTCCAAGCTATGACAATGGGCGATGTAGTTAAATGGCTCATTGAGTACCATCCAAACCATTTCTCATCCTATGAGGAGTTAAAAGAGGCTTTCTTAGAACGATTTCCAACTGCTAAGAGCATTTCGAAGCTCTATGCTACTCTCTAGTATGTGATGCAGAAAGGAATGGTAGAACAATACACCTCAGACTTTAGATCCACGATGTTGTAATTTTCAATGGACAAATGTCCTTCAAAAGAAATGTTGTAGGAATTTTTTGTTGACAGACTTCAACCAGCTATTAAAGAAAAGATTTACATGTATACACTAGACAAAACCCGTACACTTGACCAAATAATCGATTTAACAACAAGGATGGACCAAAAAATACAGTTGGCCAATTTGGGCTCCGTGCAGACCAATCGAGTAATGAAGAAAAGTACAAATCTAGTGTAGCATTTGTATTGATGATGGTGCAAGAATGTGGGCCATATTACAACCGATTGTGTGTTGAATCAGGTATTTTGTCCAATCTATAATAAGAATAATCATCGTCTGGATGAATGCCGATTTAATGTGAAGAACACACTAGTGGCTACTGCACAAGTAGATGTTCCCTCGTGGAAAGGAAATCCAACGAGATACAAGCCACCAGTTCCCTCCAGACAATGGAAGGATAGCCAAGATGTTAGAGTATCAGGACCATCGCAATATTCAGGTCCACAACAATTTTTGAAACAGCGGCGAGGTTTCTGACAAAATTTTCAAGAATTTGGCAGAGGTAGATGGTTTATACTACCAGGCCAAAAAAATTTAGGGAATCGACCGATATAATGTCAATTTTGCTTGCATTATGGACATAGAAGATGGGAATGTGAAGAAGCCAAAAGAATACGATCAATGGAAACAAGAGGCTAAGCTTAAGGCACATATAGCTAATGTGGTGACCTTAGAATATTTGGAACCCTCAGCATCGATGGCCACTAGGTTGCAGCAGGAATATTAGAGTGGCCAGATATCATATTATCAAGTACCAATGGAGCAGAAGCAAAGATTTAAAAAAGTAGTACAATGGGCCCGGAAGTACCCATCGCATTACGTAGAGCCCAAGTTGGTCTGAGAAAAATCATGTAGTAAAGCACGAAAGCATAACCACGATAAGAAAAATGTTAAACCCACTCCAGATTTAAATGAAACAGGTAAGCAAAGGGAAAATTTTGGACCTCCAACTGAATCTGTTCTGGAAGTTCAGCCGTCATTGGCTAATGATCAAGAGATTGCCATCAGAGTTCCGAACCATCGGTCCATATTAGGACAGAACTAGGGAGAATTTGATCTCTAGACATTGATGGATGGTTCTTGACCCCAAGTTATATCATCATCGAATCCTGCTTAAACTAGATGCTACCCCAGTCATGCAACAGAGATATAGGATGAATCCAAACTTTGTGAAGCAGGTGAAGCATGAGCTAGACAAATTAATCAAAGTTGCATATATTGTACCCATAGAGAATCCTGAATGGGTCTCTCCCATCATCATCGTACCAAAAGAAGAACAAGCAATTACGGATCTGTGTGGATTACAAAAAATTGAATGCAACAACTATATCGGATCCTTTTCTGCTACCATTTCTGGATAGTATGCTTGATGAGGTAGCTGGTCGCGAAATGTATTCTTTCCTTGATGGTTTTAGTGGATACAATCAAGTTTGAATGGTCGAAGTAGATATACCTAAAATAGCCTTCATTACGAACTGGGGAGTCTTTGCCTATATGGTCATGTGGTTCGGGTCGCGGAATGTGCCAAGCACTTTCCAGTGATGTATACAGCAAATCTTTGCTCCGTACCTTATATCTTTTATGCGAATTTTCTTAGATAACTTCTCAGTTTTAGGCAAGATGGCCACGCATCTGGAGCACTTACACGCATGCTTGGATTCCTACAAAAAGGTACATCTTTGCCTTAATCCTAACAAATCCACTTTTGTAGTTAAGTGTGGCAAATTGCTAGGTCACATCATTTCAGAAAAGGAAATCGTAGTGGATCTTGATAAGGTTAAGGTCATCATGGAAACTTTGACACCTCGAAACCCAAAAGAAGTTCTTTGATTTCTTGGGCAGGTGCGGTGGCATGGCTGGCATCTACGCAGACTGGCACATATTGCCATCTCATTGAATAAGCTAGCCCATATCTGACCAACGGAGTTTGTATGGATAAAGGAAGCCCAATTGGCTTTCGAGGGCTTCTAGAAGATGTTAGCCATTGTGCCAGTTTTGAAAGCTCCATACTGGAAACAACCTTTTCAAGTGTTTGTGGATGCTTTAGATAAAGCTATTGGCAGTGTAATGATGCAGAAGGAGGGTTGAAATTGGTTCTGACAAGTCTACTATGCTAGTCATCACCTAAACAATGCAGAACAAAATTATTCCACAACAGAGATTGAATGTTTGGGTGTCATCTACTCAATTAAGAAATTCTGCCATTATTTACTTGGTAAATCCTTCACCTTCCATGTCGATCACAGTGCTCTAGTGTATTTGGTGAAGTAGCAAAACTTGGTTGGATGGCTCGCCAGATGGGTCCTTTTGTTGCAGGAATTTGAGTACGACATTGTTCATCACCCCGGCACTAGTCACACCATTGCAGATTTTCTTTCTCGTATTGATTATGGAGAAACCCCTGAAGGTGTTGATGATACTCTCCCGGATGCAGAAGTGTTTACGGTGGCCGAAATTGAGAATGCTCCCCAAACTTCTCCTACTTGGTAAGAAGAAATGTTAAGCTTTTTAGAAAATGGCATTAGCCCATCTCATTTACGATCGGCGGCGAGGAAGAAACTTGGACTCCACTGTTGTAGGTTTACTATTATTATGGGACACTTGTACCACAAGGAATCGATCGGAATTTGGTTATGCTGCATACCTCCACATGAGGTGCCAACAATCATTACAAAAGCTCGTCCAGGTGAGGATGGTGGGGATTTCAGTCATCTAATTATGGTTTGAAAAATTCAGCAGGTGAGACTGTGGTGGCCTACCATGTATGCAAATGTTCAGCACGTAGTGCGGAATTGTGACCCGTGTCAAAGAACTAGTGAACCTCACGTCAATTAGCATTTCCCACTATAGCCAATTATTTTGCTATAACCTTTCCATAAATGGGGCCTAGAATTTATAGGTCTAATCAAACCACCAACATCCACAACCGGAGTGCCATATATTTTGACATGTACAGATTATTGCACTCGATGGGTGGAAGCCTAGGTGACCAAACAGGCTATAGCACAAACAGTAGCGAAGAAACTCCATAACAAAGTCTTTCCTCGGTATGGACTTCCTTTGGAATTAGTGCTCGATAGGCGAACTCATTTCTTGAATCAATTAATTTTGGAATTGATCTCGAAGTATCAAATTAAGCACAAGTTTAGTTCTCCCTACTACCCACGAGCAAATGGATTGGTGAAAAGTACCAACAAGATCTTGCTCCACATGCTACAGAAGATGCTACTGTACTTGATGAATCAGTGGGAAACTATTCTTCCCACTGTTCTCTAGGCGTATAGGACTGCCTACAAAGTTTCAGTTGGTAGCACACCGTTTAAATTGCTTTACGATCAAGAGGCAATTCTTCCATTTGAGTTTGCAGTACCAAGCCTCCAAATCGTGGTCTAGAAGCAACTAGTTCCGGAAGACTCCGCTTACCGACTGCATTAGTTGAGACAACTAGATGAACATCGGTACCATAGCTTTTTATTATTGCAGGAGGTGCAGAATTGATAGAAGAAATGGCACGATCAAAATTTACAAACAAATATTTTTTGACCTGGGGATCTCGTACTATATTTCCATTCCAAGATGAAGAGGAAAATGGGGAAACTCAAATTGCACAAGACCGGTTCATTCCAGATTCACGAGCTTTGTGGACCAAGTTCCTTTCGGTTGGCCACGCTGGCAGGTGAAATATTGCCAACATTCATTAATGGGTCTAAACTATGGCCCTATCAAACTTTCGGAGGATAAATTCCATCTATTAAAAAAAAGACGAAAATAAGATACATTTGTCTACAAAATGAAAATCCATGATTGTGCAATAGTTGGTAATGATCAACGGAGTAACTGCTACACATGCAAATCATACATGCAATCAACAACGATGGCGATTATAATGTTTCAAACTTGATAGCACGATTCTTATTTTGTGAGCTACAATGAGTGTAGAGTCACTGGAGTTAAGATACCATTTAGGGTAATAATGATGTAGACCCAGCGCTCTCAATACAGAAACGCAGGCCATAAAAGGCTGAGCACCAGACATAATCCGACTTATTTGGCTAAGTTGGAAGCAAAATAAATAGAGCGATCACAGCAAGCAGAGTGTTCAAAGCTGTAGTACTTTGTAGCAGTATATCGATGATGCAACAGTGCACTAGATATGGAAGTTACCTTCTCTGAGTGTCATCTGCTAAACATACTGGAGAAACTTTCGTAGGAACAAAAAGATTGGTTCGAGTGCAGAGGATTGCTCTAGTGCACCATGTTGAACTGGAGGAGTATTCGTCCTTATCCATAGGCAAAAGATATTGCTAAAGAGATAGCTCGACAAACAGATGGCAACAACATTAATATTCAGGAGATCAATCTGTGGATAGGATAGGCAACTTTCTAGATTTTGCCTATGATAATAGCATAAAGGTTTCATGTGGCTAACACAAGAATCATAGCGAGTACCGAGATGATGGATGCCGTAGAAATTTGTGGGTTGCTCGAGAAACCTTGCTCTGGCAAATACCGGTTTGCCCAACTTTCGGATGACAATCTGCTTAAACTCGGATTACTTTTAACGACGATGATCATTAACATGCGGGCAAAACATTATGAAGTGTCCTAGTAGCTCTTTGCATTGATGAAGGAATCAACTAAAATGTAGGCAAATTGGGCCGAAATTATTTTTCAAAAATTAAAGAAGGAGGTGCGAAGACTCTTCAGGCAATCCGGAAGAGAAGTTAACGTAGTACTAGACTCCAAAGTGGGAGTTGTATTTACTTTGTTATTCACCAAAAGCTCCATATTCTTACCTCAAGAATACATGATATGCTCCATAAAGGTTTTTCTGCAAATCTTAAAGAAGAGGGTTGTAGAGCGGAAACCAGTGGAAGGGAATTCAGAGGTTTGGATGGAGAATGATAGAGATGAAGAAGAGGAGTCCGGGAGGCAACAAGTGGAGGAGAATCAAAGGCTGGAAGCTAAGCAGAAGGCCAGAGAGGAAGCTAAGAGGAAGAGGCAGCAAGGCAATGAATGGAAGAAGAAAGAAGGAAGCAGTAGGAAGAAGAGGAATCTAGGAGAAGAGAAGGGAAAGAAAGGGAAAAAAGAGTTGCAGAGGAAGAAAGACACGGATAACAACAACATGAACAAGGGGACCATTCGGGAGAAACATCCTACAACATTCCAGTGTTACACACATTTATTTCTTGTGGATTGAATGATAGGTGGAAACATAACGACAATAAAGTTAAGCTACCATCTCTGAAGTGTGGTGATTACATTTACCCCTGGATGTATAATAATGAGATAGTTCATTCAAAACTTCTCGAGGATCTAGCTAGAGGGATTCAATGGAGTGCAGCTAAGTTGGAAGAGTTTCAAAGAAAATATAACACCATGATTCTAGAAAAGATAAGTGGATAATGGAGAAAGCAGGCATGATCAAAGAAATTAGCTGACTCAGGGTCGATGCAGAACAAGCCAGAACGGAGAGTGCAAGAAGAGATAGTGCAATTCAAGAAGAGATGATGGACGAGCTGAATTAAGCTATAGTAGAAAATAATACACTAAAGGTAACTATTGAAGAGAAATCGAAGATTATAGCTCGACTTCAAGCTGAAGTAGGACAAACCCAAAAGGCACAACAGAAGTTGAAGAAACTAACAAAGAACTGGTGGTTAAACTATAGAAGTTAGAGCAAGAGACTCAAAATTTGAAGACAAAAGTGAAAGAGCAAAGTGGAGAAATCAAAAGGAAAAGTATTTCAGCTGTAGAAGTAGAAGAGAGATTAGCAGTGCAAAAATCTGAATTTACAGCTCTTGAAGAAAAACTCCATACTATCCAAGAAAGCTATGATGTGGTGTCTGCACACTTAGCTAGAATCCTGAAGCTGGAAAGACAGATCAACCAATGGAAGCAACATTGTGCAAATGCAAACACAGTTTTGGAAGGTAAAGAAGCAGAGGTGGAAAAAATAAAGAAGGATGCTTCAATTTAGAAGTGAAGAAATTAATAGAAGGGTATATGAATAAATTATCTAATGTAACCATAGCCTTTGATAATCTATTAGAAGGATTTCAAAAAAGAATACTGAAACTAGAAGCAGCCACAATTAGTTGTAGAAGTGCAAGCCAACAGTTATTAGATCCAAAGGAATATTTTGAAGCAGAGATCAATCTTGCGGAAGAGAATATAGGAGAAATGTTTGATGAGTCACAGTATGATATAGAAAGAATAATGTTCCCAAAAATTCAAAACCATGATGATGATTTGTAATATCTCATTTTGTAAATAGTGGATTTGGATCCACCTTGCATGCTAGTCTTAGTAGCCAGTGTGGATGACCACATTATTTGTAAAATGTATTTTCTATGTAATGGGAAAGTGGGATTCTTACGGAGATCACAAGAGTTTTCAAAGTTCATAATTTCTAAGTGTTGATTCTATATTCCAAAGTGCAAAACGGTGCAAAGGTTATGAAGAAGAGTGGTGTGGGTCATTGTGATACGCTATGCAGAAAAGAACAAAGTCTGGTGGCAAAGATGCTACGAAGTGGTATAGTCCGAAAGGATATGATAGATGCAATTTTGCACATTGAGATGCAATCATATTGTATTCTGAAATGATGTATCAGTAGTGTGATTAATTAAAGTATATTGTTACTATTCTTGAAGTATTGCTTGATACAATTTAAAGTAAGAATGTAAACGCATGTTGTGATTAGTATTACACTCATAATCCCTGTTTTCGATCCCATTCCTTTGGAAATTTGGTGCTATAATTCACTGAAGTATAGTATCGTCCAAACACTACCAAGCATGAAGCAAAAGCCACTAGTGGACACACGAGTTGTTGAGATATCAAGTTCAACATGTGATGATCCAGGATGACACGTACCAGTTTTTCGTTTCTCTGACATGTATAGTGGTCACGCCGGTATATGTCAGGGATACTTCATTGAGCTTTATTAGATTTATCTACCAAGAGTGATGGCACATTTGTTCCTTGTCAGCTCACTCATTTGCGGACATTAGGTTTTTCTTTATGTACTGATCTTTATATATTGCACTTGTTGTATTCTTGTTTCTAGGTCATTATTGTACATTCCTTTTATGTAATAGAAGAAGAAGAAGAAGAAGAAGAAGATCATTCTTCCTTGCCTCAATCTATGTGTGTGCTTCTCCTTGAGAGTGAGAGTGTGTGTGTGAGATCTCTTCCTTATCTCCTTACTCGTGACATGGTATCAGAGCCAGCATGGCTGTAGAGAGCTCGTGGAGAAGGCGACGGTGAAGACTACGCGGCAAGGCGTGGAGAAAATGCGATTTCACAAATAGCCTCCGTTTGCTCCATTTTGAGCCCGCAAGGTGGGGCCCACAGGAAAACCAGGTCAGTTTTAGAATCTGTAACTTGCGTTGTGTTCGGCGACACTCATATATTCCAGATCCATAATTTCAAGCAATTTTTTGTACTGTTGATACACGAAAACTGTGTTTTTTTGAGATCGAATTGTCACATCATACTGCAACAGTGTTCAAGCAGAAGTGTTGCTTGTAGTGTTTTGGAGTGTTGTGAATTGCTGCAGAAATGGCAAACGCAGATGGAATGAGTCATCTTATGAGCGATAAGTTGGACAAGAACAACTTCCATGCTTGGAAATTCAGAATGATGAATTTCCTGATGGGAAAAGGCTACTATAAGTACATCGAAGGAGAGAATGAAAATGCTCTGTAGTTACCAGAAAGGAATTGGACTGCAAACCAATTAAGAGCATATGAGGAATGGAATCAAGGAGCACAAAAGGTAATGTATTGGCTATCTGTTAGCATACAAGATGGCATGATTGGACACATACAGGATGCCAAGACTCCAAAAGAGGCTTGGAACAGTTTGGTCACTTTGTATGAGACTAATACAAAGGCACCGAAATTGAAACTCAAGAACGAGCTGCATACATTGGAAAAGAAGAGCATGTCGATAAGTGACTACACTCTAAAAATCAAAAGCATATGTGAGTCACTTGCATCTATTGGCGTGAATGTAGATGATGATGATAAGGTGGAAGTGCGCCTTCGTGGTTTAGGAGCTGCATATAAACAGTTCTAAACTTCCATACAAACCAGGGAAAATATTCCGAATTTTGTTGATCTGGTATCTATGCTGATTATTGAAGAAAATAATCTTGGTGAGGATTCAAACTCCCAAGGAAAGCCCAGTTATGAGCAGGTATTCTACTCTGGCAAAGGTAGAAGTTTCGGAAGTGGAAGAGGAAACAGTAACCAAGACCAAGGTCAACAATAGAATCATGTAGGAGGAAGAGGACAGTTTTGAGGCAGGGGGACCCAAAGAGGTCACAAAAATTTCCAAAGAAATGATTCAGGTAATGATAGTAAAGGATGCTGGAATTGTGGTAAAACCTGGACACTTTGAACGTGATTGTAGGATGAAGAATCAAAATAACAAAAGGCAGCAAAACAACTATGCATCCACAAGTGGAGATGATTCTGAGAAGCTGTTTACGGTTCAACATCACATGATGAATACGATGTCTGATAGTGTTTCAAAATCGAATGATAATGTCTAGTATGTTGATTCAGGTGCTTCAAATCACATGACCAGTCATGCAGAATGGTTTAGTAGTTTGCAAAAAATGCTAGTTCCTGGATATGTTGAAACACGTGATGATACATCGCATCCTATTGAGCATACAGGAAACATAGCATTGTCTATGGAGGACGGGAAGGTAAAACATCTTGTTGATGTGTTGCATGTTCCAAATATAACAAAGAATCTGGTTTTTGTTGGACAAATGGTTGACCAGGGATTACAAGTCAGGTTCAATGCTCATGGATTATATGTAGAAGAGTACAAGCAAGATGAATGATTGGTTGCCAAAGGAAACAAAGTGGGTAGGATGTTCACCTTAAATGTGAAGATTCCTGAAATGAATGCAGCCATGTTTGCAAAAGGTGCAGGAATTATTGCAGATATAGAGATGTGGCACAAATGGATTGGACATGCAAACTTGCAAAGGCTGAAACTGATGCAGTCAAAGGAGATTGTCCATGGACTACCAAATTTCAAAGTTGCAGAAATGCAAAAGGTATGTGCAACATGTCAATTTGGTAAACAATCAAGAGCATCATTTCCACATGACAAGCATGTTAGTGAGAATGTACTAGAAGTAGTACATATAGATGTTTGGGGTCTAGCAAAGACCACATCTATGGTCGGTTGCAAGTTTTATGTTACTTTCATTGATGACCATACATGCAAAGTATGGATATATTTCATGAAAGAGAAGAGCGAGGTGTTCACTCACTTCCAGAATTTAAAACTTACGGTGGAAAAGTAGACACGGAAGTACATTCAGACATTAAGATCTGATGGAGGAGGTGAATACATGTCAAATGAGTTCAATAGTTTTCTAAAAAGTCATGGAATTC
Organism: Ceratopteris richardii; assembly: GCA_020310875.1. Lineage (NCBI taxonomy): Eukaryota > Viridiplantae > Streptophyta > Polypodiopsida > Polypodiales > Pteridaceae > Ceratopteris > Ceratopteris richardii. The sequence goes on from CM035426.1 coordinate 61,039,300, forward strand.
GGCGTCAGTTTTCATGCAGATACACACCACAACAGAATGGCATTGCTGAATGCAAAAATAGACATATTGCAAAAATAGCAAGAGCCTTAATGGCTGAGAAGAATATGCCTCATTGTTATTGGGCAGAAGTTGTGCATACTGTTGTATACATCATGAACAGAACTTCGACTACTGTTGTACATCAAGTTACACCTAAAGAGAAGTTTACAGGTAAAAAGCCAAATTTATCACATCTAAAAGTTTTTGGCTGTATTGCATATGTACATGTCCCATATGAATTGAGGATGAAGCTTGATCCAAAAGCAAAAAAGTGTGTCTTCATTGGATACTCCCTTGAGCAAAAGGGATATAAATGTTATAATCCACTCACACGACAGGTAAAGGTGAGCAGAGATGTGGTATTTGATGAAATGTCAAGCTTCTATGAAGATGCCAAAGAAGGACTGAATCTTGAACCAAATGACAAAGAAAATGCTGAAAAATCAAGTGCAGAATCTCAGGTTTTGAGTGTACTGGATGCATCACCAAGCAATAGTTCCAACTCAAATCCATGGAGTGGAAGATTACGTGGAAATTTCAGTCTAGCAAATTCATCAAATACATCCAAGAAAGGTAAATAAAAGCTTTCTGCTGGTCATGAAACATGTGCAGATTTTGAAGATGTTGATGGAGATTCAAGCGGTTCAGAAAAGAGTCTTGATGTGGAACTTGGATTGCCCTCTCTGAAGACTCCAGCAGTAAGAAGGGCACATGCAGATGATACAAGGAGAAGTGACCCAGGACCAAGAAGATCTGGGAGGATGCGGAATTCAGTGCAACGATTGACATATGATAGTTAGATGGCTCGTCATTGTGCCTACATGAAAAAGGTAATACAAGATGCTGAACCTGCTTGTTTTGGAGATGCAATTGGAATTGCAGATTGGGAAAAAGCTATGGATGAGGAGATGGTTGCACCTTATGGAAATGATACATGGAAGCTGGTTCCATTGCCCCAAGGAAAGAAACCCATAGGCTGCAAATGGGTTTACAAGGTAAATCATAATGCTGATGGTAGCATAAGCAGGTATAAAGCACGATTGGTAGCTAAAGGATATGCACCGACATATGGCATTGATTATGACGAAACATTCAGCCCTGTAGCTAAAATGTCTACTGTCAGGACACTTGTTGCATTCGCTACAACAAAAGGATGGACTTTGCATCAGATGGATCTGAAGAATGCTTGCCTACATGGTGAGTTACAGGAAGAAGTATATATGGACCAGCCACAAGGATATGAAGATTCAAAGCACCCAGAATATGTTTGCAGGTTGCAAAAGGCTTTGTATGGGCTGAAGCAAGCCCCTCGTGCATGGCATGCAAAGATTGTTGATTACTTAACCAGCATTGGGTTTCTATGTGTGATGCAGATCACTCACTATATGCAAGGAAGGTTGATGATGGTCTCACTATTGTGGCTATTTATGTTGATGACCTGATTGTAGGTGGTGATAATGAAAGAAGCATCAAAGAGTTAAAGCAACTTCTTATGCAAGAATTTGACATGAGAGATCTTGGTGTGCTGTGCTATTTCTTGGGCATCGAGTTTATACATACATAAACATGTATATGGATGTCGCAAAGGCATATGCCTTGAATATGCTGCAAAAGTATGGTATAGCTGATTGTAAGACAATTTCTATGCCATTAGATCAGAATTTGAAGTCGGATACTACATCAGGTGAAGCATTGGAAAATGCTATGTACATGAAAATTGTGGGAAGTCTTATATTTCTCACAATTACAAGGCCTAATCTAAGTTATACTGTTGGACTTGAAAGTCAATTTATGCAGGTTCCCAGGAAGCCACATTTGGATGCTCTGAGGCGCACTCTATCTTATGTGAGTGCTACTCTAGATTATGCATTGTTTTATGAGGCTGGTGTAGATTTGCAGGTTTATGGATACACTGATGTAGATTGGGCTGGTAGTATTCCAGATAGAAAATCTACTAGTGGCTTTCTTTTCTCACTTGGAGGTGCAGCTATTACATGGAGCAGTAAGAAGCAATCCACTGTTGCTTTGTTGAGTACAGAGGCTGAGTATAGAGGTGCTCCAATGGCAGCATGTGAGGCATCATGGCTAGAAATGTTACTTGCAGATTTAGGTGTGGAAGTGGGAAAGCCTATCACTATTTATTGTGATAATCTTAGCAACATACAATTAGCACGGAATCCTGTTTTCCATGCTAGAACAAAGCATATCGAGGTACATTATCACTTCATCAAAGAGAAGGTATTAGCATGTGATATGGATCTTGTTTATGTGAGAACATATGAGCAGGTTGCTGATATTTTCACCAAAGCACTTGGAGCTGATAAGTTGAAGAAGTTTCGGGAGATGCTTGGATTACAGGATATGGCGTTGAGCTTGAGGGGGAGTGTTGAGATATCAAGCTCAACATGTGATGATCTAGGATGACACATACCAGTTTTTCGTTTCTCTAACATGTATAGTGGTCATGTCGGTATATGTCAGGGATACTTCATTGAGCTTTATTAGATTTATCTACAGAGAGTGATGGCACATTTGTTCCTTGCCAGCTCACTCATTTGTGGACATTAGTTTTTCTTTATGTACTGATCTTTATATATTGCACTTGTTGTATTCTTGTTTTTAGGTCATTCTTGTACATTCCTTTTATGTAATAGAAGAAGAAGAAGAAGATTATTCTTCCTTGCCTCAATCTGTGTGTGTGCTTCTCCTTGAGAGTGAGAGTGTGTGTGTGTGCTCTCTTCCTTATCTCCTTACTCGTGACATGAGTGTCATAGCAAACAACCCAGTCAGAGTTAGAAAAAGCATGTAAATTTGGTGGTAGTGATCTCCCTTGGGATAAAACAATCCAAGTATCCGGGTACCACTCAAGTAGCAAAAGATGCGCTTAACCGCCTGCCAATGCTTGACTCCTGGGCAATGCATAAACCTGCTCATCTATGAGACAACAAACTGAATATCTGGCCAAGTAATGCATAAGTAAATCAAGCATCCAACAACCTGCTAATAGAGAACAACATTAATTGCATCTCTAGCATCATTAAGACTCAATTGTAAACCCATCTCCTTAGGAGTGGCAATAGGTTTACAGTCTTCAAGGCCAAAATGTTGCAATAATGTGTCAATATATTTCATTTGACACAAAGCCATTCCACCATCAACTTGCATAAACTAAATGCCCAAATAATGATGCAAATGCCCCAAATCAGACATCAGAAATGAGGCATACAAATCAGCCTTAAAATCAGCAATATGCTTGTCATGAGGACCAGTGAGCAACATGTCATCAACATACACAACAATGATCAGAAGCACATCATTAGCACGCTTAACATATAAGGTGCTTTCAGTTGGAATGTTCTTAAAACCATGTGCAATCAAATAGGTATGTATCTTTTCATACTAAGCACGTGGTGCTTGCTTTAAACCATATAATTCCTTCTTCAACCTGCACACTTGGTTTTCATGCCCTTTTTGCACAAAGCCACGGGGCTGAAAAACATACACTTCTTCATGCAAGTCACCATTCAGAAATGCATTTTTAATGTCCAATTGATGTACATTCCAACCATGATGAGCTACAAGTGCACAAATGCTATGAACAGTAGTCATTTGGCATGTAGGAGCAAAGGTTTCATCAAAATCAATGCCTCTTTCCTATGCATAACCCTTTGCAACAAGCCTAGCCTTATACGTGTCAACTATTCCATCAGGCTTACACTTCAGCTTGTATACCCACTTAGTGTCAATCGCCTTCTTGCCTGGAGGCAAGTCACATAAAGACCAGGTATCATTTTTCATAATAGCATCATATTCTGATTGCATAGCAACCATCCAATTTTTAGAATTTTGTGCTTCATCAAATGAAACAGGCTCATTCTCATCAGAGAGACAAGAGGTAGCTATAGCATAGAAATTTGATGCAAAAGAGGCACTATGAGAGCCTAAACGAGTACCGTATAATAGAGGTGCATTAATTTGTTGTCATGCAAAGTCTACACCAACCATTTTGGCATAGCTTTTGCCTCCTCAATATCAGTTCTCTCATCAACAAGTGCATCATGTAAATCTGCATAAAAAATGGAATGATATGCATCATCACATGGAACCTGTAAAGGCTGAGAATTTGCCTCATTAGGTCCAATACTAGATTGTGCACCTGTAAAAAGAGGCATCAAAGTATCATACATGTCTTTGGAGCTAACCGATGTCTCCTTCGTACATGAAAGTAAAGGTTGAATAGCATCTTCCACAGAAACAACATCACAACTAACCAAAATGTGTAGTGTGTGGATGATATAGACAATAGCCTTTGCTTTCAGAACTCTACCAAAAAAAAAAAACATTTTACTGCTTTATCATCCAATTTTCTGCGATGTTGTTCAAGCACTAATGCATATGACAGACAACCAAAAATACGCAAGTGAGCAACAGATGGCTTATGTCCATGTCAAGCCTCATATGGAGTGATAGATTTTAATGCTTTGGGACACCTATTAAGTACATATGCTACACACATGACAACCTCAAGCTAGAAACTATGTGGTAAAGCCTGACTCTTGACCATACACCTCGCCATCTCCATGAGTGACCTATTCTTTCGTTCAACAACTCCATTTTGTTGAGGTGTATATGGCACTTTAGACTGATGTTTTATCCCACATTCAGCCAGAAATGCATTAAAGTCAGAAGACATATATTCCCCCACTCAATTAGAATGGAGGGTGCCCATTTTACATGTTGATATATTTTTAGCCAAAACCAAAAACTATTTGAAGCAGATAAACACTTTGGACTTTGCTTTCAATGGATATATCCATGCATGCTTGGAAAAATCATCAATGAAAGTCACGACGTAAAGATAGTTTCCAAAAGAAGGTGTCTGCATAGGACCGCAGACATCACTATGTACAAGCCGCAATTTATGAGTAGCTTAAACTAAAATATCTTTTAGGTAGGATGAATGCTGCATTGCCCAAAATACAACCTTCACAAACATGTTTACCAGGTGTCTTAAGTTTGGGCAAAGAGGACACCATTTCAGATTTCTGTAAGCATAGCAAACTAGCAAAATTCAGATGAACAAAGCATGCATGCCAAAGCTTTGCATCTGACATTCATATGCTCACTCTCCAACTTTTTTCAGAGGTAAGCAACATGAGCCTCATTCCTATCTTGGTAAGTTTATCCCAAGCATCCTTAGCTACTCTGCAAGAGCAAATGTGACGAATAATGGCATGTTTGATAGACAAAGCTATCAACACATGTACCTGAGCATCTCTGCCATCCCAACAAATTTGCTTTTCAATAGGTGTAGCAGAAATTGGAGCATGAAGAGGGATCTATAGAATATCACCATCTTCAATGCCATCTACATCAGCTTCAGTACTTGTATTTGTAGGTATAATAGGACGTTTTTCAACACCTTGCACAATATTCCACAGTCCTTTTGTGACCAATACATGACACATCTTATAAGCCCACAATGGCTAATTCGTACCGTCCAACTTATCCTCAACAACCAACATATGGAATACATCACCACTTTTAGCCATGGCCACTGACTAAAATACCTTGATGCAGAAAAATCATTGTATTTGAAAAAGTTGAACAAAACTACCCTAAGAAGTTCTGCTAAACCTGTAGCAGACTTCAAGACACTGATACTGGCGAACCAAAACTTGTATATATCTTTGGCACAAAAAGACAAAATAGCTTGCACAAGTGCTCCTATAGTGCATTCGGAGGCCAAAATGAGTCTCAAATAGCGATTTCGACACAACATAGCAAAGTTATTTTGATCTCCTAATCACTCTGAGTATGCTCACCGAATTTTTTGTGATTCTGAGACTGTGACCGAAGGGGTGTCGATGATGCCCTAGATGAAGCGACAACCTGCTCTGATACCAATTGTTGGAGTTTGAGGTCTATGGAAGCCGGGGAAAAAAACCTCCTAAAGAAGGAAAAAGTGCCCTGACAGTCCTAGAGTGTTCACACACATCACGACCTAAATATATCAACAAAGGATGCATGTGCATCAATTGACAACTATGCATTGAGATTGCAACGTATTGGTCACACAAGTATACCAATGCCCAAGAAGGAATTGAACAATGGAAGAGGTGCTATAGCTCAAGCCTATATTACCCCATAGAACCATTCACGTGAAGTCAAGGAATGAATGAAGCTCAAACTTCCAAATAAGTCTTTCTTTTCTTATCAAGCCTTTTAACTTAAGAACATGTATTATAAGAATATAACTCCAATACATTAGAGTAATTCTAGTGCATGAACTTGAAAGTGTGGCCTAGTTTGTTTGGACACAAAGATAATTAGTCATGGAAATTATTTATATTATGCATCAAATTCATGTAGAAAATTTATGAAAAGGAACATTGATTGTGCATACCCATAGTTATGGTTTATGTAGAAAGCATCATATGCATATTGTAAAGATGCATGGAAATATTGCACCATCCTTTGAATGAACAAAGTTATAAACCTTATGCATGCTAGACCTCTTCCAACGAAGATGTGAATTTCATTTTGGCATACATTATGAATGCCTATCAATATAATTTATATGCATGGGTTTTTGGGATGAGAGGAAGACTAAGTTCATTAAGTTAAGCTTAAGTAGAATTTGACTTAGAAAAGCTATATGAATAATGGTGATGGGCAAATTGGCCATGTTAAACCATTAAATTCCTCTTACTAAAGCCAATTAACTTCACTTGAGTGGAATGATTTAAGCTTAAAGCCCCTCTTATGGAATTCAAAACTCCATAAAACCCATGACATGCCTGATCACCAAGGCGAAGAACTTAACTGATAGGTCAAAAATTTCTTTTTTTTAAACCTCGATGCAATGGTGGCAACTTCGAGTGATTAACCATTTTCCAACTCTATGTTCCTTCTTGTATACAACACTCACAAAAGTTTCATCACTTCTTTGACAAACTTGAATAGTTCACTAGCCGCCAAGTCAATCACCGCTTCATATTCTAGTTGGTGGGCGCATCAACCATTTTATCAACTTCCAAAGAGCCCACTCTCTCAAGGGGAAAAAAAATTAAGTGTTCATACTTCACTAAGTTGAAACATGAAGGTTGTAAGCCCTTCTAATCCATCTTTTCTCAACAAGTGTAAGTCTGCTTACTCTATGCTACAATCTTTCATCGCCATGTTCATTCTTTGAGTGATACATAAACAAAAATTGTAAAGCAGAGCGCATTAGCTTAAAAGAGTGAGCCATTGGGAATTGATAATTTGAAGTAGGTAAGGAATACGACACTAAGTGAAAAACAATTTTGAGAAAGGGTGGAAGAGGAAGGGAATGACCATTATATGTGTGTGTGAGAGAGAGAGTAAAAACATATTTTTTGGGCATCTACATCCACATAAAGGAAAGATGCGTTGTGCTTCTCTTTTGTGATGTCCTTTATAAGGCTTAATAAGATTATGAGGTTAGATAGCCACCTTGGATTTTTAAACTTTTGGTATACAAAGCCTAAGCTCAAAGGGGTTGAGAGTTGCCATAATCCATTAATGCTCAAAGGGGGTTGAGAGTTTGTCATTAGAGAAATCATTTATTGAGGCCCAAGTCTAGAAGGGATGAGCATTGAGGAATGAAGGCCTAATCAAGTGTGTGATGAGGCTTGATGACATTGAACTTGATGGACAGTGAGTCTCTCCTCCCCGCCATCATCCCTCTCTAAGACCGCTTCAGCTAAGCTACATTCTTTCCTCGCGACTCGCGAGTCGCCATGTTCAGTCTCTGTGCGCTTCTGGGTAAAAAAAAAAGAAAACATAAAGCAGAGCGCATTAGCTTAAAAGAGTGAACCATCGGGGATTTTTATAATTTGGAGGAGGCAAGGAAGACGACGTAACTCAAAAGCAACTTTGAACGGGGGTAGAAGACGAACACATTTGGCGGTATCAGCATTTGGATGATGGTGCCAAGCTCCAGGAGGTGTCTATCGTACCCGGCGAGGGTCGTATCCGAGGGAGTGACCATTATGTGTGTGCGATGTGTGTGCGAGAAGAGAGAACTCTCGGGAGATTCCATATAAGCATCTACATCCGTGTAATCATAGCCAGGCATGGTGAATTTGCAGGAGAGAGAGAGACTCGTACGAATGAAAGCCCATGGGTCCATCATCCATGTACATAGCTGGAGAAGATTGAGCCACAAAGTCAATTCTGTTACGAGCAATGGTTCCCGCTATCGGTTATTTTCAATTATTTTTCAACTTCTCTTGCTCAACGCACTGGGGCTGGGGCTCGGCAGTCACGCACGACCTCCGAGAGCTCCTTCATATCAGCTGAATCGGCTTGTTGGCAAAGTGCTATGCCATTAGAATCTCTCTCTCTCTCTCTCTGTGTCTCTCCTCGCTTTGATTTTGCGACTTCGCTTTGTGAGTTGTGACCATTAGCAGACTTCCATGTCAAATACGAACGCCCCCTCGCTTCCAGCAGACTCTGCAAGTCACACCACTGCAGGTGACTTCCCTGCATTCGTGCCAAGCTTGGGAGCCACTTCTTCATCGCACGACGATGCAGCAGAAGGCCTATGGCGCCTAACGTCGGACCGTCTCCTTGCCTACGGGCACACTTTTAATGTCCGGTCTTCCAGCACATCTCGTATCCGTGGGATTTTTCCTGGTGATTTACCCAGCTGAGAGAGAGAGAGAGAGAGAGAGAGAGAGAGAGAGAGAGAGAGAGAGAGAGAGAGAGAGAGAGAGAGAGAGAGAGAGAGAGAGAGAGAGAGAGAGAGAGAGAGAGAGAGAGAGAGAGAGAGAGAGAGAGAAGAACTCCATGGCTGTGAGCAGCCGAATACGATCTGATTGTTGAGTGATTGTGTGCGAGTGATACGGTATAATAAATGGTGGTATTATCGGCTTCTACTATCTATGCATGTGATATGTGCACAGTTACTCGTGGGTATGTGAGGTCATTATTACTCCTACGGAAGCATGTTTCTAAACGTATTTGATATGGTTAGGGGAGCAGAGAATGTGAACAATCATTTTTATGAGTATTATTATTGTCCTTCTTGAGAGGTCTTTCAATTGATGTTAAGGAGTAAAAATAATCACAAATTGGAGAACAATTTTCAAGGGAGAACATTAGAGTGCAAATATATCACTTTATGAGTCGCAATGGCACCGAAGGAGTAACTTATAGGTTCCTAGACGAGAAGCAAAATAGGACTTTGACGGGTAGTGGAGAGAAGTACGCATGTGTTGGAATTGAACGCATGCAGGTATAAAACTCATTTTCATCTCTTTTAAACGATGGAGTGTAAAATGAGCGATCTTGATGAAAATATACACTAGTCTAAAGTACTTCTATACTTTGGTGCCTTTAAGAAATTATCTAGAACTTCACTAAAGAAACCAAACATTTTTGCAAAACTTTTGATCGTTAGGCTCATATTGATCCTTTATGTAGATGATATGTGTAGTTCTTTTTTCTTTTCCTATGTCAACTATTTGATGAGTTTCTATTTGTAGGTTATAAACGGATACTTGGAGCTTTTATAATGACATGAGCATTGTATGGTTTGTAGATATGAATATGTTGGGTCTATTTATGAAACTATTCTTTGATATATTAATGGAAGGTGCTTTTGTGTGTCTCTTTTGTGATGTCCTTTATAAGGATTATAGTGGAGTCTTGTGTATTGAAGTTATGGATTTCAAATCCATGTACTTTCTTTGAGGGAGTCAAGGAGCTAGGGTTGTTATGTGGCCGTAATTTAACTTATGAGAATATGTTCATACATAATACCCACTCTACATGAGTGTGCTCTTTGGGAATGTCATGGACAAAGGAAACCATCTTGAACCGAGATTCCATGTGACCTTCTATATCTCATGATTGGTTCAAAATTTGGAGAAACTAATGCTTCCATTGTGTCCAAAACGTGTCAAAATCCTAAGACCGACAACCTACTTGCTTGATTGTGATATCGAGAGGTCATGTATCGAATTGATGATATCATCGATGATATCATCAATTTGTAACCGCCATTGATGAACCGCACTTGAAAACCTATATAAGAAGGGGTTGGTCACATACATACTTAGTCTTTGCCAAAATGTGAGGGGAGATTAGATTTTGCCCTCTTACTAGACTAGATAAGATTTCAGAATTACACATTCGATTACAAGATCACCCACATAGGGAAATAATACAAGAATATATAACGGTAGAAGAAGTCCCACAACCTGAGACTGACAGGTATAGCTAACTCAATTAGAGATGATATAGAAGATCTCAAAACCTGAGATCGTAGGTATGAAGCAAGATCTTTGGATTACAAGAACTCTCTTCAAGGAGATGTACTAGATAGAAGGAATAACTGGAAAAGATTTCGTACTACGAGATTACAATAGGATAGGAAAGGATGTTCAAGATACAAGACTAGACAAGACTAGAGCAAGAGACAAGACTAGAACTTGAAGTGGAACTTGAAAGTATTTGGTGATCATGACTCCTTGATGTGAAGGACCTTCTGCTCGCGATGCTAGAGGTTAAAACATTGAATGAATATATCATTCAACCTATTCAATGTGATAACTTCCTTTTCGAAAGGAAACAAGAAAAACAAGTAAAAGGAAGACTTCGCCAATGGAAACCCTTCCAACCCACTCCTAAAGATGAGTCTATGCATGAACCTATTTAGATAGATGTAACTAGGTTCTAACCTCTAACAACAAAAGAGAACAGACTCTAGAGTCGCAGTCACCCTTGTGGAGCATGGAAATGAGGAAGTCCAGTTATAAAAGAGACCGTAGAGTAGGACCATGATATAAGAAAGGATCTCATAACTCGAGCTATACCCATAGAAACATGTCTTGCTATGTCAAGTTAATCATGCCTAAGAAGATCCTTTCCCTTACAGCCCCAGTGGATTCAAGAGCCTCCTCATGTTTCATCGATGAAGGGTTGGTTAAGAAAAATAGAATTCCAATACTTCAAAAGAACAAACCAATAGTAGCTAAAGTAGTAGATGGAGGATCTCTAGCATTTGGGGATATTACCATGGAAACCACACCATTAAGAGTACGCCTTGGTGACCATGATTCCCACATATGTTTCAACGTAATATCGGGTCTAGTAAAACCGATTATCATTCGAATGCCCTGGCTAAAGAAATACAATCCAGACATTAATTGGGAAAAGAATAAAATCACCTGTCGAGATATCCAAAGGACCCTATCCTATTTGTAATGAAGGATGGGACTCTCCGAATGTGCGTAAACTATCATGGGTTGAATAAAGTCACAATAAAGAATAGATACCCTCTACCACTTACATTAGAGCTCTTGGAATGCCTTGGAAAGGCAAAGTTCTTCACGATGTTTGACCTTCGAGGAGCTTACAATCTTGTCAGGATCAGAGAAGGAGACGAATGGACGACAACATTTCGAACAAGGTACGGGCATTTTGAATATGTAGTTATGCCATTTAGTCTGACAAATGCTCAAGCCATCTTTCAACATATGATGAATGATATCTTTGAGAGTATTTAGATGATTTTGTGTAATATATCTCAATGATATCTTGATATTGTCCAAAAATGTAGAGAATCTTAAATCTCATGTAAAGATAGTCCTAGAGAAACTAAGAGAAAAAGGTTTATATGCAAAATTGAAGAAGTGCTCTTTCCATGAGACAGAAGTGGAGTTTTTAGGGTATATTGTATAAGAGAAGGGAATCTTTATGGACCCTAAGAAGATCGAGACAATCCTTGATTAGCAACCACTTTCATGTGATCGAGATGTACAATGTTTTCTAGGGTTTGCCAACTTTTATAGGTTATTCATCAACGATTACTCCAAGATAGTGACACCTCTCGATACCTTCCATCACCATCTAGAAGGAGCATCTCATAAAGTCTTTGTGTATACAGATCACAAGAACTTAAGAGTATTTATGACCACCCGCATCCTCAAGAGTCAATAGAAGGCAATCTGGATGGAGTAACTTTTTATCCAGGTTTGACTTTGTTATCACATACTGTCCAGGATGCCAACAATGTCAGTCAGATGCCTTGTCAAGAAGAACTTATCTTGCACAAAGAAAGGTGAAGACTCCTTTGATCAACAAGAGAGTATATTACTCAAGCGTGAGCATCTCCAATTAGCAGCTATCTCAAGAGAGTATATTACTCAAGCCTGAGCATCTCCAATTAGAAGCCATCTCTTCAAGCCATCATGAAGATTCGGCCTTGAACTATTTTATCCGCGAGACTGCACCACAAGATGAATTGTTTTGTAACGTTAAGAAGAAAACTCAAGAAGGAAAAGTTCAAGAAGTAAATGAATTTCAGGAAAAGGATAAGTTACTATTCTATTAGAACCTGTTGTATGTTCCTCTAGGAAATCCCATGATCCAAGTACTAAAACGACATCATGACAACCTTGCACTATCACATTCGAGATAAAGTGTGGTTACTCAAACATAATCTACAGACTTCAATGCCTTGTGCAAAGCTAGACCAACAAAGATTTGGTCCGTTCACCATCTTTGCCGAGATTAATCCAGTCACTTTCAAGCTCCAGTTACCAAGTACCATGAGAATAGATCCAGTTTTCCATGTGTCCATGTTGGAATCATATTTGATTTCACCATTGAGAGGGGAGAGACCTAGTCCTTCACCACCTATCAAGATTGATGATCATGAAGAGTTCGAAGTCGAGCATGTCCTAGATTCGATAATATCTCGAGAAAGATTGGAGTACCTTGTTCATTGGAAAGAATATGACATCAACGATCGTACCTGGAACCTGCAAAAAACCTTCAAAGAGCGCCAATCAAGGTTCGAGAATTTCATAAGAAAAATCCAATGAAGCCGAGACCAGAGAATGTGACCGCTCCTCGAACTCATCGCTTGAGGGGGAGGTAATGTCATGGTCAAAGGAAACCATCATAAACCCCAGATTCCATGTGACTATATCTCATGGTTGGTTCAGAATTTGGAGAAACTAATGCTTCCATTGTGTCTTGAATATGACAAAACCCTAAGATCGACTGTATACTTGCTTGATTATGATACCTAGAGGTCATGTTTCGAATTGGTGGTGACATCATCAATTTGTAACCGCCATTGATGAACTGCCCTTGAAAACCTATATAAGGAGGGGTTGGCCACATACATACTAAGTCTTGCCAATGCCAGTCCTGGGAGCTCAAGGAGTCGTGATCACCAAGTAAGTACTTTCAAGTTCTAGTTCGAGTTCTAGTCTTGTCTCTTGCTCTAGTCTTGTCCATAGTACAAAGTAGAGATTTAAATCGTCTAAATCGTAGAGGTTTTTCGAGGTTTTTATTCATCAAGAGAAATTTTTCTTTTTTTCTTATATTTGAGGTATGCACAATCCCTATCGACTCATGTATGCATTTTAGTGCCAAAAACACATAAAATACCTACTCTAGAGTCTAGAACCCCTCCCCATTACATCATTACAATTTACATCGATGAGCCATACTCTATACATCATAGGACTTAAATGAATGATAAATGAACATCATATCCACATTGCAATTTACATCGTAAATGAGATAGTGATCAATGACATTTCATTACATGAATGATGAAAAGTAAAAGATATACATGAATGTCAATAGTTGATGGCACAAAAACCATAGAACAAGTGGAAATGTCATACAAAAAAGCATAGAATGATCACTATCAGTGTATCACAGACTATAATCTAAGATGAATCATGAGTCATGACTCCTCAATGTCATCCATGGAGTCATCATCTATGGGATCCTCATCAAAGGTACTAGCCCATGATGATGTACTATCGGACTCGGAATGTCCAAACTGAGTTGCAATTGCCGCAGTGTCTGGGCCAAGATCATCTCCGCTAGAAGACGAGGCCGATAACTCCTCCCAATCATCTGCATGCTCTGTAGAAGTCCCAAGGCCACCAATATCACGAACACTAGATGTCCCACCATGCTGTCCACGACCTCGAGCTCGTCCACCTCGTCTCGAATAATACTTCCGTGGTCGACTAGCAGATAGCAATGATGGATCATCTACACATAACATAATATTCTCCTAAAACAATATATTAGAATTTAGAAAATAGAGTGTAGAATGAAAAATATTCTTATCTATATATTATAATTTGAACTTTGTACCTATGTGACGTCTATCCCTTTGGGTGCGACTACATGTCTGATGCACATGCCTATCAGACTCCATCGCAAGCACGGCAAAGATCTTTCTCTCCTCTTGAGGGATTTGAGGGATATCTTTCACAAGGCTGATATCAATAGAATCTACATTAACCTGCAATTTAGAAATTTCATAATTATAGATTAGAGTATACTAAATACACATATAAATTTTAAATGCATGATTAAATGTCAAAGAATTTTATTTACCTGTAAAGGAGCAATGTTATGTCCTTTAGTCTCTAGCAACTTGAGATTGCAACGGCAATACACTAACTTTTCAAGTTGCGCTTGGTTCAATCTATTCCTCTTTTTTGTATGGAATAGAGCCCATATGCTCCAATTCCTCTGTGCAGGTCTTGTACTACAATGTTGCGAAAGTATTCACAAGGAAAGTTTTCTTTGCGATTCGCACATAATTAAATTATTTAAACTTGATTCTTGATAATATGAAATATTTACTAAAAAATTACTTACCAATATAGGAGTACTAACTCCATATTTCTCCCACCATGTGATAGGAGAAAGCTGATTCTCTCGTAGCCGTGCCGTAGAGTGTCCAAAATATTTCTCCATGCTATGAAACCGCACTCTCTCATCCTCCAATTGAGAGAAGAGGGCTACATTACCACCTGGCCATCTTGCAATGTACTCAATCCAACCATCCTCAAGAATCTCGTTTGTGCATTCCTCCTCGCTCCTCCACAGTGGATGAAGAATATGAGCAACTGCATGGATTAGTTTATGAAACCAATCCCATCGACTTTGCACGTCACATAAACCCTTCTTTCTATTAAAAGAATTAAAAATATATGTAAGTATTTATCTAGACTATAATCATACAATGATATAGACATAGTAAAAAAAAATCGTACGATTTTTAAAATATAAAAATAGTAAAAATTGTAAACGAGATTTAAATCTTTTAAGCGATTTTTATTCAAAAAATCATTCCAATGTGGGGTTTTTTATGTTGTTGGCTGGTTGCTCCCCATTCTTGCACATGAGTATTTGAGTGTATTTTGAGCTTCGTTTTGCATTTTGCTTTGCATCTAAGCCTTGATAAGTTGACCTTGAGCTTGAGTCTTGAGGAGCTAGAGAGAGAGAGAGAGAGATTTCAGCCTTGGGAAACGGAGTAAAAAATAAATAAGAGATTTTTTATTCAACTACTAGTGTGTGATCTTGGGCATGAGAGAGTAAAGTTTTTAGTATAATCCTAAGTTTTTGTTAAGCTTGTTCTTTTAGTTTCTACATTACATTATATATCTTTGCATCAATGGCAATGAATGCATTTGTTCCACCATGATATTATACAATCAAAAGAATAATCACTACAATTATGATAACAATTCTACCAAAAAGCTTTCAAAATCTACAAGGGCATCTATCTCAATGATAAAAGTCAAGGGTATTGTCTATTAATAAAACCTACATTGACCATATGACACTCAGATTTGCAGCTTTTGAATTCCCCAAACAAACTTTTGGTTGCATACCTTATGTACAAGAAAAATAAAAATCTCTCCTAATGAATAAAAACCTCGATTTTTATTTTTATTTTGAAAAACCTCTACGATTTAAACAATTTAAATCCCGATTTAAATCTACGATTTAAATCTCTACTTTGCACTATGGATATAGGATACATCATATATGAATCATGATATATGTAACATTAAAAAATAAAAAAGTAGCAAATTGTAATAAACTTACTCTGTCTCTGAAAGTCCATCGACTCGCTGGATGCAATCTTGTATTCGGTTGATGTACTTGTATACAAGGCAAAGAGTGCTACCCTCCATATTTGTAATGCGAAGCAATGTATACAGCCTGAATGGAAGCTACCAATATCTCTCCCTTCACCCAAAGATCATTCTCTCCCATGACAAGAGATAAAAACTTTGTGAAGAGAGAATTCCTTGCTCTAACTTCCGATAATTGATACCATTCTTCTGAAACACATGTTCGTAAGAGACCCTTCCTCACTCTCAAAACTCTATCAACGACTATGTACATGTAACAAAAACGGGTGAGAGAAGGTTTTTGGAAATCTAAGGAGGAGTGAGCACGGAAAATGTTTAGGACTTTTGGGTGGCTAGTGATAAACTTCACTATAAATTTGGCTTTATCTAGGATGGTTCTTACCCATGGAATTCCCTCTATGTCTTCCATGAGTAGACCTAAGCTATGTGATGCACAAGGTGTCCACTTGATTTTGGGATACATATCCTCAACCATACGCCCCATGGACACACAGTTAGACCCATTGTCGGTCACAACTTGCACCACATTTTCACTCCCCATGTCCTCAATGGCTTTTTGAACATGTGAAAATATGAATTGACCAGTAACCACTGTGCCATGTGCATGTGCGGGTATGGCACATAAGAACATTGTGCCCTTGCCTGAGGAGCCAAGAATGTTGTAAACATTCCTCTTCCTCATGTCTGACCAACCATCACATAGAATAGAGAAGCCATACTTTTCCCATTTGCTCCTCAATGACAACATTTTTGTCTCAACCATAGTTGCAACAAAACGTGTTGCATAGCGTCTTCAACGTTCGCAACGCAACGGCGTTGCGTTGCGACGTACGCAACGCGTTGTGTTGCTGACAAATTTTTTTGCCCTCTCGTTTGAGCCCGAAACGGGCTCGCAAGAGAGGGCATTTTACTTGCCTTCTAGCCTGCAACGAGCACACACCCGAGAGCAGCAGCCGAAGTTCGAACCCTCAGCCGAGAGAGAGAGAGAGAGAGAGAGAGAGAGAGAGAGAGAGAGAGAGAGAGAGAGAGAGAGAGAGAGAGAGAGAGAGAGAGAGAGAGAGAGAGAGAGAGAGAGAGAGAGAGAGAGAGAGAGAGAGAGAGAGAGAGAGAGAGAGGGAGAAAGAAGAAAGAAAGACTTTTTAACGTCTATTAGAGGCCAAAATCGGCCTATGAGACAAAACATATACATCAGTATGATCCAATCCACTGTGATCCAAAACGAAAATAAAGTGTGAGTACTACAAACGGGTATAAAAGGAGGGATAGTAGCTGGCATCAAGGGTGTGGGGTGCTCTGGGTATGCACTCTATATGCTCAATGGGTGAGATACAAACATGATATGCATAGGGAGGGGAGGCTCGATGGTGTCACAACCCCCTAAATGCCTGGAGTGGGTGTAGGATATAATGCATCGGTGGGTAAGGCATCATGGCGATCCTCAAAATGCTCTGGGCGTCCAAATCGATAGGGGTGCGCTGCTGACGTCTCTGTATCTCCATGTCATGGCGTGCGTGAATCGCCTGAATCTCTCTCTGATGTGGACGAGCTCTCCGGACAAGGGGTCTCGGTCGTCGACGCTGTCGTCTAAGCTCCTCTGCTCTGTGTAATGTGACACCCCGCATCGAGCTGGGCCCTCGAGTGTATGTGGGTCTGAAAAAATCTGTAATATGAGTCTGAGGGGGGGGGGCCAGGTGTATCTCCATCTGCTGCTGGAGGAGTGATGCGCGGTGGTGCTGGAGCTCTACTAGGAAACGACCTAGAGGGCGCTGGTCCTCTGTCCCCAATAAAGCCCTGATCTCTCTAGGCCCCCTGAAGAGCTGTGGGTAGCGGTCTCTGATGTCCTCATATGCCTGGCATCTACATGTGTAGTGCTCCTCGTCCTCCACCTCCTCTCTACATATCCTGCATAATCGCTCATCCCTGGGGGTATGTGTGGCTCGCCCAATCTCAATCTCGAGCTGGTGTGATGATACTCTGAGCTGCCCAATGGCCACTCTCTCAGCTGGTGCCATATATGTATCCATGTATCGTGGTCTCTGAATGAAACCATCCGCTGTCACAGTCAGGAAGTGCTCTCTGTAGTGTTGCCTCTTTGTGGGAAGAGGCTCTCGTGGTGCTATCCATGTCTCCCTGACGTGTATATGTAGTAGGTCCTGACGGATGATCCTATTCCTCTCCGAACGAGAGAGGGTAATGTGGGGGGAAGAGAGGTCATACTGAAAAGGGGGGAGATCCGTAATGCTCATGCCATGGTCTGCTAACCATCGGTAAGTCTGTGCATACCATACTCTCTCATGCCCTGTCTCTTCCAAATGTCTAGAGCTCTCAAATGCAAGCCTGGTGAGTCGGCTAGTGGGGAGCTCACTGACTCTCAGAATAAAGGTCACCAACTGGAAGAGGGCCTCCACTAGCATCGGTGGTGTGCCAAGCTAAGCTCGTATAATGTCATGTGGAACGGAGGGCTTGCTGCGCAGCAAGCGTGATATCATGGTGATCTGGGGCCTCTCAATCTGTGTCCACATCGCCTCTGTGATCCCTGGTGCCCATACTGCTGCTGCGTACATCAATGCGGGTGTCACTAGAGTGTCAAAGAGCCACCCCTTAGTCCGGGGCTCCTGAAAATGTGTCTGAAAGCAGCGTCTCTCCAATCCTGCAAGTGCTGCATAACCTCGCGTCAATCTATCTCTCGCAGCCTGTGCCATGGAGAATACCCCTGTGCTGCTCGAGAAGGTGATACCTAGGTAGACGTAGGAGTCCACTACCTCTATCTGTCCTCTAGCCTCTGTGAAAGAGGCGCGATGGCGTACTGTCCTGGAGGTATGGAAGATCATGACCTTGGTCTTGCCAAGGTTCACTGTGAGTCCTCTCTCCATGCAAAAGGTATCGAGCGCCTGTAAATGTGACTGCAACCCCTCCTTTGACTCTGAGAGCAGGACAATGTCATCAGCATATAATAGGATATGTACTGGCGTACCTCCGATGTCTCCTCCTCTCCCTCCTGCTCGCTGTATATACTCCGTGATCTCGTCGATGTAGAGACCGAAGAGAGTGGGTGAGAGGGGGCAACCTTGTTTCACACCAATGGTGCTAACAAGGCTGTCTGATAGACCGCCGGGGCAGCGTACCCTGCCTGTGACTCGTGCATACAAAGCGTGGATGGCCCATAGCATGTCTGATGGAAGCTGTAACTCTTGGAGACTTCGTAGTAGTCTCTCTCGAGGGACCATGTCGAAGGCTTTGCGGAAATCCACAAAGCAACAGTATAGTCTCTGCTTCCTCGCCTTCGCGCTCTCAATCGAGCAACGAAGCACGAAGATGTGGTCGATGGTGGAGAAAGTGCGGCGGAAGCCTGCCTGGCCGGGTGCTCTGATCCCCGCTGCCTCAGCGTGTGTACTGAGCTCTGCCTCTAGTACTGCCCCATAGATCTTGGCCAGGATATGGCCTATCATAATAGTCCTGTAGTTCCCTGGGTCCATCATATCACCGGACTTATGGATAGGCGTAATGGTATGCATAGTCCATGAGTCGGGTAATCCCTCAACCAAAGCACGGTTGAAGAGATGGGCGATCAAGTGGGAAACTACATCTGCTGCGTATATAAAGTGCTCTCCCTGTAGCCCCGTGTGGTCTGCTGAACGGCCATGCTGTAGCCTATGGATGGCCTGTCGTACCATGCCTGCTGTGAAGAGGGTGGATATCACCGGACGCGGTGTGGAAGGAATCGGTAATGGTGGCTGTCCTGGGACGTCATATAACCTCTGGGCGTAGGTGTGCCAAGTCGAAGGATCGGCTATGGGTGTAGGTGGACGTGGCTCACGTAGTGCCCTCCACGCGGTGGCACAATCCCTACTCATGAGAAGGTCGATCAACTCTGCCTCCTGTCGCTCCTCGAAAGCTCGCCGCTTCCGGCGTGTGAGGGCTCGCATCTGTCGTCGTGCCTCCCTCTCTGTGATGGATCCCAAGATACTCTGTGCTCTGAGATGTCGGTATAGTCGCCTACACTCCTCATCGTACCATCTATTCTTGGGTGTATGCCCCAGCCGTGTCGGATGTGCAGTGCTGTGGGTGGTGTATGGGAAGCTGAGAGTAGCAGATGTATGGAGGATCGAGGAGAAGTGGGCGGTGAGGGTGTCCAAGGAGGCAGAGGGATCAAGGGAGTAGATGCGCTCTCGAACATGGGAGCTATAGATATGTGCTAGCTCATGTCTAAAGTGAATGGTGGCACGGGCTCGTGGTTGTGTGGTGACGGGGTGGGGTATGCATGGTGAGCCGCGAATGGATAGGGCAAGATATGTGTGATCAGCTCCAATCGGTAAGGGTGGGATAGTGAATGAGGTGATGAGATGTGTCGCCTCCGGGGGTCCGATAACATAGTCTACCACTTTGCCCCCCTGTGGTGTCGTGGGTGGAATGCAGGTGAGACCGCGC
Organism: Ceratopteris richardii; assembly: GCA_020310875.1. NCBI lineage: Eukaryota > Viridiplantae > Streptophyta > Polypodiopsida > Polypodiales > Pteridaceae > Ceratopteris > Ceratopteris richardii. The sequence continues at coordinate 61,059,723 of CM035426.1, forward strand.
GAGGTGGGCCAGCTCCCCATCCCATTATATATAACGAGACGGTGTGCTGCTCCCATCTGGAGTAAGTGTCGGCCATATAAGGTGGGTGTGGCAGTGTCGGCTGAGGCTCTGAGTGTAGGCATGTCCTCTATGGTGCGAAGCATCTCAGGGTCGTCAAGGTCGTAGATATCACACTGGTGGCTCTGAGTGCGGGCATTGAAGTCTCCTACAAGGAAGACTTCACCCATCCCGGTATACTCCATAATCGTGTCATTGAGGCAGTCATATGGCGATGTGGTGTCTGGTCCCTCCCCTCCTGATGGCTGCTCAGGGGAATGTGTGAAGCGTGAACCAATGGGTGCAATATAGCATACGGTGAAGTACGATGCTCTCTCCTCTGATAGCTGCAAGCGTATCCACATGAAACGTGCCTCTGGGTCTCTGGCTACCACCTGTACCCTGTGCTGTAACGACTGTCTATAGAGCACGGCTACTCCTCCTGATCCTCGTGTGGTGTGCTGTCTCATCTGACGGCGGTGAGCTGACTCCCAAATATAGCCCTCAATCCTCGGTAGGCTCCTCGGGCTCTCGTGTGTCTCTGTCAAGAAGATAATGTCTCTGCCCTCCATCACCTCCTCGAGTCGCCCTGGATGTGTCCATAAAGATCCATTGCAGCTCCAGACTGCAATGTGCACCTCCTGCTGTGCTTTCTCATAGGCCGCGAATCCCTAGTCAATGGGCCGTCCATCAATGATGATCCGACCGTCTCTGTAGAGGGCACGATGTCCCTCCCGTCTTGCCTGGAGGACACGTGGCATGCATGCCCGTCTGTGTTCTACCTGCATCCGTGTGAGGTCGTCATCCAAATAGATGGGGGTGCCCGGTGTAGTGCGTAGTACCGCCCGTCGTCTGAGAAAGTCTCTCCTCATGGCCTCATCTGAGAACTGAAGGATAAGTGCTCTGCTCCGTGTGGTGTCCCGTCCTGCTCTCCATACTCTGGTGAAAAGGAAGAGGCTCATCCGCGCGGTATCCAAGTAATGTGCACAAGCGACGCCCGTCCTGCTCTGGTGAACCGTCTGTCTCTGTGAGGCCGGAGACGCGAACATTGAGCCTGCGGGCCTGTCGCATCCGCTCCTCCTCAATGGTGGTATGCACTATGTGGATCTCCTCATGGTGGTTGTTCTTCTTTGCCTCCTGTCGAAGGTTCTTTTTGACAACCTCGACCCATCCATCTTTCTTAGTCTCAAGCTCGTTCTGCACCACCTCCATACACTCCTTCTTGATGGTCACCCGAATGTCCTCTAGATGTGGAGCGATCTCCCCCTCCTCGTGCATGCTGTCCAGTTTCGTTTTCATATCAGTAAGCGCATTGTGCAACTCCTCCAGGTCCCGTGAGTGCTGCTTGCGGGTAGCGAGAAGCTCTTCCCGAAGGGATTCGTTTTCCTTCTCCAAGGTTGTCACCTTGGTTTCGAGGGCGACAACTCTACGGGTAACCCCGTTCAGTGCAGAATCTCCTTCTTTCTTGTGTTTTCCTATCAATCTCGGAGGGCATGCTCTAAGGTGGCCAACTGTTCGTCCAGCTTGGGAGCCATGAGAGAGAGAGGGAGAGAGAAAGAGAAGAGGGTAGATGGTTGTGGCTGTTTGCACAGCAGGTTACAATTGCCAAACCCTAAATCAGGGCTTTGAAACCCTAAAATCAGAGTCTTCAAACCCTAAAATTAGTGCTGCATCTAAAAATAGAGAGAGATTCAAACTCATTGCTGAGAGGGAAAGGCTGCAGAACCCTAACCCTAAAAGCAGAGTTTCGAAACCCTAAAAATCCAAGTTTGTGCCTCCTTCAAAACAAGCTGTCCACATTCAAAACCCTAGAAATCAGAGCTGCGCCTCTTCAGAACTTAAAAACAGAGCCTTGCCTCTTCAAAACCTTAAAAATCAGAGCTACGCCATCTTCGAAACCCTAAAATCAGAGCAGCCAAAACCCTAAAATCACAGCAACTGCCAGCTCAGAACCTTAAAAACACAGCTGCGCCAACTTCGAGACCCTAAAATCAGAGCAGCCGCCAGCGTCAGAACCCTAAAATCAGAGCTGCGTCAACTTCGAAACCCTAAAATCACAGAGAGAGGTGGCGGACAGGGCGACGGGCAGCAGAGAGAGAGAGAGAGAGAGAGAGAGAGAGAGAGAGAGAGAGAGAGAGAGAGAGAGAGAGAGAGAGAGAGGGATCTGAGAGAGAGATCTGAGAGAGAGAGAGAGAGAGAGAGAGAGAGAGAGAGAGAGAGAGAGAGAGAGAGAGAGAGAGAGAGAGAGAGAGAGAGAGAGAGAGAGAGAGAGAGAGAGAGAGAGAGAGAGAGAGAGAGAGAGAGAGAGAGAGAGAGAGAGAGAGAGAGAGAGAGAGAGAGAGAGAGAGAGAGAGAGAGAGAGAGAGAGAGAGAGAGAGAGAGAGAGAGAGAGAGAAAGAAAGACTTTTTAACGTCTATTAGAGGCCAAAATCGGCCTATGAGACAAAACATATACATCAGTATGATCCAAACCACTGTGATCCAAAACGAAAATAAAGTGTGAGTACTGCAAACGGGTATAAAAGGAGGGATAGTAGCTGGCATCAAGGGTGTGGGGTGCTATGGGTATGCACTCTATATGCTCAATGGGTGAGATACAAATATGATATGCATAGGGAGGGGAGGCTCGATGGTATCACAACCCCCTAAATGCCTGGAGTGGGTGTAGGATATAATGCATCGGTGGGTAAGGCATCATGGCGATCCTCAAAATGCTCTGGGTGTCCAAATCGATAGGGGTGCGCTGCTGACGTCTCTGTATCTCCATGTCATGGCGTGCGTGAATCGCCTGAATCTCTCTCTGATGTGGACGAGCTCTCCGGACAAGGGGTCTCGGTCGTCGACGCTGTCGTCTAAGCTCCTCTTCTCTGTGTAATGTGACACCCCGCATCGAACTGGGCCCTCGAGTGTATGTGGGTCTGAAAAAATCTGTAATATAAGTCTGAGGGGGGGGGCCAGGTGTATCTCCATCCGCTGTTGGAGGAGTGATGCGCGGTGGTGCTTGAGCTCTACTAGGAAACGACCTAGAGGGCGCTGGTCCTCTGTCCCCAATAAAGCCCTGATCTCTCTAGGCCCCCTGAAGAGCTGTGGGTAGAGGTCTCTGATGTCCTCATATGCCTGGCATCTACATGTGTAGTGCTCCTCGTCCTCCACCTCCTCTCTACATATCCTGCATAATCGCTCATCCCTGGGGGTATGTGTGGCTCGCCCAATCTCAATCTCGAGCTTGTGTGATGATACTCTGAGCTTCCCAATGGCCACTCTCTCAGCTGGTGCCATATATGTATCCATGTATCGTGGTCTCTGAATGAAACCATCCGCTGTCACAGTCAGGAAGTGCTCTCTGTAGTGTTGCCTCTTTGTGGGAAGAGGCTCCCGTGGTGCTATCCATGTCTCCCTGACGTGTATCTGTAGTAGGTCCTGACGGATGATCCTATTCCTCTCCGAACGAGAGAGGGTAATGTGGGGGGAAGAGAGGTCATACTGAAAAGGGGGGAGATTCGTAATGCTCATGCCATGGTCTGCTAACCATCGGTAAGTTTGTGCATACCATACTCTCTCATGCCCTGTCTCTGCCAAATGTCTAGAGCTCTCAAATGCAAGCCTGGTGAGTCGGCTAGTGGGGAGCTCTCTGACTCTCAGAATAAAGGTCACCAACTGGAAGAGGGCCTCCACTAGCATCGGTGGTGTGCCAAGCTCAGCTCGTATAATGTCATGTGGAACGGAGGGCTTGCTACGCAGCAAGCGTGATATCATGGTGATCTGGGGCCTCTCAATCTGTGTCCACATCGCCTCTGTGATCCCTGGTGCCCATACTGCTGCTGCGTACATCAATGCGGGTGTCACTAGAGTGTCAAAGAGCCACCCCTTAGTCCGGGGCTCCTGAAAATGTGTCTGAAAGCAGCGTCTCTCCAATCCTGCAAGTGCTGCATAACCTCGCGTCAATCTATCTCTCGCAGCCTGTGCCATGGAGAATACCCCTGTGCTGCCCGAGAAGGTGATACCTAGGTAGACGTAGGAGTCCACTACCTCTATCTGTCCTCTAGCTGCTGTGAAAGAGGCGCGATGGAGTACTGTCCTGGAGGTATGGAAGATCATGACCTTGGTCTTGCCAAGGTTCACTGTGAGTCCTCTCTCCATGCAAAAGGTATCGAGCGCCTGTAAATGTGACTGCAACCCCTCCTGTGACTCTGAGAGAAGGACAATGTCATCAGCATATAATAGGATATGTACTTGCGTACCTCCGATGTCTCCTCCTATCCCTCCTGTTCGCTGTATATACTCCGTGATCTCGTCGATGTAGAGACCGAAGAGAGTGGGTGAGAGGGGGCAACCTTGTTTCACACCAATGGTGCTAACAAGGCTGTCTGATAGACCACTGGGGCAGCGTACCCTGCCTGTGACTCGTGCATACAAAGCGTGGATGGCCCATAGCATGTCTGATGGAAGTTGTAACTCTTGGAGCCTCTGTAGTAGTCTCTCTCGAGGGACCATGTCGAAGGCTTTGCGGAAATCCACAAAGCAACAGTATAGTCTTTGCTTCCTCGCCTTCGCGCTCTCAATCAAGCAACGAAGCACGAAGATGTGGTCGATGGTGGAGAAAGTGCGGCGGAAGCCTGCCTGGCCGGGTGCTCTGATCCCCGCTGCCTCACCATGCCTAAACCAAAGCAAAATTGTTGGAAGTACGTGTCTAGCCAAGGGAAGTTTGGATCGGGTGGGAGTGAGAGATGGACATTTAACCTATGTGGTTACAAAGGGGGTGGTGGGGCAGATCGTATCAAAGCCCACCTTGCCAAGTTTAGTGGCTTGGGCATTGCAGCATGCAAGCAGCCTACGCAAGCTGATATCAAGGATGAGCTCCTTGAGTGGGTAGCTCAAAGGGAAGCCAGAAAGTATCCACAGAGCTCTCGGCCCACCTCCACCTCTATTAGCTCCTGTGATCCTCCTCCACACGATGCTCAAGCACATCAGACTCATAGGGGATCCTCTAGTGGAGGGAATGATGAGCATGGACATGATACCGTCGATCTTGAGGGTGACACTCAGCCACCGGTGAAGGCACCTAGAGGATCACTTTCTTCGGCATCCGTACGTGCGGGTTTTCAGAGGCAGCGGGAGCTTGAGGCCAAACAAGGTATAATGAAGCTTTTCATACAGTGTGGCCTCTCTTTTAATGTTGCACGCACACCCGCATGGAAGGAAGCCATGGAGTTAGTGAGCACATTGGGATATCAATGGAGAGGTCCTTCATATGAGGAGTTGAGGACTAGTGAGCTACGCAAAACAAAAGATATAGTGGAGAAGCAGTTAGAGCCCATGATGGGCACATGGGAGAAGTATGGATGCACTATTATATGCGATGGATGGACAGACATCAGGAAAAGGAATGTATATAACATACTAGTGCATTGTTGCAAAGGCACTATGTTCCTTCGCGCCATCGATGCATCACAGGCTGGACTTATAGTGACAGGTATGTATAGGTGAAATTTCAAGTTTTAATTTTAAGATATGCATTTGAATTTTGCATATGCTATATATATGTATTATGTATGTAGTATGTACTATGTACATGGCTGATTTGGTGTAATTTTTGTGTCACAGGTCAGTTTATATATGGTCATATCCGCCAGGCTATTATGGATGTCGGTTAAAAGAATGTTGTGCAAGTCATTACCGACAATGGAAGTAATTGTGTGGCCATGGGTAGATTGTTAGAGGAAGAGTTTCCCTCCATTGTGTGGACCCCATGTGCCTCACATAGCATTGATCTTTTGATAGAGGATCTTGGAAAGATCCCTTGGATTCATTCTATTTTTTCCACTTGCCATAAGGTGGTCTCTTTGTTCACAAAGAGACCAAAACTATTAGCTATTTTCAGATCATATAGTGAGTTGGATATCCTAAAGCCTACGAAGACCAGATTTGCTTACATGTGCATAGTGATGGAGAGATTGCTTCGGGTGCGGCAGGCTTTGATGCATACAGTTGTATCTACAGAGTGGACTACCTGGGATGGACACACTACCCCGAGAGAAGATTTTGTACGGATTACATGCTTGTCAGATTCATTTTGGAGGGATGTAGAGGCACTTGTGCGTGTCATACATCCATTATATTCTGTTCTTCGCATCGTTGATATGGAGGGGAGTACATTGGGACTCGTCTATGAGTTCATGGATCGAGTTGGCGAGTCCCTTTCACGTTGCCCACATTTGACATTGGACAGGTATTTATTAAGTTATTACTTATTACTTTGAATTTTTGACACTTAAAATTCTTATTATCTTAAAAATTAGTCTCTAAAATTTTATAATTTCTTTGTTTATAGGATTGAGCAGCTTAAGGAGGAGCTCTTGAGTGCATGGAACACATATGTATATAGGCTTTATCCAGCTGATGTAGAGTTGCGACTTCAGTTGGAGAGACAGCTCTTGGTATTCCAAAATGGTGGTGGCCATTTTGGAAAGGATACGGCTTGTTTGAGATCTGCTCAGTTGTGGCCAGTATCATGGTGGGAGATGTATGGTGTTAGTGCTCCTCAGTTGGTAAGTACTAAGTCAAAAGTCTTTAGTGTATTGTGTGACATGTGCTAAATATATATTATGATTTATGTACTAATTATTTTTTGAATTATGTTGTAATGCAGAGAGAGTTAGCTATTCGTATCCTTTCACAGGACTTCAGCGTAAGTCCTTGTGAAAGGAATTGGAGCACATGGACCCTCTTCCATACAAAGAAGAGGAACAGATTATCTACAACACAGTTGGAGCGGCTAGTTTATTGCCACTGCAACTTGCGTCTCTTGGAGAGCGGCGGACATACAGGAGATGTGAGGGAGGTCAACGTGGACACAGTAGATATAGAGAAAGTTAGAGATATTCCAGATATTCCTCCAGAGGATCTGGATTTATATACTATGCTGTACCATGAGTTGACCTTACCTCATCATGATACCAGATCATCTCGGAGACGCAGAGGACCTAGTGGTAGTGGTGATGCATCCACTAGTAGCCGACCACATACCACTACTACTAGGGATGATGATGATGATGAGAGTGATGATTTGTCATCTGACACCATGTTAGAGTGACAGAGTTTGATTATTGACATTTGAGGCTTTGACATTTCATGTTTGACATTTGGTATTTCATGATATGTATTTACTATTGTGATGACAATGGACACTTATCATGACTCACTTGTGACTTTATATTTATCATTTGCCACTTATGATTTATGCCATGCGTCATGACTCATATGATTTATGATTTATCATTTGTCATAGTGATCTCTATGTTTTTATTTTGATGTATGAACGATGATATGATCATGTGACATGTATGATGCCAGGTGTTATCATTTATGTTATGAATCATGATGTTTATTGTAATTTGTTAAAAGTTAGAAGTTAGAACTTTCAACTTAGAAACTAGAAACTTGAAAGTTAAGTGTTATGATCATTATGTTGTTAGAATCTAGAATCTAGAATCTAGATGATGATGTTATGATTATTGATATTATGATTGTATTTGAATTTTGATATAATGATGATGTATTTGAGATAATTGTATTTGATATAATCTTAAGGCTGTGTGGAGGGTTATGATATAATCACGAGTCACGACCAAGTTCCAACTTTCAAGTTAGATTGATAATCTCTATTATTTATGATATATCTTATATTGTAATAAGTATTTTATGGTATATATAGTCATATCCCACCTTATTACATATCATAGGACCCAAAATATGTGAAAAAAACATATAAAAATTTTGAAAAATAAATAACTTTATCGCAACTCCTAGGTCCAGACGTTGCCCTCGTTGCTAACCCGTTTCCGTTGCCGTTGCCGTTGCGAAAACGTTGCTTTCCACTATGGTCTCAACTAATGTCTTTTGTTTGGAGAGCTCAGAGGTACGTAAGACTTGTCCCGATGGACCCTCCCAAGGATAACCAATCCTACTCACAACTTTCATGGCCCTCTTCCATGCATTTGTGTTTGCCACATTGAATGGGATACCACATTCAATGAAGAGCTTGGTTATCTCTCAGGTTGCTTCATTCATTGATTGTTTTTGTATTCCGGTCTTCACGCTACCTTTCATAAATATATTGTTCTCTGGAATCTTGGGTCTAGGATCCTCAGAGATGCTCACTGAGCTAATGCTCTCTATGCGGGGCCTTTTGGATGAACTAGGGGTATAATCAATGGGATTGGTTTGCTCTTCATTGCTATGTGACAATGAAGATGAACCAATTGGCATATTACCAACCCCTTCGCTCAATTGAAGCTGAGTAGTTAGCTCCTCAACAATCCTTGGAAGAATAGAAGTGCATTTTCCAATGCCTCCACCTTTTTAAGCCAAGGACATGAGCTTTGATACGAGATGCGATGCCTGTGTAAACTCCCATGCAATACTTGCATTGCCATGTGTTCTTGCCAAGCTCTTCCACATGGTTGCGAATAACATTAGGAGTTCTTCCCATGATGATAAAACTCAAAAGATAAAAGTGTAGGCTTAAGACTAAACTTCTATGACACTCAAGAACAAAGCTCAAGACTCAAGAGGGCAAATTGCAAGGGGCTGAATATATATACTATGTAGTGAGGCATGACAAGAGGCTCTCTCTCTCTCTCTCTTGCACACAATTGTCCAAAATGAGCATTTGGCAAACTCAACAACAATAAACCCTCAATTTTTTTCGACGATTTTTTTGAATAAAAATCGTTATTTACGATTTAAATCGCATGCACGATTTTTACGATTTTTATTTAAAAAAAACAGTACGATTTTTATTTAAAAAAAATGGTACGATTTTTTAAAACTATGGTCTTGTCTAGTCTTGTATCTTGGACATCCTTTCTTGTCTTCTTGTAA